>OX387628.1:17278200-17970700 GCA_947568825.1 Sphinx pinastri | reverse complement strand
ATGGGAGGCGGTTCTGCCGGGGATCGCTGGATGTCTGTAGTCACTGTGGCGGGCCTCATCTGAAGGCGGAGTGCCCGGACTGGATGGCAGCTGCAGCACCAACGTGCTGCAACTGCCTCAAGGCGAAATTCGCCGAGACCGGGCACAACGCCTTTAGTGAAGCCTGCCCAGTGCGGAAGAGGTGGGACGCGCTAGCTAGGTCTGCCATGGCGTATTGCTAAGGTGGTCCCCACAGGTCCGGGCTCGGCTGCGGCTGGCGCGGCCCCAGTCATGCGGCCATACCTGGTGGCGCAGGCCAATCTCCAGAGAAGCGCACTTGCAACGCAAGAATTCATGTTGATGGCAACTGAGAGGAGATTGGCCTTCGCATTGATCCAGGAGCCGTATGTTGGGGGCAATGAAAAAATCATTAAAAATTATACGAAATTAGCAATAAAAACTAGCGAAGAAACTATACCTAAACTAACACAAAACACGAGGTATGCGATTCCTTGGTGGTCCAAAGAGCTCGACGGGTCCAAACGCGACATGATGCGGAAGAAACGCCGCATCAGATGGGCGGCACCGGTGAGGAAAGCACGGGTCATCCGAGAGTATAAGGCGGCGAAGGAGAAGTATGAGCGGGAGACAAGAGAAGCCCAGACCAAAAGCTGGATGCAGTTTTGTGGCAGGCAAAACAAAGAAGGTCTGTGGGATGGGATATATCGAGTAATGGGCAGGCTGACCAAGCGACACGAAGATGCGCCACTCGTGAGGGACGGGCAAATCCTGGGTCAGGAGGAATCGGCAAGATTCCTTGCCGAGACCTTCTACCCAGACGACCCTCACGAGGAGGATAATGAGGATCACCGGCGCACCAGGGGGCTCGCCTCAAGCGTGAACGACTGGGTCCATGGTGAGGTACATGACCCACCGTTCACGTTAGGGGAGCTCACGGCGGCGCTGGTGACCTTCAATCCTAAGAAGGCGCCCGGCTCGGATGGCCTGACCTCCGATATCTGCTCGCAGGCGATCGGCCAAGATCCGGAGTCTTTCCTATCACTGGCCAACAAATGCCTAGAATTGGCCTATTTTCCGAAGATTTGGAAAGAGGCCACGGTCGTTGTGCTGAGGAAGCCGGGTAAGGATGATTACTCGGTTCCCAAAGCACATCGGCCGATAGGACTGTTGCCAGTGATGGGAAAGATTCTGGAAAAGATGCTGGTGGGTAGACTGAAATGGCACATCCTTCCGAGGATGAGCCACCGCCAATACGGCTTTATGCCACAAAGGGGCACCGAGGACTCCCTCTACGACCTAGTGAATCATATCAGGACTAAACTTCGGGAGAAGAAAGTCCTGATTATGATATCGCTGGACATAGAGGGAGCCTTCGATAGCGCCTGGTGGCCGGCCATAAAGGTCCGATTGGCGGAAGAACGCTGCCCACCAAACATCAGAAGGCTGGTCGCCAGCTATCTAGATGATCGGATGGTCAGGGTCCGATACGCGGGCGCCGAGTCAGAGCGCAGGACCGTTAAAGGTTGTGTTCAAGGCTCTATTGGAGGGCCAATCCTGTGGAACCTCCTCCTCGACCCCCTTTTACAGGGGCTCGAGCGCCGGGGCGACTATTGTCAAGCTTTTGCTGACGATGTCGTCCTGGTGTTTGATGGGGGTTCCACAGGAGAAGCTCAAAAGCAGGCCAATGCGGCACTAGCCTATGTGCGGGATTGGGGTGTCAAAAACAAGCTCAAGTTCGCGCCGCATAAGACGCAGGCGATGCTTATCACTAATAAGCTGAAGTACGACACCCCGATCCTGCGCATGGGCGGAGTTGACATTGGTCTCTCAAACGAGATTAAGCTGCTTGGCCTAACAATAGACCGAAAACTGACCTTTAACGGTCACGTGACGCAGGCGTGCGCGAAGGCCATAGGCCTGTATAAAGTGCTCGCGAGGTCGGCCAAGGTCCAGTGGGGGTTGGGACCCGAAGTGATCAGGACGATCTACACGGCTGCGGTGGAGCCCGTGATCTTGTATGCCGCAAGCGCATGGGCTCCAGCCAGCCGTAAGCTGGGTGTAAGGAAGCAGCTCGGAGCCATCCAGCGCAGTTTCGCGCAGAAGATGACGAAGGCCTACAGGACTGTCTCTCTCAACTCGGCCCTGCTGCTGGCGGGAGTGCTCCCTCTTGACATAAGGGTGCGGGAAACCGCACGGCTTTATGAGGTCAAGAAGGGGCACTCCTGCGAGGTAGTAGGAGACCGGGAGGTGGAGACTCCTGTGGCCTTCGTCAACTTGGAGCACCCGGCGGAACGGAGGAGCGGGTCGTTCCAATGTCTGGCGGACGGGGCAGAACTGGCCCAGCACGTCGGTGAGGGTCTCAGCATCTTCACCGACGGAAGCAAGATTGACGGGAAAGTCGGAGCGGCGCTGTCCATATGGAACGGCGCCGCCGAGACGAGTACCCGAAAATTGCGGCTGGAGCCGTACTGCTCCGTCTACCAGGCGGAGCTACTCGCTCTCCAGAAAGCCGTGGAGGAGGCGCTCCGAAGCGGGCTTCCTACGTGCGGCATCTTCAGCGATGCCAGGTCCGCCCTCGAAGTCGTCACCAGAGGTGATTCCCTCCACCCCCTAGCGTTTGAAATTAGAAATTTATTAAAAATCGCCGAGAAACGCGCCCAGAAAATTGATATTTTCTGGGTCAAGGCGCACGTGGGGTTGGAGGGAAACGAGAGGGCGGATCAGCTCGCTAAAGAGGCCGCACAACACCTGAAGACCCGTGCGCACTACGACAAGTGTCCGGTTTCATTCGTCAAACGACAGATCCGAAAGGACTCGATTGACGAGTGGAGCCGGAGATACGCGGACGGAGAGACGGCTTCGGTAACGAAGCTGTTCTTTCCGGAAGCTGTCGAGGCGCACAGGGTCGTCAGGCGGATCGTCCTGGATCCTGTCCTTGCGCAGGTGTTCACTGGGCACGGCGGGTTCTCTGAATACTTGCATCGGTTCAAGTGTAAAGAGAGCCCGGCGTGCTTGTGTGACCCTGACGTACAGGAGACGGTCCCACACCTCCTGCTCGAATGTCCCATCCACGCAGTGGAACGATTTGAACTGGAAAATTGCATAGACTGTAAGTTAGAAATAAGTAATATACATAGAATTGTGAAGAACAAATTGATAGCGCATAAGTTTTTGAAGTATTGTACTAAAATAGTAAATAAGGTAAACAATAGAAATAGGTAAAAATTAGGATTACTGAATATATAAGAAATTATATATTATTAGTAATTATAGTAATATAGTTGATATAAGTATAGGATAAATAGATTAAGAGGACTAGAATTATGTATTAGTATTAAGATGTAATAAAATAGAAAAAGATTAAATAAGTAAAGTTAAGATATAGTAAGAGACTGTATAGTTGTAAGTCTTAAAAATGTAGTAATTAAGAATTGATAGAACAATAAGATAAATAGATTAGGGTAAATAAATTAAGATATATAGGTCCGTAAAAGTTAACATTGTTAGTAAAGTAAAAGATAAGCTTCAAGTGTAAATGTTAACCTAGTTAAGAATTTAAAGCCTAGGCAAATTCCCTTGTCCTGGATAGGGGGAAAGAGGGTGGGACGTAGAGTCCCACATAATTAAAAAAAAAAAAAAAAAAAAAAAAAAACCTAACCTAACCTAACCTAACCTAACCTAACCTAACCTAACCTAACCTAACCTAACCTAACCTAACCTAACCTAACCTAACCTAACCTAACCTAACCTAACCTAACCTAACCTAACCTAACCTAACCTAACCTAACCTAACCTAACCTAACCTAACCTAACCTAACCTAACCTAACCTAACCTAACCTAACCTAACCTAACCTAACCTAACCTAACCTAACCTAACCTAACCTAACCTAACCTAACCTAACCTAACCTAACCTAACCTAACCTAACCTAACCTAACCTAACCTAACCTAACCTAACCTAACCTAACCTAACCTAACCTAACCTAACCTAACCTAACCTAACCTAACCTAACCGCGGGGGAACATTAGTCGCGGGCCGAGGCACACAGTCAGTGTGTATACCTCTTGGTTGCATAACACATTGAGGCCTAAAAGGGCCCGCGAACATTTCCTGGCACCCTTTTCCTTTCCACCCATCCTGAGAACCTTTCTCCATTCCCCACCTTTCCTTCCATCATCCTTTTCACTTCCTTCCCAGGCCCCTGCAGTCGTCAAGCCGGGGGACTCCAGTATCCCATTCGCAGGTTTCCCCCGGTGTTGACTGCAGGATCGCCTACCGAAAAAAAAAAAAAAAAAAACCTAACCTAACCTAACCTAACCTAACCTAACCTAACCTAACCTAACCTAACCTAACCTAACCTAACCTAACCTAACCTAACCTAACCTAACCTAACCTAACCTAACCTAACCTAACCTAACCTAACCTAACCTAACCTAACCGCCCCCCGAGGCAATTCTTGTGCTTTGGGTCTTCACACCCAACGCACGCCCATGCGCGGGGGAACATTAGTCGCGGGCCGAGGCACACAGTCAGTGTGTATACCTCTTGGTTGCATAACACATTGAGGCCTAAAAGGGCCCGCGAACATTTCCTGGCACCCTTTTCCTTTCCGCCCATCCTGAGAACCTTTCTCCACTCCCCACCTTTCCTTCCATCATCCTTTTCCGCTTCCTTCCCAGGCCCCTGCAGTCGTCAAGCCGGGGGACTCCAGTATCCCATTCGCAGGTTTCCCCCGGTGTTGACTGCAGGATCGCCTACCCAAAAAAAAAAAAAAAACCTAACCTAACCTAACCTAACCTAACCTAACCTAACCTAACCTAACCTAACCTAACCTAACCTAACCTAACCTAACCTAACCTTTTTTTTTTTTTTTTTTTTTTTTTTTGTTTCGCGGAGAAAGTGCGTTACCACTACCGCCCGGCCTTCGTGGGGGGCGACCGAGCGGTTATGTTGGGTTCACCGTGCCTTACGACCCGGCGTTGAGCCGCCCGGAGAGATGGAAAACGTCGGGCGACCGCCGGGCCGAGTCCCTAACCTATGTACAACGCACGGCATACCAACTAAAACTCCGCGGTGGCCATCTTCGGCGCATTAGGGACGGCTGCGGGCTTCCTCTGACTAATGTCTAAGTTGTCGTCCGCAACCGCCCCTGCGCGGTGCCGCCTGGTGCGGCCCGTCTCCTGTTGTGGGGGGGCTCAGAAGCCCCCGCGCACCGAAGGACGCTCTCAGCGTCAACGGCAGCGTGAGGCCTACCTTCCACGCTGCCGTCCATCACGGGGGTCGCAACAATGTGCTAAAAAGATACACAAAACTATAGACGGACGGCCCCCTGCCGCCCGCCCGCGACCCCCGGTGGCCCCTATTAGTCGCCTCTTACGACAGGCAGGGGATACCGTGGTGGAATTCTCCAAACGCCCCCAATCCACAGGGCGGGAGACGCCGGTCAGTCGTCCACCCGGCGCCTCCTTCGTCTCCTCTGGCGGCGGGAGGGATCATCTCGCTCCCGATCCCTCTCGGCACTCTCCTTCTGCGAGAGGACCACCTCGCAGAAGTGGGCCACCGCACGCCAGGCCTCCCGACTGTCGACCATGGAAGCGACCACGGCCGGCAGCGAGAGGTCTCCTCCGACGACTGCTCTGAGAGCGCTGCGCTCCTCGTCCCAGGCTGGGCAAAACTCCAATGTATGTTGGGCCGTATCCAGCGGGCAGTTGTCACAATGGTGACACACGGCCGACACCTCTGTGCCTACGATACGACACAGATACTCACCGAAGCAACCATGCCCGGTGAGTACCTGTGTCAATCGAAACGTAGCTGGGCCGTGGCGCCTGTCCAGCCACTCGGCAAAGACCGGGCGCACTGCCGCTACGACCCTGAGCCCCGCTGACGGGGCCTCCAGCCTGAGACGCCACTCCTCCACGGCGGCTCGCCGTAAGGAGGCCCTCATGGCCTCCACCTCCTTCAGGGCCGGACGCTGCCCGCGACTGAACGCCTCCTCCCGCCAATGAAATGCATCGGCCAGGGATTGGGCGTCCAGATCCCAAGGCAGGAATCCGGCCAACATGCAAGCCGCCTCGTACGAAACCGTGCGGTATGCCCTGATCGCCCGCTGCGCCACTACACGCTGAGGATTGCGCAAGAGTGCGACGCAGCGGTTGCTCAGGGAATCAGCCCAAACTGGACTGCCATACAGGGCCATGGACCGCACGACTCCGTGGGTATAACCTTCGGCAAGGGATACCAGGACCTTCCAGGTTGGGCAGCAGGCTAGAAAGAGCGCCCGCTGCCCGGGATAGTTTTGTCCTCATCTTTTCGAAATGGGTACGGAATTCCCATCGGCTATCTAAAATCAAACCCAAATACTTCATGTTCTTGCCGATGGGAATCCGCACCCCCTCAACAACGATGTGGGCACCGGCCGGTGGCCCTTTCCGAGGCCTGTGAAAACAAATGGCCTCGGTTTTCTCAAGGGCCACCTTCAACCCTAGTCGTCGGATACGACTCACGACGTCGCCGGTGCCCGCCGCCGCCAGAATCGCGGCATCCTGGAAGGTCCCAGAAGTCGCTGTGACTAGCGTGTCGTCGGCGTAACATGTCACGCCGACGCCCCGGAGATTGGTACCACGGAGCACCCAGTCGTACCCGATGTTCCACAAGAGAGGGCCTAGAACCGAGCCCTGTGGAACACCGCGCGACATCGCTCTTCGGTGCCACCCATCGGCGCCCGGATACACCACGTCCCTGTGAGATAGGTACGCGTGCACCAGACGCCGGAGATAGGGCGGCACCACGTGGTACCGCAGTGCTTCGTGAATGCAGGGCCAGGGCAGCGAGTTGAAAGCGTTGGAGATATCCAACGATACCGCAATTACAACTTCGCCCCTGGCCACTGCATCCTCCGCCTGTGCCTTCACCCGCAGAATCGCGTGGACGGTGGAACGTCCCCTCCTAAATCCAAACTGCTCGTCGGCCAAATTTGGTCCGACCCTATCGAGATGCTCGACGAGGCGAGCATGAACGATGCGCTCGAAAAGTTTGGCGACCTCGTCGAGCAACACGATGGGCCGGTAGGCCGACGGCGACTCTGCGGGTCGTCCTTCTTTCTTCAGCAGGACGAGCTTCCCGGTTTTCCAACGCGCCGGGAAGACGCCCTGCTCCAAACAGGCGGAGAACAAACTGCGGAGCCTCGGACCCAGGTACTCGAGAGCTAGCACCCAGGCCCTCCCGGGGATGCCATCGAGCCCTGGGGCCGTGTTTTTGCTCCGCAGCCGAAGCACTGCCACCCGCATTTCAGCGGGCGAAACCTCCGGGATATCCCTTGCCGAAGTATCGTACGACGATGACGCCACGTCCGGTGGCGCCATCGGTGGAGGAGTGGTCTCCACGGTGGCCGGAAACAAGGCCGCGACGACGTTGGCCAGCAAGTCTGGCCGGAGACTCTGCGACAGCGGGGGCGCCGCTGGGCGAAGCTTGTTCATCACCAAGCGATAGGGGCGCCCCCACGGGTCACCGTCGAGAGTCTCCAGGAACTCTTTCCTCGCCGCGACCTTGGCCCTGTGAACGGCCACCCGCAGCGCTCTCTTCGCCTCCTTATAGAGGCCGTAGAGCTGCCGCTCCTGGTCTGCGTGATCATCTGCCCTCAATCGGCGACGGCGATGCCTGGCGTATCGACGGCGCGCAGCTACGCAAGACGCGCGCAACTGTGCTAGCTCCGCCGACCACCAGTACACCTGCCGCCGCGACGGACGGCGGAGGGCCCGGGGCATGGCGGCGTCGCAAACGTCCGACATAGCCACCCCGAACCACTCCGCCTCCTGCTCGACCCGTACCGGCCCATCCGGCACGGGGAGCCACGACACGACCAGAGCGGCCAACACTAGGGCCTCTTTATCGAGGCGACGTAACACCCACCGCGGGCCGTCCTGATTCGGGGCACTCAATACGCCACTGGGCTGGACACTCGAGGACGCGGAGACGTCGAACCTGATGTAACGATGGTCCGACAACGTCTCCACGCCCACGAGGACTCTCCAGCCCCGGACACGACGTGCGACGGCGGGGCTCGCAAACGACAAGTCAACAATAGACCCGCCGTTGTGCCGCACGCACGTGTCCACCGACCCCCTATTCAGGACGACCAGGCCGACAGAGATCGCCCAGTCCTCCAGGACCTCACCGCGAACGTCGGTCGCCGGCGAACCCCATACCATGGATTTGGCGTTGAAGTCGCCGGCGACGATCGCCGGGTGAGGTTGACCTTGCTGCACCAGGGCCCCCAGTCGAACGAGAAAAGACTCGAACTCGTAGAGGGGTCTGTTGGGAGAGAAATAAACTCCTACAACCCATACGTCTCCCAACAGAGCCGCGACGCATCCCTGGCCCTTCGCTACTTTTTCGAAGGGCGGGGAGCCAGCGGCACCCTGGGTGATGATGGCCACCGAACCGTCGAGGTCCCCGGCCCAGTTATCTCTGGGCGGGACGAAATACGGCTCGGCGACCACGGCCACTTGCACCGACCACTGCGCCAGGCTTTGGGACAACAGGTCCTGGGCGCGGGCGCAGTGGTTGATGTTCGCCTGGAGGAACTTTAGGTCCATTACTGGGCGATCTCTTCTACTACGTCCATCTCGGCCACTTGTTGCGGTGGGCTCACCGAGTGCGGCTGGGCCGTAGCCTCAGCGGCAGCTGGTCTTCTGCGCGGACGCCGCCGGGATTTGCGGGAGGAGACGGGACACGCCTTCCCCCCAAGCTGATGCCCGGCGGGCTTGCCAGCTGCTGCACACACGACGCAGCTTGGTGCATCTTTGCACTGGCGGGCTTTGTGGCCCGGCTTGCCGCAGCGATAACAGAGATCGCTGCGATCCGGCCCTCCATCGCAGTTATTCTGCGCATGACCGTGCTCGAGGCAACGGTAACAGCGCATCGGGCGCGCCTCGAGCACGGTCACTCTGACCACGGTCCACCCGACTATCAGGCGGCCCGCCTTGATTTTCTGGGCCGCCTTGACCGGCACCCTGGCCCAAACTGAGCCCAGACCTGAGCGGTCGGGCCGTATTTGCCCCACCTTTACTGCCTCTGAGGCACACTCACCGGCACTGCAGAGGGCCGCCGCGACCGTCTCGGGAGTTGCTGCGGGATCCAGCTCCGACAGCCGCAGCTCCGTACACTTGGTGGGCCGGGAGACTCTGACATCTTCCGTCCCACCAAAACACTCCCTCAGCCTTGCGGCGAGGGAATCGGCCCTCTGTTCCGACTCCGCTCCGGGCACCTCATACAACATGGCGCCCGCAGCCGAAACTTTCGGCTTCAGCCTGTCAATATTTAGCCCGGTGAGTTTGACGCGCTGCTGAGCATCCGTCAGCACCTTGGCGTACGTCAACCCTTTGGCAACCGCAGCTGGCGTCAACGAAATGACGATCGCTGCGGAGCGAGGCGGGCGAAGCTTGGGCTCAGAACGACGCGGCTTCCGCTGTTGATTTGCAGCGGGCAACGCCGTGGGCTTGGGCTTTGCCTTCTTGCCTACAACCACCGTCCACCCCACGTCCATAGTCGTTGGGGCCGGCGGCAGTGGGCGTGGCTCCGGAGCACTTTGCACCGTGGGTGCCGGTCCATTCTTTTTCCCCCTTTGGGGCTTTTTCATTTGCGCTGTCTGTCCAGGTTGGGCAGCTTGCTTGCCTTTCCTGACAGGCACAGCAGTGTCCGGCTTCTTGGTAGGCCCAGCGATGGCTTGTGGTGGGGCTGTGGAGGGCCCGGCCACGGGAGCAGGAATGAATGCAGCGGCCTGGACCGAGCTCTTCCCCTTTCCCTTCCCTTTGCCCTTAGTTGACGGGGGCTGAGGTGTTCCTCCTACGAATCCACCCTGCACGGGGAGTTGGGTATCCCCGGGGGTGGACTTTCTCTCATGGGCCAGTGGTGGCCTAGGAGCCGGCCCTTGCAGCACCGACTCCAGCCTTGCCTGCCATCGTGCCTCCATCCGCTCCAGGAGTTCTTCAGCTGGCTGAGCTTTAGATGCCGCCTCCAACTCATCCAGGCGCCGGCGAAGGGAGGCGTTCTCCTCTGTCAACTTTGACATCTCCAACTCCAGACGGGCACTGTGGTCCCTCAACTTCTTCGTTTCATCCTCAAGGCGAGCCGTCACTATCGCTTCATCGCTTCGTTGGTCGACATATTTTGTTATCGTGTCGACCACGAAATTGAGCGTCTTTTGACTCGTGCCCTTGAGATTGCCCGATTTCCGGACAACCATTCGCACGAGCTTCCCGCAATTGGTCAAATCCTCCCGGAGAATGACCCTTGTTTCGTCTAACTCCATCAAGGGTACTCCGGGTTCTGATGGAGCTTTCAGGTACGCCTGAACTCGTTCCACCATTTTTTGCTCTGCCTCAGCACGCAGAGCATCACGCCTTTGCGCGTTTAAATCCCGCTGGGCTCTGGATATCGCAGCGTATTTCCCCGCAGATGAAGGGGGGCGACTTCGAATCTTCGAAGGTGGACCACTGTCTTCACCACTTTCCGACTCGCCAGACCGCGACCTCACAGAATCCACCTCACTTTCATCCCAAAGGCGTCCTTTGTAACGCCTCGAAGTCACGCCAGTTCTCCCAGGCTCGTAAACAGGTCCTGGCGCCAAGAATGGCGTATCCACATCTACAGCAGGAAGGCTGAGAGGAACACTCGCACCCTCTCCTGCACATCTTCCGTCGTCGGGATTGAGCCCTTCGACCTCCGCCCCTCCAGCCCCGGATTCCGGAACGGGAGTAGGCAACCTCGTCAATTTAATTATAGGTTGTTTAGAAAAATCCATTTTGATTCCCACGAGTATGGGGGAAATAAACGTCCGCCCAGGCAGTGCCCCCTGTACCTGGGTAAGCCTAACGTAACCCACCAAGAGGGTCGGCAGGTACTCTGGCGGGGGTCGCACTCGAGACCGAACTACCCATCGGCCATGCATCCCCTCGCGGTGCGCCGCCGCTTGGGATTCGGGGTAACTTTTTATAGAGGTTTTCTCCCTCGCAGTCCGGGTGGTTAAGCCAAGACCCTCGGTCCGGCAGGAGCGCGAGACATATCCACGGACCTCCATACCGGATTACGATCTGCGACGGCGACAGTGGGAGAGAAAGGTTCCCCCTCACTGCCTGCTCGGGGCGGGGTGAGCGCACACCGAGCCCGTCGACACCCCCAGGACAGAACCGGGAGTCGCCCGATGAACGGGCCCACCAAAACGAGACGACGGCCGCCGCAAGAGACGACGACCGCCAACCAACTGTTGTCAGGATATTAGCCGTCGCGCCGATCTACGTGACCGACGCGCCGTTGCCCAGGGTGCACCGCGTGGAGGTTTCCTGACTTCGCACCCCAACCTAACCTAACCTAACCTAACCTAACCTAACCTAACCTAACCTAACCTAACCTAACCTAACCTAACCTAACCTAACCTAACCTAACCTAACCCTGTTTGATTTCCAAAAATTTTCGTATGGTAACATTTGACTGTGGCACATCAATTGTTTTCGTTTAGCTAATACTCACCGTTTTTGTTGTTTTCGACACATCCCCACCTAAATTTTTCCAAATTTTCTTCATTTTCCATTGTTTTGCTGACCATCACAAATTTTTGTACCAACCGTACCTCACTTTATTTCATATTGTTGAAGTACTCGCCGAGACGCGTCTTACGACGTATCGCACGTCGCGCTCCGGCAAAAAATTGCCCCCCACACCCACCCTTTTGTCTTTTTTGACCAAGTAAGGTGAGGCTATACCGTGACGAGAGCCTGAAACAAAAAACTTAATAAATATTAGTATTACGGTGCTACACGTTCATAAAGCTAAGAAAACATAAATATACTCACCGGGAAGAATACTTACCATACTCTGCGTCGCTCCACACGCTCTGGAACCACCATCAACCTGGAAGAAAAGAAAATCAAACATTAATATTATTTTATTGACTTTTTGTGCTCATATGCACACAAATTATTATACATATTGACATTGTAAGCAATCTACACTTACAATCATAAAACAAATTGACATATACAGACTTCCGTGAACCTTTACATTCACGAAGAATTTTCATTTGCAACTGACGACAGCCCCCTAATCCACCAAAATGCCGATCTCCCATACGCCGGTGAAGAAGATAATGTCTCCACCTAAGAGAGGCGCTGAAGCTGACGCCTCAGAGAGGGCAGGCCCATCCCGGACCCAGACGGTGGCCCAGGCGAGACGCAGCATCGAGTCTCGGCTCGATGGGGCGGTCGATACTAGAGCCACCACAATGACCACCACAACACTTCGAATAACAGCGCCAGCCGCACCCGTCGCCGAGAGGAAAAACGTAGCCAGGAGGCTAAACGTTACAGAAGTCATAGACTCTGATAGGCAGGACTCCCCCAAAAAGGGCAGCCCTGCCTACCAGAATAGAACGGCAGAGGCAAAGGCGTGCCTCCTCAAAGCCAAGCTTCAAATCAGCAACAGCCGCAACCTGAAAAATGAAATTAAAGTTGAAGTTATCGAAGCGACGGAGAGGCTGTACAGGCTGGTTAAGGAAGCTGAGGCGGGGAAGCCCTACAAAGGACGAGATGTGGAAGGATCAAAAGAAAAGGAAAACCGGACGATAGAGGAGAAGACAGGGATGGACGAAATGAGTGAAAGAAGAGGAATGGAAGAAAGATGCAGACTTGAAAAGGAACTCCTCAGCAAGCTGGAGGAACATGGAAGATTGCTGAAGGAGGGGAAGCAAGAAATGGAAAGACTGAATGAAGAAATTAGGATACACAAAGAAGAGATGGCCGCAAACAGAAGCTATGCGAGTGTGGCTGCCGGTTCACAGAAAACATCTGAAGTGACTACGGCACTACACTCCATTGTCGTGACCTCCAAAGACGAAGAGGAGACTGGAGATGAGGTAGTCGAGAAAATCCGAAGAGCGGTCAACGCAAAAGAGGAAGGCCTCAAGATCGACAGAATAAGGAAGGCCAAAGAGAGGAGGGTCATTATGGGCTGCCAAAACAAGGAAGAACTAGCGAAGATCAAAGAGCGGCTGAGAAAAGAGGGAAAAAATTTGCATGTCCAAGACATAAAAAACAAGGACCCCCTCTTGATAGTGAAAGACCTTCTCAGCTGCCACACTAACGAAGAGGTCTTAGGCGCCATAAGGGCCCAAAATAAAAATCTCTTTGCCCAAATCGGAAAGGAGGAAGACCGTATGGAGGTCCGATACAGAAGGAAGGCTCGGAACCCTTTGATGGCCCATGTGGTCCTCCAGGTGTCGCCACAGATATGGAGAAGCTTCACAGTGGCTGGTGCGATCCACATAGACATCCAGAGGGTCAAGGTGGAAGACCAGTCTCCCCTGGTCCAATGCTCGAAGTGTTTGGGCTACGGCCATGGGAGGCGGTTCTGCCGGGGCTCTCTGGATGCCTGTAGTCACTGTGGCGGGCCCCACCTGAAGGCGGAGTGCCCGGACTGGATGGCGGCTGCAGCACCGACGTGCTGCAACTGCCTAAAGGCGAAATTCGCCGAGACTGGGCACAACGCCTTTAGCGAAGCCTGCCCAGTGCGGAAGAGGTGGGACGCGCTAGCTAGGTCCGCCATGGCGTATTGCTAAGGTGGTCCCCACAGGTCCGGCCTCAGCTGCGGCTGGCGCGACCCCCGACACGCGGCCATACCTGGTGGCGCAGGCCAATCTCCAGAGAAGCGCACTTGCAACGGAAGAATTCATGTCAGTGGCAGCGAAAAGGAGATTGGCCTTCGCACTGATCCAGGAGCCGTACGTCGGGGGGACCGGCCGGGTGAAGAATTACGGGGCCGCCAGGATCTTCCAGTGCGCGGAACGGGAAGAGGGGCGGGCCAAGGCGGCTATCGTGGTCTACGATGGAGACCTGGACGCCTTGGTCTGCCCCCAATTCACCACGACTAATATAGTCGTGGTGAGGATCCGTACCAGTGCCTGGGAGATGGTGGTGGTCTCGTGTTACTTCGAGCCCGACGCGCCGGTAGAGGAGTACCTAAACCAGCTGAGGAACGTCTGCCGTAGCCTGGGACCGAGGCTCCTGCTAGTTGGAGGGGACGCCAATGCGAGAAGCCCATGGTGGAGCCGGGAGATCGACCGAAGAGGAGAGGAGGTGTCCGGTTGGCTGGACGAAGCGGGTCTCCATGTGTTGAACGAAGGCAACACGCCGACGTTCTTCACCGTAAGAGGAGACAGAGCCTACTCCAGCCAGGTAGATATCACCGCCTGCTCGGTCGACCTCCTGGATCGGATCAGCGACTGGAGGGTCGAGGAGGACCTGACGAGCTCTGACCACAACACCATTACCTTTAAGATCACTGTACAGAAAGGCCAAGGAATCGCAATAAAAAGAACCACTAGAATATATAATACTAGAAAAGCAAACTGGACTGAATTTGGACATAGATTTCAAAATTTAATAGTAGACAATAGAATTAATAAAACGGAGATAAATAAAATAAATGAAGTAGATAATCTGGAAATAGCTATACAAACATATACAAAATTGGCAATAAAAACTAGTGAAGAGTTTATACCTAAATTAAAACAAAATATGAGATATGCGATTCCTTGGTGGTCAAAGGAGCTCGACGGGTCCAAACGCGACATGATGCGGAAGAAACGCCGCATCAGATGGGCGGCACCGGTGAGAAAAGCAAGGGTCATCCGAGAGTACAAGGCGGCGAAGGAGAAGTATGAGCGGGAGACAAGTGAAGCCCAGACCAAGAGCTGGATGCAGTTTTGTGGCAGACAAAACAAGGAAGGTCTGTGGGATGGGATATATCGAGTAATGGGCAGGCTGACCAAGCGGCATGAAGATGCGCCACTCGTGAGGGACGGGCAAACCCTGGGTCAGGAGGAATCGGCAAGGTTTCTTGCCGAGACCTTCTACCCGGACGACCCTCACGAGGCGGATAATGAGGATCACCGGCGCACCAGGGAGCTTGCCTCACGCGTGAACGACTGGGTCCATGATGAGGTACATGACCCACCGTTCACGCTGGGGGAGCTCACGGCGGCGCTGGTGACCTTCAATCCGAAGAAGGCGCCCGGGTCGGACGGCCTGACCTCCGAGATCTGTTCGCAGGCGATCGCCCAAGATCCGGAGTCTTTCCTAGCACTGGCTAACAAGTGCCTAGAATTGGCCTACTTTCCAAAGATTTGGAAAGAGGCCACGGTCGTTGTGCTGCGGAAGCCGGGTAAGGATGATTACTCGGTTCCCAAGGCACATCGGCCCATAGGACTGTTGCCAGTGCTGGGAAAGATCCTGGAAAAGATGCTGGTGGGTAGGCTGAAATGGCATCTCCTCCCGAGGATGAGCCACCGCCAATACGGCTTTATGCCACAAAGGGGCACCGAGGACTCCCTCTACGACCTAGTGAATCATATCAGGACTAAACTTCGGGAGAAGAAAGTCCTGATTATGATATCGCTGGACATAGAGGGAGCCTTCGATAGCGCCTGGTGGCCGGCTATAAAGGTCCGATTGGCGGAAGAACGCTGCCCACCAAACATCAGACGGATGGTCGCCAGCTATCTAGATGATCGGATGGTCAGGGTCCGATACGCGGGTGCCGAGTCAGCTCGCAGGACCGTTAAAGGTTGCGTTCAAGGATCTATTGGAGGGCCAATCCTGTGGAACCTCCTCCTCGACCCCCTTTTACAGGGGCTCGAGCACCGGGGCGACTATTGTCAAGCTTTTGCTGACGATGTCGTCCTGGTGTTTGATGGGGGTTCCACAGGAGAAGCGCAGAAGCAGGCCAATGCGGCACTAGCCTATGTGCGGGATTGGGGTGTCCGAAATAAACTGAAATTTGCGCCACATAAGACCCAGGCGATGGTCATCACAAATAAGTTAAAGTACGACACCCCGATCCTGCGCATGGGTGGAGTCGACATTGGCCTCTCTAACGAGATCAAGCTACTTGGCCTAACAATAGACCGAAAACTGACTTTTAACGGTCACGTGACGCAGGCGTGCGCAAAGGCTATAAGCCTCTTTAAAGTGCTCGCGAGGTCGGCCAAGGTCCAGTGGGGGTTGGGACCCGAAGTGATCAGGACGATCTACACGGCTGCGGTGGAGCCTGTGATCTTGTATGCCGCAAGCGCATGGGCTCCAGCCAGCCGGAAGCTGGGTGTAAGGAAGCAGCTCGGAGCCATCCAGCGCAGCTTTGCGCAAAAGATGACGAAGGCCTACAGGACCGTCTCTCTCAACTCGGCCCTGCTGCTGGCGGGGGTGCTCCCTCTTGACATAAGGGTGCGGGAAACCGCACTGCTTTATGAAGTCAAGAAGGGGCACTCCTGCGAGGTAGTAGGAGACCGGGAGGTGGAGGCTCCTGTGGCCTTCGTCAACTTGGAGCACCCGGCGGAACGGGGGAACGGGACGTTCCAATGCCTGGCGGACGGGGCGGAACTGGCCCAGCACGTCGGTGAGGGTCTCAGCATCTTCACCGACGGAAGCAAGATTGACGGGAAAGTCGGAGCGGCGCTGTCCATATGGAACGGCGCCGCCGAGACGAGTACCCGAAAATTGCGGCTGGAGCCGTACTGCTCCGTCTACCAGGCGGAACTTCTCGCCCTCCGGGAAGCCGTGGAGGAGTCGCTCCGTAGCGGGCTTCCTGCGTGCGGCATCTTCAGTGATGCCAGGTCCGCTCTCGAAGTCGTCACCAGAGGTGATTCTCTCCACCCCATAGCGTTTGAAATCAAAAAGTTATTAAAAATCGCCAAGAAACGCGCCCAGAAAATTGACCTTTTCTGGGTCAAGGCGCACGTGGGGTTGGAGGGAAACGAGAGGGCGGATCAGCTCGCTAAAGAGGCCGCACAACACCTGAAAACCCGTGCGCACTATGACAAATGTCCGGTTTCATTCGTCAAACGACAGATCCGACAGGACTCGATTGACGAGTGGAGCCGGAGATATGCGGATGGAGAGACGGCTTCAGTAACGAAGCTGTTCTTTCCGGACGCTGTCGAGGCGCACAGGGTCGTCAGGCGGATCGTCCTGGATCCGACACTGACGCAGGTGTTCACGGGGCATGGCGGGTTCTCCGAGTACTTGCACCGGTTCAAGTGCAAGGAGAGCCCGGCGTGCCAATGTGACCCTGACGTTCAGGAGACGGTCCCACACCTCCTGCTCGAATGTCCCATCCACGCAAAACTGAAATACGACCTGGAACAAAAAATAGGTGAAATCACAGAAAAAAGTATACCAGAAATTTTAAAAAATAAGCATACTGTACAAACTTTCTTAAAATATTGTAATAAAATAGTAAGTAAGACGATAAATAAAAATAGGTAATAAGTATTGATTACTGGGTTATATAATATATATTATATAAATTTAGTAATAAAATAGTGGATAAGAGAGAATGTATGAACGAGGTATATTATTTATATAATATATAAGAGTATACTATTACTTAGATATGAGTTGTTAAGAATATAGAATAAGGATAAACTGTGAAATTATAGCGAAATAATTAGAGATTACACAAAATAAGCAAATATTAGGATAGATCAATAATAAAAAAAAAATAAGTATCATAGTTTTAATATATAGCATTTCAATAAGATTAAAACAAAATATTTAATAATATTAGAACAGAACAAAAACATTCCCTTGTCCTGGATAGGGGGAACGAGAAAAAAAAAAAAAAAAAAAAAAAAAAAAACCTAACCTAACCTAACCTAACCTAACCTAACCTAACCTAACCTAACCTAACCTAACCTAACCTAACCTAACCTAACCTAACCTAACCTTTTTTTTTTTTTTTTTTTTTTTTTTTGGTTTCGCGGAGAAAGTGCGTTACCACTACCGCCCGGCCTTCGTGGGGGGCGACCGAGCGGTTATGTTGGGTTCACCGTGCCTTACGACCCGGCGTTGAGCCGCCCGGAGAGATGGAAAACGTCGGGCGACCGCCGGGCCGAGTCCCTAACCTATGTACAACGCACGGCATACCAACTAAAACTCCGCGGTGGCCATCTTCGGCGCATTAGGGACGGCTGCGGGCTTCCTCTGACTAATGTCTAAGTTGTCGTCCGCAACCGCCCCTGCGCGGTGCCGCCTGGTGCGGCCCGTCTCCTGTTGTGGGGGGGCTCAGAAGCCCCCGCGCACCGAAGGACGCTCTCAGCGTCAACGGCAGCGTGAGGCCTACCTTCCAAACCTAACCTAACCTAACCTAACCTAACCTAACCTAACCTAACCTAACCTAACCTAACCTAACCCGCCCCCCGAGGCAATTCTTGTGCTTTGGGTCTTCACACCCAATGCACGCCCATGCGCGGGGGAACATTAGTCGCGGGCCGAGGCACACAGTCAGTGTGTATACCTCTTGGTTGCATAACACATTGAGGCCTAAAAGGGCCCGCGAACATTTCCTGGCACCCCCTTCTCTTTCCGCCCATCCTGGGAACCTTCCTCCCTTCCCCCACTTTCCCTCCCGTCTCCCTATTCCACTTCCTTCCCAGGCCCCTGCAGTCGTCAAGCCGGGGGACTCCAGTATCCCATTCGCAGGTTTCCCCCGGTGTTGACTGCAGGATCGCCTACCGAAAAAAAAAAAAAAACCTAACCTAACCTAACCTAACCTAACCTAACCTAACCTAACCTAACCTAACCTAACCTAACCTAACCTAACCTAACCTAACCTAACCTAACCTAACCTAACCTAACCTAACCTAACCTAACCTAACCTAACCTAACCTAACCTAACCTAACCTAACCATCCCTTTTCTTACCCCTACACTTTTTCTTCCCTAGGCCCCTACAGTCGTTAAGCCGGGGGACTCCTGTATCCCATTCGCAGGTTTCCCCCGGTGTTGACTGTAGGACCGCCTACCCCAAAAAAAAAAAAACCTAACCTAACCTAACCTAACCTAACCTAACCTAACCTAACCTAACCTAACCTAACCTAACCTAACCTAACCTAACCGCCCCCCGAGGCAATTCTTGTGCTTTGGGTCTTCACACCCAATGCACGCCCATGCGCGGGGGAACATTAGTCGCGGGCCGAGGCACACAGTCAGTGTGTATACCTCTTGGTTGCATAACACATTGAGGCCTAAAAGGGCCCGCGAACATTTCCTGGCACCCTTTTCCTTTCCGCCCATCCTGAGAACCTTTCTCCACTCCCCACCTTTCCTTCCATCATCCTTTTCCGCTTCCTTCCCAGGCCCCTGCAGTCGTCAAGCCGGGGGACTCCAGTATCCCATTCGCAGGTTTCCCCCGGTGTTGACTGCAGGATCGCCTACCCAAAAAAAAAAAACCTAACCTAACCTAACCTAACCTAACCTAACCTAACCTAACCTAACCTAACCTAACCTAACCTAACCTAACCTAACCTAACCTAACCTAACCTAACCTAATCTAACCTAACCCGCCCCCCGAGGCAATTCTTGTGCTTTGGGTCTTCACACCCAATGCACGCCCATGCTCGGGGGAACATTAGTCGCGGGCCGAGGCACACAGTCAGTGTGTATACCTCTTGGTTGCATAACACATTGAGGCCTAAAAGGGCCCGCGAACATTTCCTGGCACCCTTTTCCTTTCCGCCCATCCTGAGAACCTTACTCCATTCCCCACCTTTCCTTCCATCATCCTATTCCACTTCCTTCCCGGGCCCCTGCAGTCGTCAAGCCGGGGGACTCCAGTATCCCATTCGCAGGTTTCCCCCGGTGTTGACTGCAGGATCGCCTACCGAAAAAAAAAAAAAAAAAAAAAAAAAAAAAAAAAAAAAATCTAACCTAACCCGGACATTGATTTCTCGTGGGCACAAATTCTCACCGGCCACGGCTACTGTCGGCAATACCTCAACCGGTTCAAAATAACATCTACGGACAAATGCCCATGCGATCCCAGCACCATCCAGAGTTTCAACCACCTGCTCCAACACTGCCCCAGATTCTCCGCCGAGAGATATCGCCACGAAACCACATGCCACCACTTCGACATCAGCCCATACACCATCACCGAGATCACCAACAATGAAAAATGCACCAAATCATACAGCCAGCTGGTGCACAGGGTGGTGCTGCAGCTGAAGGAGTACAACGCCTCTCAATCACCCACATAATAAAAGTAATTCATAAGAAATATGTAATTAGCGATTATCTAAATGTAACGTATCTAAATGTGTAATTATTCAATATATATTAAAAAAAAAAAAAAAAAAAAACAAAACAAAACAAAACAAAATTACAAAAAAGAACAAAAATACAAAAAAACAACAAAAAGCCAAAAAAAAACAAACCAACAAAAAAAAAAAAAAAAAAAAAAAAAAACAAACAAAAAGAAAAACTGTACTTAATATATATGAACTGACAATCGATCCGTATCTACGAAGGAAATAGAAAAAAAAAAAAAAAAAAAAAAAAAAAAAAAAAAAAAAAAAAAAAAAAATTTATCTTTTTATGTCTCCCTTTTCTTACCCCTACACTTTTTCTTCCCTAGGCCCCTACAGTCGTTAAGCCGGGGGACTCCTGTATCCCATTCGCAGGTTTCCCCCGGTGTTGACTGTAGGACCGCCTACCCCAAAAAAAAAAAACCTAACCTAACCTAACCTAACCTAACCTAACCTAACCTAACCTAACCTAACCCTGTTTGATTTTCAAAAATTTTCGTATGGTAACATTTGAGCTACAGCTACGGAGGTCGCACTGAGAGGTAGGGCCAGCAAGTACAATATCCTCAGCGACTCTAGATCGGCCCTTGAAACAATCTCCAGAGGAGATTCCCTTCATCCCCTGGCGTTCAAAATTAATAAAAATCTAGACCTAATAAAGGAACGCGGCAAAATATTAAATTTATTTTGGATCAAGGCACACGCAGGGATGGAGGGAAATGAGAGGGCCGATGAACTCGCGAAGGAGGCTGCCCTTAACCTAAAAGTCAAACCCCATTACGACCGTTGCCCACTCTCATTTGCGAAACGCTGCATTCGGCAGAAGTCACTCTGCGAATGGGGCGAGCGCTACACGCTAGAGGAAACGGCCTCAACAACAAAGTTATTTTTCCCCGACGCGGTGGCCGCATACCACATCGTGAGGAAGATCCCAATAGACCCAATTCCCACCCAGATATTTACGGGGCACGGCGGATTTTCTGCGTATTTGAATCGATTTAAATGCAAGGAGAGTCCGGCGTGTCTCTGTGACCCAGAGTGTGCCGAGTCTGTGGAACATATAATTTTAGATTGCCCAACATATGCAAGTGAAAAATATAAAATTGAAAGCGAGATTGATAAAAAATTAACAAAAGACTCCATACCGGAAATATTAAAAGACAAGACAGCAAGATATAAATTAATTGAATATTTTAAAAGGATATGTATAAAAACAATAAACAGAAATAAGTCATAGAAACTAGATATATAATATAGGATTATATATAACTAGTTTTAATTGAGAATCGTTATTAAGAAAAGTATAAAGGTAGACACAAAAGTAATAGAAAATATAAGTAAGGTATGATTAGTAATAAGAACAGAACATAACATAGTATATATTAAGCTCATTTACAGGAAGCGCACTTGAACAGCAGTCGAATTAGTAAGACAAATGAGTGATTGACATGTAATAGCTATAATCATAATTAAGTATAGTTAAGAAAATATTATAGTAAGAAGTAGAGTTAATGAATGTAAAGCCTTATTCCTGAAATAGGGAGACAATAGTGGGGCAATAAAACCCCTGTATAAAAAAAAAAAAAAAAAAAAAAAAAAAACCTAACCTAACCTAACCTAACCTAACCTAACCTAACCTAACCGAGAGCCTCATACTGTTGGTACCAAAAATTACAGGTTGGTTTGGAAAATTACACACACGTACCATACGACCAAAAAGTACTTACCGTAGGTATACTTACCTCAATCCACACGCTCCGGATCAGCCGCACCTGAAAAATAAACAAAAAATCAAACATTAGTATAATTTCTAAAACTATTAATAAATATATTCTATAAACAAGTTATATGTAAAATACTGACAGTAAATATTAATTTTATCATATAATATACATAGACATACTATACACAGACATATTATATATATACATATAATAAACGACCACAAAACATTAAATTTTGTTTTTATTTATTTTTTACAATTTTGTTCGGAGCTATCATCTCTGTAAAAGAGATAAGTTTGACCGGTACCTGGTGTACCGAGCTTTGCAAATTTCTGACGTGACCACTTCGCGGACCTTTTACATCCGCGAAGTATTTCCTTTTTTATACTTTGACGAGGTCCCCTTATCCACCACAGACATGCCCAGCTTCCACACGCCCGTCAAGAAGCCACTCTCTCCACCCAAACGTGACGCCGACGCAGGAGCCCCTGCAGGGGTGGGCCCTACTCGGAGCCAGTCAGTGGCCCAGGCGAGGCGCAGCATTGAGTCTCGGCTTGACGCAGCTCCCGAAACCAGGGCCGCTCCACCTACCACCATGCCGAAGAGAACCACCGCTGCTCCGATGACATCAGCTGCTCCGACGACATCCGCAGCATCCGCAGTACCAACAGAGCGGAGAGGCACAGCTAAAAGCCAACCCTTGCCGGAGACAGGCTCCGATAGGCAGGACTCCCCCAAAAAAGGGAGTACTGCCTACCTGAACAGGACGGCTGAGGCTAAGGCGTGCCTCCTGAAGACCCGGCTGCAAATAAACAACAGCCGGAACCTTAAAACGGAGATAAAGGTTGAGGTCATTGAGGCAGCGGAACGGCTCTACAGGCTGGTGAAGGACGCCGAGGAGGGCAAGCCTTACAGAGGGCGGACCGCAGAAGGAGGAAAAGGGAGGGAGTCGGAAAGGGAGGAGGCGTCGAAGACGGAAGTGATGGGCACAGAAGGCAAGGGACCAGGGCAGGACGAGAGGAATAAATTGGAAAGGGAACTCCTGAAAAGGCTGGAGGAACATGGGAAGATGCTGCAGGAGAGCAAGGAGGAAATGAAAAGGATGAGCGAGGAGGTGCATAAGCATAGAGAAGAGATGGAAAAAGCCAGAACATATGCGAGTGTAGCTGCCGGTCCACCTAAAAACATAGCAGAGGTGACTACGGCGCTACACTCGATAGTCATAACTTCACAGGATGAAGAAGAAACGGGAGACCAGGTGATGGAGAAGATTAGGAATGCGGTAAATGCAAAGGAGGAAGGGCTCAAGATAGACCGGATTAGAAAAGCGAAGGAGAGGAAGGTAATCATGGGCTTTCGGGACCAGAAAGAAATGGAGAAAGTTAAGGAAAGACTCCGCAAAAAAGGCAAGAATCTCACGGTAGCGGACATCAAAAATAAAGACCCATTGATCGTTGTCAAGGACCTGCTGACTTGCCACACAAACGATGAAATTTTGGGCGCGATCAGGGCCCAGAATAACCATCTCTTGGCCCACGTCAGTAAGGAGGACAGCAGGATGGAGGTCCGCTACAGAAGGAAGGCCAGAAACCCGCTGATGGCCCATGTGGTCCTCCAGGTGTCGCCACAGATCTGGCAAAGGTTCACGGAGGCCGGCGCGATCCACATAGACATCCAGAGGGTCAAGGTTGAGGACCAGTCTCCCCTGGTCCAATGCTCAAAATGCTTGGGCTACGGCCATGGGAGGCGGTTCTGCCGGGGCTCCCTGGATGCCTGCAGCCACTGCGGCGGACCGCATCTGAAGGCGGAGTGCCCCGACTGGATGGCGGCTGCAGCACCAACGTGCTGCAACTGCCTAAAAGCGAAGATCGCTGAGACGGGACACAACGCCTTCAGCGAGGACTGCCCAGTACGGAAGCGGTGGGACGCGTTGGCCAGATCCGCCATAGCCTATTGCTAAGGTGGTCCCCATCGCCCCGGGCCCGGCAATGGCAGACGCAGCCTCCGACGCGCGGCCATACCTGGTGGCGCAGGCCAATCTCCAAAGAAGCGCACTCGCAACTGAAGAATTTATGCTGATGGCATCTGAGAGGAGATTGGCCTTCGCCCTGATCCAGGAGCCGTACGTTGGAGGCACCGGCCGGGTAAAAAACTACGGGGCCGCCAGGATCTTCCAGTGCGCGGAACGGGAAGGGGGGCGGGCCAAGGCAGCCATAGTAGTCTACGATGTAGACTTGGATGTCTTGATCTGCCCCCAATTCACCACGACAAATATTGTTGTGGTGAAAATCCGCACCAGCGCCTGGGAGATGGTGGTGGTCTCGTACTACTTCGAACCCGACATGCCGGTAGAGCCATACCTCGATCACCTGAGGGGCGTCTGCCATGGCCTGGGCCCGAAGCGCCTGTTAACGGGAGGGGACACCAATGCGAGAAGCCTATGGTGGAGCCGGGAGATCGACCGAAGAGGAGAGGAGGTGTCTGGTTGGCTGGACGAAGCGGGTCTCCACGTGTTGAACGAAGGCGACAAGCCAACGTTCTACACCGTGCGAGGAGACAGGGCCTACTCCAGCCAGGTAGATGTCACCGCCTGTTCGGTCGATCTTTCAGAACTGATCCAGAACTGGACCGTCGAGGAGGACCTGACGAGCTCCGACCACAACACAATAACTTTTAAAATCACTTTACGAAAGGGACAGGGAATCGCCATCAAAAACACAACAAGAAGGTATAACACTAAAAAAGCAAAATGGACCGAATTTGGCAATAGATTTAGGGATTTAATTAACGAGAATAATATAAATAAACTAGAAATAGAAAACATAAATAATACACAGAACTTAGAAAAAGAAATAGGAAATTACACAAAATTAGTTATAGAAGTAAGCGAAGCAACAATACCGAAAAAGAAACAGAATAACAGATACGCGATTCCCTGGTGGTCAAAGGAGCTCGAAAGGTCCAAACGCGAAATGATGAGGCGGAAACGCCGCATCCGATGGGCGGCACCTGTGAGGAGGGCATGTGTCATCTGGGCGTATAAAGAGGCCAAGGAGGAGTATGAGACGCTGACGAAAACCGCCCAGAGCCAGAGCTGGAAGGAGTTCTGCGGAAAGCAAAGCAAGGAAGGACTGTGGGATGGGATATATCGAGTAATGGGCAGGCTGACCAAGCGGCACGAAGATGCGCCACTCGTGAGGGACGGACAAATCCTGGGTCAGGAGGAATCGGCAAGATATCTTGCCGAGACCTTCTACCCAGACGACCCTCACGAGGAGGATAATGAGGATCACCGGCGCACCAGGGAGCTTGCCTCAAGCGTGAACGACTGGGTCCATGGTGAGGTACATGATCCACCGTTCACGTTGGGGGAGCTCACGGCGGCGCTGGTGACCTTCAATCCTAAGAAGGCGCCCGGGTCGGACGGCTTGACCTCCGATATCTGTTCGCAGGCGATCGCCCAGGATCCGGAGTCTTTCCTAGCACTGGCTAACAAGTGCCTAGAATTGGCCTACTTTCCAAAGATTTGGAAAGAGGCCACGGTCGTTGTGCTGCGGAAGCCGGGTAAGGACGATTACTCGGTTCCCAAGGCACATCGGCCGATAGGACTGTTACCAGTGCTGGGAAAGGTTCTGGAAAAGATGTTGGTGGGTAGGCTGAAATGGCACATCCTTCCGAGGATGAGCCACCGCCAATACGGCTTTATGCCACAAAGGGGCACCGAGGACTCCCTCTATGATCTGATGAGTCATATCAGGACTAAACTTCGGGAGAAGAAAGTCCTGATTATGATATCGTTGGACATAGAGGGGGCCTTCGATAGCGCCTGGTGGCCCGCCATAAAAGTCCGGTTGGCGGAAGAACGCTGCCCACCAAACATCAGAAGGATGGTCGCCAGCTATCTGGATGATCGGATGGTCAGGGTCCGATTTGCGGGTGCCGAGTCAGCGCGCAGGACCGTTAAAGGTTGCGTTCAAGGGTCTATAGGGGGGCCAATCCTGTGGAACCTCCTCCTCGACCCCCTTTTACAGGGGCTCGAGCGCCGGGGCGACTATTGTCAAGCTTTTGCTGACGATGTCGTCCTGGTGTTTGATGGGGGTTCCACAGGAGAAGCGCAGAGACAGGCCAATGCGGCACTAGCCTATGTGCAGGACTGGGGTGTCCGAAATAAGTTGAAGTTCGCGCCGCACAAGACGCAGGCGATGCTCATTACAAATAAGTTGAAGTACGACACCCCGGTTTTGCGCATGGGCGGCGTCGACATTGGTCTCTCCAACGAAATCAAGCTGCTTGGCCTTACAATAGACCGAAAACTGACCTTTAACGGTCACGTGACGCAGGCGTGCGCAAAGGCCATAGGCCTGTTCAAAGTGCTCGCGAGGTCGGCCAAGGTCCAGTGGGGGTTGGGACCCGAAGTGATCAGGACGATCTACACGGCTGCGGTGGAGCCTGTGATCTTGTATGCTGCAAGCGCATGGGCTCCAGCCAGCCGTAAGCTGGGAGTACGGAAGCAGCTCGGAGCCATCCAGCGCAGTTTCGCGCAGAAGATGACGAAGGCCTACAGGACTGTCTCTCTCAACTCGGCCCTGCTGCTGGCGGGAGTGCTCCCTCTTGACATAAGGGTGCGGGAAACCGCACTCCTTTATGAGGTCAGGAAGGGGCGCTCCTGCGAGGTAGTAGGAGACCGGGAGGTGGAGGCTCCTGTGGCCTTCGTCAACTTGGAGCACCCGGCGGAACGGAGGAACAGGTCATTCCAATGCCTGGCGGACGGAGCGGAACTGGCCCAGCACGTCGGTGAGGGTCTCAGTATCTTCACAGACGGAAGCAAGATTGACGGGAAAGTCGGAGCGGCGCTGTCCATATGGAACGGCGCCGCCGAGACAAGTACCCGAAAATTGCGGCTGGAGCCGTACTGCTCCGTCTACCAGGCGGAACTTCTCGCCCTCCGGGAAGCTGTAGAGGTGGCGCTCCGTAGCGGGCTTCCTGCGTGCGGCATTTTCAGTGATGCCAGGTCCGCTCTCGAAGTCGTCACCAGAGGTGATTCTCTCCACCCCCTAGCGTTTGAAATACAGAAATCAATAAAAATCGCCGAGAAACGCGCCCAGAAAATTGGACTTTTCTGGGTCAAGGCGCACGTGGGGTTGGAGGGAAACGAGAGGGCGGATCAGCTCGCTAAAGATGCCGCACAGCACCTGAAGACCCGTGCGCACTACGACAAGTGTCCGGTTTCATTCGTCAAGCGACAGATCCGACAGGACTCGATTGACGAATGGAGCCGGAGATACGCGGACGGAGAGACGGCTTCGGTAACGAAGCTGTTCTTTCCGGACGCTGTCAAGGCGCACAGGGTCGTCAGGCGGATCGTCCTGGATCCGATACTGACGCAGGTGTTCACGGGGCACGGCGGTTTCTCCGAGTACTTGCACCGGTTCAAGTACAAGGAGAGCCCGGCGTGCCAATGTGACCCTGACGTACAGGAGACGGTCCCACACCTCCTGCTCGAGTGTCCCATCCACGCAGCGGAACGATTTGACCTTGAGAATTGTATAGACTCTAAGTTAGACATAATTAATGTACATAAAATAGTGGAAAACAAATTGATAGTGAATAAGTTTTTGATGTATTGTAATAAAATAGCTAATAAGGTAAACAATAGAAATAGGTTAAAATGTAGAATTACTAAGTATATAAGAGAATTATATATTATTAGTAATTATAGTGATATGATAGATATAAAAAATAGGATAAATAGATTTAGAGGAATAAAACAATGTATAAATATTAAGATGTAATTAAATAGATAATAAATAGAATTAAGTTAAAGCAATGTATAAATAAAAGTTAAAGAAATAAATGTTGCAAAACTACCCTTGTCCTGGATAGGGGGAACGAGAGTGGGACGTAGAGTCCCACAAAAAAAAAAAAAAAAAAAAAAAAAAAAAAAAAAAAAAAAAAAAAAAAAAAACCTAACCTAACCTAACCGGCCCCCCGAGGCAATTCTTGTGCTTTGGGTCTTCACACCCAATGCACGCCCATGCCCGGGGGAACATTAGTCGCGGGCCGAGGCACACAGTCAGTGTGTATACCTCTTGGTTGTATAACACATTGAGGCCTAAAAGGGCCCGCGAACATTTCCTGGCACCCTTTTCCTTTCCACCCATCCTGAGAACCTTTCTCCCTTCCCCACCTTTCCTTCCATCATCCTATTCCACTTCCTTCCCAGGCCCCTGCAGTCGTCAAGCCGGGGGACTCCAGTATCCCATTCGCAGGTTTCCCCCGGTGTTGACTGCAGGGTCGCCGACACAAAAAAAAAAAAAAAAAAAAAAAAACCTAACCTAACCTAACCTACTAACCTAACCTAATCGTCGAATTATGCGAAATTTTTGTATGAAAACTATTTAGTGTGGCACATTGTTTGATAGCATTTTATAAATACTTACCGTTGCGTATAATTTTGATTTTCTCCCCCCTCAATTTCTTCCAAATTTCTTTAATTCCCATACTTTTGCTGACGGTGAAATTTTTTTGTACCAACCGTACCTAACATTATTCGATATTTGTGAAGTACTCGCCGAGACGCGTCTTTCGACGTACTGCACGTCGCGCTCCGGCGAAATTTATTTTATTCTCTTCATACATTGTCGCGGTATAGGTATTAAGAAATCCACGTAGTAAAGTGTTTGCAAAACTAAAGTTTGTCTGATTTGTCTAATTTCATAAACAATCTGTATGAAAACTATATAGTGTGGCATATCGTTTTGTAGCATTTAGTGGATACTTACCGGTTTATATATTTTCG
Source organism: Sphinx pinastri (assembly GCA_947568825.1). Taxonomy (NCBI): domain Eukaryota; kingdom Metazoa; phylum Arthropoda; class Insecta; order Lepidoptera; family Sphingidae; genus Sphinx; species Sphinx pinastri. The sequence continues at coordinate 17,942,043 of OX387628.1, read as the reverse complement.
TTATCCCCACTCTTCAATTTTTTCCAAATTTCTAACAATTACTCTGTTTCGCTGACGGTTGCAATTTTTTGTATCAACCGTACATAGTTTGTTTATATAACGTTGAAGTACTCGCCGAGACGCGTCTTTCGACGTACTGCACGTCGCGGTCCGGCGAAATTTATTTTATTCTCTTCATACATTGTCGCGGTATAGGTATTAAGAAATCCACGTAGTAAAGTGTTTGCAAAACTAAAGTTTGTCTGATTTGTCTAATTTCATAAACAATCTGTATGAAAACTATATAGCGTGGCATATAGTTTTGTAGCATTTAGTGGATACTTACCGGTTTATATATTTTCGTTATCCCCACTCTTCAATTTTTTCCAAATTTCTAACAATTACTCTGTTTCGCTGACGGTTGCAATTTTTTGTATCAACCGTACATAGTTTGTTTATATAACGTTGAAGTACTCGCCGAGACGCGTCTTTCGACGTACTGCACGTCGCGCTCCGGCGAAATTTATTTTATTCTCTTCATACATTGTCGCGGTATAGGTATTAAGATATCCACGTAGTAAAGTGTTTGCAAAATTAAAGTTCTAAAGCTAACACCCGTATTCTAAGACGTTTCCTCGAAAATTCCTCGACTCCACTCAACCTCACTGGAGGAAATCTGTATTCTTAGTTGAAAAAAATCTCCTCCACTCAACGTCCCTCAAGATTTTTCCTTTCTCGAGGTGAGGAATCAACTGTCAAACTCAAGGTACCTCACGACGTACCTTAAGGAAGACTCAAGGAAAGATTTACGCTTGGTAAACAGTGTTACAATCGATATTTTTTCGTGTGTTATTTATTATTCGTATTAAATAGATTTCCAACAGTTCCTGCAATACTTGTACGATACTCCATACGAATGTCCCGAACGGCGTTATTTAAGACATGCAAAAAACCCGATATAGTCTTACGACGACACAAAATTCCAAACGCGCTATCGTTTTAGGCTTAGGTTTTTAGGCAAAGATATTAAATAGTATAGTTATTAGGAAAGTCACTATCGTAAACATTTTATTGCCAATTGTTTTAAAATTCACCATGGATGTATAAAAAACTTTTTTTACACGTCCATGAAATTTACATTTAATTTAATGTGTCTTCCAGAAATGATTACGAAAATGAAAACAAAAGGCACAATAATTTAAGTAATTAACTATTTAGTAAGTAAAATATTTTCCATATTAGGTACGCTCTGACTTCAAATAAAAAAGAAATAATGACATTAGTTTGATTGAAGGTCACTTTTCGAGTGACCACAGATTAAAAAATCGAAGAGTTTACGCAAAAACTCTAATTTATCTGTACATCGATGACGTATTTAATGACGTAATTCCTTGACTCGACCTCACTCGAGGATCCTCAAGAATACCTCAAATTTTAACTAAGAATACCATTTTCGAGGATTCCTTGAATTAATCCTCTAGGTAACCTCGAGTGAGATAAGGTTGAGGAAGTTTCGAGGAACCGTCTTAGAATACGGGTGTTAGAATGGTCTTATGACTCTGAACGTAAACCTATAGGATCGTCGGGGTAGTGTCACTGCAGGAAAATCGTCGGGGTAGTATCCCGCTAGGACAACAGCTCAGGTCTATATTATAACATAAATAAAAGACTCCCATCATTTGGTTAGAGCAGCCTGATGGTCAATGTTGAGCTTAGGTTAATCTGATTTCTAGAAAATCATTACACAGTTCCATTAGATTTTTGTTTGGGGTATACATTCCCCGAGTCTGTAGTAGATCCTGAAATCAGGTGAAAATTTGAATGCTCCGTTATGTGACAATGATTAATGATTTATTAAATCAGGAATTAAACATCCTTTCCTTTAGTAGAATCAAAAACTTGCATGGACGTTTTGCGTCACATACATAATACGGTAATATACGTACCTATTAAAAGCATCCTGCTCGTCATCCTAATATATTCGTTCTCAAGACTAAACAGCTCATATTTATCATACTTTGAGGTCCATTAGAAGCCTATACTTAGATATTATAGCGAGATACTAACCACATTTTATCGAATTTGTCAAAAAGCGCCTACTCATTTTATGATAGCAATATGACAAATCTAATTTTTTTTGCTATTTATTGGGTTTTTTAATACATCAATGTATTTATTACTTTTTTTATAAATAAATGGTTTCATATACCTATTTATCCCTTACCATCTAGTGGGAGTCCCTGTTATTCGTATAACGGGTCACCATGCATATGTATTATCTTTTATTATGCTTTTATTCAATAAAAAATAGCTCAAATTTATGCGTTGTTAATAGACTTTCGTAAGGGCACTTTTAAGTCGTCGAATGAAATTACTCATATGATTCAGGTCTATTCAGTCTGTTCCATAAAATGATGAACCCTATACCAAGATATATTGAAATGGGACCACTTCGCGACCCTTATTTACTAAATAAAGAAGGAATCGAGGAAATACGCTCCTAATTTTCAGAAAAATCACTGTACATACATAAAAAAAAATACAAACACACGAATTGATAACCTCCTCCTTTTGGAAGTCGGTTAATTACATTTAAACTCTGTTGTACAAGCCAAATTTATCACTGGATCAAAAAGCCTTTTCTATAAGACAAGGTATTACATACATTTTATTAATTTAAATACTATTTTTGATTTTTCGTTTGTCATTAATTAAAGTTTGTCTTTTATATTTGAGGTTCCTGTCCGGGAATTAGTCATCCTAATTAAAGAGAAATACTATTCTATTCTCCCTAAAAGATTTGTCACTCAAAGAGGCATTAAAAAATGAATAAATTATTATTAAATTGGTATGGCTGATGTCTGAATCAAGAAAATCATTTTGGTATAATTTACCCGTCAATGACTTGTCTGTTGATTTGACAAATGACGGGCAAATGCCTGCTGCAGCCAAATAAGTTTTATTTATATATTAATAAACTTTTCAATGAATTGCTATTTTATTTATTTACATACCTATGTCACGCTTTTTTTTACAATAAAAGATTTTTTTTTCTTATTTACACTATTCTTAATTCAAATTTATTTTCTATTTTTAGTTGGGTTTTCTATGGGGTATATTACACAGTCAATGATATCACGCTATACTCGTATTATAACGATAATACTAATGCGTATCGCAGTATCGCGATAATATCGCAAGTTATCCGGATATTTTGAAAATCCAGTCTTGTGTGTTTCACCCAACGCTTTCTGCGACGTTTACTTTTCAACGTAAATGCGAGTACTATAGCTTAAACTGCCATTCATCTATTACCCATGATTTCAGAAACACAACCATACTCCAGTAAAATCAACGGCTTACTGAAGTAGAAATATTGATGATAATATTGATAAGTGTAAGCGCCCACTTCAGAATTTGAGATCATGTTATAATATCGCGATTCCAGGATCACGATATTATTGATTGTATAATATACCCCTATAAAGCGTGTTTTTTAGTTTTTTTTATTTGTTTAACATAAATACTTTTCAAGCCCCTTACTAGGTTTTGAAATGGGACAGCCGCCCTATTCTTTGACATTTGCGAAATTTTGACCAAATATCGACTTATTTTATTAAAATAATAAAACCCAAAGAGGAATTCTATCAAATATATTTTCCTGGGATAAAAAGTAGCCTATAGCACTCAGGAGTAATGTAGCTTCCTATTAGTGTCAGAATGCATAAAGGATAAAAAAGCCTGAGATTAAATTTTTTCATGTGATTTTATTTAGAATCATGTCTTTCATTTCAAAATAAAGTTTCTTTGTTTCCATCTGTGAGCGGCTTGAGTATGACATACTCCTTAACTGTCTATGCTCTCAGAATAAATATTTATTCTGTGGTCTGTGCCTGCGGCGGCGTCGTGTGCCGGGTCGGCCACTTCCCTGTAATATGGTTGAGGACGCCGATGGCTGGCACATGCGTCATACTCGTGAAGGGGTGCTGCTTATGTGGACTGGTCTGCCCTTTTCGCTTACTATATCTAAGTATTAGGGGTATATCTTGAACTTAGATTCTTAACGACATCTTGAAAATTTTCAGATCAAATTATTACATGATTCCTGAGATAGTTATGCACTCGAGTTGGAATTTAAAATTTATTACCTATTTTGCGAGTATATAAATGAACTGCTCTAAACAAAAGTAAACAAATACTGAATTGTATGTTTTTTCTCTCTATATAATGCATTGTATTTTACACCTGGAACTGATTTTGAAAAGAGCAACACTCGAGTTTCTTGCCCGTTCTTCTCTAGTGAGAACTGCTTTCCAAACTGGTGGTAGAGTTAATATTGACGGAATCTAAATAATGTATACATTTTATAGGTCCGAATAAATTATTTCATTTCATTTCGGTGAAAGAATTTTCAAAATCGGTTCAGTAGTTCCTGAGACTAGCGCGTTCAACCAAACAAACAAACTCTTCAGCTTTATAATATTAAGTATAGATTAGAAAGAGTACGAAACTTGCTTTAAGCCTCGATTATTTCTTCACTAGATGCCGAGGCTTTTGCCGAGTAAAATGCCTTTCCCGCTACAAAAAAAATAAAATCATTATAGTGATCCACAGTGTCAACTGGTTTACCCGTGTGCCCAAATTCAAATCCGTTCAACGGTTACTACGTTTATCTAGCTCTCACAAACATCCACACATTTTCAAAAATATTCGCTCTAGTAATTACGAATATATTACGAACTAGCATTGCGCGCGGCTCCGCCCGCGTGGAAACGTTTTTCCGGGATATAAAGTAGCCTATAGCACTCAGGAGTAATGTAGCTTCCTATTAGTGAAAGAATTTTCAAAATCGGTCCAGTAGTTCCTGAGATTAGCGCGTTCAAACAAACAAACAAACTCTTCAGCTTTATAATATTAAGTATAGATTAGAAAGAGTAAGAAACTTACTATGCCTATAGGTAGGTCAACCCTAGGCGGATCCAGCTTTCAAGTCAGGGGGATCATATACTCGTGGTCTAGTCAAGACAGACTCCAAATAGATTTAAAAGAATATTTCACCTAGACCCAGTCCAGAGGAGGGGGGGGGGGGTATGACTCCAATGACTCCCCCTGGATCCACCCTAGAGTAGGTGTGTAGTACAGCATTTTGTCTATAAAAGTGTAAAAGAGAAGGCATAACTAATGAGCCGAAACATCAGGAAAAGGTCAAACTCAGAGCGAGAGTGATGGATATGTTTTTTGTAAGGCTTCCAATCAACATAGCTTCACCTTAAAATCAGCTATACCTACTGGCCCATATAAATGAGTAGCGTTAAGGGATCAGCCAGTATATATTCGGTTATGTATAGGCCAGCATAATTATATCTACTGGCTAGGATTAACCATTGCTCATCAGTCGATAGGTATCTACTCTCTCTGGACGCTACTTCACTTACAACCAGGCGCAATGAAGTCACTGCCATACCCGTACAAAAAAACATACATATAAAAAAAAAACATAATATATGACATGATACAGACAATAACCAAAAACTATTGCAACTGAATGTTTCTAAATTGAGAAAGACTTAATAACTATGGTCAGCATTCAGCTTAAAATGTTTGTGAGTCGCGGATACCCGCGAGCCGATCGTCTGTGCAGCGCGGCGGTAGGTGACTTAAAAGTTTCATAGAGAAAATATTGTTGCGTATATTCACTGTTGTATTTACTTATGTAATGTTGGTTGGCGTTTCATAATATTTGGTTTCGTATATTCATTTATAGCATAGTTTCGTATATTCAACATAATATTCATTTTTACTCTGGCTTCTTGGCTTCTATGAAACTGCCATTGGCAACTGGTTGATAGCGAGCTACAATATTTATATTATGTAGAATACAATTTTTATGTTATAATTAGGTTTAATATTATTCCGTCCTAACAAGTTTTGTATTAAAAAAATAATGTAACTGCGGGTGTTCACGGATGGTGGCCAGCGGTGATCACTTACGGCCGGTCTCAATAACTTACTAACATTTAACTGGAGTTTGATATCTAACTGTTACAATATAAATTCTTTTCTGTCTTAGTGTTTAGATATACTGATAACCACCCAATGTAAGCATTTTAACTGTTTGTTATCTCATATCTGTAAGGAAGTTATTGAGACCGGCCGTGAATCGTTTACTTGTCTTCTCCCTCAAAAGAGAAAAATGTACTTGATTGCATCAGGGTTAGTAAATATAAGGGGATGGAGTACATAATACTATTACTATCTACACTACTCAACATATAAAACCTCTGTCAATATACTCTTATGTATTCAATTCACATATTCACGTACTAGTTGTCTGTTTTATGCGCATTTTACACATAAAATACATGCCATCACGCGTAACACGCATTCATTATCATTTAAGCTCCGTTTGCGTTCTTATATAACGAAAACTGTAACTATAGTCAATCGTCTTAAATTCTATGTATTCAATAAAAAATCGACTGCCTCGGTGGCGTAGTTGTATTGCGTACGCGTTACGAGTACGATTTGCGCGCTGAGGTCCTGGGTTCGAATCCTGGGTCGGGCCAAAAACATTGTGACTGGGTTTTTCCATCTTAAAAATTACTCAGTCGCAGCTCGGAGTCAGGAAGTTGGCGGTGTGATACCCCCGTGCCTCGGAAAGCACGTAAAGCCGTTGGTCCTACGCCTGATCTCTCTCCGGTCATGTCGGATTGCCGTCTCACCGGACTATGAGAATTGAGAGTGAAGGAATAGTGAGTGCACTTGTGTATTGCGCACACACCTGTGCACTATAATATCTCCTGCGCACCTGGCTGATCTCCATTTGTTGAGATTGGCCGCCGTAGCCGAAATCGGCTAGGAAAGGATTATTCAATAAAGTTATTACAAGACTTAATACAAGATATGGGTGATATCGAGCTCATGAATAATATTGATAAAATGAAGGATATCACTTGCTACGACTTTTTTTCACCTGAGGAATGTCGGGATTACTTTTTATGTAATAATTTTAATTTTAAACTCTTATCACTAAATATAAGACGCATAAATAAAATTTTTGACACCCTACTAATACACCTACTAAGAGCAAAGATAACATTTGACATCCTAGTTTTGATTGAGCGAGAGCACCACAATTAATGAACTTCCGGGATACATACACTTTAAGACAACAAATAACATTAATCAAAATGACAGCGTAGTCGTGTTTGTTAAAAACACATTACAAGTATCAATACGAGAGCCTTCTTTAACTGAGGCATGTGGTCTAATTATAGACATAGATAAAACGATGACCTTATTTTGTATCTACTCATCACCCTCTTTTAGGAACACGACCCCTTTTCTAACATCACTTGACCAAAACCTTACATCATACAAAGATAGACAGACAATTATCTTAGCAGGAGATATAAACATTGACATACTTTCACCAGAGTCCACAGATTACCTTTGTCTAAGCGCTGAACATGGCTTACATCCTGCCATAAATAAGCCAACTCGCCAAAATGCATGTCTTGACCACATCCTTATAAAGAGTCAATTTTCTGCAACAGGAATAGTGTGCGATTTAGATATCACGGACCACAAAATAACTATTATTGGCATAGAGACATGCAAAATCAGCACTAAGCCCGTTAGGCAAAGAAGGGTCATTAATTACGAAGGGGTTGCTCGCGACCTAGGCCAATTAAACTGGGACGCTTTTTTCACTGAAACTGATGTAGACATCATGGCTGAAAGTTATGTCTCATTTATAAAAAATACCATCGAACATAATCTACATCTTTACGACGGATAAGTCGCACTAAATTTAGCATCGAGCCATGGATGACTCCAGGCCTACTCAGATGCTCGAGGTTCCGCGAAAACCTTCATTTAAAAACTAAGCAAGACCCTAAAAACGAAACTCTCAAAGTAACATATACACGATACCAAGACTTTTACAGAAATTTAGTAAGAAATGTAAGACGAAACTACGAAACAAGCCTACTACAGGCAGATTCCAGGAACACGAGACACCTTTGGCAATCAGTAAACAGTATATTCAACCTAAACACCAAAAATGAAACTGCAACAGAGTTACTCACATTAACCGACAATCCGACTGATTCGCTCAATATTACAAACAGTCATTTCTCAACAGTAGGGAAAAACCTAGCTTCTGGTATACTAGCTCAAGTCGACGACACGGAGGAAACCCTCGCTGCATTATCAAGTGTTTCAAGATCCCCAACCAACTCTTTATTTCTTTATATAGACATTTGATTAATAATTACTGTAAGCACAAATTCAAGCACATAATACTATGTTTAAGTTAGAAATTAAAGTTCTAAATTTCTTCTAACTATATAAAATTGTTATATTATAGTAGTAAATCTAATCCATAGTATTAAGACTAAAACTAAGCTAGATTGTAACTAAAACCATTCTGGTCTCCAAGATACAGGCTATGCCTAGTTTGGGGCCCCCTGTTAATTAAGACTAAAGTTTAAAATTTCTGTGTAAGCACTAACAATTTTATGTTATTTACTGTGTAAAATTTTTGTTGTTAGTTTAATGTTGTGCCAAATAAAGATTATTATTATCTAGACGAGAGTGGTGGCCGGCGCATATATAGACACCTAGACATTGTATGTGGTTGAGAGTATTGAGGGTTCAACGTCGCTTGCGGTGTGGGTCAATCTATTTATCGCGTGTGAAGTGGCGAGTGGTAGCGGTGCGACGCTCTTAAATGGCAGTAGTGGTGTGGCGGCGCGGTGCGGGCGGGCGCGCGCCTTGTACGGCGCTGCGGGCGTGCCAAGTGCCGCCGCGGGCGCTGTATATAGCGCGCGGTGACCGCGCTCGCGCCCACTGTCTCCGCCACCGCTGCCGCAACAGCCACGTACCCTCCGCGCCGCCGCTCGCTCACTTACAATAAATAAGTTGTCGGTGCTACCGTTGTATCTATTTACAATCGCGAGTCACAGCTGAGACCGAGCGCAGTGGTAATACAGTCAGTGAGGAGGTGACGCGAGAGATCCGATTCAGTTCCAACAGCAGAGCAGCCAGCCGACATGTGCGACGATGATGCGGGCGCTCTTGTAGTGGACAATGGGTCCGGTATGTGCAAGGCGGGCTTCGCGGGCGACGACGCACCGCGCGCCGTGTTCCCCTCCATAGTGGGCCGACCACGCCACCAGGGTGTCATGGTGGGCATGGGACAGAAAGATTCTTATGTAGGTGACGAGGCGCAGAGCAAACGAGGTATCCTCACGCTCAAATACCCCATCGAGCATGGCATCATCACCAACTGGGACGATATGGAGAAGATCTGGCACCACACGTTCTACAACGAGCTCCGTGTGGCGCCCGAAGAGCACCCAATCCTGCTGACTGAGGCGCCGCTCAACCCGAAGGCGAACCGCGAGAAAATGACGCAGATCATGTTCGAGACGTTCAACTGCCCCGCGATGTACGTGGCCATCCAAGCGGTGCTGTCGCTGTATGCGTCCGGCCGCACCACTGGCATTGTGCTGGACTCGGGCGATGGCGTGTCGCACACCGTGCCCATTTACGAAGGGTACGCGCTGCCGCACGCCATCCTGCGTCTGGATCTGGCTGGGCGCGACCTCACCGACTATCTGATGAAGATCCTGACGGAGCGCGGTTACTCGTTCACGACGACGGCCGAGCGGGAGATCGTGCGCGACATCAAGGAGAAGCTGTGCTACGTGGCGCTGGACTTCGAGCAGGAGATGCAGACGGCGGCCGCCTCCACGTCACTGGAGAAGTCGTATGAGCTGCCCGACGGGCAGGTGATCACCATTGGTAACGAGAGGTTCCGCTGCCCTGAGGCGCTGTTCCAGCCCTCGTTCCTGGGCATGGAGTCGTGCGGCATCCACGAGACCGTGTACAACTCGATCATGAAGTGCGACGTGGATATCCGTAAGGACCTGTACGCTAACACAGTACTGTCAGGTGGCACCACCATGTACCCGGGTATTGCCGACAGGATGCAGAAGGAGATCACTGCGCTCGCGCCCTCCACCATCAAGATCAAGATCATCGCTCCTCCTGAGAGGAAGTACTCCGTGTGGATCGGCGGCTCGATCCTGGCCTCCCTGTCCACCTTCCAGCAGATGTGGATCTCGAAGCAGGAGTACGATGAGTCTGGGCCGGGCATCGTGCACCGCAAGTGCTTCTAGAGCGGCGCCCCCCGTGCGCCCCCGCCCGCGCCCGTCCGTCCGTTCATCCCTCTCTGTTTTGCTACGTTTTGTACTGTAGATGTGCAGGTGTTCGGTGCGGCCTCGCGTCGTGTGACTGTGGTATCGTTAAGTTTATGTGGTTTAATATACTTTTGTTACTGATTATGGCTTTAATTGTTGTTTACCTCCGCGCCCTCCCCCGCACCCTGCCCCGCTTTCACCATGTTCCGCCCAGGTGTACCCTGCCCGTATAAGGCGGCACTCGACGGACACGTATAAATAAACAGATCAATGAGCGCAGTTTAATTTAGTGCCGATGCGTCGCCAATAATCGGCGCATCGGCATCCGAACCGATCGTCTCCCCCCGCCACTGCACCGTTCCCTACGTCCATGCCGTTATTTATACTCCAGTCGTTGGTGACACAGGAAATGATCTTGATGCTTATAATATTGTACCTGACCACCGACCAGTTTCAGTAAGATGCGTGCACTCCGCAATGGTAATAGGTTATCACCTAGTAGTTTGGGTTAGTCAAATAAAAGTCACCAATAATAGTGATTCGTTTTTATTGACAATATACAAAAGTATAATACATAAGTGGTAGCGGCGCGGGTGGCCGGTCGGTGGCGTGAATGTGTGTGTGTCACGGCCCTCGCGCCGCACCGGAACCGCGAGCCTCCAGCACTGAGAGCTTATAATTATGCAACCACAACTTGCATTAAAATATACCTACATACGTATCTGATGCGAGCGGTGCAGCGCCGCGCTCTCCACTTGTGTGTATTAATAACTACAGGTCAACTAGTCCATAACAACAGACTCGATTCTCTTCCGAACATATTGTTATACTATTATATACAAACGAACATATTGTCAACAACAGTCAGTCTCGCAGCGGAGAGGTGTGGCGAGGGGCGGAGGGCGCAGGCCGGAGCGGGGCCGCTCACAGCAGCCGCGCGTCCGGCGGCGCGTCGTCGTCGCTGTCGACGCACTCGAAGCGGATGTGTCGCGCGGTGCCGCGGCGCCGTTCGAGAGACGCGCCGCCGTCGCCGTTGGCGCGCGGGTCCGGCAGCGCCCCGCCGCCCGCCGCCAGTCACACCTTGTCCTCCCCGCCGGCCGGCCCCGCCGAGCGCACGAACTGCAACAGTGGAGCAGGTGAGGGTCCCGCCGGCACCGCGCCGGTCCCGCCCGCGTCCCGCGCCATACTCACCGACACTGTGGTAGCGGTGGCCGAGTTGGCACGCGGGCGGAAAGTGAGCGCGCGCCATCGCCGTCGCAGTTGCGCCAGTACTTCGCCATTACAGAAGCAGTACAGCACCGCCACACACAAGCCTTGCAGCGACGTCGTCAGGGCCGAGACGTACTCGTACGCGAGCCACCAGGAGGCCGTGCGCGGCGGACGGAATGGCGTCAACAGGTACTGCAGGCCGAGCAGCGGTGCCAGCAAGCAGGTAGCACGCAGCGCGTGAAGTGCGGTGGCGGAGGGACGCGCCGCGCCACCGACGCTGCCCGCCGCTCGCAGCTTGGTGCACAGCACGCGCACAATGTTGCAGAGGAAGGCAAGGTTGAGCAACACGGCGCCAACTGCCAGCACGGCAAGCTCGGGCCGTGGGCCCGCCTCGTCCATCCAACAGAGCGGGTCGTCTGCGGTGGCACGCCGTGCAGCGTTCACGGCGGCGGCCGGCACCGGCAGCAACCAGCCGGCCGCCAGCAGCGCGCGCACCAGCCGCCGCTCCGACACGAATGCGCTCACCAGCACTGTGTGCAGGTAGAGCCCTTCGCACAGCATCCACGTGTAGTTTGTGAGCAGCACGTACTGCAGCAGTGCGTTGAGCGCGCAGCACCAGGCGGGCGAGGCGTGCAGCACGTCGGGCGCGCGGACTACCAGCCCGTACCACGCCAGCCACAACGCGTTGTTAGCAGCGAACGAGGCGAACAGATTCATGTGCACGGTGATACGCGCACACCGCAGACTCCTGTACACACGCACAGTTTTTTATTACAATTAAATAGCTAGACGAGTACCTATATTACGCCTGATGGTAAGCGATACGATTGCCCATATTATATTTATGTGGTTGAGCTAATAGTAGCTAATAGTAGCTCAACCACATAAATAACTTTGAATTACAAAGTACTACGTGGGACTCCACTGCACTCGTCACCCTGAGACGTAAGTTAAGTCTCATAATGCCCAGTGATTACGCTGGCTACAATGTCTTCAAAATTGGAACATAATGGTGTGTAGTGTGAGTAATTCACGCTGCTGCATGTCGGTAGTAATAGATATTGCTATGGTACCTACACAGACGGCTCCTCGCATGCGAGTGACTTACCATCAGAATACAATAACATACATAATATTACGGTTGTTAGGGTGGGATCAACACACGCGCTCACCTGAAGTATAGCAGGATGACGAGCGACATGACAAGCGCTACCAGCGACACGCTGTACCCGGTCTCATACACCGCGATGATGTCGCTCACGTCCTGTAGCGAAGTAGTTCACATCATTATACTATTAAACTAGTTATGTGTTTTAATATAGTAAGCATGATACGATATAATATTATACCGACATCCTCAGGCTTGACGCAGGTGGTGTAGTTGGACCAGGGCCGGCCGGTGGCCGGGTGCCGCCACCAAGTCCCGTTGGCGGTGCATTCCTTATGCGCGAACACTGAAACAGGTTAACGAGTTACAGGTTAGCAAATGAGACTCAGCAACATTTCTGAATGTTCAAAAAGAGGGTCTGGAGTTCAACCTCGAACCCATACCATACCAATTACCAACCCTGTATTATATACTGCCCACTGCTGAGCACGGGCCTCCTCTACTACTTAAAACACCTGAGTGAAAATCTCACACCAATAGGACCAGTGTACTTCCTTTACCGAGACAATTAAATCTCGAGGTTAATTAACATTCCTTACCTTGCGTTAGCTTTGATGGTATTTTGACTCGGTTTTATAAAATAGGTGATGTTATGCCAGTCCAGAGGATACTCACGATCGGTGCTGAAGCCGGGCACGAAGCCGGGGCAGCGCGCGTACGCGGTGCTGTTGACGCTGGTGTGCGGCCAGCACAGCCAAGTGTCGAAGGTGCCCTCGCAGTAGGGCCCGGCCGGCGGCTCGGTGCTGTTGTTGGCGGCGGCGCAGGCGGCCTGGTCCCGCGCGATGCGCTCCTGATCGTCCATACCGCACCCCCTGCGCCCCTGCCTGTCGCCTCTCCCACCTCACACCATCTCACCGCTCGCCTGCAACACCGCAGCGATACAGATTATATATGTTACTCGGCAGAAACGCCAATAACGAGAGCGGCAACAATTTACTGAACTGAAAGTATCCAAATTGCCTCCGAAATACTCCCAATGCATGCTAAAGTAGAACTCAGTATAGCTATAGAACATTACTATATAAATAAATACAAAGATCCTATAACTCATAGATAGAAGCAGCAGCTTAGTAGGCCGGCATGATTGTGTCGAATGGCATGAAATAACCATCTACTGCCATTCGATACTGTATCTGGACGGATATTATCTGAATATTATATTTAACAAATTAGACGTACTAAGAAATGAGATTAAAGACCTAAACAGTCGAATCCTAAAGGAGATATTACGGAACTGCTTATTAATGTAGCATCCTTTATTTTTTGTATAATTGAAGTATACAAACTATTGATTGTCCGCGAAGATAATTACTTATGTAACCAAGTTAAAAGTATCACTTAAAATAATATAATAGGTATAATTCCGTTGCATGTTATTTGGTTAAGTAATTAAATATAAGAGCGGCTATTTTCGCCAAGAAACTGTGTGTAAAGTTTGGCGATTTTGTTTAAATTGTCAATACTTGTTTATGTACAGAAATAATTAATACAAAGAAAGACACAAAGTATAAGTTGTCCGTGAGATTGGGAGCCACTGAAGATTCAGACAATTGAGAGCCGCTGTCCAGAGTGCCCACGCGAGGAAATTTATTTACCTCTGCCTAGAGAGTTCGCGATATAAGGGAGGCCATATTTGGTGCGTTTCCCATATTATTATTTATTCTCACGCACGACGGATGCGTCGCTCTAGTCGCCACTACGAGTAAGCTACACCTTCGCGTCAAGCTTTTGCCGATATAAATAATATAGCAACGATGGCTACGCTCGCTACGAGCCTACGGCGCTACGCCAGATGGCTTTTAAAAAGCTTTTTGTCTTGTCATGTTCACTTTAAGGCCCACCAGTTGGGAAACTTGATTGAGGTCTGAGCATATTATACGCACATTCATACACGGCGCTACATGCACTGTCCAGTGTCAGAAAGAGTTCAGGTGCAGGATGCACCATGTAATACGAAGGAGGAGGTATATGAAGGAGGTACTTGCTGTGTTGCAGCTACCTGCATAGATTATGGTTGATTGAGATGATGCTTTATTATAATGCCACTATGCAAGGAGTGGATTATGTGTCAATTTTGTTCAGAGTTTCGTATGTTCTTCGTTGTATCGCTGTTGTCTTGATACTGGTGGCGGGGGGTGTAGGACTATAGGGGTAGGAGGGGGGGGGGGGGGGGGATCATTCATTAAATTATGGTGAACTATGACGGGGTATTCGAAGGTGTAATGCGTTTGGCGCATGCAGCCCCGCCCCGCGCTCCGCGCCTCGTCCCTCCATTATAGTGTAACGATATTAAGTCATCGATGGCATACTTCCCCACCCCTCGTGATGCACAGCGCTTATCGATGTCATCGGCAATATTTTTTAAAATTCTATATATCTATACTTATATTATAAAGCTGAAGAATTTGTTTGTTTGTTTGAACGCACTAATCTCAGGAACTACTGGACCGATTTTGAAAATTCTTTCACTAATACGAAGCTACATTACTCCGGAGTGCTATAGGCTACTTTTTATCGAAATGTATGTAAGCGCCTAACTCTAGAACGACTGCATCAAATTGGATAATTCTTTATTTTGTGTTCGTTATTGTCAGTATAAGGTTTGTATAAAAGAAAATTAAAAAAAAAACGATTTTTAACCGACTTCAAAACAGGAGGAGGTTCTCAATTCAACTGTATTTCTTTTATTGACTGGGTATACCGATTTTGGTGATTCTTTTTTATTTGAAAGCTGGTGCTTTCTGTGTGGTCCCATTTCAATTTGGTCCAGTTCTGACAATTGCATCGATGAAAAACCCATATAAGTCTTAAATTTGCATTAAGTATGTGCGCGACAAATGGACGAATAAGTCAATATCATGCCAACTGATTTGGAAAATTCTTTTTTCATTACAAAGAATATACTTCCAGATTGGTTCCATACAATTTTTATCAAAATTGGTTGAGTACTTTGGTTTTAAAACCAAAATAACTTGAAAAATTATGTGTCCAAGTATACGAAATTGCGAAGTTTACTTTTCTGTAATTTTTCAGTGGTGTTTTTGCAATAGATTTTGTTCGGTTTTTTTTTTTATGGCATTGAATGACGAGCTGAGCATGCCGTTCGCCTTATGGTAAGTGATACGACCACCCATAAACAGTAGCAACACTATCCACCACCTTGAGTTACAAAGTACTATGTGGCATTCCACTGCGCTCGTCGTCCTGAGACATAAGATGTTAAGTCTCACTATGTCCTGTAGTTCCTTCAAACCGAAACACAACAATGCATGCACACTGCTGCTTGGCGGTAGAAATAGACATTGCGGTGGTACCCACCCAGACGGTCTCTTACATATGAGAGACCTACCACCAGTAAAATACCAGTAAAAAGTCGGTTTATTTCTTACATGCATATAAAAATAACATCACGCCTTTTCCCGTTTTCAGGGGTAGGAAGAGGCGTAACATCTCAGCGTGATAGTCGCACCGCGTGCGCAATACAACTACGCCATCGAGGCGGTATATTTCTGATTAACACATAAAATCAAAAAATAAAAACCTTTTTAACAAAAAGTCAAACCGCCTTCAAAAACAAGTAAAAAAACGCTAAAAATAAAAAAAATATTAACATTACCTATATTCCGTGTCTGATTTCAATTGCTTAAATACATTAATAAATATACGATAACATTACTGATTACTGGTTACCAATTTTAGAGTCGATGCCTAATTAAAATTGCTAGCTAAGTTATATAAATACATGAATAAATATACGAAAACAATGTGTCATTTTAATTAGGCACCGACTTCAAAATTGGCCACCAGTATATAAATGATGTTATCGTATATTTATTCAACTTAGCTAGCAATTGAAATTAGTCACGGAATAAAGGTAATGTTAAATTATTTTTTGGTCTTTAGTGTTTTTTTAGTTGTTTTTGAAGGCCATTTATTTTTTTGTTAATTATTTCAGAATTTGAAAAGTGAGTTAGTAAATGAGACAAGACTGTGAGATATCTTCAATATATTGACAAAACATTGACAGATTTAAATTCAGTTGTTCAGTTTACATTAATTCATGTACAATTCGACATTTGCATAATCATTGCGTATACGCCATATTTAAAAAAAATACAAGGAACGCTTCTTTTGCAAGCAGCACAACGGTGTTTCGTGTGTTTTGATGGGTTTAGAGATTTATCTTCGTGTTATTAATTGTTATTGATAAGAAATTGCCACCAGTGAGGCGTCAAAATATCGGTCAGCCATTATAATAGTTATGCTCGAATTATATTTCATTCATCATCATCATCATCATCCACAACCTGTAAAGTCCCACTGCTGAGTATAGACCTCTCTCATATCATGCCAACTTTCTCGGTCTCGAGCCATTCGCATCGAGGTTCGACACGCGATCTTTATATTTATTGTAAACGCAAGATTTTGTCTCATTATTTTTCATTACGTACGTAATACGTAACTTTTCCGGTAATTTTTAATTAGACGGGTTAATCACTTTCGATACATCAAACGTGTCAATATATGGAATTATTGATAATCCACCTAATTTGAATTTACCGTAAGTGCTACTATCATTTCCTTAGTCCGCGCCTGAAAAAAAAGGCGGTATGAAGTTCGCTGGGTTTGCTAGTAATATCATAATTACTACTGTCATTACATAGAGTCGCGGTGAGACGTCGCTTGCGCCGCAGAATTCGAGAGATATATGGATGTGTTTATGTAGTGATTTATAGAGAAGTATAAGTATATATATTATATATTGCGTCAGATATTGTACACTATACAGCTGGTCAACGCATTTTATCATCTATGTAAGTTGTGGCGACAGCGAGTAAAGCCAAAATCAAATTCAGATGTATATTTGGCGAGGGAGTATCCGAGAGTAGCTCCAGTTTGATTTTGGTTTATGCATTATTTGTGTGCGTAGTGTAAACCCGTGCTTGGAATGTAACTCAATACAGCGGGGTCTGGCGCCATGTGTACTGATACCGGCACATCTGCTGAAGTGTTGCGCCACACAGCGCCGCCACTATCGCTCGTCGAGCCGAATGCGACGCGCACCGCATAACGATACGTATGTGTCATGCCGGACCCGTATTAGAGCCACATGTTATTCGCTACACGTGCATTTCTGTCACTTAATTCAATCGAAGTTCAGATTGAACTCCGCTTGAACTCCTGCGACTCTCAATGTGATGCCAGTAGCTGATATGTAATTAGTGATACGTACCGCGGCTTCTGCTCAGAATCTCCGTGCAGGGAAGAGTGCAGGCACGAGAGGAGGGGGGGCAGCGGTTATCACGCTTCACCGCCGGTACCAGCTGAAACAACGGACGAGTGAGCTCTAACAGTGACAGACGACTTCGATTATAGAGGTCGTGAGTTCGATACTCAAACCAATTTGGCAGGTTTAGGTGCTGTGGGTACAGATTTTTGAAGTGAAAACTTCTTTAGTGGCGTTGAGCACTTTTGGGATGTGTATAAAATGTCAAACTCGCGTCAGGATTACGTGTGCGATCGAAAATGAGTAGGAGGTTTTACCGTAGCTAAGATGCGTAGAAGCTATAATTCTTAAACGTTTGCATTTTTATTTATTTACTTCATAAAAACCACCCTTTACTAATATGAACCTTAAATACAATGCGTAGAAGCTATAATTCTTGAAAAGAGTGCATTTTTATTTATTAACGTCATTAAAACCATCCCTTACTAATATGAACCTTAAACACAATGCGTAGAAGCTATAATTCTTAAACGACTACATTTTTATTTAATTCCCCAGCGTTAGCACGGCACGAGTACAAAGGAGCGTAACATTAATTTTAAAAATTTTGATTTATAAAGAAATAGTGAAATTGACGTTTTTGTGTACGATAGCGCAATTAATAAATATTGTATTTAACCACATAAATGCTAGTACTTTTATACTGATAAATAAAGCAATTCGTGCGAAATGATTCCCTAACCATTACAAAATATTCAAAAATGCCCAACGTTAATGTTCAAGTTTTCACTTCTGCCGGCACACCCGGAGTGCAACCCGTTTTTTTTTATTTTAATTCATGTATCTGTATTATAACTCAGTCAAGACAGTTATTTTGCTGTATAGCACACTTATCGGCGAATAGCTATACTATTACCGGCGCGAGTTCGCCGCCCTGCAGCTGCAGCAATGATATGGCTATTAAATTTGCTGGAATAATATTGTAAACAGCGGCTAGGGCGAGCACACACACATACAGATACATGTGTGCACAGTTGGTATAATTAGAGGCGCGCGTAATGAGCAGGGCTTACGGCTCATACACATAAACACGACACGGCGTCGCGCCGTCCCACGACGCGACGCCGTGTCGTGGAAATCCACGACAGTTAATCTCGAAAATGGACCGCAATAGACGTATATTGCGTCGCGTCGTGGGACGGCGCGACGCCGTGTCGTGTTTATGTGTATGAGCCGTTACGGCATGGAATGTCACATTTTTACTACTGACATTAGTATGAGCTTGCGGAAGTGACGTCTCTAAGTCAGTGGCGTCGTGTTCAAGACAGGATGTATGTTGGTAATATTGCCGCTAGCTAAAACATCATTTATCCACCTCTCTCTTTGTAAACGACAAACAAAGTAAATACGCGTAGGTGTTTATTACGGGTGTGATTACTTACCACCCACAAAAACGCCGTGTCGGTGATGTTGGAGCACCGCGAGTAGTCTGTTTGTCTGTACAGTCTGTACTCGGTAGCGCGGCGCGACCCAGTGCCGCACGGGTTGTTTCCGAGCTAACTGCGCGCGGAGTAGTTCCCTGATGCCAGAGTCTCGGCGCCCGGGCCGGCTCGACATTGTGCGCGCCTCGACCGGACTTCCCGTTTAACACGCCCGACCATGTCTGTCGCCGAGATTTTCGTCTCTCTATTATGTAAGCTCTATTAAAAGATTCCTTCCACCTTAAATTGAGTACAACTGAACGCCAATAAACGGTTCGCACCATTTAATATTTGGGCATTCAAAGTACACGCTGATCGACGATGTCAGCGACATTATCGACCGCACCAAACGATACGCAAGAGTTGTATCTAACTTTCTTAGATTTTCAGACAAATACTTAGTTGTAATTTGTGAACCTTATTACAGACGCTAGTAATCCTCAACATTTCACTATTCAGGTCTATTTTCAGCATGTAAACTGTGTACTAACGGCGGGAAATTATTGTACGCCCAAACGTTGTCACGACAAGTGCAGTGAAGCCGTTTAATGTAGTGAGGTAGGCACGAGACGGAGTCGACCTAATAACAGGCGCGTGTCTCGTGTAGTCAGCTAATAGTTGATCGTGCAATATGTAGTTATGTACAATTAAGTGGTAACATGAAACCTCGTCTAAGCTCTGCGTATCAGCCGTGCTTATACGATAGTTTTTCCTTCGCCATATGTTACACGACAGTGTGCAATACAGTAATGCTGTAAATGGAAGTACTTTGGTATGCGCGGGGGTGAATGATCATTGAAACACGGAATTAAATGACAACTGTTTATTATACTCGATAGTTGTACAATCAGTAAATATATATATATATATATATTCTAAACGTACAGGTAAAGTACACTGGTACAGTCGCATACAACCGCTACAGTACCATTTATTTATAGAGCACAGTGAGCATAATAGATTCCTTGTGTATTCCCGACTGCGCGCAAAGTACGAGAGCATACTTGGGTAAACATAAGCCACGCCGGTATAACGACGAGGGCGGTGACGGGCGGGCAGACAAGGGTGGGGTCTTTGCAATATCAATATTTACATTAAAATTGAAAGAAGTAAAATAAACTTATAAACGGAAACCACGAAATTATTTCTCCCTATCGACTGCCTATCACATCACATTGAAAGGCGCTAGGAGCGGCTCGGTGACTATGTTCCCCGCGGTATTCGGCGACTCTAGCTCACGCAACTTGTTGCGGTGACCCGGCGACTTACACGCAAATACCAACGCAATCGCGATATCGAATCCCTGAGGGCCGTATGTTCCCTTTTGGAAACCGAGAGGTCCAAAGTTCCATCCTTCGTCTCGGTAAACGATATTTACTATTTGTGTTTAAAAGACTTTGTGTCCGATGGCTGATCACTGATCGCCCACAGGGGCGCCAGCCGAGATATATATACAAGGGTGGCGACCGGCTCGCCACTTGGCACACGACCGAAGCAAACTTGGCGAACTGTAATTTAGTTAGGAGTTAGGACAGAGCTAAACTTCATCTTCTAAGTTACATGAAATGGAAAAACTAGCAATACAAACATCCAAAGTACAAATATTTTTTATTTATTTTTTAAACTGTTCAACCCGTATGATATATTATTTATATGTATATAGTTATATAAAAAAACTACTTCAAAATCAGTACAAACCAAATAAAAAATAATTTAACTTTATATTGGTACGTATATTTGGAGTCGATGCCTTATTTTAAAAATTTAACATTGTTTTCGTATATTTTTTCGTGGACTACAAAATACAAAACATACGTATATAAAGTTACTTTTTTTTATTTGGTTTGTAGTGGTTTTGAAGTCGGTTTTATTTTTTGTTAAAAAGTTTTTGAAGTGAAAACTTCTTTAGCGGCGTTGAGCACTTTTAGGATGGGTATAAAATGTTAAACTCGCGTCAGGATCACGTGACCGATCGAAAATGCGTAGGAGGTGTTACCATCTCTTACTAATATGAACCTTAATTACAATACGTAGAAGCTATAGTTCTGAAACGACTACATTTTTACACGCTTTATATTAGCTTCACTTGTATGTTTGTATGTATGTTTGTAACTCTCCAACTCAACTTCACTTACCCACCTAAGCTATCGACGTTTACACAACGATTCCGCGATGCAGAGGCCGAAGCGCGCAACACTCCGCCACACGCGCAACATACGACGCGCGACATTTTATCATATGCCAATATGTTGAGAAAAATATACAGAATTTAATTGTATTTTCAAAAAATATATGAAATGTTATGAAAGAAAATGTGAAAATTTTATGCTATACTAGCGCCATCTGTTGGCGTGTTTGTTAAATGGACAATAGTGAACAGAACTAAAAAAATAAAAATAAGTAATAGTTTAAAAAAGCTAAAAAACACGCTTTATAGAAAATCCAACTAAAAAATAGAAAATATGTTTTAATTAAGAATAATGTAAATAAGAATAAAATGTATTTTATTGTAAGAAAAGCGTGGGGTGCATGGTGACTATAGTTATAAATATTTTATTGACAGATAATATGAGTAGAAGTATTATATATCATTTTGATAATATCTTAAAAAGCACCCCACGCTTTTCTTACAATAAAATACATTTTTTTCTTATATACACTATTCTTAATTAAAATTTATTTTCTATTTTTTAGTTGGATTTTCTATTAAGCGTGTTTTTTAGTTTTTTCAAACTATTACTTATTATTTATTTCCTCAGCGTTAGCACGGCACGAGTACAAAAGAGAGTAACATTCTTTTTTCAAATTTTGTTTTATAAAGAATATAGTGAAATTAGCATTTTGGTGTACGATAACGCAATAAATAAATATTGTATTTTATCACATAAATGCTAGTACTTTAAACTGATAAATAAAGCAATTCGTGCGAAATGATTCCCTAACCAAAAACATTCAAAAATGCACAACGTTAATGTTCAAGTCTTCACTTCTGCCGGCACTCTCGGAGTGCAACCCGTTGTTTTTTTTATTTATTGCTTTTTTGTTGGTTAATTATGGAATAATGTAAACAATACCTACATCATAGATATATGATTGCAGCATTCGCGGGTCATCTGCTGTTAGCCATTGAAGAGTTCCATTGTCTAGCGCCGAAGATTTTCATCAGATCCTAATAAATTATATACTAAATCCTTCCGTAAAAATATAAATTTGAATAACAAAAACCCCATCCAAATCGGATCAGTAGTTTTTGAGAAAATCGCGCCCATACAAACTTACATACATACATAAATACATACGGGTCGAACACAGAACCTAATTTTTTGAAGTCGGTTAAAAAGAGTTGATTTTTAGCATCTAAAATCCCCTCTTGTTAAACGTTTAAATATTATCAGTACTACTATTATTGTGCTACGTAGAGTCACAGAGTCTTTTACACGTACGCCGTGCGTACATAATGTTATGATTATATACATACACTATAATAGCAAAGAATACTGACTATGTACGTGTAGTATCCTTTTATGATATTATAAAGAATGACATTGTGTGCGGAGTGGCGCGCTCCGCTCGGCGAGTGCTGACTGGTGGGTACATCTCTCGTGTTATAGTGATAACCTTACAACTCGATTAAAACGATGATGTTTTATATTGTGAGTTTTTATAAGGTTACGAGCTGACCCCGCAAACGTTATTTGCCATCAGTTACCGACCGCGGTTAAAAGTTATTAAAAAAAGGGGTTGATCGTAGACAGGTAAAAGTTTAGGGTTGTATGTATTTTTGAATGCTGTATCATAAAAAAATACGAACAAAAATTTTGTGTAAAAATCAAAAATTAAGGGTTGCACCACCCTTAACATTTAGGGGTATGAAAAATAGATGTTGACCGATTCTCAGACCTAACCGATATGCACACAAATCATTTCGGAGGAGCTTGGCAACAAACACCGCGACACGAGAATTTTATACATTAGATAAATAGCCAGCGATCCGCCCTGGCTATGTATGGATAAAATACCAATATAATATAATATCATCAAATGAATACACTTTAATTTTTTTTTAATTATAATAAAATATACACTATTAACTGTATTGTATAAAATACGTAGTTTTAATAAAGTACTATTATTACATAATAACTCAATTTAGTTTATTTCATGTTCCTGTCCGTAAAAGATGGGACGTTATATAAAACCCCCGCCGCCCCGCGCCGCTGCGCCGTGCAATTACACGTTGTAGCTTCAGCTTCGGCCACTACACCCGGATCTGAAACAAATATTTGCGGAATACACAAACATTTATGTTAGAGCGGACATTGGTGCTCATCGTGAGCTGTCACATATCGTTGCGCTGAGATATGTGAACGATTATACGAACAAATAAGCACCAATCCTGCCGCCGCACTACACCAATTATAATAAGGCAAGCCGCAGCCCGTAAGGCGACATACTGTGGCCACTTTCGAAGATACCGCGTATATCGTTAATCACAACCTTTGGTAGTTTAAACTAATTTATTTAGTAACTGCTGTGATAGCATTCACCAGGTGATAACGAAGCTCTGTTGTGGTAAATTACGTCACGTTATGTTACGTCATGTCGCACCACTTCAGTTGTCGTCAGGCGTTGCGGTGAGACGAGATGCGGCGACAGGTAAACGCTATGGATTCAATTAAGAGTAATACCTGGGAGATGGCGCTCGCGTCTCAGCGCTCGCTTTGTCTGGAATAGATCCAAGCGGCGTGGCGGGTCCGCACGAACTGTCACCGCTGTTAACTCATTTGGTTAATGTTATGGAAATTATTTACGGCGGATGATCACAATCTCTCTCTGGCGACGCTCGTCGCTACCTTTTGTTTTCCTTCGCTACCTTTCGCCGATTTCTAACAGCACAGGATAAATAAAACAAACCGATGTGTTTCATAATAATAAGCTATTGCACCCGCCTATGAACGTTTACTTCAACTGAATAAAACAATCGTAGCCGTCATTACAATCGC
The DNA here is from genome assembly GCA_947568825.1 of Sphinx pinastri. Lineage (NCBI taxonomy): Eukaryota > Metazoa > Arthropoda > Insecta > Lepidoptera > Sphingidae > Sphinx > Sphinx pinastri. The sequence goes on along the minus strand of OX387628.1, from coordinate 17,917,768 downwards.
TTTCTGTGAGATGGGTGTACCTCAGTCGGTCTCAGTTATAAATGAAACTGGTCACGTCTAGCTCTACCACAACACCCATCTCCTGATTTTGTTTGCAAATATCTGGCGGAGATATTGAATACAATCTATAGATAGTGACAGTGCAGCCGTTCGGGGTGACATGATGGCATAATCGAGATTAATTTATAGGTGTGTCGGGCGCGGCTGGTCACAGCTGTGAGCTCAGCAAACACGCCGCCGGTACCAGCCGCGCTCACGCACCACAAAGTATGCTAGTAGCTACTCGCGCGTGAGGCCCGTCTCGTGGCATCTTAACAATGTCCACGTAAGATAATATCACTCTACGGATCTTGTACCTCAATCGATAACCAACGTCAAATGACGTGTTTGCTAGTGTAGTTTTGTTCTATCAGTACAGGAGATATTTACATACCTTCATAAAATATATACCTACACAACGACATACACTCTAAAGCTCCACACCATAAGCTTGATACTATAGTATATGGGACTAGGAGACAAAATATGTTTCTTAAGGCTCCATAGTGTAGCTCGTAGTGAGCGGAATATCCCATGTCATGAGTTTTGTAGTTTTTAGCTATCCAGTCCTGATACGACGCGAGCTAACCACATGATCAGCCTTGCCTAACAATGTGCCGCTGTAACAGATTGTATCGCAGCATGTAAAGAAGGCTTGCGACGTCCCCGCGGGCCGACGTGCGACTTGTTGATTGAATCTCGTAACGAGCGCAGAGCGCCGACACTTGCCGCGACACTTGCCGCGACACTCCCCGAGCGCAGCCCACTACAGCGGGAATACATCCTCGGATTTTATCTTGTCTCACAAGTTGTATTGTACTTACCTGCTATTATATGTGTTTTGTTTTATGTAGGACTTTATATAATAATAAAACCACGTCGACTAATTTTGTTCCCAATAGATCAAAAACATAGAAAAAATATTATTTAAGTATGGTTTTACGTGTGGCATAAAACTCTAAACAAGATGCATCATGCACAAGCTTCTACTCTATTCATAGATATAGTTCTCACTGTTTTTACACATACAAAGATGGTTATCGGACTAGTTGTGGTCTGTTATTATCTGGTGACAACTAATTAAATCCCTCTCGTGTTTTAAAACACGATTGTAAAGAGTCCTTGTAGCTTGCAGCCAGAAACGAAATAACACATAAATATTATTACATTCTGCAAAGCGTAAATTACTTGTACTGTTTGTGCTCTGTAGTGACAAATATTAACTATCGTAGGTGTTTAATAACAGTTCAAACTCAGTGCTTGGTGCGTAATTACTAATTACATGAGCACAACGCAAATATTGTGACAATTATTAAGGGCGCGCGCCACACACGCCACACACTCTCTGTGCACGTTTTCAAGTATCGCCAGAATATACTTTAATACACGAAGTACTGATGCGCATTTTATTAAATTACCTGTTGCATTATGTATCCGTATATAATGAAATACTGCGGTCTGCGACACACAAAACTATTAAAAGGCTAAGTGCAATTTACTTAATTATGTTCTATTTTTAAACTTGAGAGCAATGGTTGAGAGGTCTTTCTCAATGAACGTAAATGTTTTATTTATTACAAACTGTTTTACTGATTCATACCTGCTGAGGTCTACCTACGGAACGCGAACCACAATCAGCCACCAAGGCGGGATTTTAATAATTTCTCGCGTGGAGTCCACACGGACTGGATAGTATCCATAATCTCGTTATCCTCAGGGGAAAAACAAGGATTTCTAACCGTCGTCAAAAAAGAGGTTCTGTATTCGACCCGCATGTATGTATGTATGTAAGTTTGTATGGCCGCGATTTTGTCAAAAAGTGGTGAACCGATTTCAATGGGTTTTCGTTATTCAAATGTAATTTTTTCAGGAAAGGTTTTAGTATTTAATTTATTAGGGTCTGATGAATATCTTCGGATATAAACAATGGAACTCTTTAATAACAAATAGCCGATGACCCGCAAATCCTGTAATCGTATATCTATGATGTATTGTTTACACCATTCCATAATGAACTAACAAAAAAGCCATAAATAAAAACTTTTTAACACAAAATAAAAGCGACTTCAACTTCATAAGATCGTTACAAAAAAACTTTGTAGAATTGCTAGAATTTATCCATAATTGTGCATTTCCACTTGATGTAATTGTAATCACTGAAGTGGGTATTTCAACCAAAATTGCACATCTGTATACGATACCCGGCTATAATATGTACTCAAAACTGCGTTTTAATAGAAGGGGAGGTGGTATTGTTATTTATGTAAAAGATCATATAAAATTTACTATGATAAAACACGAGACGGCATCATTTGAAAGCTTAACTGGAAACTTGAAATTAGATACTAACTGTGATGTAACTTTATGTGCCATCTATAGGCCGCCATCAACAAATAAACATAGTTTTATTACGGAACTGGGCAAGCATACGTCCTTACTTGATTCAAAACCAAACCTTATCTTAATTGGTGACATGAACATAGACCTGAAATCCATTTCAACATACAAAGACCTATATTTAAACACACTCAGCGAGCACGGATTATCGTGTGGAATATCTGACTTCACTAGAATTGAAACGAGACTTAATATCGTCACTAAAACTTGCATAGATCATATATTTGCGCGCTTCCCTACGTATCATCCGTACTCGGCGGTGCTTGACGTCGTACTAGCGGACCATCGGGCCATTATATTTACCTGCGTTGGGACTGGAACATCAAAACAAATACATACACAGCGTGTTTCGAAACTAATAATTGATTATAAAACTTTGTATCACGAATTATCAAAAATTAATTGGCCAGAGACTAACAAAACAAATTGCCCTAATGAAATTTATAGCTTCATAGATAAGTCGTTCAAGGACGCTAAAAAAGTAGCTACAAAAAAGAAACTATTTAAAGAAGCAAAAAGTAATAATATCAAGGAGTCCTGGATAGATGACAAAGTTTCCAGATTATGTAAAACTCGCGATAAATTATTTAGTTTATGGAAAAAAAACACTAATAATTCTAAACTAAGACGAGATTATAACAAAATTCGGAATAGAATACATAAAATATTAGAAAGAAAAAGAAATACCTATTATTTAAATGAAATAAATAACAACTTTAAGGACACAAAGAAAATTTACCAAATTGTTAATAAAATGTTAGGACGTGTGACACTATCGCTTGATGATGCAATAATTAAATCTTTCGATAAGCAAGGACTCAGCGTTAAAACTGTGGCAGATAATTTTGCTAAAAGCTTTGACAGGGCAGTGAAAGATATTATTCCTAATTGCACAGTCAAATTAACAGAATCCGATAAATATTTTAAACAAACGGAATCAAGTTTATTCTTTCACAAAGCCTCTTCCGATAAAATACACAACATCATACAAAAACTAAACTCTAAGAAAGCTCCTGGAGCTGATAATATTACTGTCTCGGAGATTAAAATAGGAGGTAAAAAATTATCGACGGCCATTTCTCACTTAATAAATTGTAGCGTATTATCTGGCGTGTATCCTGACCCATTAAAACTAGGATGTGTTAGACCTATACATAAAAAAGGGAAACGTAATGATTATTCTAATTATAGACCGATTACACTACTTTCGTCAATAGATAAAATAGTGGAAAAATATATTTGTAATCAAATTCATAGCTTCTATAAAAAGCATAACGTAATTACGTCTAACCAATACGGTTTTCAAAAAGGGAAAGGGTCACCTGACCTGTTGTCAAAATTCAGTGACGAAGTAAATGGATATCTAAACCAGAAAATGGTGGTGTTAGCCCTATTCATTGATTTCTCTCGTGCATTTGATACATTACAACATAAAAAATTGATAAATAGGCTAGAAAATTGTGGAATACGTGGTCCAATGCTTAGGTGGTGTGAGAACTACCAAAAAAACAGAATTTATTCGGTTAAAATTTACAACACACTTAGTAAACCGATACCAGTAACGGAAGGCACTGCACAAGGCTCGGTTCTAGGCCCGCTACATTTTTTAACCTATGTTAATGATATGTGTAACTGCTTGAAGCACAGTACGTGCTTTCAGTTTGCAGATGATACGTGTGTTTTGATAGCTGATGATGATCCACTAAAGGCCAATGCCTTGTTACAGGACGATTTAAATAATCTAAATAAATGGTGCCATGATGCCGGCTTAGTACTAAACGCTAATAAGACTAAATTATTGGTTATCAAATCACCGTATTCTAAACAATCTATTAAAACAAATATTGTTGCCCACGATCACCCTTGCTTGCATGCCCAAAGCTATAGTACTTGCAAATGCCCTTGTATTGAAGAAGTCAATAAGCATACTTATCTGGGTCTAGTAATAGACAACAAGTTTAACTGGAGCTATCACATTGAAAATGTCTGTAATAAATTAAGACAATTCTTAGCAAACATAATAATACTAAAAGACCGTATTCCATTTAAAGTCAAATTAATGCTATATAATTCGTTGGGTGAATCTTATATACAATATGGTCTTACTAGCTATGGGAGAACGTTCAAAACTTATTTAAATGAAATATATAAACTCCAATTAAGAATCTTAAAAAACGTTATATCCAAAAAAAATTATCTTCAATTTCGTGATGATCCTCTGGGGCTGTTTAATCACTGTAAAATATTACCCGTCCATACTAAGTTTAATTATATGCTACTCAAAGAGCAATTCTTTAATAAAACACTCCAGCACGAAATTAAACATCCTGTGTACACGCGTGCAATTGCACGGAACCGGCTTTGCACGACCAGCGCCTCCAATGTGTATGGCGAACGAACTACCTCCTACTTGATTTTTTTTTTTTTTTTTTTTTTTTTAATTTATTTAAAGGCTTTGTCGCTTAGCGACCATATCGCCTAATAAAATAACTATGAATATAAGTATACAATGAATTCACCTTAAAACTAGCTTATATATGGCTTTAGCTCTATCGGACAGTGGATCGGCGAGAATAGTGTTGCATAAACCAATATCGTAAGAGTCGATTAGTGCATTAATTCTAGTGTCTTCATTTCGGACACACTCCATCAAGATATGGTACACATCGTCTATAACTCCACAGTCATCACAGTTTGGCGACAATTTTTTTTTCATTAAAAAAGAGAACTTATTCGATGGTGTGTGTCCGGAACGCAGTCTTAAAGCTATAGTAATCAAGTTCTTATTCAAATTACAATCAATCCATGGAACTCTAGAGATCTCTGGTTGGATAGTTCGATACCAAATCCCCTTTTCTTTTGACCTTTTATCAAAATACTCTTGCCATAATTCGAAACATCTTCTTTTAGCAACACTGAAATAGTCGGAATAAAGTGGCATAATACCAAAAGGAACTCCATCAACACAAGCTTGTTTAGCTAGTCTATCTACATTATCATTATCTTCTAACTGAATATGAGAAGGGATCCATTGGATGCATACGTTTTTTGAAGATTGAAGTTTTAAAATTGTTTCATATATCGTATAGGCTATCGGAATACCTCGCACATGAGAGGTGAGCCGAGCCAAATGTTGCAATGCGGATTTAGAGTCAGTCAAAATGACAAACTTATCACCGTCAACCGATTGGATATAAGACAAAGCTTCTGCTATTGCAATCAATTCAATATGCATAATAGCAATATCTGAACCAATCTTAAGCTTCATATAGCATTGTTGTAAGGGATCTAAAAAAGCAGCACCTCCCGAGTACCTATCCTTGGAACCGTCAGTAAATATTTTATAATAATCTAAATACTGTTCTTGAAGATAGGATATACATAAATATTTTAAATGTTGAATATTGTAATGACGTTTAGCTCGACAAACAGTAGGTATAGAGTCAAAAACTATGTGGGACATATCAAAGTTACTTACCCAGGTATTTAAAGAAAACATCTCCAAATGTATGCTTGAGTGAATTGGTGCAGAGCGGAATTGGAAAAATATATCAATTAGCAAGGGAAGCTTTTTATTCGTCCAGTAACTAGAACCGACAAAAAGTGATAGATTTTCTAATACTTTAATAGTTTTGTTACCACGTAACGACATAGATTTTAAAAAAAATTTACAAGCTAGGTATCTCCTACGGATACTAAGAGGTGGAAGGCAAAGTTCGCTTTCCATTACGTGTATGGGAGTACTTCTTATGAAGCTACCCACTACACGTAATGCTTGGTTTTGTATCCTATCTAATTTAAGTAGTTTAGATTGACAACTATTATCAAATAAAAAACTACCATAATCAATTCTACTACGGATAATGGATATATATAAACGTCTTAAATGTTTTGGATGTAAACCCCAACCCGGACCCGATAAAATTTTAAGTACATTTATGAATTTCATAACTCTTTGTGCAGTTTCATTGATATGTTTCCCCCATCTCAATGAACTATCCAACCAGAGTCCCAAATACTTGACATGTTTAACTACTTTAATTAAATTATAATTATCGTAACTAAAATCAATAGATCTCCTAAAGGAGCCTTTTTTAAAAATACAAATATTGGTTTTGGTTGGAGAAATACTTAAGCCTATCTGATTTACCATTTGATTGGTACATCGTAAAGCGGACTGTAACTTTTCCAAGGCCAGGTCTAAACTGGGATTTGTAGAATACAACACAAAGTCGTCAGCATACTGAGTAATATTAACCTGATTTACATTTTTGCATATATGTAGAGAAAGAATATTAAATAAGAGTGGGGACAATGGGTCGCCTTGAGCCAATCCACGACCAGTACATCTAACCATTTCACAATCAAATGTTGATATACATAAGTGTCGATTTGTTAAAAACGACCATAAATAAATACAAAATTGTGATCCCACCCCAAATTTGTCTAAAATATTTAATAAGCTAGGAATATCTACGTTATTATACGCGCTTTCGATATCTAAGAAGCATGCCGCAGTTGTAGAATTTTTAGAAAATCCTAGTTGAATATCAGATACCAACCGCGTAAGGTTATCAAGACATGAGCGTGACTTACGAAAACCTACCATATCATCAGGGAACAAACATTTTTTTTCAAAAAACCATTCTAAGCGTTTACCTAAAATACCATGGAAAATTTTGCAAATACAAGAGATTAGAGAAATTGGTCGCAGAGTAGATGTCACACCACTGTTTTTAGGGATAGGGATAATTTTAATTTGACGCCATTGTGAAGGTACAAAGCCAAGTGAAAAGCATTTATTGTATATTTTTAGTAACAAAATTTTACCGGAATGTGGAAGATGTTTAATCATAGAAAAAGAAATTTGATCTGATCCAGGTGCGGAATCACTACGTTTGATACAGTTATTTAATTCGGGCATTGATATGTCCGCTTCCAGTTTTGTATTATTGGAATTAAAATTGGGTTGGGAGGGACAAACATAATCCGGGGTGAGTTCCCTCAGCAGAAGCTCGACTTTTTGTTTTTCAACACAGTTGTTAGGGATCCGGTGGCCTTTCAACCACCTCATTTTCTGCCACATCTCTGACAAAGATGTAGATTCATCTATAGACGAACAAAACGATTGGAAGGATCGACTTTTAGCTTGACGAATAAGCTTTTGTGCAATGCTTATTTTTTCTTTAAGGTTATCAAAGTTTCTAGGATTGGGGCATCTTCTTAGTTGGGCAAGAGCTAATCGTCGCTCCGCGACCACTTTCGAAAGTTCTATAGACCAATACGGTTTAGGCTTAAATTTATTAGATAAATGTAACGGAATTTTGGTGTAAGGAATGTGTAAATCGGCAGCTTCTTGCATAATATTGTACAATAAGTCATACATGTCTTGAGGGTCGTTTGGGATCACGCCGTTTTGTAAATTATTATCTATATAAGTAGTATATAAGGACCAGTTAGCCCTTTTGAAATTTCTTTTGCTATGAAACTCAGGTTTAAACTTTATTACGCTGCTTAAATTAATAAGTAAATGATCGCTACCAAGGGATTCATTTGTAGTTCTCCATGTAAATAATAAGGATATATCGGAAGAAATGAATGATATATCAGGACTAGATTGCTGCGTAACCCCGTTTACCATTCTAATTCTAGTGAGACTACCATCGTTTAAATGAATAAAGTTGTAATCTAACATGGAATCAAGCAGTTCAGAACCTCGTCGGTCAGTTTTAAAAGACCAATTTGAGTGATGGGCATTAAAATCTCCTAAAATCAGGGTTTTATTGTTTGCAATAGAAAAAATCGCATCCCAATCAATTTGGGAGGTACGTACGGACGAAGGACAGTATACTGAAATAATATTTTCAATCTGTTGACAATTTAAAATTCTAACATGCAACAATTCAATACCAGGGTTGCGACTTTGTGTTGTACAAATAACAGCTTTTACAGAATAATGAGTCAAAACAGCAACACCGCCATACCCATCCTCTCTGTCCAATCTGTATGTGTTGTAGCCGCTAATTTTATAATGACTCTCAGGTTCTAACCAAGTTTCACTCAGTACAGCTATATGAATTTTTTCTTGGCTTAAGTAGCTTTCAAATGAGCTGGTTTTAGGTCTTATACTCTGGCAATTCCATTGTATAATTTTTAAACTCATAATATGATCATTAGCCATTTCCAATAAGTTTCTCAAATATTGCTTCAATGGATAGGTTGCTTACAATTTTCTGTATTAACCATTCTGAGAGAATACGAACTGATTGCCGAATTTTATCCTGAAGGGAATCGTTACTTTTAATAATATCTGTTATTTTTTTTATTAAGTGCCAGAACGTTAAATTATGAGCGTATTTATCTGATTTCTTAGCGTTGTCTAAATTAGTCACATTTTCATTTTCGGGACAATCTGAAACTTCACTATCAATATGCCATATTACATCATCCATTGGAGTCGGCGGTCGACGATTTTTCTTTTGTAGAACGCGTTTGGGTATAGCCCTGGATTGCAAGGGTTGTCTGGAGGTTGTATCGGACTGATCAGCTTGAGATTTTGTATCGGTGTTATTCTCTCTTGGAAGTTGAGTTGGTTTATTATTGGCGACTTCGAAGTAGAAGCTTCTGTCATTGTCCGAAATGATTCAGTCACCGCTTGTGTATTATTCTCAGGAGAAGGAGGAACATACAACAAAAGTGCTTTGCTATATGTACAGTTAAAGTGAGCCATCAATTCACGAATTTGTTTTTCTTTTTTAAACACTGGGCAAATTTTTTCAAATGCCATGTGACCACCAGAACAGTTCACACAAGAAAATGTCGTGGTTATGCAATTCTCGTGATTTTGAGAACACTTTGGGCAAACAATTTTTTTTAAAGGGCACAATTTTGTTGTGTGGCCATACTTCCAACACTTTGCACATTGTGTCACCGGAAATACGAATGGTTCCACTGGTACTCTCAATCCAAAAATGTAAACATAACTTGGGAGGGAAGAACCTTTAAATCCAAGCCGAATCGTTTCACTTGGTGTCCATCCATTACCATCTGAATTTTCAGGGCATCGCCTATTTAATCTTTTGAAAGATAATATATCAGCGCTGCTAGATACATTATCCGTAAACTCTTCCTCCGATATGTCTAACTCCACAGATTTTATAAGGCCGTACGAGGTTCCTACCTCCGATGTCTTTTGGCATTTCCAATTCAAATCAGCGAAAGCCTTGCATGTCATGAATTCATCCGCCTCAGACTCTTTATTAAATGTTATGAGTATTTTATGTTGGTGTACATATTTAACTCGATAGATATTATCACCTGCAATGCCATTTATCTTAAATAATCGCGCTAACGCAAATTGTTTTGGTAAAGGGTCTTTACAAGTCACGCATATTTGTACCTTTTCTTGTTTATCCACATCACTCTGGTTATTCCGGCAGCACGCTAATTTGTTCCGTCTTCTAGTCATTACACTCCATCCCTCTTCAGATGAATTTTCGTCCCTCGATCTTTTTCTTCCAGGTAACTCTGTGTTATTCTCTTGTGTGTAATCCTCATGATCCATAATAGAATCGTCTCCTAACTCATCACCGCTCGAACATGTATTATTATTTGCATTACTCCGATTCACTTCATTCATGCGCACGATATGATAGCGGGGACCGCCCGGCAAAACCGGTTTCCCTGCTAACACGAGTAAGGTACACGACGATAAACTATGGCACAGACAATTAATAAACACGTCCGATCGCCACAATGGATCACACGGAACTGCTCCTACTTGATGCCACGGTTAATAAATAGTTTACCTAACGATTTACGTGACAGTATCACACCTATTAATATAAAAAACAAATTAAAGAATTATTATCTGCAGATATCCTGAGTACCTAACAATAATATTGTTATTATTCTATAGAAAACCTTACGATGCGCTTGCCTAGTTTGCGTTCCTATGATAATAATGTAACTAACTAACCTATCTAATTTGTTAATTTGACGTGAATTTGTAAATTATATTGCATAACTATAAACCTCAGTGGTTTTTTATGCATATAATACCTAATTATTGTATTACAAAAGAAATAAATAAATAAATAAAAAAAATAAAAATAAAAAATATAAGTACGTATAGCCCTATGTTCAGCAGTGGACGTCATGTGACTGATGATGATGATGATGAAGTACGTATATTTGTAATCGGTGCCTAATTTAAATTGAACATTGTTTTCGTATATTTGTTCGTGTATTTGCTTAGCTTAGCTGGCAATTCAAATTAGGCATCGACTCCAAATATACGTACATACTTACCTATATAAAGCTAAATTTTTTTTTTTTTTGGTTCGTAGTGGTTTTGAAGTCGGTTTTATTATGATTTGTGTTGTATGTGTATAAACGAGTGAATTTGTCAGTAAATAGGAAGCCACCGTACCACAGCGACGATATTATAATCAATTTGTGGTAATACTAAAGTGAGTGTTAAGTGTTAACAAATACTTATTTATGTTTATAATACTTATACTTATGTTAATTTATTTTGTTTAAGACGATACGATACGATAGTGGATGATAGCCTAGTTGGGAATGGAACGGTCTGCCGAGACAATGTCCGAAGGTTCAAAACCCACGGCACACACCTCTGAATTTTTGAAGTTACATGTGTATTGTTTATCAATTATCGTTCAGTTTAACGTTGAAGGAAAACATCGTGAGGAAACCTACATACCTGAGAATTCTCCATAATAATTTCTAGGGTATGTGAAGCCTGCCAACCCGCACTAGGCCAGCGTGAAGGCCTAACCACTCTCAGTAGTAGAGGAGGCTCCTGCTCAGCAGTGGGCGGTATATAATACAGGGCTGATTGCATTGCGAGACTAAGTGTTGCTTGCGGCTTCGCCCGCGCGCTTTGCCCGCTACACAAATCTGTACAACGCCAGCGCTATCTACATATTATAAACTTACTCAAAAATCTAAATATTCTCTACGAGAGCAAATTACCAAAATTAAATTAGGATACAAGTAACCTTTAAGTTACTCCATTTGCCAAATTTCATCCAAATCGTTTCAGCGATTATTCCGTTTACTTCTAACAAACAGCCCAACATCTAAAACTTCATACCTACATCCAAAAACAGTATTTATTAGTGCGATAAGTAATTGCATAAGCACTTTCACATTTTATTGACCAATAATTGTAAATATCTTTTTTTTAAATGAATGGTTTTATTTATTTATCTTACATTTTTATAAAACGAAATCCCTTGTAGATCAATTTGTTATCTTGAGTATTTGACCGCCGAGCTGACCTGCAATTTGCGCTGTAAATGTGCACTAGAGTGTGGTCACTGGGTAAGGCTGGGCGGCGAGCTGTCACGTTACCGAGCGCAACCGAGCGGCAACTACGAATAATTGCATGCACTCGTGTGTGTATATTTATTTGGCGCGTCGCAATCTCTATATCTTAATTAGTGAGCTAGTGGACAAGGAATCATAACTGTGCAGCAGATCTCTCAGGAGAACTTTATTTTTCTAGTTGTTAGCGAGTGGTGAGACATTTTTTTTGTTCTCAGATAAAATCACCAATGTTGCGAAACGCAAAACTGAAACTTTGCAATTCCATGACACTGCTAGTACAATGTACATACCACTCTCGTCCACTCTGCCCGTTCGTGTAAACTACACACAGTGTCTCTTAATAATGGATGGCGCGAGATGACGACAGCCGAGTAATTTGGAGGAACCAGTCTCCAGCAGCGAGTGACAGATCACCGGCGGAGAATCACCGCGGAACAACAACACCGGCGGTAATTAATAGTTCGCGACGTCGTGCGCCACCAGCTGCGCCTTCCAAAACATTTCTTTTTTATTTATTATATATCAGTCGCGGTTAATGATCACTCCACCTACTGCTGGCACTTTTGGCAATATTGTTTACACCGATTACTTACATCATGTAATAAAGGACATGTCCAAACACGGGCCTGAAATTCTAACCAAGACAGTTTCTATATATTTGGGTAGAACTCCTGAAAACTTGCCTTTTGCAATAAATTGTTTAATTTTAAAGACCTCCGATTTTGAGATTTATGTCATTTCGTTTAGCTTGAAAACTACACTTAATATGAACGTTTTTTAAAATAGCTACTTTTTAATAGAAGGGTGTACAATAGTTTTTTAATGAATCTAAATTCCATATTTTGCCCCTTTAATATCCCTAAAGTTTGAGCCTGGTTAGATTTTGAGGTCCAGCACCCATACAGAAAGCGGAAATAATAGTGATAATTTTTTTTTATATGAATTGTTTGGTTTGTCTTAAATTTGTATAAAAGGAATCAAATCAATTTGTTATACCTATCGAGCATGGGGCTTCAGAACTGACCTGCAAATTGCAATAAAACTCTCTGTCTTTGTTATGAAAATACATGATTTTGGGTTTACCACACAGCTGTAAAGAAATAATTAAATATGCTTTTTGAAGTTATACTTCTTAAGGGTGTTATGAAAAAATGATGAGAGAGAAATTTTAAGATGCGCGCGCATCACTGTAACACAAAAGTCACAGGTTCAATGAACTTTATTAGGAATCAGTAAAACTATCTAGGTTAAGTAAAAACGGATTAATTTAATATTCATAATTCATGCACTAGTTATTAATTATTGAATTAAGAAAATTATAAACATTTGTATAATAAATAAACAAATTTAATAAACATTCTTTGACTAAACTAAAAAGTGAACATTACATTGGGAAAATAATTTATATTTTAAAATAGAATAATGTAATTGTAATGAAATTTGCCATGGAGATATCTTGAACGTTGAAAAAAATATGGGATATTAATTTTTTTATTAACTCCTATTTAAGGGGGTAAAAGGATGGAGAAACTAAACCACAGAACTAATTATAGTGAAATTTTGGTATGGAGATATTTTGAAAGTTTAAAACAAATATGGGATTTTCATTTTTTTATTAACTCGTATTCAAGGGGGTAAAAGGAGGGAGAAACTAAACCGATGAACCGATAGTAAAGAAATTTGGTATGGGGATATCTCAAGCCTAGAAAACAAATATAAGATATTATTTATTTTATTAACCCATAAATTAACGGGACGTTGAACCGATTGTAATTAAATTGGGTATGGGAATATCTTAAGCCTGGAAAATAAATATGGGATTTTTATTCTTTTCTTTTACTCCTGACTAAAGGGGATAAAAGGGAGAGAAATTAACTTATCTTAACCAATTGTATTTCAAATTGGTTTGGGGATCTTTTGAAACTTGAAAATAAATATGACATATACAGTTTTTTTATTAATCTCTAAATAAGAAGGTTAAAAGGGGACGCAAATAAACCGTTGAACCGATTATGGTGCAAATTGATAACGATGTAGCTTGAGTATAAGTATGGGATATTCATATTTATTAACCACTAACTTAGGGCAGCTAAAGGGGGGAGAAACTAAACCGCGGAACATATTATTAAGACCAAATTTGATGCGGATATAATTATCTTAAACCATGATAATAAATATAGGATATTCATCTTTTATCAATTCGTATACTAAGTGAGACAACCGATAAGAACTAAACCATGTATCTGCTCGTGATGTAATTCAACATTGAAAAATTATGAAACCTGAGATTTAATTTAAAATCTGAACCGCTAAAGAAAGGATTTTTTTTTAAATTAATAAGGTAACTGTAGGTATCGACTCATTTGACTTCAGTCATGAATATTTTCTTAAAATGGAAAATATTTTAGGACATCCTTTAAAGTAATAAATAACATCTATAGTTGGTATTAAAAAATCACCCGAGCAAGGCTCGGTCACCCAGGTACTTTGACATTAAGGGGCTATCAATGTAAGCGGTTTGTGGTGTAGATACACAGCAAGTTATAGATCTACTCATTAGGTACAATATAATGGGCTATGTTGGTAACGATTCTAGATTTTAGATAAACACTAGCTTTTGCCCGCGGCTTCGCACGCACGAAAGGTTTTTTTCTGGATAAAAGTCCAGCTATACATTTTCCCGGACTGAATCGTAAATGTAAACCATTCTCGAATCCACATGAAGACACACAAAAAAATTCAATCGGTGCAGCCGTTTAGAAGGAGTCCAGTGACATACACAGGCACAGAAGAATCTGTAAAGATATAATGTAAATAAAAATAAATAAAATAAAATAAGCCTTTATTGCTGTTACCTACTGCTAATTACAATATGTATCTTTTAAACTTTTTACTGATATATTAATCTAACTATTTCTAACATAAATATTACGTAATATCGGCAATCGGATTCTTTTTTGTCTTACGACAAAGGCCTCCTCCAAGGATTTCCATGCAACTCGATCTTTGGCTAAACGGGTCCACTCAGGACCTGCTATTTGCCTTATATCATCTTCCCAGCGCTTACACTGTCTCCCTTTATTTCTTTTTTCACCCCTAGGGTACCACTCCGTTATTATTCTGGTCCACTTTTCCTTTGCGTCTCGTAACATGTGCCCAGTCCATCGCCATTTCATCTTTTTGCAAACACTGTGCGCGTTTTTGAATTTTGTTTTACTTTTTATTTTTTCCAAATTTACCTTATCCTTTCTTCTCACACCAATTACACTTCGTTCGATGCTGTTCTGGCACACTTTTATTTTATTTGATAATTTTTCTGTTAACAGAAGATATAATGTATAATATTTTAAAAGTTATTCCAATAACTCTGGAATTTAAACATTATTACCTTCTGTTCGGGGAGATAGCTGATGACCATCGTACAGATTCCGAGAAATCTAGTTTGGTCATTAGCTATCGACTGTTGAATGTGTTTTAATTCAACCGAATTGTATCTGTGACCTTAGTTTTAAGAACATTGTACTTTGCCCTGTTTGTAACCTATGTTATATGAAATAAATGATTAAATTATATTAAAAAAATGTGGTGATCACCTAGTACTACTACCTACTATTAGATTTTAATTATAACCAAAATGTAACGAGAATTAAAAAAAGTGGGTGCGTGTACTTACGTACGCGCGTGAGAAGTTATACTTCTTTGGCATCATTAAAAAATAGTTTTTAGTTGCATGCAAATAATTAATTACAATAAAATAAAAAAATGACTGAAAAAGGATAGTCAACACAGTGAATAATATTATATAATATTCACTTATTATTTTAGTCAAAGAATTTTCATTAAATTTGTTTATTTATTATAGAAATGTTTATAATTTTCTAAACTTAATAATTAATAATTAGTGCATGAATTATGAATATTAAATTAATCCGTTTTTAATTAACCTAGCTAGTTTCACCGATTCCTAACAAGCGTATCTTTAGTGTCTTTAGAACATTTTGAAGTACTTTACGAAAATCTGTCAAATACCCTAAATGACAAAGACACTTTTATTATTTTACGTTTTAGAGATGTTTTGTGTCGGTAGTTGTTTTAATTTTTATTTTTTATAACGCGCTTAAAGAAGTATAACTTCAAAATACAGTATTATAAATATTTTCTAGTTGTGAAGTGCGCATAACATTAGGATTTAGGACGTAAAACCGCCAGTTGTTACAAAGGAAATATTCCTCTAGTTAGACCGCCAGAGATAGATTTGTAGGTATAGTTGCTCGTCGCATGTTTAATAAATTAAGCGAAATCTAAATTCAAAACTAAGCAGCTCGGTGCTATACGACTGAGAGACAACAACTAAGCAGCCGACGAGTCGGTCGGTTCCGCGTGAATTGTGACGTGAAACCGCTCTGCGCAGGTCGTGACTAGTGGAGTATTCGTGATGTACAGTATGTAAACTACTGCTCTACCGGGGCTCTACCGTACCACAGCTTTAATAAGTCATAAGGAAGTTAAAAAAATAAAGAAAGTTGCAATTTAGAAAACATTAACAATAGTTTATAGTATAAACCGGAAAATGTTATCTATAATTATAAAAATTCAAATAGTCGACTGATTATTTTATTAATCAAATACACAACAAGATATACAACTATATTATGAGGTTACACAACAAAATATTATAGAGCATTTGAAGTAGCGTCGCGGCAGTCTGCACGTTGTCACGCCCCGCCACCACTCACGCGGAGTGTTCACGAACGGGAACTCGCGATTTATTATACTATACTTCATGTCAGCAGAGGTCGTATCGGATTCACTTCTTTGAAATTTTTCAGCGATTTTGTTTAATAAATAACTTATTATAGAAATGCGCAAGCGGAAACGGCGCCGTAAATTGGCACCTCGTTAGCGCCGCCCTCACACGCCACCGCCCGCAGAGCGCGGCGCGGCGCGGTGCGGCGCGAGCCTACACGAGCGAGCCGCGAGCGTGCTCACTGCCCGCTGTTACCAGCGAGTAGGAGGCCTCGGAAATAACATTACTTGATGTGATGAAATCGAGACTATTTACTAAATATAACATGTTTGGCCGACAGTTGGGTTACTAAGGTAAACGCCGACGCTGCACTGAGTGAACAAAAACAGAAAAACACTGGTACATTATAAAGTTTGCAGTTACACTTCAAAAAATACTTTTAACTGAACAGAGAACAATGGACTCAGTTTGTTATAAAATGAGTGTTCAGAAACATATAATGTGCTTATTGCCAAGGTATAGAATGGATCAACAATTACTATCAGAAGGCTTCAGAATCTGGACAATAAGATAAAGTATCGTCTAACCTAGTGGCGCCGCGACACTCGCGTCTCTACATATGTAGTTAGCGCCGCCACATCTTCCCTAGACATAGCAACTACCAAGAATTAAGGGTACCTAGTGTAAGAAACGGTCATACGTATTATCGCGAAGATTGTGCGCGGCCTGAGTTAAAGCGGACGTGTTGTGGGTCATAAACGCAGGACCATTTGTAGCGGCGGGCGTTATTACTGCGCTGGCACGTAATAAATATAAATCATGCTGCTGTAATCCATTTAACATTTCGGTTCAGACGCCGACGGAGGCGCTAATGCCGCCCTGTCACGCGCTTATTGATGGCCGCGGTATAAATTAAACACGAAGTGAACGGCCCGCGGCACCGGCCCGCGGCACCGGCCCGCGGCACCGGCCCGCGGCACCGGCCCGCGGCACCGGCCCGCGGCACCGGCCCGGCAGCGGCAGTACAGGGCGCCGAGTGTGGGCTGAAGATATACGATGTATAATTAATATCGAGCTACTTTTATGAATGACGTTCCACGCAACTGATATTTAGCTGATAGTGGCAGGTCCACCACCACCATACCAGCCCTGTATTATATACTGCCCACTGCTGAGCACGGGCCTCCTCTACAATTGAGAGGGTTTTAGGTTTTAGGTTTTAGGCCTTAGTCCACCACGCTGCCTAGTGCGGGTTGGTAGACTTCACATACCTTCGAAATTCCTATAGAGAACTTCTCAGATATGCAGGTTTCCTCACGATGTTTTCCTTCGGCGTTAAAGCGAGCGATAATTCACAAAGAATACACACTTAACGTTTTTTAGATAAGTCAGAGGTGTGTGTCTTTGGGTTTTGAACCTGCGGACATTCGTCTCGGCAGTCCGTTCCACTCCCAACTAGGCTAGCGGCAGGTCGCAAGCTTACAAATACAATTTAGTCCAATATTTAGGACTTGATGACTCAGGAGCTTAAAATCAATTATGACTTTTTGAAGTTATACTTCTTTTGGCGAGTTAGGGAAAAATGATGAGAGTAAAATTTTACGATGCGCGCGCACACCGTCACGAAAAACCGACACCCTGAAGTTAGCTATAGTCAACATTTTAGTTTTGAATTTTGAACGTAGAATAAGGCGAAAGATATTGAAGTTATACTTCTTTTATAACCGACTTCCAAAAGGAGGAGGTTATCAATTCGTGTGTTTGTATTTTTTATATATAACTAGTACTTAAACTCTAATCGTATTGCTAATAATTCCTATATTATAGAAGATGGTGCTAGGAGTACGAAATTCGTAGATAATTAGGTATTATGCCTTATATTGAATTTCCCAAAACACTCTGTGTTTCCTAGCATCTATGGGCGATACTAAAGAGAGTTTATGAGTTGAAATTAGTTTGGTAATTAAGGCTATCTAATGTAATAAACTATCCCATCAACATAATATGGCTACAATTAGTGGGATTCATAATATTATACCTGCTAGTCGGGTAAATAATTTCTAGCAGACAGAGCGTCGCGTCACGCAAGTTAACAGCCAATACGTAAATGTAAATGAACGGCTGTGTTTCTAACGCGGATAGTATTTGCACACGAGTACTGCTGAGCGGGATAAATTAAACATTACTGTGGACTTGTAGCAATATAGAACGCCACAGCCGAGCCGCTCTCAAACACGACGAGTGCGCTTAGAGACGAGGCACGCACCTACTCGCACCGCTTGCATTAATAATATCAGTACTTGTATTTTAATTCAAGGAATATTATCGAATGTTGTAAATTTAGAATCACAATATATTTCTGAATAATTATCATATCAGTTTACATGAATAGTGCAAGATAGCCTAGTCGGGAATAGAACGGTGTCCTGAGACGGATGTTCGCAGGTTCGAAACCCGAGACACACCTCTGACTTTCGAGGTTATGTGTGTATTGTGAACAACTAATTAGGACCAATCTAGCGCCGCCACGCGACCAAAAACACTTCCCCCACCGCCGACCTAAAGTCGTATTGTCAAGGTAAAGATTTCCTAATCTTTATGTAATGGTCAGAAAATTTAATCGGTATTATTTGATGCCGTCGCTCACTTCACTCAGTCATTCCGCTCGCTCAGCCCCCGCAACAAACAATCACATCCCCGCCCTGTATTAATTAATGGAAATACAAACCGCTAAAAACTAGCTCAACGCACACAAATGTAATATTTCTGCTTCTGACAGCAAATTAAAAACAGGACAGTGTTGAAATTAAACGTTTTGTTATTTAGCTTTAAAAATGTTCAACTCTCAGTATAATTAGGGATGAAAGGGTAACTTACATACTAATTGTAATTAACTTTGCACAGTTATATGAATAATACAATACCTAGCTCACGTGCTAACGATATTTTAAAAGCTCACTGTTAATTTGGACAGGACAAAGCACAACGTGCGGCACGGCGCGGCGCTAAGCCGGCTGTGAAACGGGCGTGCGCGGGTTCCATCCTCGCACTGGGACAATCACGTCTCGATTTCGGGTGTTGCATTGAAAAAATCCTTCGTACACTTGACACAAAGCCAAGAGGATGTCAGTATAGGGTCAGGAATATTTGCAAAACTGGAAAGTGGTATGTATTTTCAGTATCATTAAATATATATTTTTTTTATCCAATCCTTATATTAATAGTACCGCCCAATGAAATATTTTACTTTTCTTGACTATTGTCAGAATCACACCGCTAAACCGCCTGCTTTACGAAAATTCATCAGCTGAATTTTGAAAACTTCTTTAGCGGCGTTGAGCACTTTTCTTGGAATGGGTATAAAATGTTAAACTCGCGTCAGGACAGGTGACCACATCAAAAATTCGTAAGACGGAGGTTGTCATTTTTGTGTACGATAGCGCAATAAATAAACATTGTATTTAACCACATAAATTAGTATTTAACTATTTATTAGTACTTTTACGCTGATAAATAAAGCAATTCGTGCGAAATTATTCCCTAACCATTCCAAAATATTCAAAAATGCACAACTTTAATGTTCAAGTTTTATATTATAATGTGATCGTACACAAAAATATTATTATGTTGAGAAAATCGTGAAATATGTACGTACCAAACATCAGGCGCGCTCCTACAAAAGTTTGTTCCGTAAGACAGGCGACAGCTGGTGTCTACGAGATGAATTAAAAGCGTCGCCCACCTCGGTTGTATCGTCTATCCGCTCGATAAGAGTCGGGACGGCGCGGCCTCGGGACGCAAACGAAACGACTAACTTACGATCATGATTATTTTAGAAGTGAGTTTGTAACTTTTACTTTGAAGAGTCAAATCACTTGGTTTCTCAAAGTTTTCACTTTTCTCACTTCAACTTGAGACAGGTTCTGGAAGCGACAATGTATGTCGTTCATTCATACCTGTTACATGTCATACTAGATATAGTTAATATTATTCCCGCTGGCAAGTTATATCGCCATAATGATCTCGTCATCGAACAAAATTTTAATCTAAATTAAGCCCACGTGGATAACCAAGGATGGTATTTGTGACATTTGAAGATACGGACATGAAAATTACCACTTTGATAAATATACGTAATATTTATAAACAAGTAAAAGACGCTCTATCAGAGCTGAAAGCCAAGTGCGCAACCTTTAATCAGAGACTGGGGTGCGAATATACGGCGCTGTAAAGGAACCTTAATGAAAGTTGAACGGAGCCGAGTGAGGCCCGAACACCACTCATTTGAATACTAGCTCCGGCGCCTCTCCGTCGTGTGAGTGGCGTGTGTGGAGAACATGGTGGAGAACATGGTGGAGAACACCGCACAATAAACGGCTCGTGCTGCTGTTTGAAACCACAAGACATACGTGTATAATCAGCTAAATTGAATTCGCCCAACAGTCACACTCTTACTGCTGCTTCCACACTAGGACACAAGAGGTGCAGGATTCAGGGTGTTACTCTGGCCAAATATACTTCTCATGATAAATTAACGTAACGCGTAATTATAATTTTATTACTGCCTAGCACCGTACCACCAGTGCCGGATTAACTACGTAGCAAGAGTAGCAATTGCTACGGGCCCCGCGCGAAAGGGGGCCCCGCATGTTTAAACCCACTCATCTCTGCCTGAGCGTAATTTTTTGAGTGAAACTTGTTAAGATGTGGTACGTTGAATTTTTTGATGTCACAAAACAAGACACTCGGTCCCGATTATTTCCTTGGCATAAATAATTTAAATAATATCATACAGTAAACGCACAAGTTCTACAAAAAGTTGCTTGTATAAACGTGAAGAATTTCAGTCGGCCTGATAATCAGCTCTACAAAAAGTCTGCCGCATATGCAAGCACTCTTACCCGACACTTAGTGTGGATGTGTAGCAGAATTGAAATGGCTCGATTTAAATTGTTAAAATTATCTTTTGATTTGTAAGTTAACAGTCTACATTATTTTTAGTATAATTTAGTAACCATATACCAAAAATCTATTTTCTAGAATATAAGTATATTGAGTTATAGAAGTTATGACTAAAAAAATGTTTTATTACTTCAAGAGAGATTTCCTCCAATTGAATTTTTCATAAACATTTCGTAATCCTGATATAGTAGGATCATTACCAAATGCATAAAAAGCAATGCATTCAATAAACTATTTCCAGAACAAAAGAAGTTTAAATTCTAGACGCGAGAGTCTCACGCGTGTTTTTTTTAAACTAATGATAGGTATCGACATTATTCTAAATTGCCAGGAAATCTCATCTCAGGCTTTTTGTAATTGTCCGAGCCTAACAGCGCCTATAGTAATTTACTACACTATTCATTACCCACAAAATTGTAACCTATAGATAGTAAATAAATGTATTGAGTATTGAATTGTATTTTTACCACTCTATACTTAAGAGAACCCATAGCAGATCAAGGGCTTTTTGAAAGAATTTGCTATGGGCCCCGCGCTTGCTTAATCCGGCACTGCGTACCACTATTCAGTATTATGTGGTAGCACATACTAACCACTCCTTCTTATTCGTGTATAAACAGCTGATTATGGTAGAGACATGGTTTAGTTGTTGTTAAAAATATGATACTAGTATATTCCTAGACGCCCAAGTACGTCCGGTAGCTGTGACACAGCACACGTCGGTCAAGTCTCAGGAGGAACAGCCGCGAGTCCCTCCCGAGTCCCGACCGGCGCAAGGTGAAGGAGCTATTTATGGCCAACAATCGCTCCGAGAGTGAAAGTCGCCCGCCACCGCCAATAAAACCTGATTGACATCTAAACCTCCCTATCACCTCCGCTACCTCCCCCAGCCTCCACGACCTCTCACAATCTATAATCCCGGGAGAAGATTGACATTTATTGAAAGGTTTATTTTATTTATTAAGTTGGGAACGCGGTAAAGGAACAGGTATAGGCTGAAGGAAGTTTTTATCTGTATTTTGACCGATAGAGCTGAAGGGTATTATCAATTCTGATGGAAGGGAAACGCCATTCACGAGCATACAAATGCAATAGAAATGCGAGGATATTAAGCAAATAAAATTTAAAAATTAAAGTGAAGGCAGAAACGGGATCCACCGCCATCTCAATGACTACAGCAGGCTGACATTACAAGTTAATTCCCGGTACGACAACAGCACCGCGGCCAAGTCAAAAGATATTAATCTGGTGGACATAACTGGCTACAGCGTGCTTCACCCACATACCCTTCAATGTTATAATATCTGCAGTCCGTAAATTAGTTATATCTTTCCTAACTTTTAGATTTTTACAACTGGATTTAATGTTAGATGAGATCATAAATATAAAACCTACACATACTACTCTTCGTTGACTTTATTACATTTCGTATTCTAGATTTTTATGCTTCTGTAATGTGTCACCTATACCTATGTAATATCAAGGCAGTAATTCTTTATAACGAACTGATAAACATCATACGAAAAAGCCACGCGCCTATGTTAAATATTACATTAGCAAGTAGAGGTTTTACTTCATTACTAATTACGATTTTCTATAGCATATGCTGGCGAACAAGCAATTTGTCCTCTCAGATGAAGTGATCGTGCCCTTAAATACCTACCCATTTTTAGAGTCGAAGGTTGAGGAAAACAATATGTAGGGAGTATCTGGGCTATTTTCCCGTACCCATGGTAAGTTGTCATTTTACTACGCTATATTTATTCAAGTAATGCTCTTTCATTTACCATTTGGGTTCTTCTTTTGTTTACGCAAATGTCACACATTGAAATAGGCCGCGCTGTAGCCATGAGGGCTGTAAAGTCTTCAAAATATTGGGAAGTAAACATAAACCGAACCCGTGATAAATTGCATCAAAGTAGTTTTATTTCTATTTGAGTAATAATTTGAATATCGGTTGAAGATAGTTTAAATTCAGTCACAAACTGCTGTGACAGCAGACGTGTGGGCGTTATAGTCTAGTGTCTACTCGGTGTATGACGTCTGAACGGCATAAATGTGTCAGAGACAACGTGCGTATCCCAATATAAAGCCATAAATGTAGGCAGTAACTCACGGGCGAGTGATTAGGCCGCGCGCCGCCGCGAGATAGATTTACAGCTGGATGTTGCTCGAGTGGCAGATAGCCTGCTCGTAAAGCCACGCTCCGCGCCGGCGCCGCGAGCCGCCACCGCCGCGCGTGTGTTGAGCGGTACACAACACGACTTTACGAACATCTTCATTGTGCAATTACGAGCGCGATGTGTATATAACGCATTATCGCTGTACTAAGCAACAAGCCTTAACAGGGGCGATACGTACGTAGGTATATCTATATAAAAATTTCGTGTCACAGTGTTTGTTACCATACTCCTCCGAAAATGGAAACGGCTGAACCGATTTAGATGAAATTTTAAATTCACACTTGGTAGGTCTGAGAATTGGTTGTTATTTATTTTTCATCCCCCTAAGTGATAAGGGTTATTTTTTATTTTTTTATGATGTGGCATTAAAAAATACATATAACCCTAATTTTCTACCTTCTTCCATCATCCCCTATTTTTGGAACGAAGTTCCTTATCGCGCGTTGTGAAAGGGGGCTAGACGGATAAAATTCTCACGAAAAGTTGTCACGACACTTTTTGCTATTATCTTACTAATATGAACCTTAAATACAATGCGTAGAAGCTATAATTCTTGAAACGAGTATATTTTTATTTATTTTATTTATTAAAGTCATTAAAACCATTTCTTACTAATCTAATATGAACCTTAAATACATTGCGTAGAAGCTATTTCCCCAGCGTTGGCACGGCACGAGTACAAAAGAATCGAACGTAACATTCTTTTTTAAAATTTTGTTGATTTATTCTACTTTGGTTACTGACATTTATCAATAACAAGACTAAACGTGCTTTGCTCGCGTTTAAAAATCTACTTTATGTGGTAAGCGTGATATCGAATTTGTGTTTAGTCAATCAAAATTTGTGATCAAAATGCTATGCAATAGCTTTACCGCGGCAGTCTCCGAGTGCCACACGATTTTAATTGTTTTTTTTCTCTAGAAACTTATGTATTGGAACGGAAATAGGAAAATATTTATATATTTATATATATACACACTCTGTTATATAAATAAAATTTTATTACAATTCCTTCACTAATTAATCGAAAGGAACTTCGTTCCATCAGGGTGTCCCTTGACACCTCTCATTTTTTAATAAGGATATTAGTAATTTAATAAATTTTAACCCCGGTCGGTAACTGACCAATTATCTGTGATCAGTTATTCCCGCTAGGCGTCTGCCGGTGTCACTTCTCATTCAGTAAACAGCTTGAAGTAGGGATGAGACCGAAGCGCCGGTCACCTGTCATATATTTATATATATATACACACTCTGTTATATAAATATTTTTTTTTACAATTCCTTCACTAATTAATTGAAAGGAACTTCGTTCCATCCGGGTGTCCCTTGTTTATTCATTTTTTGACTAAAATAATCTCTAAAAGAATTTGTATGGCAAAACAACGTTTGCCGGGTCAGCTAATATTATAATATAAACCTTCTTTTCAAAAAAAAAACATCCGAATATCTTTACAGTCTATAATAATTAATAGATATAATAGTAGTAACTGAAATGGCAAGAGGAAGAAGTTTAGAGAATTCTTAACACACTCATTGTGTATGTGCATTTACAAAATAGTACCTTATGGTCCTAATGAGAGCCTGTCAGTGATCCGGCCAATGTAACGGGAGCTGTGTGGGGCTGGTCTCTTGGGCCAGGCAGTCGTCGTCAGTCAACGCCTCCTGTGTGGAAGGATGCCGTGTCCCTTGACCATGCAAATAGCCGCGTGGCACGCGACTCGACTAGAGCGCCGTGTCAACTAACTGCACTGTCATACTTAGTGTACCTACCCACACGGCAACCGCTTAAAGCTTGCCGCACATTTTATCGGCGCGCCACCACCACATGGGAATGACATATCCGTTTATATCGCTTTTAATTGTTTATGTTTTGTATTAGCTTTAACGATTTTTGAAAGTCATCTTGGCTACAGACCCTAATGCCATCAAAATAAAACAATGTAAAATTAACATAAACTGCTGTGTAGCTTATAAATATTTAAATATGCATGGAAAAAAATCAGCATGTTTTATTCTATTCCATAAAATCAATACGATCATTCGAAAATATCTCGAATCAATCAATTATACTTTGCATATAACGTACTTTAATGTCAAAATATTACTTATGCCCGTTTTTCAATAGTTAATCTATTCTAAGCCATGATAGTCGGCGATCTGATACATCGGCGATACGTTTGTATTCCGCGAACAGATCTATCAGTCGAATGAGCGCGGCGCGTCCGTTTGTTCACGACGATTGTGCCGAGGTGGATATTATCTGTTGTACAATGTACAATGCCGAAGTTCTTCAATACTTGCCGAAATTGACAAAACCGTCTGAAGGGCTTTATTATGCTCGTATTGTGCTGCAACAATAGAAAATGGGTACTCGCGGTTATAGAGAATACTTTTGTAAAAGTGTAAATGTAGGTATCTAATATCTACCTATACTGATGATGAGACAGACGCGCCTCGTCGTGGTCTCAACCTTCTCACTACAGATTTACTAGGAGCTGATCAGCTGCCCGAAGCCTGAGAAGCGGCGATAGCCTAGTTGGGACTGGAATGCCCTGCCGAGACGAATGTCCACAGGTTCAAAACCCAAGGGCATACCTCTGACTTTTCTAACAAAGTTATGTATGTATTCTTTGTTAATTATCGCTCGCTTTAACGGTGAAGGAAAACATCGTGAGGAAACCTGCATACTTGAGAATTTTTCTAAATTTCGAAGGTATGTGAAGTCTGCCAACCCGCACTAGGCCAGCGTGGTGGACTAAGGCCTTTACCCTCTCAGTTGTAGAGGAGGCCCGTGCTCAGCAGTGGGGAGTATATAATACAGCGCTGGTATGGTGGTATGGTGGATCAGCTGCCCCTGGGTGTCATCACTGACTCAGATAAATCAGAATTCATTACAAAGCTGTTGCGTAACCTGCAGTCCGTAAGATTTCCGTAAGTAAAAAAGTATTTTTTCTTCTTTCGCTATCGTCCAGAAACTTTACTTCCTATATTAAACAACTATAGCTGGTGTCGTTAGCGACTCACCATTAGATGGGATGACACCGGCGCAGAATATAAATCAACTGGCAGCTACTTGAGATAACTTCACTGAATACGTTGATTGCACGGACAGGACGCGCGGAAACTACGCAATTACTATTTACGTAAGGAGACGTGTCTAGCCTTTAGTGTTGCCAGATCTCCTACTCTTAGGAACACTTTCACATTTCATCTCTTGCCAATAACGAATTCTCTATCACGATAAGGATTCCACGCAATTTTTTTAATCTCGCACATGACCATCTGTCAAACGTGTAATAAATCATAATATCACTTACCATCAGGTGAACCGTATGCTCGGTTGCCCCCTATATCATAAATAATAATAATAATATTATATGTAATAAAAATTAAATAAAAAACAGTCTTCCAGTATAACATTACTTTGCAAATAAACATACCTCATCCGGTGTTTAATGGGAGAGCCCCTTCCCCATTATTGTCCTAATTCCGAATTTTTCACTTGGTCCCCGGCATTTGCAAAACATAATATCTGGCAACACTAGTTTCCTCAACTAGTTTGCTGACGAGGGGATATTCACTCCACGCTCCTCACAGTAATCAGATAAGATGGCACAATTGAATCCGCCGGCTCGTGGACGATCTCGTTACGTGTGACGCGTGGCGGACGCGTGGCGGACGCGTGGGAGATGCGTGGCGTCTTCGCTCCTGCGACGTGAGGTGGACGTTCCATTTCGCGCTCGGCTGCGTTCGCCGCAGTGTCCACTTGTCAAGAAATACTTGCTGGAAGCGACAAGTCGCCTCTACATAGTATTATAATATTAAAATCATCGACAGGATTATGTGAGCTGTACTCCGTTGGGGATAATAAAAAGTGGACGATAGCCTAGTTGGGAATGGAACGTTCTGCCGAGACAAAGTTCGCAGGTTCAAAACCCAAGGCACACACCTCTGACTTTTCGAAGTTATGTGTGTATTGTTTATCAACTATCGTTCGCTTTAACGGTGAAGGAAAACATCGTGAGGAAACCTACATACCTGACAATTCTTCATAAGAATTTCGAAGGTATGTGAAGTCTGCCAACCCGCACTAGGCCAGCGTGGTGGACTAAGGCCTAACCCCTCTCAGTAGTAGAGGAGTGGGCAGTATATAATACAGGGCTGATTGCATTGCATTGCATTGCACTCCGTTGGGGTAGGAATTCTTTATGCTTAGAGGTCATTACACTGCAGTTCAAATAAAAATGTCCACGATAGAAGCTGCATCCCCCGACGGTCAGTGGAGTTATATTAGCCTGTTATACTCAAAATGTATCGATTAAGATCCAAAACTACTTAAAATGTATCTCTATGACTTTTCCATGTCTGTGACTGTAGTTATTCCTGCGCGTTGGGTACAAAATGATAACTTAATTCAACGTAAATATCACTATCTACTTTGTTTCTCAGTAACAAAACATATTACGTATAACCTTCTATTTCTGATGTAATTAAAATTTCAATCACAAAAACTAAACCAATTCAGTAAAACCGCAACTTTATTAATAATTGTTTGGAAATGTTCAATTACTTGAATTCAGATGAATGATTGGTGTGCTCGCTATCTGACGAAATAAAAAAAAATATAACAGTTGTGTCGAGATGTTGAATCTCTCAATGATTAAGCTCAGGAGATGCGTCGCGCGTCACCGCGGGGCATGCATATGCAATGGAAATTACACGAGCCGTCGCTCCCAATAATGTGCACAGCGACCAGCTAGCAGACACCAGACACTAGCGGTCTGGGAATTCACTCAATATGTTTAATCAATTATACGAAAATTAGAATTTTAGGTGTGACTACTTTAGTATGTCTTCATGTTATCACTACACAGTAAAAATACTACACCACTTTTGATAGTACCTGTAGTGCAGTCGAATTAAATTGTCGACCTGTAAGCGGCGTACCTATGTGTACATAAGTAGTGGCCGACGCAATTATACCGACCTGTCTAAATACTTGTTCACACTCTGCCCATTAAGCTGCCATTAGTGATCAGACCAATCATGCGATAAGTAATTGTCTAATGTCTAATAACTAGTACATATTGCGTTCCGTAATTAATTTGTTATTAATTAATTTTGGTTATTGCATTACGCGTGTGATGAAGTGGAATATTTCCGTGAGTGCAGAGGATACGCGGCGTAATGGCCGTGTAAGTATATTGAGGTGTGTCAGCCGTGGAAGTACCTAGGTACACAGCCGGAAAGTGGGAAGGGGTGAGGTCACTAAGTAAAACTCAGACACACGGTCACTAACTGAGCTGAAGCTGCACAATACACCAATAAAAGTCAGTGCTCTTGCTTGAACCATCATAAAACGAAAAAGTACAATACGGTTAAAACTACTTACTTCAAAGTGAATTGTTCGCAATCGTTCCTTTCTTGTACAGTGTTGGTTTCAAAGTATTCTCGTGTTCTATCAATTGAGAGCGTTAGATGGATGTGTGCATACCGGTGATTACAGCGAGGTTAATTGTAAAGTTATCGTCAGCTATTAAAACAATAGTTGTTTTTAGCAGGTGATAATATCGTCGCAAAAGAAACTGGTTCAAAGTGTGGACTGTACTACTTTTTATTGGTACAGACTCGATGTTATATAGTGGTATTTCGTGGTTCATAGATCAGAGTTGTCTTTCCCCTGGAACTTGTAGCGGAAATACGATTGCACTGATAAAAATTGCTACAGCAAACTCATATCCAACTACGGTGAGGAATCTGCGAGATGTAACGCAGACCACCCGTTTTTGTTGGCCGCCGTTGTCACCCGGCACATAAAATTTTCTTAGTTGCAATGTCCGTATACTCCTTTATGTTTTATTATCACGACTCAACAAGTTATACGAGCTCGATTTTCCGATAGCTGACTTTTGCACCTGCGTAAAGGCACGGGAATAATATATGGCACAGTGAAGTTTATCAGACGAGTCGCCTTGCCTGGCGAATACTAATGCACGAATATTCAAGCTTTCGAATGAACTCCTTCGTAGGGTTTAATAACATGTGCCGATATCTAAAATTAAGTAGATACTATTTCGTGTGCCAATTTATATACCAATCTTTAGCGAGCCGGACTTCTTCGGTTTTAAGGATTTCCAAAGGAGTCCAACGGTTATGTTTCGAGTAGTTTTGAGTCTGTAAATATACATTTGTAAATATTTCACGTTTTTAATATGAAGCAGTCACGTAGCCGAGATTAAAATTTGTGTTGGTCTCGCATTTCTTGGGGAAATAATACCATACCAGCCCTATATTATACACTGCCCACTGCTGAGCCCGGGCCTCCTCAACAACTGAGAGGGTTAAGGCCTTAGTCCACCACGCCGGCCTAATGCGGGATAGCACACTTCACATACCTTCGAAATTCCTATAGAGAACTTCTCAGATATGCAGGTTTCCTCACGATGTTTTCCTTCACCGTTAAAGCGAGCGATAATTAACAAAGAATACATACATAACTTTTTAGAAAAGTCAGAGGTGCGTGCCCTTTGTTTCTGAACCTGCAGAGATTCGTCTCGGCAGTCCGTTCCTCTCCCAACTAGGCTATCGCCGCTTGGGGAAATAATAACAGCCATGATTTTTCTACTTATCTCTAGAGTCCTAGATCTGTTCCAATTTTTGCTCCTCTTGACCGACAGCTACAACAATACAGATGGCTCGTACTCATTGAAATTGTTTAGAGTGTAGAGACGCTTGTCGCGGCCTGTGACGAATGTCGGCCGAGTCGATCGTAGATAATGTGATTACACACGCATCACACGCCGATCGTGCACTCGATGTAACAAGCGACAGCTCACTCTGGTACATTATATCATATTATGTTAAATAACTGATAACTCCCTAGTAGGTTGGAAGAGAAGAATAAGTTCGGGGAACAATGTGCGTATTAAGGTATCTCTGCCCAATACGCATTACGCACTCTATTACCCGAGCTTATTTTCATCCCAGATGTTATAACTAAAATTTCAAACTGGACCAACTCACGAGCACTATTTTATCGAATCCATAAAGACTTACGCGGTCATTCTAACACTATGTTTACATATTGTGCCTACAGTTAATTTCCCTGGCCCACTTACCTGTCCATTGGCCCTTGCTATAAAAAGATAATACGTAGTTCATGCGAACGGTTCATTTTGTTTACAGAATCCATGAGATGAAGACACTACGAGCGTGAGATTGCTTCACACTTGATAGTTTATGTGAAAACATCGCCGTGAGCCGCTATATAGTGCTGACATTGACTGTTGTTACACCGGCGCGGCGCGGCTCGGGCGGCGCGGCGGCGGGTGTAAACAAGCCCTTCATAAAACCAACACCGGCTTTTGAGATAAGAATAGGCAAACACGATTTTCTTCTAGATTACTGTAATACTTTGCAGAGCGTTTGCTTAATCACATAACCGATTATTAATGTCACACAATTCGTGGCGGGACTTAAACTGCGATCTCTCGTGTCTTAATTTGCAGTGGACTATTTTCCTCCTTTTTCTTAGATATCGTGAATCGTCCCGGGGCTATCAATCAATCAATCAATCGCCGTCCACTGCTAAACGTAGGCCTCCCCAAGTGAGCGCCAACCATCGCCCACATCCATCCGCTACCCGCCGCCTTTTTCAAGTCGTCGGTCTATCGTGCAGCAGGGCGTCCTACACTTCGTTTACCTAATCGCGGTCTCCACTCCAGCTCTTCTCTGCAGGGCTATAGTGAGCAATAAATAAATAAATAGTACCTATGATTGTGATATAGCGATACTGATCGGAAGGGCCAAGCCTGCGCGCAATGCAGTTAATTTACCTAAATAATTATTTACCCGTCTATACCTACCAACCATCCTTGAATAGATCTACTATTCATTAAGCCGAGAACCCAACATATTTATTTCAACAAGAGCCGTAGTAAGCGATGTAGATGTAATTTAGCGGCCTCTCTCGCGTCAGCTGCAATTGTTCCGAGCAGTACAAATCAATTTAAGTCGCGACACAAACGGGCCGGAGCCGTCCGCGGCATATGGCAATATACGATGATGTTTATAAAGATGCGAGGCGTGTACCGCAGCGATACCCGCCGCTGCGCTCGTGGCGTTTGCTCTGGCGTGAAGCGTAGCACGCGGCGGGTATCGCTGCGGTACACGCGGCCATAGCCGTCATAGTTAAATATATACACGTCATAATTAAATACAAATAGCCGCTAATTCTGGACACACCGACAAGTTCTGCGGATTACCCAACATATTGACACAGGGATACGGTAATTAACCCTAATACTGTAAATTTCTAAAGATGAGTAAATAAGATTCTGAGTTTGTTTAATCTGGTAAAGTAAATTAATTACTGCAAAGTCAATAAATTCCTTTCCTCACAAAATGGAACAATGCTTCTCAATTCTCGGTAACAATGTCTAGATGTAAAAATGGTCTAATTCGTACTTTTATATTACTAAGGGACTTTTAGAGAAGCTTGTTTCCGTAGAAGGCCACACACACGGCCACAAATTACCGGTAATTGGCTCACAATAGACATTCATCAATCAAAACCCCAAACGAATTAATTGCAGAATAAACATTCAAAATAAACGCAACACGAGGGCGTTCTAAGCAGTCATTAAGTAGTCTTCGTAAAGCCTAGTCTTCGCATAAGTCTTTTACGCACTTTTAATAATAGAGACGCGTTCACAGCAATAGTGTATTTAAATACATTGCTAAATTTATTACTATGGACATTAATTCCGTCGGCTGTTACCCTGCGGCGTGGAACTCAACTTCCAAACAATCTAATAATAACGATATGATTGTGGTTCAATCTAGCTCCAGATGTTGATCTGTTGAATCTGAATAAACTTGAGAGTTGGGAGTCGCACGCAAATCTGCCGCGTCGGTGTCACCCACCGCACCGCGTGGCGGACACCTGTTGACAGTACTGAGTACCGCCGCCCGTGGGCTCCCATAGCGAAGGCACGGGGGGGAGACACTCATAACCAAATGTACAGTATGCTGTGTCGAGGTGCAATTAACATAATTACTTTTAAACTCGCATTTGTTCATTTTTTGTAACAATGTACATATGATAATGACGATGCAGGATTAATTCGTGCTTTACATCAAAAATGTATATTTAGTTAGAAATAATTAACAAGTATTTTTTTTGGATAATATCACAGACTTACACGACACTACTGGGAAATCGAACAAACTTAATACTTATTTCAATGACAGTATAGCTGATGTAGGTACTTACTTAAATTTGATTTATTAAATAAATAAAGGTGCTGTTGCGTACCTACCTACGTAGGTACCCAACAGCATTGATGTAGTTCTATGTTGTATGATGTAGGTGTCCGATGTGGAAGGGAGTTACAGAATAACGTTCGGGTGGGGTGAACTAATGAGGGGACTAAGGTTGTATGAAAATTACCGGAACTTGCGGCTAAGCTAATGCGATGAATGAATAATTTACTCTTTCGTCACGATATGCAGTAGTTAGCATCAATGAGATTCACTAGCACTCCACCCACATGTCCGGCGTTTGCTATAATGCATTAATTGTGGCGCTATATTTCCTAAAATATTTTACACAGCAATGCAAATTCAATTACACGTCGTTTGAAGTAATCGGTTTAGTAGTTTATTCTGTTCGATGTAACTAAACCACATGCATACACAATATGTACATAATACATAGCTCGTGCGGTGCAAGCCCTAGTCCCTACCGCACCGTAAAGAGTAATAATATGATTGCGTTGGCCGATAATCCCAGGAGTCGCGTCAGAGGCACGTACAGTACCTACACGGTGCAGTGTGTCGCAGTAGGATCCCGCCGCGCCGCGCCGCTGCAGATACAACGCTCCCCACATCATGTGCACATAATACCTGATTGTTTTCAACATACGAAAAGTATAGATGTTATGATATGAGTAAAATATAATATTATAGCCATTGATGTATTAAAAAACCAATACATCAATGATTATAGCATACAATATAACGATTTAAAGAAACACATGTGGGGTAAAACGTTCATCTTTCACACACAAGTGGCGATAACGAAATGACATCGCGGAAACGGACGCCGCAGTATCTTATAAAGGCACACAAACACAGGGCTTTCTTGTCTCCATACGTGTGTACAAAATGTAGTGTTTTCCCGAGCATCCGCTCCGAGCGCGGCCGCCCTTGACCTAATCGTCAATCGCTCTCTCGCTCCACAGATGACTGTCATTCGGAAGGAAAATAAACAAAACAAAATGATATCTGTCGAGATAGAATCGCGGCAATACGAGATTTGTTCATTGTTATTGAGTGTTAATATTGTAATGGATTATCATTACAAATAAAGATTAAGCCTAAGCCGAGCACTGGAATGCGCGTATATTGTTCCATTTTGAAGTCAGAGGCGGCCTTAATCATTCGAGGGTCTAGGTGGCGCGAGTGGTGCGAGGCTAATTCTAATTGCAGAAGATGTGATGTATTCTTTGTACCTCTTGCAAGCGCCGGCACTTGGCGGCCTGCTGCGTTCGCTACCTCCTAAAGCCGCAACTATTTGCGGGTACCTACATTGGAGCTCGGTGAATTTCTGGCCGATACAAGACAGGTCGAATGCAATAACATAACATGTAGCACTAAGTAACTGAAAGTTTATGGAGTTTTAGTTTTTATGAGCAAGCGTGGCGCTTGCCATTAGGCGAGCGATATGCTCGTCTCATCATAGGTACTGTTGAACGGTATGAAAAAAAAAATCAGGCGTAAAACTGTATATTTTTGAAGTTGGATTGAAATAAAATTCAGGCGCTAAAAATTCATAGTAACTCAGTTTAAATCCACTATACTTGTATAAATATTCAAAGAACTTCAAATGTGCCCCGGTGCGGTGGCGGACGGCGGCGGCGGAGGCGTGCGGCGGAGGCGGGCGGCGGCGGCGGAGGCGGGCGGCGGCGGCGGCGGGCGGACCGCTAACGGCTAATGGATTACAAGCCATTTATATTTGCACTTGCATTATTCATAACGCGTACAGATAAATTAAATAAAACTAACCGTCTGTGCATTAAATAGAATTATAGAAGCATTGGCTTCTTTATATAAAGCAGTGAGTAGCTAGTAGCGGCGGACCGACGCGACGCGACGTGGATTCGTTTTCATTTTGTATTATAGTCATATGAATAAATTTATCTTAGAGAACAAGAAATATTATCTAAATCGAATCTTTACTATCGTTACATTACAACTTAAGTAGTGCGTATATTTTTACAAACGCAGATCGGTAAAGTATACGTTTCACGCATAATATTACTATCGCCTACCTTCCAGTTACTTGGACACACGCTTCAAATCTTGTAATTAGCAACATAATATTGCATTAGATGACAACTTCAGCTCTGGATTCAAAAAGATATATTATGTTTTATGCTGTCGGTACCACTACGAGTGGTTTTATATAAGAGTCTGTCTGTGTGGGTACCACCAAATTGTAAAGCGCGTTTCATAGGGAAATTGCGTGGCGGTAATTTGTACCCTGCGCTCTTCACCTCCGCCCTCCATTGACTGCCGCGGTGTCTCCTGCCGTTTTGCAGACAGTTCGGTTCCAATGTTCGTGTCTACTAATTAGCTCTTTACTGGTGGTAGGTCTCTCATATGTAAGAGTCCGTCTGAGTGGGTACCACCGCAATATCTATTTTTATCGCCAAGCAGCAGTGTGCATGCACTGTTGTGTTTCGGTTTGAAGGACATTGTAGCCAGTGTAACTACTGGATATAATGAGACTTAACATCTTATGTCTCAGGATGACGAACGCACTGGAATGCCATACAGTACTTTGTAACTCAAGATGCTGAATGGTGTTGTTACTGTTTATGGGTGGTCGTATCGCTTACCATCAGGCGAACGGCATGCTCGACTCGTCATTCAATGCAATAAAAAAAAAAGTGTGGCACTCGGAGACTGACGCGGTAAAGCTATTGCATAGCATTTTTTATCACAAATTTTGATTGACTAAACACAAATTCGATCTTACGCTTACCACATAAAGTAGATTTGTAACGCGAGCAACGCACGTTTAGTCTTGTTATAGATAAATGTCAGAAATGCAATGGTCATCACAACCAAAGTAGAATAAATCAAAATTTGAAAAAAGAATGTTACGTTCGATTCTTTTGTACTCGTGCCGTGCCAACGCAGGGGAAATAGCTTCTACGCAATGTATTTAAGGTTCATATTAGATTAGTAAGAAATGGTTTTAATGACTTTAATAAATAAAATAAATAAAAATATACTCGTTTCAAGAATTATAGCTTCTACGCATTGTATTTAAGGTTCATATTAGTAAGATAAAAAAGATGTGAAGTTATTTTCGTTACGGAATTTCTAGATTCGGTCTCCACGCTTAAGGCCCGCGATAGAAGCTATGCAATAGCTTAAAACTGAGCGATTGTCAGACCACAACATCGAACCAAACATATTTACGGACCCCATAAACAATTTTATGTCAAATGTAAATATGTATTATTATGCAGCTTACTTTTGCTTAAATTTTATTATTTCTGTAGCTTACATGGCAGTGAAAAACTTCTGGACGGATCAGCAATTTCAGAGTCATTGGACCAATCCGTATGCAGCAACCCCTGGGAGCGATCTGTTTATGTGACCACATCGCTTCCACTTGTTGCATTAATCTTTAAAATATTTGAAAACAATTATTGCGGATTAAATATATTGTTGCTTGCTCGTTGAATACACCACGCACGCCGTACGTGACGTCAACAATAAGCGGCCGAGAACTTGGCACTGACGCAAACGTCATTCGGCAATCATCATGTTCCAACTTCGGATGCCGACTGTGTGTCGAGTGAAAAGGTAACATACCATTATTCATTTTAATTTTTTATATAACTTGCAAAATATAAACATACGTTTTGGTGGTGGGGAAAGGGTGGGGATACGATATGTGTGTTGTCCCCGACTGGATAGCAACCACCGAACACAATATTATGGTGAAAATACGCATACGGGGTCAGCGAGTGTTCGTTCTTTAATATTAAACACAAGAACTTTATGTAATGTAACATCTCAGTTGCTGAACTCGGTGTTCGCCGCCGAACCGCCGCGCCGCACCGCTCGCAAATCTGCGAGTTGGGTAGAAACTCAACAGTTTTTTTCAGTTCAAGTTTATTCATTGTGTAAGAATTTTCTTAGCTTCTCTGAATTTGTTTACATACATACATACACACAGTCACTGACGCCTTTTATCTCCGAAGAGGTAGGCAGAGGCGCAACTAGTGCACCCACTTTCTGCCGTGCGTATTCCGTCTCATGATGTGATAGGGGGCGAGCCTATCGCCATTTCGGGCACAAATTCCAGACTCCGGGCTGATACTGAATGGAAAAATCCAAAACCACTGCGCCCGACCCGGAGATCGAACCCGAGACCTCAGCATTGCAGTCATACCGTAGTACAACTACGCCACCGAGGCAGTCTGAATTTGTTTGTTTTCTAAATATGATGATATCATGTACCAATACATGATTAATATTCTTAATAATCAAATCTAAGATTAAGACTACAAAGTTAAATGGGCAATTTGATTCACCTAGCTGATAGTAGATGAGGCCCCTGCTCCTGAACACACAATGTCAGATGGATCGTCAGAGTAATTAATAAATTAATGGTAACTACTTAGGTATGTAATTAATAAGTGGGAGTTCTGAGTGTATCCTCCGACAATTTGTGAGACCACATTAAAATGTCAGAACGGTAAGAAAACAAAGGAAACTGATTGTATAACTGGGAGATATCGAGATTTTGCGCCAGATCAGAATTAACTCGACAAACTTGCCCTATTAAACAGAAAGGGTTCGCAGAAGTGAGTCTTTTGCGTAAACAATGAGGTAACAGAAACTTTTCAATGAGTAATCTGATAGCGAGTGACACAAATAAGCGTCCATTAGCGCCGCGCTCTCCATCGCGCTGCTCTAACCATAGTCTGTCTGGACTCTGGACAAGAGTCTATGTAGTAAAGCAGTACGTGTTGTTTTTTTATACTCACAACGTAGACGATTGAAATTTAAAATATGTAGTTAAATACTTTCACAGACATCTGTGTCTATGACGTTGGCGAAATTTTGTTCCTGTCTGTCAGTACTCATAAAGACTAAAATGTCGCCGTATATATTTAAAAACGCAATGAGAGGTGTCAAGGGACACCCGGATGGAACGAAGTTCCTTTCGATTAATTAGTGAAGGAATTGTAATAAAAATTTATTTATATAACAGAGTGTGTATATTATATATAAATATATAAATATTTTCCTATTTCCGTTCCAATACATAAGTTTCTAGAGAAAAAAACAAATAAATACGTGTGGCACTCGGAGACTGCCGCGGTAAAGCTATTGCATAGCATTTTTATCACAAATTTTGATTGACTAAACACAAATTCGATCTTACGCTTACCACATAAAGTAGATTTTTAAACGCGAGCAAAGCACGTTTAGGCTTGTTATTGATAAATGTCAGTAACCAAAGTAGAATAAATCAACAAAATTTTAAAAAAGAATGTTACGTTCGATTCCTTTGTACTCGTGCCGTGCCAACGCTGGGGAAATAGCTTCTACGCAATGTATTTAAGGTTCATATTAGATTAGTAAGAAATGGTTTTAATGACTTTAATAAATAAAATAAATAAATATATACTCGTTTCAAGAATTATAGCTTCTACGCATTGCATTTAAGGTTCATATTAGTAAGATAATAGCAAAAAGTGTCGTGACAACTTTTCGTGAGATTTTTTTCCGTCTAGCCCCCTTTCACAACGCGCGATAAGGAACTTCGTTCCAAAAGTAGTAAATTATTACTGTAAACGTCACTACTACGATCGATGCACAAACAATAACAATGACCGAAAACACTAAAGGGAGTGAGAGAGGGCTTATTGTGTAAGAGAGACAGGTGACCGGCGCTTCGGTCTCATCCCTACTTCAAGCTGTTTACTGAATGAGAAGTGACACCGGCAGACGCCTAGCGGGAATAACTGATCACAGATAATTGGTCAGTTACCGACCGGGGTTAAAATTTATTAAATTACTAATATCCTTATTAAAAAATGAGAGGTGTCAAGGGACACCCGGATGGAACGAAGTTCCTTTCGATTAATTAGTGAAGGAATTGTAATACAATTTTATTTATATAACAGAGTGTGTATATATATAAATATTTTCCTATTTCTGTTCCAATACATAAGTTTCTAGAGAAAAAAAACAAATAAATACGTGTGGCACTCGGAGACTGCCGCGGTAAAGCTATTGCATAGCATTTTTATCACAAATTTTGATTGACTAACCACAAATTCGATCTTACGCTTACCACATAAAGTAGATTTTTAAACGCAAGCAAAGCACGTTTAGTCTTGTTATTGATAAATGTCAGTAACCAAAGTAGAATAAATCAACAAAATTTGAAAAAAGAATGTTACGCTCGATTCTTTTGTACTCGTGCCGTGCCAACGCTGGGGAAACAGCTTCTACGCAATGTGTTTAAGGTTCATATTAGATTAGTAAGAAATGGTTTTAATGACTTTAATAAATAAAATAAATAAAAATATACTCGTTTCAAGAATTATAGCTTCTACGCATTGTATGTAAGGTTCATATTAGTAAGATAATAGCAAAAAGTGTCGTGACAACTTTTCATGTGAATTTTTTCCGTCCAGCCCCCTTTCACAACGCGCGATAAGGATCTTCGTTCCAAAAGTTTCTGACATACGACCCAATAGCTTCCAGTCACTGCACAGACGCTATGCACGTGTTACTGGTGATGAGTCGTGACACTGCACTCGAGTGCGCGAGCTAGTGTCGACACCGGCGTCGTATGCACGCGCACTACGTTATTTGTCTTCAAACTAACTGTGTTATGTGGCCAGGGTGTTGCGTATTGTTGCGAGTTATTGTACAATTCTCTATGCGGAAGATATTTAATTTGCTTCTCGGAAACGGCTCGTCCAATTTGGATGAAATTTTAAATTTGGATAGTATGATGATTCTAAAAATAAAATTGGGGTATTCAGTTTTTTTATCAACTCCAAACTTGTGATGATGCTAAACCGTTGAACCGCACGCATGCTCACGCCTTTTATCCCCGAAGGGGTAGGCAGAGGCGCAACTAGTGCACCCACTTTTCGCCAAGCGTATTCCGTCCCATGATGTGATAGGGGGCGAGCCTATCGCCATATGCCATATCGCCATTATGCTGATCTAGAACCTTTTGGCACTGTTGTGGTGGGACATATATCATCCACATTTGTTGTTGTTTTTATTTGTTTTTTTTTTTTAATTTTCTCTTGTATATTGTTTTTTTTTTTTTTTATAATTGTATTATTATTGTTACTGTCACCACCCAATTTTGTTGCCAATAAATGTTTTTCTTTCTTTCTTTCTTTCTTTCCATATCGGGCACAATTTCCAGACTCCGGGCTGATACTGAATAGAAAAATCCAATATCACTTTGCCCGACCCGGGGATCGAACCTGAGACCTCAGCCTTGCAGTCGTACCGTAATACAACTACGCCACCGAGGCAGTCCATCGTTGAACCGATTGTAATTAAATTTGGTATGGGAGTATCTTAAGCGGACATCTCCTTTGGTACCTATACATAGATGTACCTTAAGTATAAATATGGGATATTCATATTTATTAACCACTAACTTAGCACAATTAAAGGGGAGCAGAAACTAAACTGCGAAACATATTATTAAGACCAAATTTGGTGTGGATATATCTTAAACCGTGATAGTAAATATAGGACATTCGTCTTTTATAAATTCCTAACTTAGTGAGACAAAGGATGAGAACTGAACCATGTATCTGCCCGTGATGTAAATCAATATGGAAAAATTATGACACCTGAGATTTAATATAAAATCTGAACCGCTGAAGAACCGATTTCTTTTTATTAGTAAGACAACTGTTTGTAATCGACTCATTTGACTTCAGTCGTGAATATTTTCTTGAAATGGAAAATATTATTAGGACCTACTTTAAAGTATGTAATAAATACCGTGTATAGTATTAAAGAATCACGCGAGCAAGGCTCGGTCACCCAGGTACTTATAATTATTTAACACAGAAATGGCATATATTGAACTACAAATGACGTTAAATTTCAATAATTATTTATCCTGCATCTATCTATTTGACGAGAAAATGATGCAAAATTCTGTAGCAAGTACTAGTTATATCTGAAGTGTATCTGCCAATTATAATTTCATTTTTCCAGCTTACCTATTGCTTGTTATAATTAACCCGTCAATGCCCGCTTATATATAGCTATAAGCTAATTTCCTTATATAAATTGACACCGGTGTCCACCGTGGGCGTCCAAGGATTACGCAGTAAAAGATCATCAACAAAGATCAACACAATTATTTAAACCCAAAAGTAATGATGTATAAATCCATTCTCGTTAACCTGAATAACTGGCGGTGTAGTGTCACTCAAACAATCAAGGAGTCACTCGCGTGCTGGAACTGACATACTTTCGTGTGGCGTTAGTGTCATCGAATACATAATGAGGTGAAAAATGAGTGTCGAATATCCAGTGTCCGGGCAGCCGCAGAGTGTCGCTAGTGAACCTAGTATCAGGTGTGTCAATACAGTTGTCATGGGTCAGCGCAATTACCGTATTTAAATTTTATTTGGGTGGCGCTCAGTTGTATATCAATAAACATTAAAATAAACTATCTAAATACAATAAGCCAATTACGCGCCATCGCAGATAGATTTTAAAAGTTAAATATGTTTTCATTTAGTCTAATTACCTTAATAGTACTTAGACTACGAGATTACCAGATAGGTACTATTAGATTACGAGAAGTGAATGTCGTCGAGCGGCGCGACTTCGCCGACAAAGACCGACATAATATTTTATTTTGATTTATGATTTGTTTCATTACTTTACTATTTTTAATAAATAATGTGATGGTTCTGCTGAAATATATCGTAAGCCAAGAGCTACGCCAGCTTACATTAACAGAGGATTTTCTGGGATAAACTTATCACCGGTTTCGGCTAGTCCAATATACAAATGGAGAGGTGCAAGGATTCATCTTTTAGTCGATAGTGTGGGCCTAAAGATGTTATTATAACTTCATAATATTTTACAAAGTTCGAACCCACCTTTTAGTTCCAAATAGAACAGTCCTGACAACTTGCGGTCGTGTGACGTCGCATTTGGCAGTCGCAATGAGTGAAGTGTGAACGATATGATGAATGCAGAATGAGATCTCGCCCGACGACTTGTCAATTATAGCGAGGTGTTTTGAGCGCTGACAGTACGACGTGGCTCTATTTATCGTAAAACGTCGCACGCAATCTACCCCCCGCGGTGGTTATTTGTGCCCAATTATTTATCCGTCCGCACAT
The DNA here is from genome assembly GCA_947568825.1 of Sphinx pinastri. NCBI lineage: Eukaryota > Metazoa > Arthropoda > Insecta > Lepidoptera > Sphingidae > Sphinx > Sphinx pinastri. The sequence continues at coordinate 17,875,640 of OX387628.1, read as the reverse complement.
AATATTTATTGCCTATAATAACGGTAATAAGTGGGATGTATGTGGAAATTTTGTGGAATTATCATTTCGTCTGAATCATAATATATCTAATGGTTAATATATCTCTTTGATTAAATCTACGTCTCTGTTAGATAGGTAGATACTGATCTTTTTTCTCCTATATTCACATCGACACAAATGCTAATCCCATTCATTTCCTCTTCTTTGCCAACCTATGAGCGCGTTATTTACTTATGTTAGTTAGCAGTATGTAAGAACTACTATGATTTTTCATGAAAGAAACTTAATTAAGTGTAATTACTGAGCATTAAGGCAACACCTATTAACCGTTTAATAGGTGTTTAACGTCTCCGGGTGCAGAGTGCAGTGCTACGCCATGCACTGTGAACAGTCCCAACGCTGATCAATATTTATTAAAAACGATTATCAACATTATTCGTCTCAACAGGGTAACAGAAGGCTGTGAGCCTTTAGTTTCGGAAAACAATAACTTGGCGCCATTTGTGACTGTCTTCAGCCGAATGAAAATTTGGGAGATCTACTACACATGTCGATGTAATGGACATCCCCAACACACGCCTGAGTGTTCAAGACAAATAACACGTGTACATTTCCTCATAAATAAAATAAGCTAAGTATATTATCATCCATCTATAGAAGCGCTCCAGGAAAATTGCAAGGACCCCACGGGACATCCATAAAAGGTTTTTATACTTTACCTTTACAGAGTTGTTGTGGCGAATATCTTTCCATTACGATACGATTTGTTTTGAAATACACATCGCCAACAATAAGTGAGCTGTAATTGAATGAGGCAGCCATCAGTGCTGTATGAGTGGCAGTACGGACGGGGGAGGAGAGGGCAGAGTGTGCACCTTCTTACTCCAGACCTGGGTAGTAATTGTCTATAACATACTGCGTAGAATTCTTAACTTTGGTGCAATGAATTACTTATAAGTAGCGATAGAATTTCTTTGTAGTTTTCATACTTACGATGGTTGAACTCTGCATGGTGGAACAATTATTATTTTACTTTGACAGCTGCATTGTGAAGTGACAGGCCACGGTCATGATTCTCGCATGGAATAAATCTTGAAGGAATTTATAAATATTGGCGGGGCTGAGTACTGTTGAGCCCACACGTGACTCATCACCTCACAGTGGGTAACTCGCCACCACCTTTCACCATCATCAGCACCATTCAACAGCCTCTGTACTAAGGCAATTATTGAATCGTCCCAATCCTTTAGGGAAATTAGAAAGAGAGACCTACAACCATATTGTGGACTACAAGTTAGGACACATCAGATTAGAATTCTGCCTTAAAAATTTGAAACCACCAAGCCGCGCAAAAAGGTCGTAAAGGTCGCAGGAACCCGCTGGATGCAGGCCGCTTCTGACAAGTTGGTCTGGAAATCTTTGGGGGAGGCCTATGTTCAGCAGTGGACTTCTAAAGGCTGAAGAAGTAGAAGAACCCGCGCCGGCTCTCGTGGTGGATATAAGCTCTAACTCTTATTGTAGAAGAGACCCGTTCTCTGTAAATAATTGTGTGACTATAAATAACGTAGGGATAATTTAATCACAATAACTGTAATACGGTGAAGGAAAACATCGTGAGGAAATCTACATACCTGAGAACTCTCCATTAGAATGTCGAAGGTAAGTGAAGTCTGTCAACCCGCACTAGGCCGACGTGGTGGACTAAGGTCTAACCCCTCTCAGTAGTAGAGGAGGCCCGTGCTCAGCAGTGGGCAGTATATAATACAGGGCTGATTGCATTGCATTGCAACTGTAACATAATTCATAAAGTATTCCAGTATAAACAAGCACGTATAGGCGCGCTGGCTAAGTCACCGGTATATCGGTTGAGATATTTATTTAGATTTGCACATCTGACGATCCTGAGATATTTCCACTTCAAACACATTTGAACTGATTGCGCTGTGAAATAAAATCAGTGCCACTACAAGGCCGTGCTGTAGAGGCTCTGCATCACGGGGTATTTCAATAGTATTTCTATAAGAATATCTCAAGTGGATTTAAATATTAATCCATGAAATGTTTGATAGTTTTGATCATAATATAATGTAGAGATGTGTAGGCGTGGGCGAAAAGAATAAGAAAACACTTCGCTGAGTGCGGCTAATAACTTCACAACGTTTCCGTGTCATGACATTGGAATTTTAATGAATTTTAGCAAAAACACAGAATCCTTACCACCTACCACTAGCAGACCTGCGCGCTCGCTTAACTGCTATAAAAATTTTCAGTGGGCTTAGAATGAAAAAAACACGACACGACTCCGTTTCGTTTTATTGGGATTGGTTGAGACTAACACGTGATTGGTCTCTCGATCAATGACAAACATCTTAATTAAACGACACGGTCTTACGAGTTGCGTATTTTGCCACATTCTAAGCCCACAGATGTGCTGAGGCTTAAAAAGACGACGCTCATATGAATTGTCGGTGACGGGCGTCCCTTTCACAAATAAGCTCGCATTATTTCCTCGCCCGCGTATTGGCAAGTTTTCCCAATAAAGCTTGACACGAACTGATCGCCCGGCGCCGCCTCGAAACAGAGCTCTAAAAATGGACTTAAGCTATATTGCACACGGTACATTATACACAATATTATTTCACCATTGAATTTAGAATCACGGTGTTCTAGATCGGTGCCAATATTTAGTGAATTTTTTCGTCTAATTAATGGATGATCGTAAATTTATTTCGAGGATCTCGTAGGGTGACAAATGTGCGTATACAGGCATGGGTTGCAAAACTACACACAATATTATAATGATATAGTTTTGTGCAACACAATAACAACAACTATGAATATACGTGAAAAGGCGGTTCTCACAAAAGATATTTTACGAGGGTTACCCAAATCTTTTCTGAAAATCGCACTAGTAAATAGAAAAAAAGTCGGTGGGAAATATTTATGAATCTCGATTTATAGCTCCCAAACCCTTTCCGTACTTCCTTAAAGACGGTACGAATGGCGATTAATTAACATACAAATCGCTTTTTCTGACTTGTATATATACAGGTTAAAGATCAAGTTTTACATGTATGTTTATATACTTAAGTGGTAACCGAAGTATGAGACGAGTAAATTACTCGGCGATGAGAATAGGAAAGCGTCACAACTGCCCTGTAGGGCACGCGTTAAGGTTGTATCCTTACAGAACGACTCGCACACTAAAGACTTACCACTTATTGAATGCTCGTATGCAAAATCTCGTGTAAAATATGTAATCATATTAAATGGTGCGCATATTTTAGTAGTTTTTTATAGAGATTTGACGATAGACGAAACAAACAACCGCCCGCCCGCCGCGCCGCGTTTGTGTCCTCGACACGTTATTGCTCCATAAAACTAGATTACGAATAAGACATAAAATAAATACTATCGCGCTACGTTAGACGAGAGCTACGTCCTGCGACTAACAACATGACTAAATAAACACGCGCATAATAATATGTCACACACGTACTCTAAGCTCCGTAGGTACTTAGAAAAGTCTTGTATAGTGGGCGTCAACTCCGAGGCACTATCGCTCCCACAACTACAGAACCGAATATTTACAATTCGTTTAGACATTTATATTATTTGTACGGGTATATAAAAAACGAGGCTACTCGTTCTGAAACTACATTAATACTAATCAAGGATGCGTTGAGTTTGTGGGAAAGGGTTTTTTCCCACAAACCTAATAGAACGGTAAATCAAAGAAAAAAAACTTGAATATGCAGGTTCCCTCTACAATTTGTTCCTTCAGATTATTAGTAAAATACAGACCTCTACAGAGGACCATCCTTTTAGTTGAGTTGTATTTGCATTTTGCATCCTCCGCACTCAGCCACAGCGCATTGGGAATGGAATTCGTTTCGATACGCGGCAGTGACAGGCATCCGGTTGTTTTTAATAGCCTGCGCTCGTATGGTCACTGCTGAATCGTTCCAATTACATGCCAGTTGAGAGTTTAATTGTATCGAACACATTATATTGTTTTGGAAAATTGTATCTGTATACTGATATAATAAAAACTACAGGTTCAATTATGAAAATATTGTATTGAGAGAAAGCTACATTATCCCTGCGTGCAATTGGCTATTTTCAATCACGAAAAATTGACTCCTTCGTGAGCGGAGCCGTAATCAAAAGCTATTGGTGCATGTCAGGAACCTTTGGGAAACGCATTGAGATCCGTCACTCACACAGATAATATATAATTTACGGAATGAGAACAGAAACATTATTCTAACTGATCTCGCTGCTTCAAGTTTCGCTGTCATGTATTTGATTTATTGTTATTGCCCGCTATGGCTGGAAATCTGTCCGCACAATATTTTGAAAAAATCCTCAAAATATATTTTTGAAACAAAAGTTCTGAAGTTGATCGATCACCGCCGCCAATGAACACACACAATGGCTGAAAAATCTTGAGTGCTAATACCGATTTTTCAAGGGAAAAGGGCTGGGTAGAAAGGGAAATTTAGACATTCAATAATAAATTTAGCTAAAATACAGAAGAAAAATATACAAGTCTGTTATTATTAGGTACAATAATTGAAATATAATTCCCCCGCTTTCACTGTATAAAAATTTTTGTTGTTAGTAAATGTCTGAACAAGTAAAATATAATACTTATGTTAGCGTGTTATTAGACAACAAAACGTGTAGTTGTGAGCTAAACTCGCTGCTAATTGGTATTGTTAACAATTTGTCGGTAATTTTACCTACCACCGTGTGTGGATGCACGCGAACATAATAAATAATGTAAACGAGCCGGTGGAGACGGGCGAAGTATGTAAACAAACACATATTAGCAAATAAAACATAAGATTAATTCAGTATGTCATCAGGTTTTGATGCTGACGGAATAAAATGTTCGTAAATACAAGGTTTAGAGCCGGATTCAAAAACGTTACATAGCTAAATACGGAGCAGTGCCGTGGTAATAGGTCTCTTTTTAGTGCTTTCAGCATGACAGCCATCACATTGCTTCGGCACGGGAGCGCTGTGATTGGCTAATATCACGATCTAGACCATACGATACGACGTAACACCATACGAATTTCAGGATTATCTAAAAGGCTTTTTCAATTCTTTTGTCGGCGGAGTCTATAACCACGCATAATATTATTCTTAATATTGCCATTGGCTCCCATATTTCATATTTATGTTTTTGATGGGATACAACTTTACTTCAGTTTGCTATCAGGTAAACAAAGCTTAACAAAGCTAAAGAAAACTATGCAATTGGCGAGCCTATGCGTTAGGGCGCGCTGTGCGTCCTCATAGTATTGTTTGTGAATACCGCGTTAATCTCCTTCGTTATTTCTTATGTCATTATAATATGAAAAAACGTGTTAACATATATAGCTCAGCGCCTCCAAACGTTAATTATAATTTGTGTACTTTATGTAAATATAGTGGATTAATAGTAGTGTAGCGCTGTAGAAAACGCTTTTCCGAAGAGTATCGAGACGGACATTAGAACGATATTAATGACCCGCCGCGTCGCGCTGCTACAGTCGATAAAGTGAACGACTTAAGGATGATTTATTTTAGACCGAACTAGACCCGAGCTTACCCCGGGCGCTGGGGACATGATATGAAACAAACAAACCCGTCAATTCTGTAATACAGTATTAAGTACGAGTGGTTTTTTTATGACCTCGCCTAATTTAACCTGTGGGTGAGTAAATTTAACAGCTATTATAATAATAATAAATTATTAAGTAGCAATCAAATTAATATTAAATTACTTAATTTCAATTTCATAATTTCACAACAGTATAAAAGTAATATCAACACTACATATAACATAATACATCGAAAGTCCTCCAAAAATTCAGTTTTTCTCTAAATTGCTCCATGTCAAAAGTATATAACGATTTCTATTAAAAGAGTGCTCGGCGTTGTATGTAGGTGGCTTCGACTGCGAATAATTATTGTTACATTTCAATGAGATCACTGCCAACTCCAGCAGACGGTTTGAGGTCAATCAAGCCAAAATCTCATGCAGGCCGTATGATTCTGCCCTTAATTTTACACAAAATGCGTTGTCGTCAAAAGCCATTAACATTATAGGCGGCGCGGCGCGGCGTGCTGACGAGGATTAATGGACGGATGGTATTATTGATCAGTTTTAACTACAATTACCACGGAGACAAAAGGTAAATGTTTCTGGAATCCGCCAACATTAGTTTGTGGGGCGTAATTGTAATGAACCACAAGTAGTCCATAGCTTTGATTGTCAAAAAACCTTTTTAGTTTTTACTACCCGGTGCGGATCATCAAGACGTCAAAATAAATATTGTGTTAAGTCTCATAACACCAGTAATCTCACGTGCTATAATACACTTAGAAACTTTAGCACTGTTTAAAATCACTTTTTGAATCTTGACGACGGAAATACCTCAAGCGGAACTTATCTAGACGAACCTTTTGAAATGTGGAATCTACTAGGTAGCTAAGAGTATACTAATCTCTTTGCTCTATTTAAAAACTTCTGTAATACTACACAATACAAATGCAACAGAAATGCACGACAACAATAGCTGTGCGTTATCGCGTGGTGCGACTCGAGACTGAGTGCATGCATGAACTGCATTGTCGTTAAACTCATTTGAATGAGCTGACGCAATGCGCGGGCGCAGTCGCATAAATCGCAAATCAGTTGCATATGACTCCCGAGTTTAAGCTTATTTACTGTATTACTATTACTTATTGTATAAGCTATATTGACTATTTCAGGATACAATGTAGAGTAAGTTCGTATTCGACTAGCTCCCAATTCAATTATCGGCAAAATCTGTTCAGCGGGTTCTGAATTTTAATTACATATTAGCCCAGATAAACAGATATATAAAAGTTTGTATTTACAAATCACAGACAGACGCTATAACTTATTTATAGATACTTAATACATATAATATACATGTGTATAGGTAATCACAGAATATTTAATTCTTTGGCGGTTTATTATATTTTATTTACATGTCATTATTATCTTAAATTGCGTATAGTGTACCTGTACATGGTTTAAAGAAATTAAGTAGGTACAATGTTTTATATAAATAAAGGCAAAACAGCTTGTGGGTTACGTGTTGGTAAGTGATTGCCACCATCTATGAGCCGCCAGTACTGCCACTGGAATTGGGGGCGTTACCTACTAACTCTATGTATTCTAAATAGCAAATTCATTTTACTTTGCTTTTATCCCACCGATCATTATCTTAACATAGTATAAAACAAAGTCGCTTCCCGCTGTCTGTCCCTATGTTCCTACTATGTATGCATAGAGCTTTCAAACTACGCAACGGATTTTGATGCGGATTTTTAATAGATAGAGTGATTCAAGAGGAAGGTTTATATGTATAACACATGCATAATATGGTAGAGAAATAATTTATATGTTCTATTGTGACTGCGAGTGCCTTTCTGACAAAAGTCGGGGATCTACTTATACTGGACCGGAAGGCGTTTTGTACCAAAGTGTCGTTGACCGACCATATTGCAAGATCTCTCGATCTGTATCAGTTTAAAATGTATAGTTTCGAGAATGGTTTAGATTTACAATTCGGTCCGGGAAAATGTATAGAGGGACTTTTGTCCAGGAAAAAACCTTTCGTGCGGGCGAAGCCACGGGCAAAAGCTAGTATGTGATAATTATCAAAAATATAGTACAACCTACTGGAACCCAAGTGTTATAACGCAATAATACAGTGCGTAAACTGTGGTTCGCACGAGCCCTGACCCAGAGCAGAGAAATATACTTAAGCAATATCTCTCAGCATTGTAAAATACATAATATGTATAAAAAATAACAAGTTGCGAGACCATTGTTTATGTAAAGGACATAAACATCGAAGCGCCATTGTGTGAGTTACGGAGCGACAGTAGCTGTACTTCGCCAGTCGCCCGCCACAGCGGATACCTGTCAAAATTGTGAAGCGTGTTTCATGGGGTAATTGCGACATGTCGGTAATTTGTACCCTATTTATGGGGGGTAAAAGGAAGGAGAAACTAAACCGCTGCATCGATTGTAAAGAAGTTTGGTATGGGGTAATATTGAACGTTTAAAACTAATATGAGATATTCATTTTTTTATTAGTTCCTATTTAAGGAGGGTAAAAGAGGGAGAAACTTAGCCGTTGAACCGATTGTAAAGAATTTTGTATGGAGATATCTTGAACGTTTGAAACAAATATGGGATATTCATTTGTTTATTAACTCATATTTAAGGGGGGTAAAAGGAGGGAGAAACTAAACCGCTGAACCGATTGTAAAGAAATTTGGTATGGGGATATCTTATGCCAGGAAAATAAATATGGGATGTTAATTATTTTCTTTTACTCCTGACTAAAGGGGATAAAAGGGGGGAGAAACTAAACTCCTAGACTGATTGCAATGAAATTCGATATTGGGATATTTATAACCTTAAAGGTAACTGTGCCATTATATTTTTTTACCCTTAACTAAGGGAGTTACAAGAGGGGAGAAAATACTGTTGCTCCGATTGTATTGCACAGTATGGGGATTGGGGATATCTTGAACCTTGAAAATTAATATAAGATATTATTTTTTCAAAAATGCCAGTGTACTTACTTGAATTGTTGATAGTAGTACGGTGGCCAGTGATGCTAACCTCCTGGACAAGTACCTAACGTTGAGACGAACAGCGCTCGTTAAAGAAGTTCAGGGAACCACAACCTGGAAATAATTATAGTAATAAATATTTTATTATTCTTTTAGTATCCAATACAACGTCATTGATTGGTGGACATTACATTTTGACAACATTACTTCAGTCTCATATCGAAGTATTCTTAAAAATAGAGAATAATATCTGCGTTGATCGCTATAGTCATTGTACGCACGGCATAAAAAAATCATTATGTAAATGAATATTTCAATGGTTCAAATATTATCCAGTGTAATGTAGAGGTGTTCACAGCCCATAAATATTGTAAGCAGTGGCTCAGAGCCAGTGGAATGTGCTGCGAGTCCGCCGCGAGCGCGCTAACGATATCGGCTCTTACGCAGCCACATAATGCATTGCACGTCAAGTCAAGCGCACTTCACAACATATAATCTGAGGAATAACTAATCAGGAATGTTGATTATGAGAAGTGGACGATAGCCTAGTTGGGAATGGAACGGTCTGCCGAGACAATGTCCGTAGGTTCAAAACCCAAGGCATACACCTCTGACTTTTCGAAGTTACGTGTGTATTGTTTATCAATTATCGTCCGCTTTAACGGTGAAGGAAAATATCTTTTTTTTTTATTTTTATTGCATTGAATGACGACATAATCTTGCCGTTCGCCTGACGGTAAGCGATACGACCACCCATAAACAGTAGCAACAACTTCCAGCACGTTGACTTACAAAGTACTGTGTGGCATTCCACTGCGTTCGTAATCCTGAGACATAAGATGTTAAGTCTCATTATGTCCAGTAGTTCTACTGGCTACAATGTCCTTCAAACCGAAACACAACAGTGTGTATGCACACATCGTGAGGAGACCTGCATACCTAAGAATTTTCCATAAGAGTTTCGAGGGTATGTGAAGTCTGCCAACCCGCACTAGGCCAGCGTGGTGGACTAAGGCCTAACCCCTCTCATTAGTAGAGGAGGCCCGTGCTCAGCAGTGGGCAGTATTTAATACAGGGCTGGTATGATTATTATACTTTTTAATCTTTGACAGTCTCCTTCAATACTGAAGGGTTATTATTATTAATGTTGATTATTGAATTTAATAAATTTCTAACCTAAGAAATAATTTACCAACTACAAAGGTCAAAAAAATAAAGAATCTCAAAATAGACAAGTCTTTGACAAGAACTTAGTTGGATTATACTTAATGTATTATTTATCAGCTAGTTTCAAGCTTAAATTAATCGGATGTGTGCGATTTTATGCGCTATATTCTGCGCCCTACTAACGTTTTAAATGCGAGACTCGGCAAAGTCACACCGCACCTGATGGTAAGCGGAGAGAGGTGTAAATAGAGGGTCGACTGCCGAGCGATGATAATGCCTCGTCAGTCGACTCAATTATGCCGGCCTGTTTGAACCGGATATACACAGGCTGAACCCGGAACGGGGCACACTTACGTGGGCCACTATGGCGGGTTTAAGTTTGAACACCTTATGTACGGTCGTCGCTATCCTAGCGGATATAACATATAACCCACCACCAGCTAACCAGCCACCATGTTACTGAATTGTCAGTATAAGTTCTATTTTATTTTCCGCAGTAAGCTCAATTAGGGCATATAATTAAGGAATTTCAATCTAGATTATAGTTAGTAAAATGTCTGTATTATTTACTTTTGATTGCATTCTGTATTATGCCTTTTATTTCAATAAAAAAAAAAAAAAAAAAAAAAAAACAGCAGAATGGTAGTTAAAGTTTGGTATACATGTAGGATCGGAATGCAGTATGATTTATGGCAGATGAGTGGAATGGAATGTAAGACTGATAGAATATATGGAACAGAGATGAGTGAAAGGGATAAAGAAGTGTAATAAGCAGGGAGGAAAGAGAGAGAGAATGAATGTTAAGAATGAGTGTGGAAGGAAGGAACGAGGGAGTAAGACGACACACGATTAAGACGGCAAGACGTAAAGAAAATATAACTAATTATTATCCAAGAAATCTTTTTATTATTTTGGCCCACATCGAACTAAATCCCACATAATTTTGGGGGCTCGTCCGGGATAGTTCAATATTTTCTATCTTCAGGCCAAAATAAAAGACAGAAAATCAAGACGTAAACCGGCACCAGCCAACAACGAGGAGTTGCCGGCATTTATACTAAGACTAATTTATAAAGAAGAAATATGGGTGGACATGGCAAGGATCGCCGACAAAGCCGCCAGGGCAACTACGAAGAGGACGACGCCGCGCCAGCTTCATCGGTGAAAATCAGGGATCAAGCAATATGGTACGCGGAGAACCTGATTTCGAAATTTAATGGCCACGACAAGACGTCGTCAGTGGCTAGATGGGCCCAAGATATCGACGATAACGCCGAAATATTTCAATGGACGCCCCTACAGACTCTAATTGTAGCGAGAAGGTCTTTAACGGGAACCGCAGGTTTGTGGTTAAAATCGGAAAAACCATTTAAAAGTTGGGATGACCTGAAAGCGGCGTTGCTGAGAGAATTTCCCGATGCAATCGACAGCAAAACTATACATGAGATGATGGCCGCTAGGAAAAAGAAGAAAGACGAAAGGTGCCTAGATTATATGCTAGTCATGAAAGAAATGGGAAAACGCGGCAAAATTCCTGACTATGTCGCCATAAAATACGTCATAGACGGCATAGTCGACTCCGAAGTAAATAAGATGGTGTTATACGGCGCTACGACATATTCGGAACTCAAGGAAAAATTTAAAATTTATGAAACAATAAAAGAAAAGATGGCTGCTAACTATAAAAGAGCTACGAAGTCAGAGTGTAGTGAACATGTTACTATGAGTAAAATAAGGTGTTATAGCTGTGGAGAAATGAATCATCACTCATCGCAGTGTCCTAATAAAGATAAAGGCTTAAAATGTTTCAAATGTAACGAGTTTGGGCATATTTCTACGCAATGCGGTGATAACGGAAACATTCGGTCAAGAACGTATGGAAAAACCAATAAGGAGCGAGAACATCGGAGTGCTATAGAAAAGCCGAACTCTCACGAAGTTAAACGAACGATGTGCGTAGCTGACTTCACTCCGAGCGCAGGCAGTGCCAACCACGACGACTACGACATCCATGACAGCTCATCTGACAGTTGTACCAACATCAGCGGCAACAGTGGTGACAATATGGCGAACGCGGTGGAGTACGACGCCAACTTCACGGATGTTTACGAGGAAAAGTCAACTACTCAATCTCAAATGCGTTTCGAAAACGCCTGTAAAGGTGTTTGTGTCAATAAGTGTAAAGCGATCGCGTTAATAGACTCTGGAAGTGAACTTAACCTAATGTGTGACGAACTTTACGTCAATATCGGGTCGCCGAAGTGTCTAAATACTGCCACGAATCTTGTAGGATTAGGAGGCAGTATAGTTTCGACGAAAAAATGTACTACTGTAGTATCGGTAGATGGAAACGATTATAGTGTTACCTTTTTTGTTGTTCCTAGCCAGGCTATGCCATGTAGCGTTATATTGGGCCAAGACTTCCTTAAAGATGTATTTACGCTCATTTCTAATGGGTCCATATTGATTGCGCCAAATATAAACAATTGGATGTCGAAATTTGCCGGTGTAGTTAGACAGGACCAATTTGTTCTAGGTAGCATTAGGGATAAGCAGGTGCAGCGAGAAATCATTGACTGCGTGAAGAGTTATAAACCTGTGCAATTAAAGGAAGCGCCGATAAAGTTACGCATTGTCCTCAAGGATGACATACCAGTGGCTCAACGTTCAAGACGAATATCTCTAGCTGAGCAACAAATAGTTGAAAAACAGGTAGACGAATGGCTCAAAGATGATATCATTAGGGTAAGTTATTCGGAATATTCCTCTCCTATAGTGTTAGTGAGAAAAAAAGATGGTAGTACAAGGGTCTGCATAGACTACAGGCCAATTAATAAAAAAATAGTTAAGGATGAATTTCCTTTGCCCATTATAGACGATTTAATTGATAAGCTAAAAGATGCAGTTGTATTCAGCGTATTAGATTTAAAAAATGGTTTTTTTCACCTGCGTGTCAGTGAGGAAAGTATAAAATATACTGCGTTTGTTACACACAATGGGCAGTATGAATTCCTAAGGGCTCCTTTTGGATTGTCAGTGTGTCCAAAATATTTCATGCGATTTGTAACTATGGTATTTCAGGACCTTATAGCAAAAGGGATTATAGTCATATTCATGGATGATTTGTTGATACCGGCTGTTGACGAGTACCAAGCATTGCAACGATTAAAGGAAGTATTATCTGTTGCGTCAGAGTATGGCCTGCAAATCAATTGGAAAAAAGCTCAACTACTATGCCGACGGATAGAATATCTAGGACACATTATAGATGGTGGACGAGTTCAACCATCACAGGAGAAAACAGATGCCGTAACCAGGTACCCTGAACCAAAGACTTTAAAGCAACTTCACAGTTTCATAGGCTTAACATCATATTTCAGAAAATACATCAAAGATTTTGCATTAATAGCTAAACCCTTAACAGATTTATTAAGAAAAGATGTACACTTTGAATTTAATGATATCCATAAAAATGCATTTAATGTGTTGAAGAATGCCTTAGGTAATGGCCCCGTGCTAAGAATTTATGATCCTCAGTTGTTAACTGAATTGCACACGGATGCCTCTGCCATAGCATACAGCGCTATATTGCTTCAAAGAGACTGTGCGGGTGAGTTACATCCTGTACACTACTACAGCAGAAAAACCAGCGAGGCTGAGAAAAAATATAGCAGCTATGAATTGGAAGCGCTAGCTATTATTGAAGGAGTAAAGAAGTTCAGACATTACTTGTTTGGTAAGCATTTTAAAATTGTAACAGACTGTCAAGCTTTCCAAAAAACCTTAAACAAGAAAGACTTATCAACCAGAGTTGCCAGATGGGTATTGTTGTTAGAAGAATACGATTATGTTATTGAACATCGACCAGGGGGTAAGATGCAACATGTTGATGCTTTGAGCAGGAACCCGTTTGTTGGAGCTATTGAGCTTAGCTTACATGAACAGATCAAGCAAGCACAGTTATTGGATGACAGTGTAAAGGCGATTATCGAAATCCTTAAACTTCAACCATATGGAGATTATTCATACAGCGATGGTTTGTTATTTAAGGGTCAGGAAAGAAGGTTGGTGATACCAAAAAATTTAGAGTTAGAGCTATTAAGAAGAATACATAAAAGAGGACACTTTGGGAAAAGGAAGATGAAAGAATTGATAGAACAAGATTATTACATAAGAAATGTTGACAAGAAAATTGAAGAACTTTTATTATCATGTATACCATGTTTACTAGCAACGAAAAAAGAAGGCAAGCAGGAAGGATTTCTAAATTGTATTGATAAAGAAGGCATTCCATTGCATACTATACATTGCGATCACATAGGACCTCTTTCAGAGACAAGGAAAATGTATAATTATATTCTAACCGTTGTAGATGCATTCACAAAGTTTGTATGGTTATTCCCGGTAAAGGGGACTACGAGTAAAGAGACCATAGCTAAGTTAATAATCCATCAACAAACATTTGGTAATCCAGTAAGATTAATTTCAGATCGTGGTACTGCATTTACAAGTAACGAATTCAAAGATTATTGTGAGACTGAGAATATCCAGCACATAACCATAACAACAGGAGTACCCAGAGGAAATGGACAGGTGGAGCGCATACATAGAACCATCATAGCAGTATTGACCAAGCTGTGTATCGAAGAACCATCTCAATGGTACAAACAGATAAGCCGTGTACAAAGAGCCCTAAATAGCACATATCAAAGAAGCATTGATACCACTCCATTTGAACTCATGTTGGGTACTAAGATGAACACAAAAGAAGACGTTATAATTTTTGATTTGTTGCAGCAAGAGCATAAGAGTAATTTTGTTCAAAACAGAGAAAACTTAAAGATACAGGCGAAAGAGCAAATAAAAAAAATTCAAGATGAAAATATTAAGACTTATAACAGGAAAAGAAAAGTAAGTCGAAAATATGTTGTAGGAGATATTGTAGCCATCAAGCGGACACAGTTTGGCAGTGGGTTGAAGCTCAAGCCTAAATATTTAGGACCATAATATAGGATTACTAAAGTTAAAGGGAATGATCGATATGATCTTGAGAAGATAGATCATATGACAGAGGGGTCTCGATTGACATCTTCCTCTGCAGACAATATGAAGCCATGGCCATTGTATACTGATGCTCTTGAGCTAGGTGAGTAGCTTTATCTTAGGGTAAATCTTTGGTTAACCTTTAAATATATCTTTGGTTAATCTTGGCCTAATATTCCGTTATGATGTATTTTATTGTTTTGAGTGTGTTAGGTTAAAACATGTCTAATAAATAAATGTTTGTACTAGTACTAAGGTATAGAAATTGAATCTAATGAGTTTTTGTTAACCGATACACGCGTAATTCTGTATAAGTTGCATAAAATAAGATGTTTAGAAAAAAAAAAAATTGTATTTAAAATTTTATCTAAGCTATTGTTAATTAAATAGTTAAGCATGTTAGAAAGAATGAAAGGTCTAAATTTTAGTAGTATTGTATTAGATTAGAATGAAAATTGTGTCTGAGTTTAGATTTGACTGCGGACAGTCAAATATCAGAATGGCCGAGTTGTAGGATCGGAATGCAGTATGATTTATGGCAGATGAGTGGAATGGAATGTAAGACTGATAGAATATATGGAACAGAGATGAGTGAAAGGGATAAAGAAGTGTAATAAGCAGGGAGGAAAGAGAGAGAGAATGAATGTTAAGAATGAGTGTGGAAGGAAGGAACGAGGGAGTAAGACGACACACGATTAAGACGGCAAGACGTAAAGAAAATATAACTAATTATTATCCAAGAAATCTTTTTATTATTTTGGCCCACATCGAACTAAATCCCACATACATATTTTAGTTTTATGCAAATCAACTATAATAATTCACGACGAGCGCGAACTGCGATAATAGCATTTTAAAAACTTTAATTTTATACATTTTAAAGCAGCCATATTTTACACCGCTTGGTACTCCACAACAGGGCACTTGCACTTTCATATTATGTTCGTAGTGCGCGTTATGTTTTGTTCATGAGTTAAAGGTAGGGATTTAAACGAAACGTGTTATTATTCATGGAGAGTCGTAGCCATTTACTTTTGTTAAAAAATATGAACATTTAAAACTAATACACAATACAAAGGTAATTAGGTTCGGAACAATACACAATAAACCTTATGATTAGATTATATCATGCTTACTCTTCACGTACAAGAAATAAAAACGGAACGCTCTACAATAAAAGTAGGACACTTAACTAATATCGTTCACTCCGAAGTGCATATTTTTATAAACTTATGGTAACAAAAACTTGTTACTTACTTTTTACGGAACTGTTTCCTGTACCCAAACAAATAATAGTGTAGTGTAATGTGTCGCCGCGGAAATCAATACTGAGGAAGTGTCCGATATTCGTGCTCGATATTACACTAGTCACCACCCATATATGAAGGAAAAACATTTCAAAGTAGCATGCGCTAGTGGGTCGAGTACCTCCGTAACTAACGACACCATAATTATGACGACCGTTGATTGATGCAAATCGCAACGCTATCCAACGTTTCATAATCTTCTACCCAATGCCATTGACTGCGGAGAGAATTAAAATATTGACATTTTCATTACTATCCTATAAAAGAGGAGAAGGCTTATCGACGATGTCAAAGAAATATGAAACTTCGAACCAAATTCCAGCGCAACATTAAATGGGTACATGCAGAAATTTCCCATTTAAAATGTGCACGAAATACCCCGCGGTCTGACTCCAAACAACGTTAACGTATAAACTAATATTTCAGTAAATTGTTGATATACGACGCGTCCAGCGCATTAATAACAGAGTACAAAGGGAGCGAATAGTATCCGTGAACCGATGCGACCGGCGCCGCGCGGGTGTTATGTGGCTGTGATGTTTCGCGGAACGGGGACAACCGAGTTTTGCCTGCGACAAACTTTCATCCGACTTTGACAGTGGGATCAGTGTCCAATAATTCTTAAGCTGATTAAAATAATTTATATTTCTATTAGTGTTCGTTCGTAGGTCTTAACGAAGTCGGCTCAAAACTCTGAGAATTGATTGACGTGACAAACATCGGGGACTGGGTTAAGGCTAGCAATGGAAAGAATAGAGGACCAAACTAACATGGGAAGAAATACTTTTGTCAATTTTCGTGAAAAACGCGCCGCGATATTTCTCGACACCATGCATAGTGTCAGAACACTGACTCTACAGTATTTTGATTCTCTCTAATCGAGGCGCAGTAGTGCAACACATTTGCTTCGGAAAAAAACTTTTATGCAGAGTGTCGTGTTCGCGTACTGAGCGCATGTTTAATGCTCGTTGTGTTCTTGTTCGAACTCTCTCTAGTAGAATAGGGGCCGTATTAATAGATGCAACTCAGTTTCGCTCTGAATTGCGATATCAGTAGAGACGCTCACAAATTAAGGTTGGCATCTTAAGATGCTCGCTATTTAATAAACCCACATTAACAGCAGCTCAAGTCACAATATGTGACTGATTTTGACAGCTGAGTTTTGTTTATGTAACAGCACCTACTCAGCTGAGAACAAGCTATTAAATAACAGCTTGAGCTTGGTTTATTAAACAGTTCAATACATTAAATGTCTACTTGAAGTTTCACTTTTAAACGTGATATTGGTTTATTAATACCGCCCTAGGACTTGGACGGTGCAATACATCGGATGCTTTTTAAACTTCGTCGCGCCGTGTGGAAGCGAGAAGTTTATTTCAAGGCATTACTTGCTTGCAAAGGTTTTAATTTAGTTAGAAGTCTGCAGTCAGTCCACTCTTGGAAAATACCCATACTTTTGTATATGTTTAAGAGTTGGTAGTATGCACCACTTAGAAACCAATGGGGTTTGGTTGGTTCACCATCATGAACTACATGCTACAACTCGTTGGCACATGTACGTCCACGCCAGAGGTGGGAGGCCACAGACACTCCAGGCTTAGGTTACTTATTACTTTAAAACGACATTGTTTTGATCACGCGTAATTTTCTCATCTTCATCATACTTTTTAAAATAATAAATTCTTGAATAATATAATAAAGCACAGTGCGGGCGTAAGCCGGTGAGAGTAATAAGTGGCCGGCACTGAAACAGCTGCCGTACATACTAATTTGGGATTGTGACTCGGCTCCATTTGATCTCAGTTAATTCAGCTGTTTTCGCGCAGTTTATTGCAAACAACAATAAATGCCATATCTTAGCTTGAGCATGGCGTTGTGTTGATGACTTCTATTACAGCAGAAAATGATTTACATGAAATATATGAGTATCGTTCATAAACATTATCACAGAAGTTGCATAAGTAGATAAGTGATAGAATCGTATGGCCAGTTTTATCTCTAAGTAGAAAGGCAGCAAGAGGCAGTACCAGTGGTACCTCACATCTGATCACGTGATTATATTAAGTATATCAACAGTTTTTCTCCCTTAACTATGTAGTATAGCGTGTGTTATACCCAACACGACGGTTATAAATCACTGCGATGGCAATAAACGCGCCGCCCCGGGCCGCCCCGGGCCGCGCCACGTACTACCCAGCAGCTCCGTAATATCACTCTTTATTACAAGCACTCTGCCACATTTTAGTTCATATTACTACGATTGCGATCTATGTTCTGCAATACAGATTATTGCCTCTTGAATGAACTCTCGTGATATCCGAGTCAATAAGTTACATCATATTAGTATTGAAATGGGGCGTCTGCTACCGACATGAATTCATTATTTGATATACCTACGCAATGGAAACACGATATATGATTTTTATTATTTAAAATGGCACAAGTGCTTTTTTGTCAATAGCGTAAGGCAAGAAATTCAGGAAATTATTGACTTGATGATATTGAAGGTTTTTCTAAGTAGTAAATCTATCGTATGCGATAGTGAGTGTATATGTTGCGTAGTATATTTTTGCCGCCAATCTTCATTATGCAAGCACTCTTGTTCCAGTTTAAAAACATTATATCCAGTTTATCAGAAATCCTTGAAAAATAATATTATCTATTATTTATCATCATCATCATCAGCCACATGACGTCCACTGCTGAACATAGGCCTCCCCTAAAGATTTCCAGACAAACCTGTCAAAAGCGGTCTGCATCCAGTGAGTTCCTGCGAGCCACCTTGCAAGTGGACGGCCTCCACTAAAGAACTTTTATTCTCTATTATAATTGCAGTTTATAAATTCGCATGCTCACGCCTTTTATCCCCGAAGGGGTAGGCAGAGGCGCAACTAGTGCACCC
The DNA here is from genome assembly GCA_947568825.1 of Sphinx pinastri. Taxonomy (NCBI): domain Eukaryota; kingdom Metazoa; phylum Arthropoda; class Insecta; order Lepidoptera; family Sphingidae; genus Sphinx; species Sphinx pinastri. Next base: position 17,856,608 of record OX387628.1, on the reverse strand, counting down.
ACTTTTCGCCAAGCGTATTCCGTCCCATGATGTGATAGGGGGCGAGCCTATCGCCATATCGGGCACAAATTCCAGACTCCGGGCTGATACTGAATAGAAAAATCCAATATCACTTTGCCCGACCCGGGAATCGAACCCGAGACCTCAGCCTTGCAGTCGTACCGTAATACAACTTTGCCACCGAGGCGTTGAGTTTATAAATTCAATTTTTGATTAACCAACAGTTTATGTTGGGATTAGTCAGGGTGCTTACCATCAGACGAATAACTTACTTACAGATGAAATAAAAAAAAATACTATAAAACGCCTCTACAACTCACAATATTACAACTCACACCACTTATATGAGTTATCTCAAACTGTATTTAAATGCATTATTATCACATTGCGATAATGTAACACATTCGATGGGTGGGATATGACCAGTCGGTCGTTTGATGCGTCGTCTCGCGTCGCGTCGGCCGTAAATCTTAGTGCCGGCGCGGGGCGCGATGGGACGCACGTGGCGCCTCCGACGTCAACGGGACGGGTAATATTCCGACACAGTATGAATGGCATTATTTAGAGCACATATTTAGAGTATTGAGATAACCTACTTAACAAATCGTTACTACAATTATTTACACTGACCAAAAACGCAGCACGTACGAATCCTGAAATCATGCACTCAACTTTTTTGTGATTCCCGAGCGGATCAACTGCGGGTCGTAGGGCCTGCAAACCCAAAATTACCGTCCAGCCGTTCCCCAAGAGAAGAAGAGTGAAGAAAAACTTTGACCGCGAAACTAAAGCAAAATCGGGGAACTAAGAAAGTATTGATTAGAATTTACCCTAAGTGGGTAAATCATTCAACATGAGCTCACGCTTACACCCCTCAGAGGGAAGACAGCAATGCCGTAGATAAAACATGTATTTTGCTGTCCTATTGGGTGATGAAAAAAACCAGAAGCCAATGTTCGTGTTGATTATAATTTATTAAGTTATGTTTATAAGTAATCATAGCGCTTACTATGAATTGATTATATTATACTAATCCTGACATTTACTCTTTAAACCTAAACACCAAAGTAAACCTCATAAACGGGAATTTTGGAGGCTAAAGAAGGGTGGCGTCGGCGGTAACTCGGTGGCAGAGTGGCGACAGTTTGCGGTTAGCGCGAGTGTTTGGGAGGGCGGGCGGCGCACTCTGTGCAAACTGTCCGCATCCCTTCCAGGTGCGCTGAATATAGTGCACTCGCTTTGCAACGGAGTGCCTTACGCGGTATTTACCAATGTTAGTAACGCGGTATTGCACTATCCCCGACGATATGGCGATAAGCTCGCTCCCTATCATATGGGACAAAATACGCACGGCGAAAATGGATGGACTAGTATCGCATCTGCTTACCTCTTGCAGTTTAAAAACCAGACTATGTGTGTTTATGAGAACGAAACTAAACTTTAATCAACCATTTAAAATATATCTCCACTAACCGGGAGCATTTCAAAGTATCCATACATCTCTAGCCACCCCTAAACGCGTATCAAAGCAATTTTCAAAATGGTATAAACTAAGTGAATTAAGTTTCCCATACAAATATCCGGCGCGAGTCCACCTAACAGTTTCAATTACAAAAGTTAAAACGTTTTACCTCTTTGAGAATAAAGATCAAAAACAAGAAATAATTTCAATTTGAAACTCTCAAGTGTTTGCCATAAAGTTATAAACTTATATCTGTCCGTAGAACGTCGGAGCTCTCGACACTCGTGGGCCGAATGGTGGCGAGTGGTGGAATGTTGTTAGAATTTATCGCTGTGTGCTTACACTTCAGCTCCGGGCACCGCCGCCACAGCACCGCTGCGCTACGTCATTTGTTTTTGATTTTTTAAAGAATTGAGTAAAGCATCTATTGGTAAGCAGCAGAACATTCACAGATCGCAAATTAATTATGTCTATAGTCTATACCGCCCCATTCACCCTTCCTGACTTCATGCACTAACTTACTAATATTGTGTTTCAATTATGTAATCCTCCTAGCCAGTTTCAGCCACGGCGGCCAATCTCAAAGGAGATCAGCCAGGTACGCAGGAGATATTATAGTGCACAAGTGTGTGCGCAATACACAGGTGCACTCGCTATTCCTTCACTCTCATAGTCCGGTGAGACGGCAAACCGACATGACCGGAGAGAGATCAGGCGCAGGACCAACGGCTTTACGTGCTTTCCGAGGCACGGGGTTATCACACCGCCAACTTCCTGACTCCGAGCTGCGACTGAGTAATTTTTAAGATGGAAAAACCCAGTCACAATATTTTTGGCTCGACCCGGGATTTGAACCCAGGACCTAAGCGCGCTAATCGTACTCGTAAAGCGTACGCAATACAACTACGCCACCGAGGCAGTCGATACTGGTATTATAAACATTGAGAACAAAGACTGAAGAGCTTTATACTAATATTCTCTTATGTTCCTATGATGTGATTGTATTTACCGAAACTTGGCTTAATTCGAGTGTGTGTAATAACGAATTTATAGATACTAGGTATGTCGTATATCGCCGGGATCGCCCGTGTAATGTATCAAGTGTCACAAATAATGTCAATTCCAATGGTGTTCCCAAGCGTAATGGAGGAGGCGTCCTTATCGCAGTATCACGTGACATAGATTCTTGTAGACTTTCCCACCATGAATCTGACTGTGAGGATCTATGGGTATTGTTAAACATAAAATTAAACAATGTGTTTAAAAAAATTGCACTTTGCGCGGTTTACCTGCCCTCTCCACCAAGCTTGGAAACTCAAACAATATTTATTAATAGCTTGAGTAATGTATTTAATTCTTTCAATGACGTCATTGTAATGGGTGATTTTAATCTTGGTCGAATACAGTGGAGTAAAGATGACGATGCTGGATGCATGACACCTTATAATTTTAATAGTAAAATTGAAAGCGATCTTATCGACTGCATAGAAACAAATGGATTGCAACAATACAACCATATAACTAACAGTAATGGTAGGATACTTGACTTGATTTTGAGTACAATTCATGATAGTAAAGTAAACAAACCACTGCTTCTTCTAAGCAGGCTGGACGAACATCATCCACATCTTATGTATAGTATCGCAAATACTAGGACTACTAGTCTCCGCAATAAAAATATCGCTAAATACAATTACTTTAAAGCAGATTATGACTCTATTGTAGAAGCGCTAAGGATTATAGATTGGCATCTAGAATTTTTGAACTGTTGTACGGTGGACGATATGGTATCTAGATTTTACAAGGTAGTAAATGACATTATTCAAAAACACGTCCCTATGCACGCTAGTAAGAAGACGACATTTCCAGCATGGTTTACGTATCCCCTGATTAGAATAACCGCTGAAAAAAACAAATGCCGGTTAAGATATCGTAAATATGAGAACCCGCGCGATAAAATCGAATATAAATTGCTCCGTGTTAGATGTCATAAATTGCTAAACCAGTGCTACATTGACTACAAGCATCGAATTGAGTTAGCTATAACTAAAGACCCCAAATTATTTTGGCAATTTGTTAAACATAAGCGTGGCAACAATTCTTCCTATCCTTCACGAATGCATCTAAACGGTACTCAAGGTGTAAGTGGATCTGATATCGCCAATTTGTTCGCGTCACACTTCTCTTCTATATATTCCCACAATGTTAACACAGATTCTAACTGCACTGATAGTAAAGGATTCATTAGTGACTGTGTTCCATCCATTGTAAAATTTTCTACGAATGATGTTTTCAAAAAACTAAAACAGCTGGATGCGAACAAGGGTGCTGGACCCGACTCCATCCCGCCGATATTTTTTAAACGTAGTGCATCTGGTTTGGCTGTACCTGTAACTGCCATTTATAATTATTCGTTAGAGATAGTTGTTTTTCCCTCCGAGTGGAAAAAAGCGCGAATTATTCCGATATTTAAAAAGGGAAATCAGGATGACAAAAAACTATAGACCCATTGCAATTTTATCTTGCCTTTCAAAAGTGTTTGAGTCGCTGTTGCAACCAATACTGTCCCATCACTTTGAAAAATACCTGTCACCTCATCAACATGGCTTCAGACAAGGTCGATCAATACAAACGAACTTAACTTGCTTTGTTTCTGATTTGGCCCAAGAAATAGACAAAGGGCTTCAAGTAGATACTATATATACTGATTTCAGCAGTGCTTTTGATAAAGTGAAGCTTTCATTACTGGTAAAAAAACTTTCCTCTTATGGTGTATTCGGATCATTGTTATCCTGGTTTCGATCCTATTTATTTATGCGTCCAATGGTGGTCGTTGTTAACGGTCACACATCCTGTAAGTATATTGCTGAATCGGGAGTGCCTCAGGGTTCCCATTTAGGCCCCCTGTTATTCACAGCTTATGTCAATGACATAACTTCTTACATTCGTCATTGTAAATACGCACTTTTTGCTGACGATCTCAAAATTTATAAAACAATAAAGACACACAGTGATACAGAACTGATCCAGTCAGATTTAGACAAAATCAAGTCATGGTGTGACGCTAATTGTATGGTATTGAATCCAACCAAATGTTCCTATATTCGCTATACTAAGAAAATGTATCCGGTATTGTCATCTTTCTATAAAATAAATGATGAATACCTGGTGGAAACCACTGAAATACGCGATCTTAGTGTTATCCTCGATAGCAAATTAAAATTCACTTGTCATATCTCTGAGATCGTTAGAGCTGCGTCACGGATGTTAGCGTTTGTAAAGAGAAATGCAAAAATATTTCAACCTTCAACAAAGATTTTATTGTTTAATTGCTTGGTTCGTAGCCATCTAGAATTTGCAAGTGTCGTGTGGAATCCATTCGCAGCGCATAGAATCAGTACAACGTGCTTTCACGAAGCACTTGGCGTTTACCTCACAAGGTATCTCACACCGATGTCCTTATGAAACTCGTCTTTCTTTTTTTAACATGTATTCGTTACGCAATCGACGGAAACAGCACGACCTTATGTTTTTATACAGATGTGTTAATGGGTTTTCTCAGTGCGAACATTTGCTAGAGCGCTTTGGGTTGTCGATACCATACCGGCTGCCTAGACAGCCGCGAACTGAACTCTTCCACCTACCACAAAGCCGAACAAATGTTGGGTATAACTCGCCCATACGTAGAATATCCACTACCTACAATGAAATCTGTGCCAAAGTGCCAGATATTGACATATTTTTTGATTCCATAAATATTTTCAAAAACAAATGTAGACGTTCCTTTTGATCAACACGTGTAATATTATACTGTTTACCCGTACCTCCTGCGGTTAAGCTCGGTACTATCATAATTTATATATTTTTTAAGTAATGTTGTGTACATCTGTAATTGGTGCATGTATTAGTTTTAAGCCTAAGTAAAGTGTATTAGAGTATTGAATATACATGTACTGTTGATGTACCTTTTTTAAATAAATAAATAAATAACATTCGTAATTCAGATAACCGCAGCGGTAATTTCGTTATGATAGACTAAATTATTTAATCATTATAAACCAACTTGAAATCCGAGATGAACAAGAAAGTTTAAACCTCATAATTGAAACAAAATGTTCATTTGAAGGGAGCTTGCTCTACTTTCACATAATTTTCGTTGGAGATTTTAAACGTCAGACAGACGCTGCCGCCAGGGTCCGCGCGACATCCGATACCACTCGATAATATTTGCCGTCGCGACCAACATTTCCGTGGTATTTTAATTTCCGGCGCGGTCTGGCAGTTCTGGCAGCTCGGGCAAGTCATGTGCGGTCTGGCAACTTTGGCATGCATTACTCGTTCTGTTGGCTACACTCGTGTCGAGTGCGCTGTCGAGATTCGCGATATTAAACGCCACTTCAGTCGACACGTGGCGTTACTATTGACACCGACTCATATTATGCAATGCAATGCAATCAGTCCTGTATTATATACTGCCCAATGCTGAGCACGGGCCTCCTGTACAATTGAGAAGGTTTTAGGCCTTAGGCCACCACGCTAGCCTAGTGTGGGTTGGCAGAGTTCACATACCTTCGAAATTCAGGGAACTTCTCAGGTATGCAGGTTTCCGCACGATGTTTTCCTTCACCGTTAAAGCGAGTGATAATTCAAAAAGTATACACACATAACTTTTTATAAAAGTCAGAGGTGTGTGCCCTTTGGTTTGGAATCTGCGTACATTCGTCTCGGCAGTCCGTTTCACTACCAACTAGGCTATCGCCGCGCAACAATATTGTCATGGAACTATTTCGATGTTATTATTATTATAAGAATATTTATTAAACACTATCTGTTAAAATTTAATAACATCGCTCTCAAGCGTCGTTCAAGGTGTCAGCGCCGTTAATTTAACAAAATGTTAGAACGACAGATTTCGAGAACATTTTCTTAATGAAACTAGAATTATTTGTTAAAATAATGAGGGAAATATTTGCAAATATATTGTGAGATTAGCAGTTAATTGGGATGGAGCTCGACGTGACGCGACGTGGAACGACGTAGAGTGACGTGCCGTGACGTCGTGGCGTGGCGTCGCGTTGTGTTGTGAAACGTCACTCGACGTGGCTCGAGAGTCGAGGCTAACTTCCACCGAGTCAGCACACTCTGTCACGCGGATTATAATTAATTTTAGACTCACTCACTTAATTAAAAAGGTCCCACGAGACCGGAATTTGAATCGACCTGAGCGTGTTCAGGAACGGCAAATATTTTATAATTACAATATCAATGCCTATAAATTATGTTAGGTGCAGCGACATGCGTGCGAGGAGTTCAAGATGCGAGCCTGTCAGTGCGATTCCATCCCCAGGATACGCAGCTACATTTTTGATGTTACGAAGTTATTGTTTTATAGTTCGCTTTAATAATTATGGAAAAAAATATCGCGAAGAAACGAGACTGTGATTTTTTTTCGATATGTGAAGTGTACGATAAACCTTGAACTGATTTTGAAAAGAGCAACACTAGAGTTTCTTGCCCGTTCTTCTCTAGTGAGAACTGCTTTCCGAACTGGTGGTAGAGTTAATATTGACGGAATCTAAATAATGTATAAAATTTTTCGAATAAATTATTTCATTTCATTTCAGTTCATTACGAACCCCATAGAACAGATGTATTGTAGGCGAAACGAAGAACCCGAGTTCAGTCGTGGGAGAATTAAATACTGTATCGATTCTATTATTAACATACTCGAGCCTAACACGTATCATAAAAGTTGAAATATACGGTTTGTGTTCAAGATATAAATTATGTCTTGTGTTTTAAGTTTGTAATTAGAACATTTCTGCTGTTTACTTTCTTAGAACCGAAGGTATATAAAATACGGATGAAAATCTTAACAAATGATCTCAGAAATATTTTTTTTAATAGCGCGTACATATCTTCTAGTGTAGCATGTTGCGAGACACAACTGAGATTATCTTACTACCTCTACAGGTGCACTGTGGCCTTCTACATAAACCTATGTTACTGCCAAAGTAAATAGTATCGTTCGTATGCCCACAATCCGCAATTGGTTTGAAAATTTTCTGCAATTTTTCCTGCAGAATAATATATTTTCATGGGAGGATGTCATACTTATTTTGGACCCGACTGGATTACGACCGCTGTACGTACATGTCGGGGAGGTGCCAGGGTTTTCGTGTTCGGAATCCATCGTAATGAAAATACAAACTGAATATTGCTTAGTTTTCTTCCCAGTTGACTTTTGGGACAGCAGTCAATCGAATCTCGAACTGACTGGATTCTTTTTTAATCCAATAGACATTCAAAGTGAATATACATGTTATAATAACTGCAACCTCCTTTGAAATTACTGTACAATAAATCTTGGGTTATAGCTGAATATGCAAAATTGATATTATAATGAATTTTTCATAACTCCAGATGATAATATTTTACATAAATAACATTTAAGTAAGCAAACTCCGTTGTTTTACATAACTTGCTAACAGATGGAGCTATTAACAAGTTGTGAATATTTTACTTATAGATTAAAATAACGACAAAGAAATCAATTAGAATTATTAACAATTCTAATTGATTTTATTTTAGACGTTTAATCATTAAATAATGAATTAAATAAATATCCAACGTTTTCCAAACACTCAAATAGTCAATACAGTTTCTAACTTATACTGAAATTTGATAAATAACAGCAATAACTATTTAAATATCAAATTTAAATATTCTAGACATTTTCATAATAATATAATCACTAAATATTAATTTGCGCCCACATACACGTTGTGAAAACCTGTTGTCCTATTAGTCTATTATTCTGCAATGTGCAAGCATTATAGTTAGTGTCATTATTGGGAATTACGAGACTTACCACCATATCTTTAGTGAACGAGCTCAGTGCAATCTCACGCATTTAAAATACAAAGTTGTTAATAATATTGCACCACTTTACGGATAGTTTTCACGCAATCGGATGGGCGACTCGCTCGTATCCTCATTAAGTTGTATTTTACACGTCTGTATTGTGTCTGCTATTCTCTGTGTAGGCATCTCAGAAGAATGTCTAAAACAATACCGAGCGCGGTCGAGCTTCACTTAATTAGCATGTTGTTCTACAATTTGCGAAAAATGTTTAAGAAGAAAATTGCCCCGGGCGGTGGGGGCAGGGTAGGAGTGGGGGACGGGATCGTCTTGTTCTTGAAGCTACCTGTTCCGGAATTATTTATCTTATGGATTATTGGGAAGTTCAATTCCTCACAGTGTTCGATCACATTTAATTGATTTTTAAATGAGATTGTAGGTAGCTGTTTATCAAAATTATATATATTTTTTTTTTATAGCATAGAATGACGAGACCAGCATGCCGTTCGCCTGATGGTAAGCGATACGACCACCCATAAACAGTAGCAACACCATTCAGCGACTTGTCTTACAAAGTAATGTGTGGCATTCCACTGCGCTCGTCATCCTGAGACATAAGATGTTAAGTCTCATTATGTCCAGTAGTTATACTGGCTACAATGTCCTTCAAACCGAAACACAATAGTGCATGCACTGTTGCTTGGCGGTAGAAATAGACATTGCGGTGGTACCCACCCAGACGGCCTCTTACATAATGAGAGACCTACCACCAGTATCACCAGTATCTTCTGTATTATTGAACACAGTTAGATCTCTGAAATCAACGAAGAAACGAGCTTGGTAATAATATTGGCTATCAAGTCGGGTATAAATTATTTCCGTCCATAATAATCGCTTAGTAAAACAACCGTTGGTGAGTGGAGGGCATCCGTTGCGTGCCGGATACCCAGTACCCTGCGGATTAGGTCGAGGCCCGCGAGCGTGGCGGGGCGCGGCGCAGGGCCGGGCGGGTCGTAGGATTACAGAGAAATGCGCTCGCACTCGACTTACTAGACACCAAGATCGCTGCGACAACGCTTTAAAAACAAGAAAGGTAATGTGTTTTAGTAGACGTTCAGGGAACGGGAAAGTGGATTAATGCAATGCCAGAGGAACTGTTGTGCATTACGTTTCCGATAAGAAAAGGTTTGGGTTTTATGGAGGGAGGTATCAGTATGAAATTTATATTTTAAGAAACTAAGTGGTACTAAGTAGTAGTAGTAACCTCAGGTGTGCAAGAATCTATCTACCACCGTGTAGTCTATATTTATCGTTGAGTAGTATACAACCATTATAGTGTTTCAATTTGAATAAATTTGCATCTCTATGCCCCCTGGTATTGCAGATGTCCATGAGCGGCGGTGATCACTTACCATCAGGTGAACCGTTTGCTCGTTTGCCAACTATACCATAAAAAAAAACTGAATGATGATGTAAATACATGGAATTACATATTAAACATCTAACGAAACGTAGGTAATTCTTGTAGAAAAATATCCTAGTAATTTCCCATTACAAAGAAGAAACTTATTAAAATCAGCGTCGGAGACGGGAAGCGTGTTGAGCATTCGTGTGTGAATTCATACGTGACGTCACTAAACGTTTTCACGGGGAGTGATCAGACGTGTGTTCTATACAGCTGATGTCAGACGGAATACATTTAACATACGAACAACTTCAGATACTCCTAGTTATTTAAAATTGTACGTTAATAAAGAATATAGGTACGAATATCTTCCATTTTATCTTATCTGATCTTTTATTTATAAACGCTGCGACAGCCTATATAACAAGACCACTACTTTGTATTATAAAGTACTGCAGTCTGCATGGCACTGCTCTGAGCCCACCACATGTCACGTCTCATAATGCCCGGATTCCGAAACCAGAAACATACGCAATGAAAAACATAATCTCCCAAAGCGGCAAGGAAAAATACACGTGAGTATTTACATTACGAGTGTTAACGATTTATGTGTTATTTTGCGAAGAAACGAAAATATTACGCGAATAAAAAATATTCGTTCCGTGCGGCGCGTGGCTTGTAACAGATTATTACGAGCGTGTTTTGGGGGCAATTTCATGGCGGGTTGTTTCGTACATTTGCTATGATTTATGGCGCATTGTCCTAGGTATTTCAGCTGTGATTCCAACTCTAAGAGCTCCTAGGTTTGAACCCAGTTCAAAAACAGAGTTACCTAAGTATTTTGAAAAACTTACGGAATTAAACTAAAACGGGCATATTATATTTCACTCCCTACCCTTAGCACACAACTAAAAACTTTGAAATCCATGTGTGTTAATGAACTCTGCTCTTGATCTGTAAGGTTGTTATCGTACTAGACGTAAGCAGATGCTAATGTAATTAAATTGTACCATCTATAAGTACAGTTTGTAACAGACTGTGTACCTACTTCGCCTTCAAGCTTGTAATTTTATGGAGCCATGAACATAAAAATACATACTATATTTCATTATGTTCGAAGTGAGACGCGCACGAATCACGCTCTACCCTGTCTACAGCCCGAATACGTCGCCCAGCTGACAGCTCTATCGCGGGCCGGTGTCACATAATCGATGTGATACGCAACTTCCATGTTGCGTATTAGAAGGAAACATAGTAAGTAAAACAAAAATCAATTTCCCATTTTCATCATGTAAAAATAACACGTAATTTCTAAACTTATCGAATGAAATTATTTTAACGACAATATTGTTTGGTTGATGTTTTCCCTGTAGGTTTCACAAAAAAACTCAATAGTTATCTAATGACTAATGACCGAATACTATGTCAATTGCATTTCCTATATTATATCTGTTTTCTTCATTGCAAATTCCAGTTTGATACATTGATATTACGGCGTTGTAAAAACGTTTTATACGAATGTGTTGTAGTGGCGGCCTCTAGCGGCGCGGCGTTGCAGTGTTTGTTCATCGCCCACGGGATTATTTTATGTGTAAGAAGTACAAGTTTTATAGTTCTCATCAAATATTCAACACGAATGGCGCAGTTAATCAGCCGAAACTCGCTAATACACTTGCTTTATATTTTGTTTTGCATAAGGTGTTGATGGCGGGGTTTAGTTGAGAGCTCGTGTGCCTATCCGGAAATTGAAATGAACTTCAATGAGAGACCTACTACAGTATCCAACTCATTATAATACGGGATGACTAAAAGTATAAATAAATCTATTGTGAAGACCGGATTGTAAGAAGTATTGGCCATAAAACGAATTTAACTACATCAACGTGTTATGTGTTAGTTCTTTCTAGGTCAGTGGGCTTTTCCGAAGCAACGATAAATTCATACGTACTTAATATAAAATGTTATGTCTCAAAATGTATATAGTATGTCTTAGGAACCTATTTTCTTAAATAAATAAATTGACATAATGTTATTTATGCTAACAAGTTAGTATTTATAAACATGCTTCGTAAGAAAGCTTTAACGCTACAAATAGTCTGAAACAACCCACAGTACCTAATACATAACGTTTGAGTATAAATGTATTATGCTACGACCCGACTCGCGACAAAGGCTATTGACATGCAGTTGTTTATTTTAGCAAGTTGCAGCGCCAGTTGGTTTACGAGAGCACATTTTACGTTACTGTAGGTTGCTATACTGGCGCTTGTGAAATATGCAAACCAAGAGTGTGGCGCGCCGATATCAATGAATTTCGCACACATCGGGTTAGAACCGCGCGATGCAGATACGCGTCCGAGTTTTTAATATCTCGAGGATTATAAACGCGTTTATAGTCTATCGCTATTCCATAGTAGATGGACTCACGAATCTTCTGTCAATAACTGTGATATAAATTGCATATCTATAAACGTTTTCTGTTGTCAAGCAGTAGTATGAAAGCACTGTTGTTTTCTGATTTAACGGACACAGTTGTAGCCTTTATTACTGCTGTGAATTAATATGTTACCCTGGGAATTAAAATCTAAGTAATATCTCATCTCGACATTTTGTTGAATAAAACATATTTTTGTGTTCTAAAGAATAGAATGGATAAAATAAAACGAATCGTCAGTAAGTGTTAGTCGCCAGTGACAGCGCTATAAAAATTTCAAGTGCGAATTCAGTTGAGTGCTGTGAAGCGCCGTTCACTGTTATTTGTATTTGAATCGAACTGCAAACATTTAATACGTTACACACGCCACCGTCTCACACTTTTAAAATGAAATTTTGCGTGTTTATGCGAGATATTTCGAGAAAATTCACGTCATCTTTGAGTGACTGACGCTAAACACACAACATCACACACGCTGGATAGGTCGCGTACGCCAAATTCTGGCGTATGTGGGAGGTTACCGTATATGATGTACATCCGACTAGGTAGCAACTACCTTAAATGGAGAAAAATCCACCTTAATTACTCGTAGTCGTGGAAAAAGAAGCCCTGTGTCAGTGTCAGTCGCTGTGCTTAAGATACGTTAGCATAATTTTGTCCGCCATCTAGGAATGCAAGACTCTCATTTCTCATTACGTTATCACTTCCCTGCACTTACTATCAAATTCTTAGTCCAGATCATTTCCCATCCCGAGATAAAAATTACGCTTCACCAATTTATAGATTCTTACTTAAACTATACTGTTGTTTGAAATTCACCGCTTGCTAGACGAGTCACCCTGCTCAGTCTACTTGAACAAAAAACATTGCACTAGTTTGTGAAGGCGCGAGATTTTCTTTTGCATAACTTTATTTACGTATTCAGAGAGCCTTTTGTCATTCGTACAAACTGCCAAACGTTTGCGAGGAACATTTTCTATTGTGCTGGTCGGCAGGGACGGCAGCGAGACGGAGTAGGCTACAGAAAAACTGATTTGTATTTATGGAGTAAACAAAACAGGTATTTTTTTTAAGAACCGTCGCTAATATTGTATTGTATACATTTAAGTGACAAGACAAGCATATCTGTGTTGTAATATACCTACATCACGTTTGTTTATAAAGAGCAGCAATATATAGAAATGTGACTTATAAAACAATGCACAGTATGTATGCTCACCCTGAGGCATTAGATGAATCACATACTGAATAGTTTGTGACTATAGCGCCTAATTTAGCTATTATGAATATATATATAATGTGTTTGAGGTTACGTACATGTGCTACTTGACGTCACTCTACACTTTTAATTAAAATTTAAGACGTGGGACAATTCTAAAAACTATCAAATACTGACGTTCCAATTTAATGAGCGGCATATCTGCACCAAGATATAAAATGTATTAACAACGTAATATAAAGACTATCATCTTATCTCGCCGGTAAGTGTCTGTGTTTTGATGACACACTCGCGAACACAGAGCAGGGCTGTGGCAGAAGCTAGCGGCGCAGTGTCGGGCTCGTTACACCATCGAGCCGTTCTCACGACGGATCAGCACTAATAAATCACTTGCTGTAACTCACTACACTTTGATTAAACAACCTATAGTTAATGGTTATGATGATAGTATCATAATAAAACGATTTGTAATGACATTAAGAGTAGGAGTCCAAACAAAGCCGAAGGTTATTAGTGACTAGACTTTTGCTCGGGGCGCCGTCCGAGTGAATGAGTTTTCCTGGGATAAAAGTACCGCTTTATATCTTCCCGGGATAAAAATTAACCTATGTAACTCGCTGACAATGTACCTTTATGTTGGTGAAAGAATTTAAAAAATTGGTCCATTAGTTTTTGAGTTTATTCGTTACAAACATACTAAAATACAAATCTTTCCTCATCTTAATATTAGTATAGATCCATAGTATAGATAGGCTAGTTCCTGCAACCATGAGACGATACTATATCTAATTTTTTTTTTATGGTATAGGGGCAAACGAGTATACGGTTTACCTGATGGAATGTGGAAAACGATTTGTTCTTTAATTAGCTCTACATTAATGTATTTTAGTGTTCTTTGCAACAACAGCAAAATTGCCCTTCTAATAAAATGCAAAGTGTGTAAGTGATAGGTTTCCAAAGTTCGTTTTCACCGGTAATGGGGAAATAGTCCTGGACAGAGAGAACGGAATTCGTTCTGTGAACACTATTGTTTTTTTGCCTTTTTCGTTTAGCGCGTACTGCAATTACTAAATCGCACGACTATTTGCGGTTAAACATTACGGTGGCTGTACTATATCTTTTTTTTTCGCAAATTTCCATATCATAATTTCTCCGAGATATGAGAACAGAGCAGTTTATTATTTTGTTATTCAAAGATGAAACCGAATATCAGGCAAGCCTGACAAAGTTATGGCATAAAAATATAAAAATGTTATCACCGGTTTGTTACATTTATTGGAATGTGATAAAACTAATAGTAAATGATGTTATTGGCAGCAAACCGTCCAGCAGATCAACAAGTGGGTAATTACACCAAGGGCCATGGCGCGGAGTGTGCGAGTGCCGCGCTGTACCGCCGCGCTGTACCGCCGCGCCGCCGCCCGCACGCGATACATCGCTTATTACTGTCACCTGCTCCGACATTGCATCCGGTAGTTCCCTCGCGATGTAACTGCAGAAAACCTACTTCACGTTAGTTTCCGCAGGGATATCGCTGAGCCTCCAGTCGAACCAGGCCATTTGAGCAGTCAAAACTGGGTAACCGGCGTGGCTCTACAAGACGTTATTGCTTTCTCCCCACTTCGAAGTAGAAGTAGTATCCACCTTACGGTGGGTAAATGGAGAGGGGTGACTCGATACAGTTGACTTATTGATGTCTGACGTTCAAAGGCTCATGTAAAATGCAAATATTTTAATTCCGTTGCCATTGTGCAGACGACGGCATTCATTAACGAGATCTCGAGACGGAGGCTGGCCGCCCTAACAGATGCCGCTCGCTTCCTCACCCGAGGGGAACTTTAAGCCTCCCATGCTTAAAAACTCATTATACTATGAAAGCATATTCGATTAATTGTTTGTAAGAAATAGACCATAAATAGATGGTATTGTTTTTATACTCCATTTATTTATAGATTTTTAATAAATAATGATTACCTACTTACAATTTTAATTATTCGTCAAACCCTGGTATTTATAATCATTTTACTTAATAAAAATATTTAATAATAATTTGAGATAATATAATAATAATGTAATATAAAAAATATATAATATGAATATAATCATCAACCATCCTTTCGTTGGATGAAAGTTTGTGTGTGTCGTAGTTTTCAAACGAAGTATTGAAGGACTTCGTTTTCAAACATAATTCTTCAGTTGCATATTCCAAAAGTTTCCGAGCAATAAAATACTATGATCTGAATTTAAACCAATAGCGAATATAAATATTGTTTACTAGTGAAAACTGGTAAACAAGCCAGTGGGATATTTGATATTGAATAATTACAGCTCATGAGTACTCACAGTAACATTAGAAATATAATATACGAGAAACATTAGCGATGTTTGATGATTTCCGGATTCATACCATGACAACTTCAAAATATTTTCTGTATTACGATAGTATCACGAGGCCATCAACCACGACAAATCTGGATACAATCATAGCACATAATAATGCAATAATGTTCGCGAACGCACCGCTCGGAGCAGAACCAACGCCATGTGTTCAAATATCGCCTAGCAATAATTAAATCAGCGCACGTGTGCGTGTATGAGTGTGTGTGTGTGTGTGTGTGTGTGGTCCCGCGAGATTTTTTCCAGTAACACGCGGTGCGCTATACTCTAGCACTTTTTAAATACTGAATTAGTGATCACATCAGCTTCGATATTAGCTAAAAGCAGAACTATACACATGTACTTCTCATTCCAATAGCAATACGACACGATACAAACTTCCATTGATATCACCTGGTTTTATACATTACAATGACGAGAAGAGTAAGCCGCGGGCACATGATGGTAAGTGCAACTACTTACAGCTAACATTCGACAACATAAACGGTAACAACACATCACTCGCGCTTGTCTCGTCACCTTCAGAGTTCAGACGCGCTAGATGTTACTTCTACCTATTAAATATGAATACTACTACGTACAGAATAACGAAAAGGCAATCAGAAATAAGTGTTTCAAAAATTTATTGCAAGTGTAAAAAAACTACTTCAAGTTTCGAATCCATGATCAAAAACATCTATCTTTGTTTTATTATCATTTTTGCCGGTATTTTTAAACTAACGCGTAAACATTGTGAATCAGGAATACCTAACTACATATCAGTGTCTGGGTATTATAACATTTCCTGTGGATTCACTTGTCGAATTTTATCGACGTACAATTATATTAATCAACAGGATGTGTTGAAATATTCACACTTTGATATGCTATTTTTTAGTTACTATTAACCTTCTGGAATATATATTATACAGCGCAGTTAAAATAAACGCAATTTATATATTAAAAACGTTTAGTTTACTACTAACGCCATTCTTTATGCACGGCTTGTATCCCTACCAGGATTATATACTTATCTTAAAGTATTTATTATTCGAGTAAGTAAATTTTTAGTTTACCTCAAAAAAAAACAGATTCGTTCTGTCGATTCCCAAACATTTTAAGTTGACCGTTACCACGGCCCTACACGTTACTATTCTAAGTTTACACGCGCGCAATGTTCATGTTGCCGTATTTTAGTTCCAAATACGTTCACCGGAGCGCTGTTCAAATTTGCATATAAAAAATACTTAAACGAAACCATTACGTTTACTATAAGATAGCACGTAAATTCGTGCTCGTGGTTAAGAAGGTGTTATTTCAATTGCCGGCTCTACCATTCTCAAATTTGTCTCTGAATTACCGCCAAGCAGCAGTGTGCATGCACTGTTGTGTTTCGGTTTGAAGGACATTGTAGCCAGTGTAACTACTGGTCATAATGAGACTTAACATCTTATGTCTCAGGATGACGAGCGCAGTGAAATGCCACACAGTACTTTGTAACTCAAGGTACTGTATGGTGCTACTACTGTTTATGGCTGGTCGTATCGCTTACCATCAGGCGAACGGCATGCTCGTCTCGTCATTCAATGCCATAAAAAAAAACTACCGTGATGCGTCTAGTGACTCAGGTCGACATAGAAACACCTAGGTAACCTGAGGGTGATTAATGCTACCTAAAGGTGATTCTACCATAATATTCTACGATTAACCACCGAAAAACTAATACGAACCAGTACAATAGTATGTAATATTATGTTAAAGATCTCAATTCGATAAACATTAATTTTGTATTTTTTTTTCGTTACAGATAAATTACAGGGAATTATGGGCTAATTAATAATTTTACCTAAATATTTCCTTAAAGGATGCCTTCTACAACAAAAGCGTTTCAAGAGTTAGCTTTATCAACATACTCCTTTACAAACTCCAGTCAATTGTCGAACTCTACATGCGGACACAATCAATGGACGATTGTTATCCTTTCTTAATGTCGGGCTTTACTCGAAATATTCGAACGCGTGAAATGTAATTCAAAGGAATTTTAATAATGTGTAGGTATGTACGTGTTTTCAGACATTCATCAAGATCATGTTTCGAAATAATAATCGGCTAATATCTGGTAATACACAACGAATATTTATTTAGCAACATTACTTATAACCCTTAATTAGTGTTACGATAATTTTACCAAAATAATTTTACTTATACATAAATAGACTACAGGGTATTTAACAACAAAAAGAGCAAAATATGATGACTCTTATGGCGTAACTCGAAGGAATACAACAGACAGTTCCACGATTCTCTCGTGCAATATTCCACACTCTATAGTTTTTAATCGCTGAATTTAAGTGTTCCACTCATCGTCTGCCGCCCCAAAAATTGCCTGTTCTTGCTATAATGTTCACAGTCACAGCGGACGAGCGTAGTGCATTATCAATCATTTTAAATCATAATTCAATGCAGCTTTTAGATTAAAACTATGTAGTTATTGGAAAGCCAAGTCTCGTGTATTCACGGAGCCAGGCGCATGCTCTGCATAAAAGCCAAGGTTATCACGCTGCGACTCGCATGAGACTCTACTACTAAGCAGCAACAATATGACGCCCGTGGGCCGAAGGGGTGCCTGCATCTAATGCATTCACAGCTTATCGAGTTTATTAGTCCCGTAAGGTGGAAAGAACTTTATAATCCCAGAATACTCCCTTTTTTTTTAATCCAATGCAGGCTTGAGTTTGAATAAGGTTCTCCTAGTGTTGTTAAAAATTTGTGTTAATTACATTGTACCTAGTTTATTGGGTACATAATATTATATTCATTGTTCATCCAGAAACGATTTAATTTATGACCAGCCACCTATCTGATGTACCTCCTCTTTATATTATGTATACATAAATTACCAAAATCGTGACCCTCGATTAGCTTCCCCGTGGTCGAGTAAGACGGAGTCGTATCTGACGTCGGCTCGTGTCCTATTTCACGCTCCACTGGAAATTACAGCTTGTGTTAATCCCGCAGTAAACATGTTTTCTTTATTATATAATAGAATCTCGCACGAGCAGGCTAATGCGCAGGTAATGCCTACTGGTGGTAGGCCTCTCATATATAAGAGTTCGTCTGGGTCGGTACCAACGCAATGTCTATTTCTACCGCCAAGCAGCAGTGTGCATGCACTGTTGTGTTTCGGTTTGAAGGACATTGTAGCCAGTGTAACTACTGGACATAATGAGACTTAACATCTTATGTCTCAGGATGACGAGCGCAGTGGAATGCCACACAGTACTTTATAACTCAAGGTGCCTTATGGTGTTACTACTGTTTATGGGCGGTCGTATCGGTTACCATCAGGCGAACGGCAAGCTCGTCTCGACATTCAATGCCTTAAAAAAAATATAATATTGTGAATTTATATATCGTAACTTCACTATCCTTCAAAGACGTAGAGTCCTTGGCCACTGCTTGGTAGTAAAAAAGGACATAACGGTAGACCTAATATTATACTAGATGCATACTAAGCCTCTATAATATAGTATAGCGCTGGTCGAGGCAGCGATAGCGCCATCGTAAGCTATTTCACGCTTCGCAGAATATCTCAGCGTGTATTAATCACACGGTTAAATTTACTCTGCGTTTAATGGTTTTCATGGCGTTTTTATTACAAAAGTGGTGGAAATATCCACTTGACAAAAGCTTACACACAATGTATCTCACATTGAGATACAATACATGTAATGTGCGTGGGTATTAACTACGAAAGACTTTACCTACAACATTCAAATCCGAAACAAATATTAGAAATAAACAAATATGCGAATCACACAATGGTTATCGTAGGAAGCGAATTCGTAGCCTTCAGTACACTATCGCTTCAGTTCCCAAGGCACCGTAGATGCTATCAAATAAATACATATTGTACATAGGTCATTGTCAGTCAGTTACAGCCGAGATCGTAAACATTACACCAGCTATTCTAAAATTATTTAAATAATATTTTGGGTAAATAATTATACAAATATATTATATACCATAGTTAAATTAATCGACAAAATTAATTCCAATTAACATTATTTGTAATTAAAGCTTGTTTCGGTGTAATTCCGCCCAATTCCTTGTAAACAACTGCCAAACTCAAATGTTTGGTGTAACTTTCTGACTTTCTGTTGCGATCAAATTGAATATTCATTTATTAATTGCTGGTACTTCAGTAAATTACATCAGGCGGTAATTTCCTGTGACAAACTGCGTTGTTTCCTCGCGGTTCGGAAACATAGAATTAGTAATGGTAGTAAGGATGTATTAAGCACACTGATATACGAGATCTCTTAATACCACCTCCTTCTAGAATATTAATTTTAATAAAACAGGCACTGTTAGTGTAGTGCGCTTTACGCTGTTTGTATACAAATGTTTGTGTGGATATTTATCAGTGCAATGCAATGCAATCAGCCCTGTATTATATACTGCCCACTGCTGAGCACGGGCCTCCTCTACTACTGAGGGGTTAGGCCTTAGTCCACCACGCTGGCCTAGTGCGGGTTGGCAGACTTCACATACTCTCGAAATTCTTATGAAGAATTCTCAAGTATGTAGGTTTCCTCACGATGTTTTCCTTCACCGTTAAAGTGAACGATAATAATTGATAAACAATACACACGTAGCTTCGAAAAGTCAGAGGTGTGTGCATTGGGTTTTGAATACCTATGCGAATGACATATCCGATCGATAAACCTTTCGCTCCGATAAGTCATTCCCATATTTTATTTTCTATTAGCGTTGAAGATGGTAGAAAGGCGTCTTAACTACGGCCCCAGCGCTAACTCTGAATAATATTATAATATTACGCTAAGCCAACATAATATTATTGTCCTTTAGTAAATTTATTTTTAATTCCGTGAAAATACTTGAACAAGTAGCGACAATAACACACATTTATTTGGTGCATGGATTACATAGAAATCCGTCTGGAAAACTTTAGGGGAGGCCTATGTTCAGCAGTGGACGTCATGTGGCTGATGATGATGATGATTACAAAGATCTTAAATTCATGTCATATTTAAGTCATCGTACTAAGCTGATAAAGCCGCCGGTCGAGAGTATCGGCGACGCTGAGAAAAGACAACTTACATACAAATTGGGGTTAACGTGAGACCGGAGTCCTATTGATATTGTAAATGTAAAAGTTTGCTAAGTTGTTGGGATGTTTGTTAGAAGTAAACGGCATAACCGCCGAATGGATCTGAATGAAATTTGGGACACAGATAGACCTGAATTAACATATTTATAATTAAACTTATTTCTATAAAAGTAACTTTGATTTAACGAAATACAAGTAAAAAATCTTTCCGACGATTATTCCGGTACCATTAATTACTTGCGGCTCAGACTTAGTCAAACTTTGTATATAGACCGCAGCCTAGGACCACTTTTATAAATTAGGTTTTGCTAAGCTAAAGACCATTGCGAAAACGAACAACTCTATAAACTACGAGGAACAAAATGGTAAAACAAGAGACAAGTGGCGGCTTAAATTGATATTTTTACAGATTACCTACCTTTAAATTGTCAGAGACGCCCAAATGGAAAGTTATTTTGAACTAGTGGGGAAAAAAGATTTTGTAGTTTCAGTTTTGCAAGTTATTAAGAAAATGTAATCATAATTTAAACTTAAAATAGATCAGATTGGACTCAATAAATCTCAATAAGTCTTTTAAAACCTAATAAAATCCTAATCCTAAAATCTTAAGTCTTAATGCAAGAGCTGGGATCTTTAAGATGGCCGCGCGGCCTGACGATAATATAATTTGTAAAATGGCGCCAATATATTTTATAATAATAAAATAATACTTTTCGTTCTAAATGTATACTCGCTAATTTAATACTTATTAACTAAAAATAGTTTTGTTTACGTTTATTACTAAGCGTGATTAAATTGTTACGAGTTCAAGTTCATGGTTATTGTAAGTAATTAAGAGATGTTTTTATTATAAAATTTTACGCAATAATAAGACCTATCAACTCTCTGTGTAAAATGTTATTTATTTATTTATTTATCATAGTTATAATTTAAACATGTAGTTTCGTAGATATATTATTGCATACTTACCTAAATAAATCAAGTTAAAGACACAGAGTACATTATAGTTAATGTACTCGTTTTTTAATCCTAATTCGGAAAAAACTACTATTCGGCAATCAGTTTTACTTTTCTGAAAATGAGTGTCAATGTGGAAAACAGATCTAATTAAAATAAAACTTACAAACAAAATTTCAGCCGCAACTTCAAACTTTAACTTTCCACAACTTAAAAAAATTTAATGTGATTAAAAAGTTTTGAGATTTTAAACTTACA
Source organism: Sphinx pinastri (assembly GCA_947568825.1). Taxonomy (NCBI): domain Eukaryota; kingdom Metazoa; phylum Arthropoda; class Insecta; order Lepidoptera; family Sphingidae; genus Sphinx; species Sphinx pinastri. The sequence continues at coordinate 17,834,502 of OX387628.1, read as the reverse complement.
TGTAGTGCGAGACACAACATGCGGGGCACTGGGCACAGCACAGCACAGTATCGCACGAGCGGAGCGGGCGCGGGCGCGGAAGCGGCAGCGGGCGGGCGGCTGGCGCGCTCGGCGTGCGCTGTACGACTGAGGGAGCGACCGCGGCGGCCGCAGCGGCGAGCCCGTGCGTCGCATGTGCCTCCAAAGCGTTTCCCATTAGTTTTCGCCTAGTGAATCCCTATTGGAAATCATTGCAAAAGGCACCACTCGAGGGAGTGCGCGGATATTGCCCCGCAATCGGTTTTTAATTATGTTTTAATCTCAGAAAAGTTCTGTACTAACTATGCACGGCTTTATCGCCCTCACGCGATAGGCATTTCAATTTCAACTCACTAAAAACGTCTCGGGTCATAACTAGTTAGGTGTTCGTTTTGGACCCCTGGTTAGGTAAATAGAAAATTGTTTTTATATACCCAAAATGATTCCCTACAGCGCCGCGTTTTCTCGCATCCTCCATTTGCCACCAAACAGGTTCGTCGTCTGGTGGCTGCACCTGACTGCACCGGCGCACCTGCCGACCACTCGAAGCTATAGTAAGGTTATGTTAAGAACTACGAGATTACGCAATGAAAACTACAGTGGAGTTATTTTAGGGAATGATGTTTGTGTAAATAGTTGCAGCAGTTAAGATTTTTATGTGGAATACGAGGCGCGCGCAAATAGAACGGTTCGTAGCGCCCGCCGCGCGCCGATGAGCGGCCGGAGAATGTAAACAAGCGCGGGTTCGACGCTGGACCAGCACTAGCGTGGTTATGATGGACATCGAAATGAAATTTCAAAACGTTGCAGAAATAAAGTCTAGAATTGTATCCTACTAATATTATAAACGCGAAAGTTTGTAAGTATGGATGTATGGATGTTTGTTACTCTTTCACGCAAAAGCTACTGAACGGATTTCGATGAAATTTGACACACGGGTAGATTATGTCCTGGATTAACACATAGGCTACTTTTATCTCCGGGAACATATAAAGCGGGATTTTTATCCCGGTAAAACTCGTTCACGCGGGCGGAGACGCGGGCAAAAGCTAGTTCAAAATAATTTAATGACATTGCAGTAGTACTGCTAAAAATAAGGGTCACTGAAAAGCGTCGAACATACAATGAAAGATACTGTTTCGGTGGTGTAGCTAGTTGTGTTGCGTATGCGGTGCCACTACCGTCTTAAGGTCTTACATTCGATTCCCGGATCACATAAAGTGATATGTAGTGTTCCTATTCAATATTAGCCCTGAGTGTAAATGGCAATAGACCCCATTACATGTATCTAATATTGCTAAGAAAATAAAAGAGTATTGCACCCCTGTCTACTCCAAAAATAGGATATAAGTGTGATGATATGTACCTGTGACTGACTGACTCGGTGGCGTAGTTGTATTACGGTACGACTGCAAGGATGAGGTCTCGGGTTCGATCCCCGGGTCGGGCAAAGTGATATTGGGTTTTTATATTCAGTATCAGCCCGGAGTCTGGAATTTGTGCCCGATATGGCGATGGGCTCGCCCCCTATCACATCATGGGACGGAATACGCAGGGCGAAAAGTGGGTGCATTGGTTGCGCCTCTGCCTACCCCTTCAGGGATAAAAGGCGTGAGTGTGTGTGTGTATGTGTGTGTGTGTGCTATGTATCTGTGCATGTTTGTAAAAAGTAAACAAATTGTAAACAGTAAGTAAGTAAAGTGAAATAATATCTTAGGAGCTATAACTTATACACGACCATGAATGCATTTATTTAACATGTCCTAAAGACGGACAAACAACTCAACTCAGAAAATGAACACAAATCTAATGTAAGTACTATCTTTCTCAGAAGCGACGCTGAGGAGATAAATATTATTGAAGTGTCTGAAACGGTGTCACATGGCCGGCAGCTGCCGAATTCCGTGCGGTCAAGTACCAATCTTGGGGCCGGGTGAGTATCTATGAAGTGCGAACACACGCGCCTGGACACCAACATTATGGGACACGCCTAGAACATACATTTTTATCGAATTTCTGGTCGCGGTTTCTGCGTTTTCAAAATAATTCTAACTTACAAGCTCAAGAAAAAGCTATTGTATCGAAATCACAGACTGACACCTCAATTGTAGGTGTTTATGATGATAATAATATACTATATTGTTTCTCTGAGAGAGTCTCAGTAACGGTGCTTTTTCTATTTTCGCTAAGCAAATATTGTTCTGGTATGAAAAAAAAATTGCTAGTGTGTAAAAATTACTGGTCAATTAATAAAACCTAATATTTTAGGACACCTCGGTGGCGTCGCGTCGTTGTATTGCGTGCGCATTATGAACTCCGCTCTGAGGTCTCGAATCCGAAAATCGAATGTCGAGTAGGGCAAAGTAATATTGGGTTTTTCTACTCATTTTTCTCTACACGTTTTTCTGCCCGGAGTCTGGAATTGGTGCCCGATATGGTGACAAAATCGCCCCCTATCACATCATGGGACGGAACACACCATGTGTGTTCCGTCGCAAGCAAGGGCACCCACTTTTCACCAAAAGTGGGTGCCCTTGCACCCCTGCATACCCGTTCGCAGTTTAAAGACGTGATGTGTTTGTGTGTGTGTGCGTATTTTAGGATAACGCCGCATTGGAATGTCACGCAGTGCTTTATTGTTTGAAGTTGCGGCGGTGCATTCCCTATATTGCAAACGGGTCACGCGCCGCAATCAGTGGTATAAAAACTCTTTAAAAAAAAAAATTGCACAGACTTCAAGAACCACTCTAATGTAAAAAATAACTTATACTTTGCTCATGGGTTATAAGGAAATTTAAATACTACCAATATTATATACACTGCCATTCGTGTGATTATATTTATGTGCAATGAATAAACTTTTGGAGTCTACACTAGATGGTAAGTGATAACACTTACCATCTAGTGGAAGTCCCTGTTATTCGTATAACGGGTCACCATGCATATGTATTATCTTTTATTATGCTTTTATTCAATAAAAAATAGCTCAAATTTATGCGTTGCTAATAGACTTTCGTAAGGGCACTTTTAAATCGTCGAATGAAATTACTCATATGATTCAGGTCTACTCAGCCTGTTCCATAAAATGATGAACCCTATACCAAGATATATTGAAATGGGACCACTTCGCGACCCTTATTTACTAAACAAAGAAGGAATCAAGGAAATACGCTCCCAATATGCAGAGAAATCAGTGTACATAAAAAAAAATACAAACACACGAATTGATAACCTCCTCCTTTTGGAAGTCGGTTAAAACATGCCATAACAATTGCGATTAAAGTCTCTTTTAATTCGAAATCATTTTTTTTTGTTTAAATATAAACAAACGAACCCGTACCTTAAAACGACAACTGTTTTAAAAAACTGCACAAAGAAAATGCAGAAGCAATACAGACAAAAATCTTGGTACTATCGTTTTAATATCGTCGAGTCTCCGATCTTCGTGTTTGTGTTTCTGACCCGTGACACCGCTCGCCATCGATCTCCCGCTGAAATAGAACCCGCTATCTCCACAATGCCAATCCAATATATATTTCTGACAATATTATTAGATTTATTGTTTTTATAACTGAATGGCGAGATGAGCAAGTCGATTGGCAAGTGCCGGAGATGTTACTCTCTTGAAGTAGACATTTATGTCTAAAGATATATCGGAAGGTGGCGGGCGTTAGAGGGATGTGTCTGTAGGACAAATTAATAGAATAAACGGGACAATAACGTAACACGCTGAGGAGAAGAAAAACCGGTTGCATTAGACCTACGCCATTTTATTCCAACATGTCTTATACACCGTAGCTAAAAGACAACCAATTTTCAGCTTGAAACTCAAAAACTCAGAAAATTTTCCTTGCGCGACCCAGCAATCGAATCTCTATAGTTCTAAAATGGAAGCGCACCACCAGTAGACCATCATGGCGCTTCAGTAATGAAGACATAAAGAGCGGTGCTGGTCGCGAGCGCCGGCAAATATTCGGCAGCTAATTATAAATTTACGACACGCGCGCTGTAAACACTGCTCGTATCAACCTTGTACATTGAAATACCAGCGGATTGGCCATTTATACTTCAACATAACCTCACGCCTACAACACCCGAGGGGAAGTTAGAGGTACAAGTTACAACTCTTCGAACAATTCCAATTCCAATCACGGCAGTTTTTTGATAAATTCTCACTATGTTGGACATCGATCCTGGGACATTGTTGGTTTCTTAGTCCATGCTGCTACTAAACCAATGACTGTGGTAATTTTAAATGTGGAAATAATTTCCTGGAATTACGCGTAAATCCCGTGATTTTAGCCAACGTTTCTGACTTAACGAAAACTTTACGGATTTCAACATTAATTAACTTTTAATAAAATTGAATTTTATGCTATGTATATTGCCGAAATGGATTGGAAGAATGCTGATCAGTATCCATGCAGGGTATCGAATCAACCTATGACCCACTCACATATACGTCCAGAGTAAGTAATCAATTTATTGTGACAGGGTAAAAAAAGTGAATACGAGCAAGATTTGAATTAGAAACTTCTAATCCCCAACCACGACCGCCCGCCACAGAGCCAAGCTATTTGTGTGAACAAGCGGCTGGCGCGCAGCACGCCGCACGCAGCACGCCGCACGCAGCACGCAGCACGCAGCAAGCAGCACGCAGTAAGCAACACGCAGCACGCCGCACGCAGTACGCCGCACGCAGCACGCCGGCCGCCGCGCCGGATCAACAAAGTAGTGCTTGTACCAGCTGCGAGTCGCGGCTACACGCGTATTTCAACGCGACAGACGGCTTTATTGCCATCTGTTTTTTGCTGTGATATGATGCCCTTGTGTGGAATATAGTCGGCAGAGAAATAACCAACGATTGTATTAGAGAAATAACCAACGATTGTAATTACCATATATACTATTTTTCCCAGCAAGTACATAGTGGGACTCTTATTCTTAGGATAAACTTTCACACAGGCGGAGCTGCGAACAAAATATAGAGAAACATAGATGTTACATTTTTATCTGTATTTTCAGCACATTGTTTAGTGCTTAAAGGCTCAAAAGCAGTTGAAACCAATGGCTTTAAAGTTCATCGGGCAATACATACACGTTTAGTGCGCGAGTTTGCATTTTTGCCTGATATGGGGATTAATTCGCTTCCTATAACAGCAGCGGTGTCTCAGCTTATCCGGTTGGGGATTCATAACCGAGTATATGTTAAGATAAGTAATTATATATAGTGTGATATAATATTTTTTTGAAATAACATAAGTATCTAAACCAGTTATTCATTGATGAGAGACTATCACCTTGGTTACTGCCAAAGCATTGAAATCTATACTAATATTATTATTGTTAATAAAACAAAAAATAAGCGACATTTTGGTAACACATAAATGAACTTTTACAAGTAAGTATATTTATAAATAAACAAAATATTATTACTTCAGGGGTAACAGATTTAAGAAAAGAGATAATATGATTTCCGCGAAAATTGACTTACAAAATAAAGATTTCTTTTTAAATGTATCGGATACTAAATTTATAACAATACATTTCGGTTAAATGACAAGGTCGCTAGCTGGATGGTAAGTTATGCCATTGTCCATGGGACAATAGTAGCGTTACCACACTCTGAATTACAAAGCGATATAACATTACATATTCGGTGAATTAACTAGCTATGATGCCCTACAAATGCCTCAACCCGCGGTTTTGCGCCGCGGCAACAGTTTTTTATGTTGTTGAACAGTCAGATAATCAAGACTTGTTAATTTGTGTTGTGTGCAAGGGCGGATCCAGAGGAGGGGTCGTGGGGGTCATGAATATTTTTTATATTGATTTGGAGCCTGTCCTGATTAGACCTCAACTATAATATGACCCCCTCCTGACTTGAAAGCTGGATCCACCCTTGGTTGCGTGTCCGTTCTCAGCGTCTGCGTCAGCGTAATCGCTTGAAGTAACAACATTATTGTTTAGTTTTATGCTAATTAATATAGCCGACGTGATAACACCATATCTGATATCCCTATCCGCTTCAAGTTGGCATTAAGTTCACGATTCCTTTAGTATTGTCAGGGATGATCACTTATAGTACTCGGCAGCGAATATGATTGGCTTTAGAAGGACATAAATGCTTCGGCTTAGTCATTCATACGTGTGGTTGTGTGTCGCTTTGTCGCATACTCATTATTTTTTTTGTTCAATGTAAAATATATTTTGATGTCGAGTATTATCTCATCTTTTTCCTATTATGAGGACCGCCTAAAAACGGAAAAATATAGCTCTAATATGTTTGCTTATACACAAACGTACTAAATCATAATGTGCAGATTTTGTAAGATAATATTACAAAGCGATTGAGTAATAACGATCATAACTACGAACTGTTTGATCCGATATTTATACCATCGATGAAAGTAAACAGACATAAGACGGCATCAAACTTCAAACTAATGCTTGGCTCTAAATACATGCGCTACTCTCCCAAATGGGTAGACAGCCACATGTACTTCTGAATCTTTGTGGACCTAATGTTGAATATCCCATGGGACACCGCAGGGTTTTGATTGTTACGCCATTAAAGTTTGTGACGAACCCTGTGAAAATTGTGTTTTTAACCGACTTAAAATAAGGAGGACGCTCTCAATTCGTAATGTATATTTTTGCTTATTTTTTAATTATTGTTATAAGGTGGCTGAGTCCAACATAATTTTTCTCCAAATCCGCTTAGTTAGAGTGATATTATATTGATGTGCATGATGTTTTTACCTATAATTGTTTTGTTACATTAAGATGCTATGTTTTTGCATGTTTCTTATTTAAGTATTAATGTATACAAACGTTGATAAATCAAGTAAATAAAAAAATATATATTAGTAGGATTATGAAACAGTTTTCACGCTGACTATGCCGTGGGCCGCGGCCGGCGAGCAATGGAGTACAATCATTCAATTTTCGTGCCTAATCGATTTTATCTCGGCCGCGGCGCGTCTCATAATTTGCTTACATAGGGCGAGCTAGTGTCGTATGAACACTATAAGTGTTTTGTAGCGCTGAACAAGTCACTAACCTGATCGCGAGTACCACGCTTGTATAAATAATAGCAATACTACTCAGAACCTTGAATTACTAATAGAATAACACCACATTTTGAAGTCTTCAGACGTTAAGTCTCAGTGCAAGATTATTTTATGCATGTTGACAGATTGTCAATCACTTACATTAATTTACGAAAGTGCTCGCACTTTGTAAAAAGTTAGATACGCTCGTAATATTGAACAACAATTTTGGTAGTGTCAGTGATTATAGTAGCAGTTTGGCTTGCCAGGATCTCTACGATATTATATGAAAGTTGCGATTCAAGTAACTAATATCCAACTATAACTAATGATGACAGCAGCTCGCAACATGTGGACGATGCCCGAACGAGGCCGGATGTGAACCACCGCCAATCGAAAAACTGTCATCCAAAGTGAGTTATTAACTGGAATAGCTCGCTCAGGTTCACGAGCCCATTGTGCACAGATTACATTCCGACATTTGCAATCAGCGCGGCTTTTACGAAATCACAAGCAATTTGTATGGGCTAGGTATTGCAAACGGCGCCGGTATGTAAAGCGAAATGCGTGTAGTGGAAATATGGTCGAATGGTTTGCTAACGGACATAGTGGTCTATCTGACGCGGATAGGTTTTCAAATTAGGCAACCATGATTTGTATGAATGTTTCGCATTTATTGATTTCGTTATGATTGATCGAAGAACAACAATTCATGACTCAAATCCTTTATCTTAAACAAAACCGTACAAGTGCGAATTGGACTCGCGTACCGAGGATTCTGTACAAACTTGTAGGTAAGGTATCTAAATATATATAAGTTCAATAGTTCGCCAAAATTAATTAAGAAATTAATCAAATTTAAAAAGTTTGTATATTGGCTTTTTTGTTACTTAAGTACATATGTACGGATTTTAGATTTTTTCGTTTACATTAGCTATAAGACCTTGTTTCTTGCCAAATTTCATAATTCTAGTTCAACGGGAAGTACCCTATAGGTTTTGATTTCCTTATGAAATCGCGAAATTTGTGACATAAACGGTTATATCTTTGATCACGTTGACTTACAAATTTGATTTTTCACAGCTGAAACAGACCGTAGACTCGAGTATTTGATATATATCAATTACAACTTGATATCTTCAGGCGTTCCTGAGAAAAAGGTACTTGGCAGACAGACAGAGAGACAGACCGACAACAAAGTAATCATATAAGGTTTCCTATTTTCCTTTTCAGGTACGGAACCCTAAAAAAAACATCTTAGAATAAAAGTACTTACAACATTTTTGTGAGAGAACATTTTTACAGTATCCCAAACAAAATGCAAAATCTGTACAATCAGAACAATGCAGTACAGATATATTTTCTACCAATGATAGGCATTGCGTCGACGATCGTTGTAATTATGCCGGCCTGCCGATCTGCCTTGTTGTATTTACACTGGCTGATCTAAGGACGCGACTCGTTAGACTTAGCTACTACGAAAAGACATTTATTTCCAAGTAGCTGGTTTCTTCGTCTCAAAGTAAAGCAGCTTAGTTTTTGTGCCGCTGTTACATACTTCACCACAATAAAACCTAATAACAAGCCTGATTGACTTTATCAAGGATAGGGATTTAGGATCGAGTATTTTGCTTGAAAGTTTATCGATAAAATATAAAAATGCCTTATTTTACGAGACAACCAACCTGCCTGAATAGTGTTCACTTTATTTTTGTATATTTATTATATAATATGTTTGAACAATAGAGGTGGAACATTGTAAATGGTGTACCCGACTCTATGTGATCACTTCCTATAGAAGCAAGAGTCACACAACATGAGTACATCTTCGTCAATAGTTTATTGGGAAAAGAGACCAATTTATAAGTCTCCATCGGTTTGAAAGTCACAGTTACAAATTAGTTCTGCTGGGCATGCGATATGGATAATGGAACTCAATAGCAGTTTTTTTATTAATGATAGCTAAGCCCCAGATAAGATAACCAACAAAGAGTTTTATCTAAAAACTGAATCAATTATAATATAGTACATGCATTTATTGATGAAATTAAATAAACAGTCCATACTGTGACTAATATTATATTTGTGAGAGAGCGAATACTTTCGAACACACGGAGAAAACTAATAACCCACGATACTGTGCGCGTCTCGGCTTAGTAAACAATAACACCACAACTTATTACTGGCACGTAACGGATTCACCATACGATGACGTTAATAAATCCCAATAATTGTGGTTGATGTGCTTTTAAGTATATTTTATATTATATCTGTAAATATTATTAAAAGTTTACTTGTATTATAACTCAAAGTGAATAAGCACTCATATTGTACTGTACATTCACAGGCACATCGTTATCAGCATCATCATCATCAGCCACTTGATGTCCACTGCTGAACATAGGCCCCTCAGATTTCCAGACGGACCTTTCAAAAGCGGTGAATCCAACGCGTTCCTGCGACCTTTATCAAGTCGTCTGTCCAACTTGCAGGACAACTGACAACAAGGACAGAGTGGATACAATTCTAGCTACAACCCATATTAAAAACTTTAAACAATATCAGTTATATTAGCCTCCGTTAGTTTACATTATACTTGGACTACACCAAACCTATCGCTCCATAAAAAGAGAATAAACCTCGGCTGAATATTTTCTGATACGTGGGAGTACGAACAGTTAATACTCGATCCAACAAAACTCATGAAAAAGAGGGCTTGATGAAAAATCTAATCGCGCACACGAGCGACGAGCATCGCCGGGCGGAGCGGTGAGCGCCCATGGACAAACTTTTAAATTATTTCGCCAAGTTTGGACGGCGCGCAAAAAGCCCGTTCATATGTACCGATGTTTGTTACCGCGTAAATTAATACAGCGGGTGTTTGCTGCCACGTATAGCCGCAGGACTGCAGGGAATCTCGCATTGATACAAATACTTGTTTGTATTTTTCACGTTCTGGTTACGAATATGGGGGATGCATCTAAAGTCTATCGTATGTTATACTCACAAGACTTGGATTGATGTCTTTGACTGCCCTTAAACAGTATCATCTCTAACAAGAATCGAAATATATTATTAAGCCCATCATTGTAGAACATTAGCTTCTTAACACCCTGGCTGCAATGTCCTTCAAATTGAATGTGCTTACAAACTGCTTGGCGCCAGAAATTTTTACAAAACAGTGGTACCTATTTAGATGGGTTTTAGCATACGGGAAACGTACATATTTATCTTATATATTCCGCTTTCGCGCAAGCCGTAAAACGTCGAGAAGACTTATTGGCACACCCTAGCATTGCCACTGCCCGCTCCGACAAATATCGCGGATTCTGAACAGTTCATACAGTACAGAACATATTGTTAGAATTGTTTCCCAAAAACACACGGCCATGTATCTTTTCGTTCATCGCGAGGGATAAAGAGAAAATCGATTCGGCCGGCCGACTTTCTGTATCACTATTAATTCCAACAGATTTGTGGGAAGTTATTGTTGAAGTACCGACCACTGGGGCAATGGATATATTTAGTCGTTATTGGATGTTAGGCTGTTTATGTATAGTTCGTAAGAAAAAGTCGATATTATGATTTAATATATTCGTAAAACTATGTGAAAACGTTTCTAAAATGATAAGATTTTTTATCAGAACCAATTACAAACCCAGCCTGACTGAGCTTAATTATGAAAGTTGGTAGCAATTATATCACCAATGAGGTGGACCGACCAAATAAAATCAGCAGTAGGAGGCCCTGTACACGAATGTACCCGATTGTCGTCTAACAGAGACAGATGGAGAGATATCGTGCGGCGAGCTACATCATCGTTTGAACACAAATAATAGTGACCACGACCGTTCTGTCAAGAGCGAAGCGAAGAAGAAGAAGCAATTATATTCGGTATACATGTACGCTGTGTGAGTATGATGCTTCCTAACTGGCGTTGCCTTCTAATTATAATTATGTGCATATGCGGCGGGGCGGGCTGCGGTCACGTGACACGCGCTCTGCATGTATACATAACGCATGAGTGGATAACTGTTTATGCATAGCGTGTCACCGAACGAGAAATATTGACATAAAAGCAAATATCTAGTGCTACAATAAAAAATAAAAAAATGAAAGTATTGTCTCCTCTGCGGTCCATTAGCGGTACATTAGCTGTAACACTATTAAGTTTTTGGGTTCGATCCCTACTATGACAATAGATAGCATATTTTCTGCTGTATTTATAAGAAACACTTGAGTTACTATTAAACAACAATACGTACTTAAAACAGTGAGAGAATGATTACCAAAAAGCACCATATCAATTTGTCTCTATCCGCCAAAGTATACAGAGCTTTTGTAAATACATCCTCATTTAATTAGCGAAATGAAAATTTATTTTGACCACCAACCTTTTCGCATTGTAAAATTTAATAAAACTCAATGTGAAATACGATCCTAAGCGAGAACTAGTTCACTACATAAATACCACTTAAGTAACTACGCGACGACGACAACAAAAGTTTAAAACGTTTTTTCAACAGCGGGAAAATATTTTTATGAAGGACAACAAGCAAGAATTTTTCATGACGCTGAATGACAAGACGAGCTGGACGAAAGAGGTCACACGGTGTTTAACGATTGTACATACTATAAAAGTAACGACACCTTTTAGAATTATGCAACATAAAGCATTGGGGGGTATTGTTCAATGGTCGTCACCCTGAGACAATATCTAATATCAAGCCACAAAAGCTCAGTAATTATACTGGCTACAATATCCTGCAAATACAAACACGAGTGATAAGGAAAAGCAGTTATTGAATGCCAGCAGCCAGGTGGACTCAATATAAGAGATCTAACAATTAGAAAAATATATTATTATACTTCTGTAAACAGCGGCATAAATGGTTCACAGGTAGGGGTCGCTAACCGGGATCCCGGATACCGAAAATACCGGGATACCGGACCAAATAAAGGACTTATAAATACCGGTATTGATTTTACAACAACCGGGATTTTCGGTATTTTCGGAATTTGTTAAATTAAATTATGAATACATATATTCATAAATAATATTGGCTCTGAATGCGGTAGGCAGAGACTAAGGATTGCAATTTTGCACGATTCTGGCACACTTCTTTGTTTTCACCTATATTTATATTCTCATAGCAGGGTAGGTACAAGGACAGGCAAAGACACTGACCGCCTCGTTGGAGACCGTGTGATAACCACAGATGAGTCGCTGTGCTACCAAACACTGCGTCTTACGCAGAAGAGCGTCGCGTCGAGCAGTTAGGGACTCAGCCCAGTCGGGACAACCGTATAAGGGCATGGACCGCACAATTCCAGCATATAAACCTCGGCAAGGGTTACCTGGTACTATTGTAACCATGAATTCTCTCCTGAATAAGTTTTGAATAAGCTTGTCGCTATTTAATTACTAATTTAAATGTATAGTACCTACAATTTCATTTGAGGTCAGTACTGAAAATACCGGTATTGAAAAAGTAGTCCGGTATTGCGACCCCTATTCACAGGTTTATAAAGGACGTCAAACGTTGATTAATGTGATTTCTTCTTTTATTGTCTGTAGAGAAACTCTATAGTAATTTTATATTTAAAAGGACGTTAAAATGGAGTTGCGTCAGCAGATCGGTACTATATGTTTCCCATCTATATCTTGTGTAATAAAAACTTTGTGAGTCTTAAGTCTTATTATATCAATATCTCGTGTACTTGGAAATGCATTGCTGTATGCTTTATAATGCAAAGCTCGGGTGTACTGTGTGTAAGCTCGCATGTTACTCTCGGGAAGATGCTCGCTCGTCTAGTCGTTCAGTTGTAAAAATATTTTTCTGTCGTATTTTTGGCTCCAAATAAACTGAATATCGTGTGACCGAGTGCTACAACAATTTGTATTCCGGGAAAGTGGTATATTTTCCTTTACCCATAAACTTGTTTACGCAGCCAAAGTCGGTGAATTTTTCCTTTTTTATGTTTTTTTTTCCTTATTTTGACTCTCATGCAAAATCATTCATTGTTTATTATATTTTTATTTTCACAGCCGGTCACAAAAGCAGATACTTAGTGACACACAAAAAGCGTGCAGAATTTCAACTTAAGGGATCAACAAACATACAGGGAAATATCTTATTTATTACAGCGCGGTAATATTGTGTGCTGTCAGTTTGAACTACGGTGTGCTTGAAACTAAAAGTATTTAGGTAATTTATATATAATAAGAAGAAATAAATTTATTTTCCAAAAATTACACACTTTATAAGAGTTAACAACGATATCCACACTAGGCTACGCCTGTATCGTGGAAATCAAAAACATAGTTTAAAAGGACAGACCATATACCATCTAAAATTGCAATAGTAATGCATACTATTGGGCCACTGTAGGAATCCATAGAAGTAGGCAGAAATTATATGACCTGTATTATCAGAAAACCTACGACTATAATGAAGAGTTTGTCAAGTATGTTAAATCCTATTCTAAAATATTTAAACAGGTTTGTCAAAGGGCTAAATCTTTATACTTGAGCAATAAGATAAAAAACTCTAAAAATAAAATTAAAATGATTTGGAGTGTAATAAGAAAGGAAACTGGTAAGGCTGAACCTGGTGGAATGGAGTTCAGCCTCAATATTGATAAACAAATTATTAGTTCCGACATAGACGTAGCTAGGGCATTTGAAAATTTTTTCACTGACATACCGGTTTCTATAACAAAAAAATTAACTCCTCTCCCACAACTGCCAACAAACTTTTACAAGACAATGTCGCTGGATGTGGAGATTCATTTTTATTCCATTGTATTAATAGTTTAGACATAATAAATACATTTAAATTAATTAATATTAAAAATACATGTGACCTCTGGGGTGTTTCTACAAAAATTTTAAAGTCTGTAATATTTGTACTAGCACCCCAGTTAGCTACAATTTTTAACTTGTGTATTATAAGTGGTATATTTCCTGATAGAATGAAATTAAGTAAAATAATACCTCTTTTTAAATCCGGTAGTACAGATGACCCCACTAACTTTAGACCCATATCTGTGCTACCGTCAATAAGCAAAATTTTTGAAAAACTCATGCTTATACAAATTCAACATTATTTTACTAAAAATAATTTACTTCATGGAAAACAATTTGGATTCACCAGGGGTCGCTCCACTACAGATGCTGGTGTGGAGCTTATACAAAATATTTTTGCCGCTTGGGAAGATTCTCAGGACGCTTTAGGAGTGTTCGGTGATCTTTCCAAAGCTTTTGATTGTGTTCACCATGATATTCTTATCGGGAAATTGAGCCACTATGGGGTTAATGGCAAAGCCCTTGAATTATTTAAATCATATTTAAGCAATAGGGTACAAAGTGTAGATGTTAATGGAAAACGATCTCCTGGTTCTATAGTAACAATGGGAGTTCCTCAAGGCTCAATTCTTGGACCTTTTCTTTTTCTAATCTATATAAATGACTTACCTTATTTCATAAGGGACAATTGTGAAGTAGTGTTGTTTGCAGATGATACTTCCTTATTATTTAAAATAAGTCGACATCAAACAATTCTTGACGATGTAAGCAATACTCTCTCAAAAATAGTGCATTGGTTCAGCGTTAACAATTTATTATTAAATAGTGAAAAAACTAAATGTATAAAATTCGTCACACCTAATGTCAAAAAAGTTAACGCTAACATTTTCATAAATAGTGACGAGTTGAGCCTTGTGGATACAACCAAATTCTTGGGTATCACATTGGACTCTAAACTTCAGTGGGGTCCTCATATATCTGTACTAGCTAAAAAGCTGAGCGCCGCAGTTTTTGCAGTGAGCAGGATACGCCAATTAACTGACATTGAAACAGCGAAATTGGTCTATTTTGCTTACTTTCATAGTTTGATGAGTTATGGAATTTTGCTGTGGGGTGGTGCTGCTGACATTAATACTATATTTGTTCTTCAAAAGCGAGCTATAAGATCTATCTACTCCCTAAGCTCTAGATGTTCTCTAAGAGAAAAATTCAAAGAAACAAATATAATGACAGTAGCATCACAATTTATATTCGCTAATTTAATGTACGTACATAAGAATATAGAAAACTTTCCAAAAGTTTGCGATATCCATGGCTTAAATACTAGAAGCAAAAATAATCTAGTTAATCACAAAACAAGGCTCCAAAAAATCAGCAAATTTTTTAAGGGTTACTGTATACACTTTTATAATAAAGTTCCCACTGAAATTAAGTGTTTAAACATTGGTAAATTCCAAACAACTATTAAGCGAAAGTTATGTAATAAAGCTTATTACAAGATTTCAGAATACATAGAGGATAAAAAAGCCTGGGATTAAATTTTTTCATGTGATTTTCTTTGGAATCATGTCTTTCGTTTTAATAAAGTCTCTTTGTTTCCATCTGTGAGCGGCTTGGGTATGACATACTCCTTAACTGTCTGTGCCTGCGGCGGCGTCGTGTGCCGGGTCGGCCACTTCCCTGTAATATGGTTGAGGAGGCCGATGGCTGGCACATGCGTCATACTCGTGAACGGGTGCTGCTTGTGTGGACTGGTCTGCCCTTTTCGCTTACTATATATATATATATATATATAAGTATTGGGGGTATATCTTAAACTTAGATTAATAACGACATCTTGAAGATTTCAGATCAAATTATTACATGATTCCTGAGATAGTTATGCACTCGTGTTGGAATTTAAATTTTTATTACCTATTTTGCGAGTATATAAATGAACTGCTCTAAACATAAGTAAACAAATACTGAATTGTATATATTTTTTCTCTACATAATGCAATGTATTTTATACCTTGAACTGATTTTGAAAAGAGCAACACTAGAGTTTCTTGCCCGTTCTTCTCTAGTGAGAACTGCTTTCCGAACTGGTGGTAGAGTTAATATTGACGGAATCTAAATAATGTATAACATTTTATGGGTTCGAATAAATTATTTCATTTCATTTCATTTCATAAATTTGAATAAAATGAAAAAGGAAAACAAAAACAATAAAATTCGAACACAAATGAGTAATTATACAGAAATATAAAAACCAAAGAACACAGTTAAAAAATTTATAGTGAATGACGTGCGGAAGCAAGGGCCTAGGAGTGAGTGTGTATGCGTATGTAAGTGAGTGTGAGAGTGTAATTGTGTATGTGTGTGTGCATTTATGTAAAAGTCGCAATCATTATACCTCAATTTTTAAAAGTCTCTCAGTATCCTATTGATTTAGATTCAAAAGCATGCCCTTGACTGTATTTTTAGCTTCTCGTATAGTTTTTGTCTTAATGTAGCAAAATTTTTGAATTCTATTGTATAAGTATGGAGATAGAAAAAGAGAAAAACGCCTGGCAAAAGTGGTTTTCAGTTTTGGTGTATGAGTCTTAAATTGTTTTCGTTTCAGCTCATTATAGTTGGGTTGATTTAGAATAAACTTGTGAGCTGTGAGAGTTATTTTCAGTATGTATAGCTGCCTGACACTAAGAACCTGTGCAGGCGTGTATAGTTGAGAGGTTGGGAACCGATACGGCTTTTTCAACATTACCTTCAGCAGTGACCGCTGGGCTCTTTCTAATGTAATTAATGTTGACATGGCAGCCCCTTCCCATGCTTGTATACAGTAAATTAAAATGGATTCACAGAGTGAAGTGTAAATAGTTTTCAAGAGAGTTTGATCTGCAACTTGTCTCAATTGTCTGAAAACATTGATAAGTTTTCTTGTTCGCACTGACACGCTTCTTATGTTCCTTAAACGTAAGCTTTTCGTCTATTAAAACTCCGAGATATTTTACGGCCTGCAGCCTACGTACACCTGCACAGCTACAATTTGATCTGGAGGAGTCTAAGCAATTGGTACATGTATGCACAGTGATGGTAGAGTGGATACCATAATACGAGGCTGATGTTTTGTGGAAGTATATGTACCCCGTTTCGCCGGTATTCAACGTCAGAAGATTGTGATTCAGCCAGTTTGCTACTACTGCCATACCTGCCATCGCTGTTTCATAACATTGTCTCCCGTTCTTGTCATGAAACAATATCGCTGTATCATCAGCGTAGCATATGATTTCAGCATTATTAAGTTTTAGCGTTGCAATATCATTAAGGTAGATAAGAAATAACGTTGGACCAAGAACACTACCTTGGGGGACCCCGAAAGATATGTCAGCAGTGTTACTGGTCCATTCACCAATCCTAACGCATTGCTTCCTTCCTGTTAAGTAGCTCCTGAACCAATCTAAAGGAACACGTCTGATATCAATATTCTCGAGTTTTTTCAAAAGTATTTTAGTAGATACTGTACCAAAAGCTTTTTCAGGTCTAGAAAGACTCCAATACACGAATCACCGCGGTCAAGGATGCTTCCGACTGTATTTCTTAGTAAAACTACGGCATTTTCTGTTGATTTGTTGCGCCGAAGCCCGAATTGCGAACTATTAAGGATATTATGTTCCTCTAAATACTTAACAAGTCTTTTGTTGACAACTTTCTCAAGGACTTTTGAGAAACTGGGTGACAGAGATATTGGGCGATAGTTGATAGGTTTGTCAGAGTCACCTCCTATATATATACGTATGAACACATTTATTATTTAAATAAATCTAATTTATGAGCAAATTTCTGCACATGCTGAACTATCCCACATCCCTCAATGAAATAAAAACAAAGTTTCCAACCTCGAAAACGCCGCCACGCTTTTCTTTCCCACTTTCACATAACATCACTTTGTTATTGCGTTTCTCGTTACAGTTTCCTCTGTAAATGATCGATAAGTTCTTACAAATTGCGTTCACAGTGCTCGTTGTGAGTAAACACAGACTTTACTCTCATAAGTTAGGCCTCGTAAGTTTCTGTAACTACCTTCTCGGTTCGTAAAAGAACTTCTCTTATTAAACAAAAAACTGGTCAAGAGTAAAATTTACTACATTCTGTAACGTGCTATTGAGTAATAAAAACATTTAACAATCCCGCATAAACTGGACTCTTACTAAGTCATTGCGCAGACGCTTGTTGCCGATAAACTACACTTCAATACAATGATACTGACAATATTTAGTTCAACGACTGCAGCAAATGTCAGTTTGTTAATAGCGTTGTGTTTTCCAGCAACAAGTAGATAGTGGGTATGGAGTCAAAGTTTTACAACTACCACAGCACCCGACGGTCGACACGAACCAAATATTTTTAATATCACACAAACGTCTCGGCGCGAGGATCTAACTCTCGTCTCACAAACCCCTACTGCTACCAGCACGCATACTTCAACGCTGCATTTTGTCAGAAATAGACCACGCGATATCTACCCGACTACATCAACAATATAATATGTAGCTAGTAAAATTAAACTATGTATACGAGACTTAATTTTATATTCTCATATCCCAGTTCTATTATCTTTTTTAAAACTGCACACTGTACGGAGCTGCGATAAACTGAATTAGTAAACAAGATAGCAAGTTGGGAAACTTGTGAATCACAACACAAAACTTAGTTGGAATGAGTAAGTGCTGAGTGCGTTGTTATATTGAAGTGCTGGCGGTCTTCTATAGAAGTTCGGAAAAAGGCTTTTACTATTTTCACTGGCAAAATAATAAAGTGTTTTTTTCTACTCGACTGTTTTAATACTTAACTTACGTAATACGTAGTGACTTAGGCCATGTTATTTCATACGTGGTCAGGTAATGTTAAGTCTGCGACGCCGTGGAGCAGTGGCATACCAGGCTGGAAAGCCCGAGTGGGGGCCTGAGGACCGTCGCGGTAGTGCGACCAGTTTTCTTATGCTAGCTCACTGGCTAACATTTCGTCTGACACAGCTGCTGACGGATTATGGGTGTTTCGGCTCGTTTCTGTCTCGGATCGGAAAGGAGGTGTCCGCCGTGTACAATCATTGTGGCAACTTTCGCGAGGACACGGTCCAACACACTCTCGAGGAGTGCCCAGCCTGGAATCTACAACGCAGCGCTCTTAGAGCAGTCGTCGGAGGAGACCTCTCGCTGCCGGCTGTGGTTTCCACCACGGTCGGCAGCTGGAGCCATGGCGAGCAATGGCCTCCTTCTGCGACAGCGTCATCTTGCGGAAGAAGAGCACCGAGCGGGATCGTGAGCAGAACAATCTCACCCGCAGCCAGAGGAGACGAAGGAGGTGCCGGGTGGACGACTGACCGGCGCGTCGTGCATCTAGACAATTCCGCCACGGCATCTCCTGCCTGTCGTAAGAGGTGACTAAGAGAGAATCGCGGGGCGAGCAATGGGGGATGCTCGCTCGACTAATCCAATTTAAGTGACTTCGAGGTGGTCGACAATGCGGGTGGTCAGTCTCCCGCTGTCGTAGACGCCAAAGGCGTCCGTTATAATTCGGGGGCACCGTAGCCCCCCCGCTTAGAGAAGGGCCGCAATGCGGCATCGCGCAGGGAGGGTTCCGC
Source organism: Sphinx pinastri (assembly GCA_947568825.1). Classification (NCBI taxonomy): domain Eukaryota; kingdom Metazoa; phylum Arthropoda; class Insecta; order Lepidoptera; family Sphingidae; genus Sphinx; species Sphinx pinastri. Next base: position 17,815,001 of record OX387628.1, on the reverse strand, counting down.
GCAGCTATCTTAGTGCAACAAAATACCCCGGGCCATCCCGTATGCGCTGAAGAAGCCCACAACGGGTTTCAGTTGGTATGCTGATATAGGGTGTACATAGGGCTAAGGACTCAGTCCAATACTCGCTCGCATGATGTAATACTCCCGAGTGTAGACATTGGACCGTAAGACCGGTGAAACCAAAATAACCGTTCCACTTGCCCCCCAGTGGTGGTATCAAAAAAGGGGTTGTTCTCTCGCGAAAAAAAAAGTAATGTTAAGTCTCTTATTACCCTGGCGAATTGCAAACAAATTCAGAGCGAGGCGAAACCACTCGTCCAATATAGTAAGACCGTTAACTATACTTAACCACGGACGCAAAACGCCAATCCAATCAAAACATCTTATGATTATGCATTATTTTTTGTTGTAGTTTAAAAATATAGGCAGCATAGCTACCAAAAATAATTATTTTAAAATAAAGTGATATTTAATAGGACAGGAAACAGAAGTCTACATTTAATTAGTCTGTCCGGAGTGAGATACCGGACGCGAGGACCGAGCTCGAAGCGTAAAACGCTTCCATTGTTACAAATTAACTGACGAAATTATACATTTTGTAGATAAATTTGAATCTAAAAATAAAGCACTTAGTTCTCGTCGTGAGGTGAGTAAAATTTAAAATAATTGAAATCCCTCCTATCTGACTTTTTTTTATTGCATTGAATGACGAGATGAGCATGCCGTTCGCCTGATGGTAAGCGATACGACCACCCATAACCATTCAGCACCTTGACTTACAAAGTACTGTGTGGCATTACACTGCGCTCATCATCCTGAGACATAAGATGTTAAGAGTCATTATGTCCAGTAGTTACACTGGCGACAATGTCCTTCAAACCGAAACACAACAGTGCCTGCACACTGCTGTTTGACGGTAGAAATAGACATTGCGGTGGTAGCCACCCAGACGGACTCTTACATAATATGAGAGACCTACCAGCAGTTTCGGGCACCGTGGCCAATCTCAACGGAAATCAGCCAGGTTCGCAGAAGATATTGTTCACAAGTGTTTCCGCATTACTCCGATATACTCTCTATTCCTTCACTCTGATAATATTCTGGTGAGACGCCAATCTGACATGACCGGCGAGAGATCATGCGCTGGACCAATGGCTTTACCCGCTTTCCGAGGCTCGTGTAACACCGCCAACTTTCTGACGCCAGGCAGCAACTGAAAAACAGAAAATAAAAAAAAAACATTCTAATATTTGAGCCCGCGAGGCAGGCAAAATAATTTAAAGTAATATTTAATATTATTCAAGAGTTAATAACTTATTTTTGTGGTTTGATAACGTACTTTAAAAACCTGATAATATCTGATATCTGAAGTTAAGTTAGACAATAAATAGATGTTTGTCGCTAGAAATTGTATTTTCATTCGATATGGTGACAAGCCTGCCATACAAGAGATAGAAATAACCCCGCATAAAGGCTTTACCTCGTTTTGTTTTACATATTTCCAAAAATAATCCAATTGTGTTACCGTCGCGCCGCGGCGCTTGTTCACAGCGCGCTCGTGTTTAACGAACCGTGTGCGAGTTATATAGGAATAAATACATCGACTCACATACTACAATATTATAATTGTTTCGTAGGCATCAGCTCGTAGAAATTTATGCTTCAAAACTACACAGACTGGGAGCAAATATTTGTATATCTTACTTGTTACTTGCCTATTGATATTGAATCCGGGCCTATTAAAGTACAGTCGGCAATCATTATGCCCCATTTACCACTGTTGTTTTTCTTTTGAACATAGTGATAACTTTAGACTGCGACTCCTCCCGCGTGACCTGATATTAAGAAAAGCGTCCATATAGCACCTGATAACATAATTAAAGTAGCTTGAAACTGTCTATTAACAATAATATTCCCAAATATTTAACTGAAGGTGGAAAGTGTAATAGCCGCGACTGTTCAAAACATTCGATCGATACCGTTTATTGGCGAGGGTGCCGGCAACCGACTGTCAGTTTCACCTGACTAATAAATCACAGTAATTTTCACTTGTTAATGAGAAATGTAAATCGAATTCATTAATCAAATTGTGAATTGGAGACGCTCTTCCAATTTCTAATGTTTGTTTTACAAAATCACCTCCCAGATTTAAAAAAAAAAACGTTTCAAACGATTTAAAAAAGGCGCAGGACCAACGGCTTTACGTGGTTTCCAAGGCACGGAGGTATCACACCGCCAACTTCCTGACTCCGAGCTGCGACTGAGTAATTTTTAAGATGGAAAATCCCAGTCACAATTTTTTGGCTCGACCCGGGATTTGAACCCAGGACCTCAGCGCGCAGATCGTACTCGTAACGCGTACGCAATATAGACACCTAGGTTTAAAGGTAGCATGGAACTGAACACCGATTATAAGTTCGATTTCCAAAACAGGTACCGCTTTATGTGAGTACTTCAAATACATTTTCTAGTGTTTGACGTTTGTATCTGCTAGAACTTAATATCAGACAAGCCGTTTGTAAAAAATAAGGTACTTAAATCCATTCTGCACCATATATAACAGGCAAGATGAGATCAGGTTAGAAATGGGGTAAAGACGAGAGAATGCTTTAATGAAAAACTTGCATTTTCTCGTGACTGCCAGCGGGAAATGTGCGGCCCTGTTTCACCCCTTGAGTATGTATTTTCGTTTCTGAATAGGATATCTTATTAGAAAATTATCTGGACAGGAAAATATTTGTAACTCGTTTCTGTCGTTAGGAGTTACATATTGAAGACACCGAAATAAGCATGAAACGTGTAAATTTTGTGGAACATAAAAATAGTAAATTTTTATATATTTGAATGTGACAGTTAGAGAACGTCTTTGCCATTGAGTTCTTGTGTTCACACTCATTGTATATTATAAAGTTTTAAATAACACACACACACACACACACACACACACGCCTTTTATCCCCGAAGTGCAACTAGTGCACCCACTTTTCGAATAAATAAATATAATTATATTATTATTCTTTTTTAATAAATAAACACAATTATATTATCATATATAACTACACAGTGCATAATTACGGTATCCGTAAATCAGTTAGCCAGCTTAGCTAAGCCTATTTCATCATAATCTCTTGGGATAACATCCTAATGTCTGGCAACATTACACGCACATCCGATACTAATTAATCATCATCAAATATAATTAGCGTATTCCCGGGCCGTAATTACGCACCGTCGCAAAAAAATGGCTCATGAAAAATTTACTTGTTTGCAGTCAAAATTATTACAAGGTTAAAATTACTTTTGATTAAAATCATCCAAAACTATCCTCGAAAAAACTTTGATATACATATAAAGAGAACTACCATTAATTTCGATAATAAACAAAATGCTACACAAACTTCTGTATATAATCAAAAGTATTCTGAGCGCCTTATTGAAGCTGTTTGTTTTTCCCAGCCGTGAATAATTAATCTTAACAAATTTTATTTGTCTGCTTATATTTTATCTTTGTTTACCTATTTGTTTGAGTTATGGAGGGGTATTGTTGCTGTGTTAGGAATAATTATACTTTAAATTGAAATGACATAACGAATTTATGTCCAGGCCTTTTCCTGTATTCCCTAAATATTATTTTTGTAATTTAAAGTAAAAATAATAACCATCAAAGCTTTCCATGTTCATAATATCTGCACGACTGGTTTTCTATAATTAAATCTTGTGCAGGTATACTGAATTGGTCAAAAATACATTTTGCCCATTCAAAGGATGCAACTGTAACACGTTTACCTCCTCCCGATTTCACGAAACCACGATGGTATGGAGCCTTGATTCTTTGAAGCCGTATGGATTCTTATTAAACAGAACAGTTTTCAGTTTTTTCAGTTACGAATTAAGCAGCACTTACAAAAGTCCGGAAGCACATAATGGTGATATAGACTTCTTATTTACTTACCACTTATAGTTTAATACATGATACGGAACTGTCTTATATTTATAGTTAGGATTTTTGCTTGTAGAGTCGCGCTCGTCTTTTGTTCGCGTATGAACCACCTAAACCTGATTGGTCCTTGTCCATATATAACTAGCTTGTACTCGCTGCTCCGATCGCGTCATCTCCCATTCCCGGGATAAAACGCAGTCTATAGTACTCAAGGATAATGTAGCTGCCCATTAGTTAAAGAATTTTAAATTAAGTAGTTTCTGAGTTAATCCATTACAAAAAATCGAATCATTTCTCTTTATAATATTAGTTTGGAACGAAAACTCTTGCCTAATAGCAGCTTTCTTATAACGTTTTATACCTACATCAAGCGAAATTATAGGAGGTATAAAAAATCCACTCCCCTTCTTCAAAACCTATTCCTACTCCTTTAAATCCATGTATCAAATACTTACCCATCATTCCCCTGGTCGTGTTTATGTGCGGTTGTGATCACTCCATCAGATGACCTGCTCGTTTACCTTTCTGCTACAATAAGTATTGATGTTGTTTGTTCTTTATATTCCAAGTTTAATTTAAATTTAATCACAGAAAACAGCACCCCGCGTGGGTTGACTCCCCGATCCGAGAGGCGATCAAAGCGACCGTGATTTCCACACAAACATTTAAAAACATTTATTTGGAGGCTTACCGCGCATTCATTAGGTCGATAACACACCGCCGAGCATTGATCGGTTCGCCGTTTTATTTACCTGGTTCATTACCTCGACACAGGTTGGCGACCCTTTTGATTTGCTTTAATGGGAGATGGACGAATTAGCTTGCATGATGGACGAGCTAGCTTTGTTGTTATGTTGCTAATATCAATTTGTAAGTTAGTAATATATGTTTCAAAGTTGAATGTTTGTTAGAAGTTAACGCTTATTGCATCCACAAACGGGTTCTAACAATATCAATAACCGCGGTTTTCTGCCGACTCGACCAGATCCCTAAATGCTTAATATTAAAACATTCCCCCCCAATCGTTACTGGGGCAATTAGAAATGGTCTCAATTAGTGTTCTACTGCTTCTTAATGATTCGAAGAAAGCGATCCGACTTGAAATGGTTGTAAAGAGCGAAAGTCATTTAAAAAGATTATTAAAGGACATTAGAATTAATATCTTAATAAAATGCGTATTATCTTAAGTCATCAAAAGTACATCGCTTTTTAAAGGCACAGATGTCACGTAGTGTTCCTTCGGTGAAGGGGAAGATCTCCAGCCAGGCGAGTGGTGTGATGGTCGCTGCACGTAGCGGCTTGCATGCGGAAATTATATGTTTGTTCGAAGCTTAGGTACTTAGTTATTAGTTCACAGCTGTTCTCTACAAAGTTAGAATGTGTGAAATCAGTGCACCTTTAATTCACCGAAGTTATTTGCACGGAAAACGTCCATCCCGGACATCGTATTTCCAACTACGAGAAACTTACATGTATTATCCGAATCAAAACTCAAATATTACCTTTACATGCCCTTCGAGTTTATATTTTGCTATTTACATTCTTCATAACCTAAATACCAAAACTGAACAAACCTTTTCTTCCATATTACAGCAATTTCTCTAACATAGCAATGAACATCACCATCAGTCCATAATAGCGTTCGTAGTTTCGCGTCAGCTGTTCTTTAAGTAGGTTACAAAGACGTTTGTTACAAAACTATCGCCCTGGGCGAGGGAGGAGTGACCTAAGTGCTACCAGCAGTTCCTCCTTACATACATTTAAGTATATTCACAGAACTTTTCTATAACGACTCTACTTTAAGGCTGAGCACTCGTAATTTATTTCGAAACTCGTCTACTATGTTACGAAATAGGATGCATGCATTGTTATTTGTTTGAAGAATGTTATAACTGCTATCTAGCGTAATTAATGGGTCTCATGAGACTAAACTTGTGATGTTTGAGTGTGCCGCGTAGCGTTTGGTTATTCATGTGAGGACGTGCCTCGTGGTGAGCTTGGTGCTCATCAGGCAAACAACTAGTCTCATCATTTGGTTCATTCATATCTTAACAAATTAATATTTATAAAGTAAATTATGAACTACATTAAAAAAATGCAGGTCACGAACCTCTTCTTTGCCCAAGAGACAATGTTTCAAATCGATTGATTTCAACTTTCGTCTCCTACGTTGAGACGTATTGGTAAATATATTCAATATCTTAAAAATCTGAAGAGACCATAGAAACGCAAGTTTTGTCAAAAAGTACGCACTTGCTCACCTAATAACTTCGTAAAATATATCGTGACAAAAGCCTAAATATTATAGCTGGAACGCGCTGAAGGCCCTCAATAATTCAGCGGTTGCGTTTACGCGACAATCCAGCGCACAGGAGGGCGCGGTGAATTATAAACAGTAATCAGATGAGGTGCGACGGCTCGTCTAGCGGCGGGACGCACGGGATTATTCAGAGGCGGGCACGTACCGGCGGTTTACGGATGCGGCGGTAATACACAATAAGTAACGAGCGAGCTGTTGGACCATTGGTGAGTGAAAGCTTCTACAACTCGTCGAAACCATTAATAAAGAAAAAATAAAAAGCCTTTTATTACTTGCAATTTTAAAGTTTTTTGTAATTTTTTCCTTATTACTATATATTCTGTATATAATATTTAGTTCGAGTTAGTTATTTATTAATGGCTTTTTTTATCCTGTTATGCAAGAACCCCTCTACAGGCGATGGCGTCCTCCAAAGTTTGCCAATCTTCGGTAACTAGTCATAACTATTAACTATATCATCGAAATTGACTTTACTGTATGGTGCTGCTGAGGAGCACTCTGTAACATGATTAAAATGAGAGCGAATATCGGTGAAATGAACTATTCATAAGTTGGATTTTATATATTTCACGCTTAACGTTATTCAGCAGTTAAGATTTCGATAGACACACTGGGTTTATTGCACAAATCTCACTCATAATGTAAATAACAGCATTCGTATACATAAAAGTACTAAATAGTTTGTCAATTCTCGGTCATATTTACTTCTATACAAATCTGTATTACGACTTCAATTGGAATTTGCAGCTATGGTTTGCAATCCCTTCTACAAATTATATATTGATGCTAAAAAGTTCAACAAAAATACTTAAAAGCATTACTTTACCGTTGCTTTCGTTTAAATTCTTCTGATTCTAATTGATGAAGAAAATGTTAAAAATGTTTCTCGGTTTAAAATCTAGACGTGCATCAATCGAAGCTTTCGTTTTATATAATGTTTGTCGTTGCTATAATATGGTTATAGTTGCCCAGATATATTAAGCAAACTATTTTACGTAGTACTTAGGGCGTATTATTATGCGAAGCGTACGAGAGACCGCAATTTGCCGTCTTGAACTGACGTCGTATTGAACATACGCCTTTTTAGATGAGGTTACCTTGAATCTACAAGATTTTTAAGTCATTCCCTATTGAAATCCATCCCCGATTTTTTCCTACTGTCCATACTCCATCCTGTCCGTGTGTCCTTTGCGAAATTTGTTACTGTAATTTTATTACCAAGTTTAAGCTACCGTCTCCGTACGTATGAATAATATAGGTTTAAAAATCCGAATTGGTGCAATATTCCTAGAGTAAAACGCATTCAAACAACCAAACACTTGAGCTTATCAACCTTAAACGGGACGTAAACCTCGAACTTCGCACCGAGACACACCACCGCCGCTTCATTCCCGCCTCTAATGAAATCTGCATGCACATGGAAACTTCATATGTTAACTGCCATCTCGAGTGCCTCTTCAAACACCTCGAGCTTAACGCTAATTTAATCTCTATATGCTATAAAATAACGTCGTTTGACTGCACCGTATGGTAATCCAAACTCTGTTGAGAGAGTATTGAATATATTTAGTACCCGGCTGGATGGCGAACACACACAATCATAAAAAAACTCACCATATTGGTTGTTTTAGAGTCCCTGTTTCAAGTTATACCGGTGTATATATAAAGTACTTTACCATTCTAGAATAACCATAGGTATTGTTTATAAGTAGTATGTAAAAATCGATATATCTACATTGAAATAAAATTGAATACGTGTTCATTAGTAATTGATGACGCCAGTCGGCTGGCGCTAGGCTGATTTAGCCGAAGCTCATGCGATACATTATTCAGCCGGTCTTATATAGATTGTTTTCACTCGTACCAGCTCTTCCCGAGAGACTCGCACTTTACAGCAGCATAAATTAAAAACAAGAATTTTCTGTGAAATCTTTCAGTGAATAAGTTTGAGCCGCGCTGTGATGAATTTTACAAAACACTTACACGAACTTTAAATTATTTTCTTTTGCATAATTAAAGTAGGTTGGCGTATTTCTATTTTCTAACAACAGACCGGGCTCTGTGGCGTATCTTGGGAGAGGCCTATATCCAGTAGTGGACTGCAACGGGCTGATGATGATGATGATGATGATGAACAACAGTAAAATAATGTCGCTTGTATTGATATTAATATTATCTTTGAAGTATCATATTCTGAAGTTAGCCGGTTTTAATATTTGTGTCCCGTCCGTGTATAACCCATAATATATGCTCGGCCTAATAGCTACCAATATATACTATAGCTTTATCAATTATCGTTCGCTTTAATGGTGAAGGAAAACATCGTGAGGAAACCTACATACTTGAGAATTCTCCATAAGAATTTCGAGGGTATGTCAAGTCTGCCAACCCGCACTAGGCCAGCGTGGTGGACTAAGGCCTAAACCCTCTCAGTAGTAGAGGAGGCCCGTGCTCAGCAGTGGGCAGTATATAATACAGGGCTGATTGCATTGCAATAGCTACCTCTCTGCCTATCCTTCAGGGCTAAAGGCGTGTGTTCATGCTCATACATAATACGACAGGCTATCCCGGGCACGGCACCCGAGACATCCTGTAGATTTAATCCGTTGTTTGCTCGTCTAGCACACTCGGCACGCCGCGACACGGGCCTACGCAAACACTTATTGACACAACACATTACACAACTACATTTCATACGAACCGACACGAATATCAATACATTTAATATTAAGTTCGCAAGTATAGAGCATCAACAGTAGGTACGAGACTGTTTGATATACGTAATATGACATATATGATTTAGATGAAGATTTTTTTATACAAAAAAAGTAAAGGACGTCAAATTATAAAATAATTTTTAATGATTTTCTAATACCTACTCTCTTTTATACGACCTGTTCCATACTGCTAATAAATTAAATAAGAACTATGAGTATGATAGGCATTATAATACGTAGTTCGTTTAAATCAAAGAGCCTCGGTGTTGTTTGAGTGTGTCCGGCACAGCTCTCCCGGGCCGGGCGTCGCGCGCTGAGCGTCGAGAGTGCGTGACAAATGTGCCGCTTTATTGGCTCATTTGAGCACATCTACAGCGATAGTTAATCTCTTTATATGTTGCGCTATTTATCAGAATTCTTGTCTTCTGACCATTATTGCGTTTGTGTTAACTGAAGTGCATGTATGCTCTTTAAGTTTTATTACGTGTTATGTACGCTTTTTTACAAATGCTTGGACGTCTTTGTGTATACTTGGCCAATAATATATCTTTTTAACAGTATTCAACCATTCTACGTACCCCGGCATGTCCACTAGATGGTAGTAGATGGAAATCATTCATAATAATACATTTTTCTTTGTCATCACTAATTCTTTTTACTCCTCTTAGAATACAAATGCGTGATCCGGACCATTTTTCTAAATTCGATATTTCATCACAAACGCTTTTAATAAAATCTATATTATTATCAGTTTTAATAATACACACTTCATCAATTCCTAACTTATCACAAAACAAACTCAATTTCGGCACAAATTCAAATAACAATTATCATTGTGGTATAATATTAAAAGCGGCGATAACCTAGTTGGGAATGGAACGGACTGCCGAGACGAACGTCCGCAGCTTCAAAACCCAAGGATACTTTTGACTTTTCTAAAGTTATGTATGTATTCTTCGTGAATTATCTTGCTTTAACGGTGAAGAAAAACATCGTGAGGAAACCTGCATACCTGAGAAGTTCTCCATATGAATTTCGAAGGTATGTGAAGTCCGCCAACCCACACTAGGCCAGCGTGGTGAACTATGGCCTAAACACTCTCAGTAGTGGAGGAGGCCCGTGCCCAGCAGTGGGACAGTATATAATATAGGACTGTTATATATCATTGTGGAGGTCGGGCTGAAAGATGTTCCACTAATATGTTATAAGTTATTTGCGACTGGTTTATTAGTTTTTTTTAGTCGGGGTAGGTAGTCCCTTCTTTCATGTTAGTTCTGCCACCGACAAGTGTACAGGCTCTATTGTGGCCAATGGAAGGACTAAGTATAATAAGAGTAAATATTGAATATTGGAGATGAAAGGATGATTGGATTTGTGTTTTTAAGTTCTGGATTATTCTGTCACTTACCTTCAGACGGGGATGGATTGTACTATCATTATAATTAGGTATATAAAACATTATAATTAAGGTTTTTAAAAAATGCAATCTGCTCGTGTCGACTCAAATTACACTCACCTGAGCGAAAACAAAGAAAAATACGAAGAAAAGTTCACGTCGCGACGCGAACAAAGCGTGTATTGTTAGCGTGTGACACAGAGGACGTGCGACAGGGCCCGGGCCGTGGACGGGCCGTGCACTGACAGGTTCCAGGAAACATATCCTTGAAGGAATGAACAACTACTAGAAAGTCAGTAGTTAAATCAGATCGACTATGACACAATTATTTTAATATACTAGATATGATTTCATAATACACGCATCAAGATTTTAACTTTAAAATCACAACGTATTCTTGTATGTCTGCAGCATGGAATAGTTGGCTCCACCCCGACGCTAACTACACTAATATTATAAATTGGTAAAGTTTGAAGTGTGCTTGTTTGTATGAGGTAACCTCTATAACTACTGAACTGATTCAAAAATTCTCTGCTAAGTAGCTACAATGTCTGTAAGTAACTAACATAGTAAATAAATATTTTATTTTAAATTGATGCATAATTCATTCATCCTTAACGCTATAAACTCAAAAACTACTAAACGGATTTTGATGAAACTTGGTATGGAGACAGCTTGGAACCCAGGGAAGGTTTTAGGCTACTTTTTATCCCGGGAAAATATAAACCAGAACTTTTACCCTGGAAAAAACATTCTTGGTTGAAACCGCGAGTAATTTATTATGGAGATATTTGGAGGCCCTAAAAAGGTCAATGGCTACTTTTTATCCCGGAAAAGCATACCGGGATTTTTATTCCTGAAAATCAAGCGCGCAGATGCAGATACTATGGCAGAAAAAAATAAAAGCATATTATGTTCTGCTCCCGAAGCGAAGCTGGGACGGCTCCACCACGCTGGCCTAGTGCGGGTTGGCAGACTTCACATACCCTCGAGATTCTTATGGAGAATTCTCAGGTATGTAGGTTTCCTCACGATGTTTTCCTTCACCGTTAAACCGAACGATAATTGATAAACAATACACACGTAACTTCGAAAAGTCAGAGGTGTGTGCCTTGGGTTTGAACCTCCGGACATTGTCTCGGCAGACCGTTCCATTTCCAACTAGGCTATCGTCCGGCTATCGGGTGGCTAGTAAATAAATAAAATTAATTTTATTCTGGGAAAACTGATTCATGTTGTCGAGGCTTGTCTATGGATGAAGCGGTTTAAATAAAATAATGGTACAATTAACATTAAAATTGTACTGAAAAAAGTTAATATTAATTACAGATTCGTCCCATCCGCGACCCGACAAGCCCATGACTGCCACATTGCACAAATGCAACGTTGCATGACTACGTCATGGCATTATCGTCTCTACAATGTGTTTGTTTTGCCCGGTGAGCAAAACAAGTCAGATATAAAGTTCCGCCTGAACTATCTATCCTATTCCTTTGAGATCCCTTCTCACAAATATTAAGGCTCACTGTCAGTCCTCATAGTGTTCGGCAATACGTGTATGCTATAATCAAGTTTATTTGTTATTTTTACCGCGAAAACAGAAAACAGCAAAAACTATGGCGAAGTTCCTTCGATTGTTATCCGCAGCACGTCGCCGCTCTGCCAATTCGATCACTTGTAGATTGTCTCAGTTATCAGCGGCAGATAGCATCTCTTCCGCCCCGTGACCTCACAATTGCGACCCTTTCCGACAACTCTTCCTTTTCAGCGGTAAACGACTTCTAATTTTAGTTGTTTTATTATTTGGACGAGCGGAATGAGAGAATTCAATTCAAAATAGAATTGACGGTAAACTTATACGTAATTTGTTGGTTATCGTTCATTGTCCCGCATTCATTTTCGTCGTGGAATTATGGACATGCTTTCTAAAGGACAAAATTATGAATTCCAATAATATTATTATAACAATTTATTTCCTCTCCTAAACAAGTGTGCCACTCACCACCTACCAAACTTACTTTTAACCAAAATCTTAATTTTATTTTATTTCAATAATAAGCATTCTGAATCACGGCCTCTTACTAGAACTATGATTATAATTAGATATTCGTCGAGGGTTCCCGAAGCGACGCCTTCTCAATTTTGGACACCTGTTGAACACCAATAACAGGAATTTATTCGGAAGGTGCGCTGGGAAATTGTGCTAGTTACCGCTTAAATTGGGTAATAACTGAGTAAAGGTTACTCTAAACGTTGTAATGAAATGAAAAACTGTTAAGAGGGTACCGTATGTACAGTCAGCAGCATAAGTACCTGACCAAAATCAAAATTTCAATCGCCTATATACGCGTTAAGTTAAACTGAAACATTTTTTTTCTTCGTTTGAAGTAAAGTAAATCTCTTTCATTTTATTTTTATGAAGAGAAAAAAAGATTAGTAAGAACACTAAAGTATGTAGGCAATTTGAAATTTTGAATAATGCTGCTGACTGTACTGTCGACGTCGTCGTCGTCGACTAGATATAAGTGTATAAGTGTCCGTAACCCACGATCACATACAACTTTACAGAAAATTTGTTCATACGATGCTGGTCTTTAAAGAATAAAAATAGTTTTTTTTTAATAACTAGTCTCAAAACGGTGTCTCTTGCTGTCTGGAACACCACAAGCAAAAACTAGATAAAAATTCAATTAAGTAATAGCGTGAGCAAATATCGATTTATTAACTACAAAAAAATAGCCATCCTAATGGAGAATGTCTGTTGAATAAGATATTCATGAGTATGCAAGTGTATAAAAATGTCTATAAAACTGTTTTACACCGTAAGGCCAACGCACAGTGATCGCCTCAACATAGAGAAATGAAAAAGTATATTTTATACACATTGTATAATAAATATAGCAGTAGCCTAACGGATGTAGAACAGTTTGCAGTGAAGGCGATGTTACTTATATCCTTCTTTATCGATCCTAGACATACAGCTATGGCTCTACAACACCTTTGAAAACTTTACGAATAAAACTGAATAAGCTATGCAGATTTACCAACCAGCATTAAACCAGCATGTTGGACATTACTTTTAATCGTAATATCCGTACCCAACAGCTGTAGAATTTAATATAAGGCAGATGTTCATGATTTGAAAACTGGACTTTGGAATCAGCACACTGTTTTAAATCGCAATATACTCTACATCTCATAGCTAAAGTTCGTTTGTCAATGGTCTATTTTTGGGCGATCTGGTGTAAGTGCGATGAGTTTGCATAAGTCTTAATGGTGTCGCTTTGTGGGGGGAATTCGCAATAAAACATATTATTATGCTAATAAAGGGCCGCCCCCAATTGTTAAATTTACTCGAGTAACTCATTAAGGCAATGAAAATATATTTTGCTTTCAAGAAGCTAGAAAGAGATTTGTAATGAGTATAGTTAAAACATTTCTTTTTTGAAATTAGTTTATATGTTAGAATACATTTAAGTGTATGTACCTAGAAAATGACCGCTTTATCAGAATTCTACTACTCTATTCATTGCACCAAATCTCAAACGGGAGGAGTCGTATGTACCTATCAGATGTTTACAACAAATACGCGCCCACAAGCGCAACCGCCTTACATTGTTAGATTTATTACCATTTCCACTCATTATGACAGGTAGCGACCGCTATATTGGTTTTATGACGTTATGGACCCAGTGTCATCGGCGCAATCAAGAATTTATTCGGAGTGAGTACCGAAGGAACCAGTACATACACTTTTTGACTACACTGATGTCTTTAATAAGTATGTACAGTTTAATCCAAAAAATAAACACAACATAACATATACATAGTACATTTCTATCTGTGGTGGCTTGTGATTGGCTTATTGTTTTTAGTTCTTATTTTTGTTTACTGTTATAGTTAGCTGTGAGCCAATCAAATAAACTAAGCTAAAATAAAATAATACTTTTACCCATAAAGAATAAATCCTTCATCCCTCGTACTGTGGGCAAAAAATAAAAATCCTTCAATTTAAACCAAGAAAGTCCTTTTTTTCATTATTCCAGCAGTACGTTGAACCTTAATATCTGTTAGGTCCTTACACATCGTGGCAGGAGCGAGGTTAATCAACGCTTCATACTGCCAACCTTATCTTATATACCGAGCTATTATTCACCAAGTATACCACGATATATATGTTGCGAAAGTTCGTCTGGGTTGCAGTTTTGTTTATGGTTGTGCGAGGACAATCACGCCTGAATTATGAAATGAAATTTCTTTATTTATGATCTAAAGGACATTGTAGTCGGTAAAATTTCAGCACTATCAGATTATAATAAAGTCCCAGAATAAAGTCTTATACACTACGCAGTACTTACTTACGTCATTCACAGTTATGTATAACGTTGATAATATTTATGGGCAGTTAGTATTTCTCATTATACACATTGTATAAAAAAGTCCCTTTAGAAAAAACACTGCACACCTGCCGCTGTTTGGACCTTAAACGGCCGTGAGCTTTTATATCTACACGATACTGATTTCACTGAATTACGATCTGCATTTATTAAAGTAACCTCAGATTATAATTACAACTCGTCATTACGTAGTGGAATTACGAGGCGCTAGGGGGCGTGAGGGCGACCTCGGCGGCGACCTCCGCGCGGACCGCTGCGGAGATCCACAGACCTCCGCGGGCTTTGTATTGTCCCGGGATGTATGGTTGATTTATTAATGCCTTTAAATTCATTGTAAGATTGTCTCAGGAGACAGCCATTGTTGGAGATAACCTATTTATTACAGCGTCAGTGCTTGAATTAAAGGATATTTAAATCCAGAAGTCAGACCATTGTTTATCGTTCCAAGAATTCTGTCATTTTTCATCGGTTCGTAAATCGTAGATTTGGTTTCTGTAGTAATTTAATCTATTATCCTATTCTTGTTAATACCAACTATTTCGAATTTACGTTTATCACACACACACAAGCCTTTTTATCCCCGAAGGGGAAGGCAGAAGTGGACCTGGTGAAGTGCATCCACTTTTTCGCCGTGCATCTTCCGTCCCATGCGATGATAGGCGGCGATTCTATGCCAATATCGGGCAGAAATTACAAACTTCAGGCTGATATTGAATAGAAAAACTGTATATCACTTTTTCCCGACCCGGGGATCGAACCAGAGACCTCAGCATTGCAGTCGTACCGAAATAGTATGCCACGTGGTACTTAAACGAAGCAATGTTTCCCCTTTGATTAATTATATAACCTAGATAGACACTGAACGTTTTAAACGCGTCGCAAAAAATAGAGGCGAATAGTTCCCCACTAAATGAGTTCGAGTGAATTAATTTTTGTTGTTTTTCATGGATATAATTTTCTCCCCGTTTTAATAGAAACCATGTAATAACTGGTATCATTATGCGCGCACACAAGGATACGCAGAATGATTCAGCGATGGCGTATGACACAGCTGTCGCCTGTCACGCATAATAGCTTAAGAAAAGTTGGTCTGTTTGTTTTAGTTTCGTTGCAGCCCGTCACTCTATCTAGGTATATAGTTAATCAAAGGTTTTCCCCTAATCGATTGAACCAATTTTGATGATGTTTTACTCTATGCGTGTAAAGCCATACAAAGTCAACCCGAGAAATTCTTATTCGAATATTACAATTATTAGTCACTCGACGGAACTCAAATGCTCTCTATAATGCCTTTGAGCTCTCATGTCGAGCTTCCTGTAACAATCTAAATGTCCAGACCTCTTCCGGGTTCTGCAATTTCCGGAGTTTTGTTCCACTCGAGAACTTACGGATATTAAGGAAATTATATTTAAGCTCTATTTCAATATGTTTTAAAATGTCAAGTCGCGCATGCTCATGCTCACGCCTTTTATCCCCGAAGGGGTAGGCAGAGGCGCAACTAGTGCACCCACTTTTCGCCAAGCGTATTCCGTCCCATGATGTGATAGGGGGCGAGCCTATCGCCATACCGGGCACAAATTCCAGACTCCGGGCTGATACTGAATAGAAAAATCCAATATCACTTTGCCCGACCCGGGTATCGAACCCGAGACCTCAGCCTTGCAGTCGTACCGTAATATAACTACGCCACCGAGGCATGTCAAGTCGATGTATATATTTATCCTGGAAGAGTAGAGTGAGAATTTTATTTATGATGAGGCCTTTCAGGTGGACGGAGCCGGAATCAACACGTAGTATTAGAATGTGTATTACATATTGAATAATCAGCCCCCTTAGCACGAGTTTACGCATTTTCGTATAGTATTCGTATCGAGTAAGTAAACGTTTAATAGTTTGTAATACTTATTACTTACAGATCCATACTTTCGATTTCCAAATATTTTAAATTTACCGTTACCATGGTTACACGTATACTATTCGAAGTTTACACACGCGCAATGATTATGCTAGAATATTTTAGTTCAAAATATCGGGCCATCGGGGAGCTGTTAAAATTTCCATACAAAAATGTACTCCCACGAAACCATTACATTTACTAAGTATACGATTTCGCTTAAATTCGTGCTAAGGGTACAGAATGCTCATATATACGTCTGTGTCATCGAGCTTATTTATCTGTCATCATGAATTATAGGATTTTCAAAGCATTATTTTAATTTTGTGGAATGCAATAATTAATAATCATAATAAATAAATACAACATTTTTGTTTGTGTCTCTATGTCAGATGCTAAATTTTGTAACGTTGTGTTTCACATAAAAGTTATATTTTTATGTGTAACCCTAAAACATCGGTAGATAGTTGTGTAACAAAACGAACATATAAAAGTTCTGCTGAAACAGTCGTAATATTGTTTCGTGAGCAAACAATTGCCGTTTGTACGAGTGTTTCCGATAGTTCGTTGAGTTTTGCACATCCCTCCTCTTCCCCTGCCCCACTCCCTTCCTCCTCGTTACCTTTTCACTATACGCGGGGTGCGAAGGTCGCATCCTGCATGAAGAGTCCGGGCAGTGTGCTCCCGGGGGCATATGTCACGATAATGGACAACGATGATAGATGGCGTATTGAAGTTTGAGAGCTTGCTGTTATATTTATTTTAGAGTTAGCTTCATTTTTTTTTGGAATTGGATGTTGTAACCTGCGTCACACATATCGCTAAACATCATCAGGTTTTCGCCAAATAATCATAGAAAACCATCTAGAAGTGATTAAAAAAGAGAAGAGTTAAGGAGTCGAACTTGGTTGAAAATACGGACACAGATGCTGATGCGAAACGGATATAGTTAGAGACATGCCTTTTTTTTTATCGCGGGGAAAAACGCGTTATCGCTACCACCACTGTTGGGTGAGTGCAATGGTTATGTTGGTTTCACCGATCTTACGGCCCAATGCCGACACTCGGGAGTATATCGTCATCGGGCTAACATGCTTGTCAAGATGGTTTCATATCCTTACAACTGTTTGGTGGCAAGAATAGAACGTGCTGCGGGCGTGGCGGCCTCTCGTTTTATGCTTTATTTCAACAGAAAACAAATTAAAACGATAATAATTTTCACTTCAACATTCTTTTCAAAGTATTCATCGATAAAAGTGTTATCATTTCGCGTCTTCATGAATGTGGATGGTGGTTATAATTGAGCTGCTAGTAGCGAGGGAGCGAAACACGCGCGGAAACGACTCTATGTACCGACTCTTTCAAAACGACATTAATGAATATTTTATTATCTCGGCAAAGTTATTGGTGGTATCAACAGTATCAGAAAATCTGAATTCAAGCAGAATCGATCGCAAAAGCGTTATATAATGAATGGCACGGTAAAGTGAAGTAGTAATTAATATATATTCTTATGAATGCTAGTATTCTAGAATGTAGGTCTATAAAATGTTTCTCATTTTCAGACATTCGTTTATCACCATTTTATTATAATTACACATCGCTAATATTCGAGTAAACAACCTGCCATATTATCTCATCTTCATCATAAAAACTCAATTTGATGGTCAAACATTATGAGCTATGACCGTGGCATTGTGCTAGCTTTACTTCACACACACAAGCGCAAACATAAAAGTAATGAATGAAGCCATAATCTCGCTAGTCACTCCATAAACACGTTTTATTATCAACTCTAAACACAACATGTTTAGCTTTTTTTTTTTTTTTTTTTTTTCGCGGAGAAAGTGACTTATTACTACCGCCCAGCCTTCAAGGGGGGCGACTGAGCGTCTATGTTGGGTTCACCGTGCCTTACGACCCGGCGTTGAGCCGCCCGGAGAGATGTAACCATCGGGCGACCGCCGGGCCGAGTCCCTAACCTATGTACAACGCACGGCATACCAACCAAAACTCCGCGGTGGCCATCTTCGGCGCATTAGGGACGGCTGCGGGCTTCCTCTGACTAATGTCTAAGTTGTCGTCCGCAACCGCCCCTGCGCGGTGCCGCCTGGTGCGGCCCGTCTCCTGTTGTGGGGGGGCTCAGGAGCCCCCGGGAACCGAAGGACGCCCTCGGCGTCAACGGCAGCGTGAGGCCTACCAGCCACGCTGCCGTCCATCACGGGGATCGCTACAATGTGCTAATAAAACACAAATATTAAAGACGGACAGCCCCCTGCCGCCCGCCTGCGACCCCCGGTGGCCCCTATTAGTCGCCTTTTACGACAGGCAGGGGATACCGTGGTGGAATTCTCCAAACGCCCCCAATCCACAGGGCGGAAGACGCCGGTCAGTCGTCCACCCGGCGCCTTCTACGTCTTGTCTGGCGGCGGGAGGGATCTCCGCGCCTCCGATCCCTCTCGGCACTCTCCTTCCGTGAGAGGACCACCTCACAGAAGTGTGCCACCGCACGCCAGGACCTCCGGCTGTCGACCATGGAAGTGACCACGGCCGGCAGCGAGAGGTCTCCTCCGACGACTGCTCTGAGAGCGCTGCGCTCCTCATCCCAGGCTGGGCAAGACTCTAACGTATGCTGGGCCGTATCCAGCGGGCAGTTGTCACAGTTGTGACACACGGCCGACACCTCCTTCCCCACTACCCGCCACAAGAACTCACCGAAGCAGCCATGCCCGGTGAGCACCTGCGTCAGGCGAAACGTTGCCGCACCGTGGCGCCTGTTCAGCCATTCGGCAAAGACAGGACGCACTGCCGCGACGACCCTGAGCCCCGCTGACGGGGCCTCCAGCCTGAGACGCCACTCCTCCACGGCGGCTCGCCGTAGGGAGGCCCTCATGGCCTCCACTTCCTTCAGGGCCGGATGTTGCCCGCGACTGGACGCCTCCTCCCGCCAATGAAAGACATCGGAGAGGGATTTGGCGTCCAGATCCCAGGGCAGAAATCCGGCCAACAAACAAGCCGCCTCGAAAGAGACCGTGCGGTACGCCCTGATCGCCCGCTGCGCCAAAGCTCTCTGCGGAGTGCGCAGGAGGGCGACGCAGGGGCGGTTCAGGGAGTCAGCCCAAACGGGGCTGCCATAGAGGGCCATGGACCGCACGACTCCGTGATATAACCTCCGGCAAGGGATGACAGGACCTTCCAGGTTGGGCAGCAGGCTGGACAGAGCGCCCGCTGCCCGAGACAGTTTCGTCCCCAATTTCTTGAAATGGGCGCGGAATTTCCATCGGCTATCCAAGACTAAACCTAGATATTTCATCTCTTTGCCGATGGGAATCCGCACCCCCTCAACCACGATGTGGGCACCGGCCGGTGGCCCTCTCCGAGGCCCATGGAAACAAATGGCCTCGGTTTTCTCGAGGGCCACCTTTAAACCCAACCGTCGAATCCGACTTACTACTTGGCCGGTGCCCACCGCCGCCAAGGTAGCGGCGTCCCGGAACGTCCTGGCGGTCGCTGTGACCAATGTGTCGTCGGCGTAGCACGTCACGCCGACGTCCCAGAGATTTGCACCACGGAGCACCCAGTCGTACCCGATGTTCCACAGGAGAGGGCCCAAAACCGAGCCCTGTGGAACACCGCACGACATCGCTCTTCGGTGCCACCCGCCGTCGGCGCCCGGATACACCACGTCCCTGTCAGACAGGTACGCGTGCACCAGACGCCGAAGACAGGGCGGCACCTCGTGGTACCGCAGTGCCTCGTGAATGCAGGGCCAGGGCAGCGTGTTGAACGCGTTGGAGATGTCCAAGGACACCGCGACAACTACTCCGCCTCCGGCCACTGCATCCTCCGCCTGTGCCTTCACCCGCAGAATCGCGTGGACGGTGGAACGTCCCCTCCTGAAGCCAAATTGGCTGTCGGCCAAGTTCGGTCCGACCCTCTCGAGGTGCTCGACGAGGCGAGCACGGACGATACGCTCGAAGAGTTTGGCGACCTCGTCGAGCAACACGATGGGCCGGTAGGCCGACGGCGACTCTGCGGGTCGTCCTTCCTTCTTTAGCAGGACGAGCTTCCCGGTTTTCCAACGCTCCGGGAAGACGCCCTGCTCTAAACAGGCGGTGAATAAACTGCGGAGCCTCGGGCCCAGGTGCTCGAGGGCTAGCACCCAGGCTCTTCCTGGGATGCCGTCGAGCCCCGGGGCCGTGTTTTTGCTCCGCAGCCGAAGCACTACCGCCCGCATTTCTGCGGGCGAAACCTCTGGGATATCCCTTGCCGAATTCTCAATCGACGATGACGCCACATCCGGTGGCGCCATCGGTGGAGGAGTGGTCTCCACGGTGGCCGGGAACAAGGCCGCGACGACGTTGGCCAGTAATTCTGGCCGGAGACTCTGCGACAGCGGGGGCGCCGCTGGACGAAGCTTATTCATTACCATGCGATAGGGGCGCCCCCACGGGTCACCGTCGAGAGTCTCCAGAAACTCTTTGCGTGCCGCAACCTTGGCCCCGTGAACGGCCACCCGCAGCGCCCTCTTCGCCTCTTTGTAGAGGTCATAGAGCCGCCGTTCTTGGTCTGCGTGATCCCCACCTCGAAGCCTGCGACGACGATGCCTGGCGTATCGGCGGCGCGCAGCGATGCATGACGTGCGCAACTGCGCTAGCTCCGCCGACCACCAGTACACTTGTCGCCGCGGTGAGCGTCGGAGGGCCCGGGGCATGGCGGCGTCGCAAACGTCCGACATTGCCACCCCGAACCACTCCGCCTCTCGCTCGACCCGTACCGGCCCGTCCGGCACGGGGAGCCACGACATCACCAGAGCGGCCAACTCCAGGGCCTCTTTATTGAGGCGACGAATTACCCACCGCGGGTCGTCCTGATTCGGGGCACTCGGTTCACCACCGGGCTGGATACTCGGAGACGCGGAGACGTCGAACCTGATGTAACGGTGGTCCAACATCGTCTCCACGCCCGCGAGGACTCTCCAGCCCCGTACACGGTGCGCGACGGCGGGACTTGCAAACGACAGATCAACAATAGACCCGCCGTTGTGCCGCACGCACGTGTGCACCGACCCCCTGTTCAGGACGACCAGGCCGACAGAGATCGCCCAGTCCTCCAGGACCCTACCGCGACCGCTCGTCGCCGGCGAACCCCAAGCTACAGACTTGGCGTTGAAGTCACCGGCGACGACCGCCGGATAAGGTTGGCCTTGTTCCACCAGGGCCCCCAGCCGAACAAGAAAAGATTCGAATTCGGCGAGGGGTCTGTTAGGAGAGAAATATACTCCTATAACCCAAACTTCTCCCAACAGAGCCGCCACGCATCCCTGGTCCTTCGATATCTTTTCGAAGGGCGGGGAGCCAGCGGCACCCTGGGTGATTATGGCCACCAAACCGTCTATGTCCCCGGCCCAGTTGTCACGGAGAGGGACAAAATACGGCTCAGCGACCACGGCCACTTGCACTGACCACTGCGCCAGGCTTTGGGACAACAGGTCTTGGGCGCTGGCGCAGTGGTTGATGTTCGCCTGGAGGAACTTTAGGTACATTATTGGGCGATCTCTTCAACACCTTCCATCTCGGCCTCTTGCGGTGGGCTTGCTGACTGCGGCTGGGTTGTAGTCACAGTAGCAGTAGCATTACGTCGCGAAGGGCGACGACGGTTGCGGCGGGAGGAGGCGGAACACGCCTTCCCCCCCACTTGGTGCCCGGCGGGCTTGCCGGAGGCCACGCATACCACGCAGTTCGGCGCGGCACTGCACTCACGGGCCTTGTGGCCTGTCTGGCCGCAGCGGTAGCACAGCGCGCTACGGTCCACTGCGCAGTCGCAGAGCTCCCGGACGTGCCCATGTTTAGCTGGGAACCCGTGGGTTGCCTAAATGTAAAATTAAAACCGATTCAACAATACGATACATTACTTACTTAATACCTTATTCTTTGACATTTATGTAGAAAATATTTCAAATGGTGCATCTCTGCCTATGCTTCGATCACAATCTTATTAATATTATTGATGCGAAACGAGAAATACCTAGTAGACTAATATGTGTTGGTAGACTTCACATTACTTCGTAATTTCCATGAGTAACAAGGTAGATTTTCTTATAGCTAGTTAGCACTCTCATGCTTGTCAGTATCTTTCTATGGTATAAACACGACTAACGTTATTTCTATTATAAGCTAATAATATAACCAATGACTTATAAATCAAGTAGAAATAACAATAAACAATGAGTTGTATTGCTTCCACTTTATTTACAACACAAACATTATCTATTGCGCCTGTAAACGAAACAGCGCAGCGTCGGAACTCGGGAGTCGGGACTCCGCGGTATGAACGTTCAAGTGATATATTGGTTAAATCCGCAGATAAATGTAAAGCGAGCGCCGAGGCGGGAAATACATGCTGCCATACATTTTGCATTTTGAATGTGTAATGTGCATTTACCAAATGGTCTTGAATATTAGAGCCAATCTAGGGCGTGCTGCGTTTTATATTTCTACCGGGAATGCATTATTGTGTCATGGACATTAAAGACAGGAAAAATTGTTCAGCATTTTAAGACTTAATATACTATATTGTTTTACGATGGTAGAATGGAGTCCTTCAATTCAGTATAACACTATTTTCTTATTTGATATTGCAAGTTGCAACATAATTAAACTGTATTTGTAAGAAGTGTCTATGTATAACGGTCGCCAGATTTTTTCAGTTTAAATAAACTATTTATATATAAGCGTGACCTTATCATAATATTATATGGAAGAAATGTTATTAAAACCCCCACCTTTCCTACGTTTCAAGCTCATTTAGTCTTTTCCACATGTCTTGATAGTTTTAACCAACGTTTAAGTAAAGTCTATTAACTTGGTATTTTTGTTTCGAAGTTAAGTAAAACACATCTTATTTGGAGTTAAGCCAACATTAGGTAAAGTTCTACCCTTTGCGCTATATTATGTGGCTTAGAATACCGTGAACTGGTTAATAGTGTCGTTTGGCAACATGTGACTCTCAATTCATGGTTGGCAGGTATGGAAAATATATTATTGTATCTGACTGCAGAGCCACAATACGGTATACACATTAAAAATAATAATTATTATTACTTCAACACTATTTGAATCTCATGGAATCGGGATTAAACGTAAAACTGTCGTGTACTCATTTATTTGAATCTAGTAATATGAAATTATGAAAAGACGCAGGGAATATAATTTTACTCGTTCACATTAAAACATTCCGAGCGCGTTCGTTTCGCGGTAGACTCGCTTTTAAGCTGAACGCTCACTTTAAATCGCTCACATGCTAGCCCGGGGCCGACGTTAGGGCCTAATACCAGGGGGCAAATAATTATTATATCAATTTATTTTTTTCAGATTACTTTTCTGTAATTTATTTTAATTATTTACACCTATGGTAGTCCTACAATCTTATATCTTGTTTCTTGGGTACTTTGATTATCATTAATGCAAAAGTTTGCATAGGTTTTTTTTTTTTAGGTAGGCGATCCTGCATTCAACACCGGGGGAAACCTGCGAATGGGATACTGGAGTCCCCCGGCTTGACTGCAGGGGCCTGGGAGGGGAGTGGGGGAGGAATACGGAAGGGAAGGTGGGGGGAAGGGAGGTAGGTTCCCAGGATGGGCGGAAAGAGAAGGTGCCAGGAAATGTTCGGGGGCCCTTTTAGGCCTCAATGTGTTATCCAACCAAGAGGTATACACACCGACTGTGTGCCTCGGCCCGCGACTAATGTCCCCCCGCGCATGGGCGTGCATTGGGTGTGAAGACCCAGCGCACAAGAATTGCCTCGGGGGGCTTGCATAGGTGTTCGGATGATTACCAAGTAAACAGAAACCGCTAAATGGAATTCGAGTAAATTGCCATCTAGCTAGACATTAAAGGGCCTGTGGGCTTAGAATGTGGAAAAAAAACACGACACGACTCCGTTTCTTTTAATTGGGGTTAGTTGAGAGACTAACACGTGACTGGCGTATTGTTCTGTCGATCAACCATAAACATCGAACTTAAAGGACATCGTCTTACGAGTTACGTTTTTTGCCACATTCTAAGCCCACAGCGTGACGTAATACATTCGGAAAAATGCTTTCACATGGGCAGAACTATAAACAAAACCTACTAGAATTGCCACGGATATAGAATAAAACAAGAACTGCTAGATTTACAGGTATTACGTTTAACGTAGTCAAAATATGACATCGACTAGATACAGCCCTGCAGCTCTGAAGAAGAGTGGTCGTCGCGGTGCGGCGTCCGGCACGGCGCGGCGTCGCGCGGCGTCCCCGCGGTGAATCCGCAACTCCGCACACGTGATTTATAACGCGCTGCTTGCTTGATAATATCACAGACACACACACACACACCGACACTCGTACACGATGGAGTCACCGTACACACACCACGAGTGCTATTTCACACTATGCGGCTACGCTGATGGAAAATAAATGCTTCACACAGTTAAGGTAATTGGGGGTTTAAAATATTGTACCTACTAGGTGGCAGATTTTTATTGTGCAGGAATCCGTTGGGATTCAGTAATGCCTTGTTGAAGGATGTATATAGATTGAGCCTTATTGTAGTATTGTGTAAACACTGGGACAAATGTACGAAAACCACAGCTGGGGTAAATAAAAGCAGTTATTAATTATTACAATCTCAGTGAAAAAGCATTCACAGTAACGAGTTAACGAAGTTTAAACAATTTTTTGTGAATCTAAATCTTCTCAGTAATAGAGCATACCCCTACTCTAATATTATACAAGGCTGGTATAAAATTTGTATCGGTTAAACTTTTAAATGGTATTATAGGAAATGCTATTTGAAACTCCATCCAACGCAGACAGCTATTGCTCTGAGTTCATCACTAACCTCAGTAGAGGAACTCTATGCGGTGAGTTGATTCGCGCCGAGGGATATGGATCTGACAATCCGCCGCTGCGTTAAAAACTATGTGAACAACAAACCATTGCATGAAACTACTATCATTGGAACAGTATATTTTCAAGTGCAAGTTACAAATTTCGAAATTCGGCAGTAATTAGTTAACTTTGGCTGTAAAGTGTGTAAGGTACCCCGATCGGCCAAATAATTGCTTGAACGCCATTTATGAAGTAATATCTATCGAATAACTATTTATTCTTGTAATAAATATAATAATATTTTAAACTAGAATCATATGTCTTTAGAATTATAGAGATTCATTAACCTTTTTTAAAATGTTTTTATTATAATAATTATTTTGCATAAAATCTTTCTTCATGCGGTATCTATATAAACGTACCGCACGAGATATCTGCGAGATTATGCAAACGTGTGTAATGAGCAGACGACGAACCAAACGAGCTGACTACATCCACGAGCATATGCATAACAACGAGGTGAGATACTTCGGAATTTCATCTTAAGGTTATTTGATAAATTTAACGACGCGACGTGTTCAGAAAGAACGAAGTAACGATTTTTCATTTAAAAACCATAGACAATAAAATAAACTGTAGATGGCAATATACAGCAAACCATAGTACGTAATACATTGCTGATATAATTTCAACATTATCTTTACCATTTACAAATAATTTTATTAATGTAGTCATTTTAAATTAAAATACAGTGGTTGGACGATATTTGGTGACAAATAAACGCAGTGGTACATGCCGAGACAGACTGACGACGAGATCCAAGATACTTAATACTTATTTACCCGCAGTACCTACCCTTCTAATAGAATGTTGATTATGGAAATAAGCTGTAGTCTGTCATTTATCTGACTGAGTGTAGTTACAAATTATGTACAATCGAGTCTCGTTTTAGAATGGCGCGACGCAGCGTCGTTGCGCGAGCGGGTTCCCGAGCGGTGGCGAGTCGATATCCGACTGGAAGCGACCATCTGATTACTTTCTGCCCTTTATACTCGACAACCTTTATTACATGCAGTAGATTCAAACTCAACGGGAGCTGGACTACGGATGGAAGGGTGCGAAAATAGTTATACTTACCATGTTGTATACCGACTCCACACAAGATGTAAAACTCTTTACGATTAGACAAGTTTTGGAGTCAACCGATGCGTATGCAGGCCGGCATAATTCATAAAAATATGTTAACTCTATCACTGGTGTCATTTGCTAATTTCGACGGATTTCTACAAAAATATTTTAAACAATAAAAAAAATATCAGTAAGCAGAAATAATATGTATAAAATGAAAAACGATATATTCTAACAAAGACATCTTATAACATGACTAAGCCCGTGTTGTTACATCCGTGGTCAAGTAAAGTTAACGGTCTTATTACACTGGACGTAGCGCCTTAGCCTTTTTGTAAATTCACTTACAATTCGCCACTGTGATAAGAGCCTTAAACGTCCCCGTACTTTACCTGACCACGAATGAAAGAAGTTGCTTGACGAAGTCTATTAAATGAGTTTACCGTATGACTTGTGCTCTTTAGAAATATGGAAGAAACGTCATCTTTCTGCCTCAAGTGGGCATCCACATAAAAATGTTACCTTATGGAACCCCATATGAAATAAGACGCCATATTTGATCTTAATAAGCAACGGTGAAGCGGATAAAATTGCAAGCTTACACACCGCCATGCCGAGCACAGCTTGAGGTAATTATGAGTATATGCGGCCCATATATCGGTCAGAGACACTGCTTCTCTATGGTTGTCAAAGTTCCTGCTTTAGATCTGCAATAACTTGTCAAATGCGATTATTTGAAATGAGCCGCTGTAGGCTTTCCACGAAGTCTTGAAGATCCTAAACGGTAGAACAAAACGCCTTCGACATTTAACTCGATACCATCACCGCCAAGACTGTACGGTCCTATCCTGGTTCGATTATATAAATGTTTATTAATAAGCACGTCCGCGCTATCCCAGTCGCGTCACATCCCCGGCATCCGAAGCCAGGACACGGATGCGCCCGCATTCCGAGATCTGTTGCATCCATACTAAGTAAGGTATAAATCCCGGAGCCAACTAGCAACACGCCGCGCGCCGTCTGGCAAATAACTTTTAACGTGACGTAGAGAACATTCAGTGAGACACTTTCCAACAAATGTTCTTAACCAATAATTTGTATGGTCTAGTGGTAACGTACCTACTTCGGCTGTGAATCGGTAAGAAGTTTAATTCCTTAGCCGGGTAACACTTACAATATTTCTAACACGCTTTGCTACGTATTCGTTAGAACCCTAAAAGCTATTGAAGTCATGAAAGCGAACAGTCGTAAAAATTAAGCTAAATAGTTTTTGCAACTTACTTGAATATTATCTGAATTGGACTCATCTTATATTAGGCTGAGACAAGGACAGGTGTAAGAAGACGCGTTTAAAAAAATCATAACGGTAAATATTTTAAACCTGCTATGGCAAAATGACTTGAAGTCCAATTTCTATGTTATTTTAATCACAAAAACATAGCGTCCGTCGACTGTCCCAGTAGAGAAAAAAGGTGAAAACTTACTGAGAATACTCGATATCTGGTTGCCTTCCAGCAACATACAGAAGTTCCTTTACTATCCCCCGTGTTACCATCGCAAGCGGAGTGCAGTGCGCGCAATCTGCAGCGCCCAAGCCGCACCAGCTCAAGCCGCCGCTAAATAAACATACCTTGTAAATAATTCATGCGACATAAACTCCGCTCGAACACAAGCGCTCATTACTGTAACGCTATTAAGCGCGATACACTCGAACTTGTGCTTATAGATTTTGCATTGATATTCATTATGAAACATATTATTTAACCTATACTACATATTATTTAGATTAGACTTTCTTGAATACTAAGATTCCCAGTTGCGGGATTACATACACTTCTCGCTTGTGTCATGAAAGGGGTAAACGGAACTATAATGAGTACAGTCAGCAGCATAAGTAGCTGAACAAATTCATAATTTCAAATTGCCTACATACTTTTGTGTTCCTACAAATCTTTTTTTTCTCTTCACAAAAATAAAATAAAAGAGATTTACATTATTTCAAATGAAGAAAAAAAATGTTTCAGTTTAACTTAACGCATATATAGGCGATATGAAATTTTGATTTTGTACAGATACTTATGCTGCTGACTGTACACCGAGAAGTCGTCTGTGGCGTTTTTGCCCAATAATGGGGTGTAATCTAAAGCCCTATCAGACACAAATCCATTCAGAATCAAGCTGGTTTAATTGGGTTTCTTCAAGTCATAATTGATGATGGATATCCAAGTATGGATAGGTCTCCACACTCCTTGGTAATCTCCTAGCGACATCTAGGGCCAAATCCAAGATGCCTTTATGCCTCCCTACAATAGTTAACGCTTGCGTTGTCAATGGGAATGACATATTATCATAGCGATAAACTTATCTATAGGAAATGTCATTTCCATACATGTTTTTTTGTTTTTTATTAGCGTTAACGAATCTACACAGGCATTTTGGTCCCTAGTTTGTTTAATTATTTACCCCCATTAGCTAGTGGAATTACAAGAGATTCGAGTGTAGCATCGCCTAACAAGCATTATGTCGCGACGCTTTTCACGTATTCACTTTGTGTCTGAGCCGCGTGATTAGTGCAGGTTGTCTGCCACGTAGTACATTATCTTAATGTCTTATTCCACAATAGTATTTCATTATTAATAATGGCTTTTAGCCCTGGTTAAGATAGTTTATAAATGCATTATGAACTGGGAAGTCCTGGATTGAATTCCTAAGTTAAAGAAATTAGTGGCTTTTGCTAACACAATATGCCCGGATCTGTTCGATGTACAAATTGAGCCCAGGACAGCATAAGCTTTGCAATCACTAGACCTTTATCGCGATTTTGGTATATAAAAAAGGGCGGTATAGCTAACTAGAAGGGTGGTACAGTCCCCCTAGACCCGGGCCTCGGGTCGCGAACCGCGCGACTTTGCGGAAAACTCCATAAGTCTATATTAAAATGCTTTCACTTCTCATGTAAATATATTACTTTTTATGTACGTTCATGCGTACACAGAAGAGTTTTAAGTTGGAGGGGGACTGTTACTGTTACTGTTGTTGGGCTCCTTTTTCCGCACTTAGCCCGTAGAAAGTCGGGCCGTTGGGCGTGATGTGCCAGCTAGAAGTCTAGCCAGCCCAACTCCTTCCAGAAGCGCAGGATCTTCCTGGTTCCTTCACAGGCTTCTCGGAGTGTCCCCGGTGTGCCGTGGATTTCAGCCCGTTGTGCAGATACTGCTCCGCATTCCAGGATAACGTGGGAGGCTGTTTCGTCTGCCGACAGGCATCCCCTACATAGGGGGCTCTCGGTGATACCTAAAACATATAAATGTTTGTTTAATGAGCAGTGTCCGGTGATCGTACCCACCATTGTGCGTAGAGAGGCCCTGTCCAGGGACAAGAGGCGTCTCGTTAGACGTCGGTCCGGGTGTGGCACTGTTTCCCTGGACTGTCTACATGCACTAGTACTTGCCCATTGATCCGCGTGTTATTCTTGTGTTCTGCGGCGCAGCCATGATCTTAGCTGATAGAAAGGTAGTGGTACTATTGGAATGGGTCCGAATACCACAAGTTGGAGGGGGAAAGAACATACTTCTACCTCAAAGACTGATAACGCGCGGAAGATTCTTTTAATTTTTGGAATGAGGACGAACTCTAGTAACATTTTGTATAAGAGCGCACGGTCGGCAAAACTGTCGCCACGACGCACGATGCACATGCAATGTGACAATATACAATCATATTTTATTTGATAAGTACGGGCACGGACGTTTTGAACCAGATGTGTAATTTTTTTCGACAGACGAAACAAATCAGCGCCGAAATTGTGATCGTAAGGGTTCAGGCATTATGATTTTACAATGGTCGTAACAGGCAAGTGCGGCATTGGCGCGGTGACGCCCGTCCCGCGGGCTGTAAGGTGCGTCGTAAATGGCGTTTAATTAAATTCCCAAACGCGCCGGCCATCTCCGCCGGATTTATTGCTACAATCTCAACAATATTAGCTGTTTCAAAGTGAAGTGCTGGAACTGTCAGGTTTTAGGTTCATGTAATGTGAGTCCTTTTTTTTAATGCGTATTCCTTAATTCGGCCTGGAGGATAAAAACTCAAGAAGAAGTGAAGCAGCCTCCCTACAAAAAAAACTCATTTACAGCCATAAGTATATTTAATAGAATAGATATGAAATAAGGGTTAGATAGATAAATTTAGCTTAGCGTAAAGTTGCACATTCTGAATGGCCGGTCAAAAGACTAGCCCGCGTCGGCTAAAATGCATTAAATATAATCCGGTTAATGTATTCAGCAACCACCAAAAAGGATACCTTACACAGCGCAACAGTTACCAACACTGGAAACTTGAATACCCAATGGGCATTCTATAATGAGCTCACGCTTTTATTCACAAACGGATAAGCAGAGACTGAACTACAGGAATCCTTCTATATGTATAAGAGAGAGACTCCATGATTATTGACATACAAGTAACTTTAGAAATGTGTTTTAGAAATGAAAATCACAAAAATTTTAGGTTCTTGCCCTGATTATATTCGAATCTATAATATCAAAGTTCAAGTCCAACATGCATTGCATCGGACGACTAACTCGTTTCGCTTGAAATGACTTTTCTAAAGACAATCGTCTTGAACAATTTGAAGTGTCCGCCGAGTCGCGATCCCGGCCATAATCCCGGTTCTTAAGGATTCCTCGGTTATTGGAAACTGTATTGCGTGTGAAATCCCAATCCCAACCACAATCCCACTATGATTTATTGTTCCATAACAAGTTTAAAGACAATTGAAGAAATGTCGACGCTTATTTTATCGGTTATAAATATTTTACGACCGACTGTAATATTTAGAAATTATACGTATTTTATTTGAAAATATTGTTATCTAGACTCTAGGTAATTTTGTCGTTAGGAATGTGTTTTATTTACTTTGCATCTATGCATAATTTTTTTTTGACCGTCGAGTTATACGTCTATCGTTGGTCAGATAAATTTCCACTAAATTATACTCACTTAGAGTTCTAACTTTCTTGGAGCTCCTCCTTAGATTTAAAATTCTAGATAAGGTTGCTTTTAAATAGTTTTTGCTCTTAACAAATTAAAAAAGGCACCATAAACTGTGTTTTTAGATTCTAATTACTCTCTCAAAAACATGCTGCAGAACGGTGATTATATTATATCCGCGGGGGCAGTGGTGGATTTTAATATTATTCGCTCATTGATATTCATCGCTTTACGTCCGAAACAGTTGGTTAATTAACTTTTGTTTGTCAACAAGGAAAGTTAATTATACCTTTTATTCCCCGTAGCATCATTGATTAATGATTTAGTGACAGTAATCAGACTAGAGAATCCAAAAGTAAATTAATACATTTCAGTAGATCAACTGCTGGAATTTGATTTTAAATCTACATCCAATCATGTCCTGCATAGCGCTGAAAAATACCTAATATCACAATTTCACAATTTATTAAGTCATGGAACAGAAATAAGCTCCTCGGTGACACCAATTGCATTTATGCTTGCTGATTCCAGAGTACATGATAAGGCGTGTACATGATGAGTACATTTTGGTATGTACTGCTTACCAAACAAGGACGTAAAATTAAGTGCGTGTTACACTTCAGTCGCTTTATATACTTCACACGCCTTATATATTATACTTCCTTGACCTTATATACTCGGTTCGTGTTTTTAAATTAATGGTGAAACGAACAAGCTGCTCACGTGCTGCTTATTAACACGACTACCCATACATACAACAATAATATTACATCATATATGAGTGCACCACGTGACCACGAAGTGCTGCAAAGCCTTCGGAACGTCAGGAGAAAAATAAAACAAATTATTTTTCTCCCGACATTTTAATTATAATTTTGGGAACACCGCGAAGAAAATAAGAAGCATCTCTAACCAAAATCTATTATTCAGTCCTAAACAATGTAATAATTATATATCTTTCCCGGGATGAGCTATTATGACTAATCGAGATGCCACTACGATTTCACCTGGTGTGCGGTCGCCATACATACAGCTATGAAATAAACCCGGTAGGCTGGTAGAAGAGTAGTTGATTCCATAAATCCAATAAGCTTGAAATAGCCTATATCCTGTAACACTGGTCATAAAAACTGCGCGGGTGTAAAGTGTCAAATCCCTTACACTCATGTGCGGTTTTTGCTAGATGATGAATCGAAAACGGCGGTGTTTTGGACGTATGTTAATGCTTCCGTATCCTACTCTTGAGGAAGAAACGCAAAATTTCGAGTTATTACAAGATCGGGCATACACTAAAGTAGTGGGTAAATAAATAGTAATATTCGATTTCCGTTAGTTCATCATCATCATCAACAGCCCTGTATTATATATTGCCCACTGCTGAGCACAGGCCTCCTCTACTACTGAGAGGGGTTAGGCCTTAGTCCACCACGCTGGCCTAGTGCGGGTTGGCAGACTTCACATACCCTCGAGATTCTTATGGAGAATTCTCAGGTATGTAGGTTTCCGCCCTGTGGATTGGGGGCGTTTGGAGAATTCCACCACGGTATCCCCTGCCTGTCGTAAAAGGCGACTAATAGGGGCCACCGGGGGTCGCAGGCGGGCGGCAGGGGGCTGTCCGTCTTTAATTTTGTGTTCTTAGTGGCACATTGTTGCGATCCCTGTGATGGACGACAGCGTGGCTGGTAGGCCTCACGTTGCCGTTGACGCTGAGAGCGTCCTTCGGTCTGCGGGGGCTTCTGAGCCCCCCCCAAACAGGAGACGGGCCGCACTAGGCGGCACCGCGCAGGGGCGGCTGCGGACGACAACTTAGACACTTCCGTCAGAGGAAGCCCACAGCCGTCCCTAATGCGCCGAAGATGGCCACCGCGGAGTTTTGGTTGGTATGCCGTGCGTTGTACATAGGTTAGGGACTCGGCCCGGCGGTCGCCCGATGGTTACATCTCTCCGGGCGGCTCAACGCCGGGTCGTAAGGCACGGTGAACCCAACATAACCGCTCAGTCGCCCCCCTTGAAGGCTGGGCGGTAGTAATAAGTCACTTTCTCCGCGAAAAAAAAAAAAAAAAAAAAAAAGGTATGTAGGTTTCCTCACGATGTTTTCCTTCACCGTTAAAGCGAACGATAATTAATAAACAATACACACGTAACTTCGAAAATTCAGAGGTGTGTGCCTTGGGTTTTGAACCTGCGGACATTGTCTCGGCAGACCGTTCCATTCCCAACTTGGCTATCGTCGCTTTAGTTATTTAGAAAAAAATAATATATTATGCATAATACATTGTTGATTTTAATTGTAGTTTAATAATGGGTTTCACTCGGTAACTCGTCGCCATGTAGACTTTAGTCAAAACTACTATTTTGTGAAATTTACAAATTCTAGCCACAAACGATACATTTTTTTTTTTTATTCGGGCACGACCAAGTGACTGCACCTCGCCTGATGGTAAGCGCGATGCCGTCCAGATAGAGTATCGAATGGCAGTAGATGGTTATCTAATGCCATTCGACACAATCATGCCGGCCTACTAAGCTGCTTCTTCACGCTACGGTGGAAGGACCCAGGATTATAGGAAGGAGGGAACACGTGCGCCGGCAAACTATTCCAAAGCCTGATGGTGCAGCAAAAAAAAGATTTATCAAACCTATTGGTTCGGGCCGAGATGGTTTTAACCATCAAGCTGTGGCTTCGCATGCCAGCACGCGTGGTTCTGCTGAGGAAAGGAGAGGTGGGGATCAGATTAAACAATTCCTCAGAGCATTCTATAATGATACAGACGGTAGAACACGCTTAGAGAAGCGACATCCCTACGCAACTGTAGCGACTCCAAGTTGCTCGTCACGTCTGCATCATTCACAATTTTGTATTGTAATATTTGTAATTGTATTGTACAAAATGTAGCTCTACATAATTTTAAACGCGTTTCTCATAAACTGCTATTAAAACATCCCTAACAATTTCGTCTCTAAGTACTTATAGCATTTAGTTTTCATACTGCTCAACGTCCTTACGTTACGGTTTCACTATAATCCGCACATGTACTTGAACAGGAAGAATTCAGCTATATGTATATGCAAATATCGGATCAGATAGAAATCTGTTTTTCCGCTATGCAGCATATTGTGTAGGAGCCTTAAAACATTTAATTTAACACATCCAAAGACGTGTGCTATTACTACCTTTAAACAGTACGTATAACTCAATACAACTCGATAGTTGTTCCATATCTGCTTTCTGTGTTATAGTAACTTTGGTCGATTCAACCCATTAGTTCCATTTACAGGACTAGGCTACAGCATGTCTGATCTACACCGCACAATGCAGTTTGGAATAAATATTGGATGCGCTGTGAGCTATTCAGCGCGTCTCCGCCGGTAGACGGAATGGCATGCAATATTAAAGGCCGTACAGACAGCATCACTGAGCGGGCTATGAATAAATGCTTGAAGACGCCACCATTCTGAGAACTATCAACATGCTTCTGATATATTACGAAGTAGACTACAACAGCACGGCGTTTTGAGAAATGAAGGTCTTGAACTTTACATGGCTAATTTCATTTGATGCTATTTAAAGTATTTATTTCAAGTAAATACATATTGTATATACATAAGTTGCCAGTGGCACTCAAACTAAGCTGCGCTTGTATCTTGGGATGCCATAAATACAGATTACAGCTTCTATAATGAGCCGCATGAGGGATACATTGATTTTTTTCCTTATATTAGCTAAAAGTAAAATTTATGATGAGGTGAAGTTAAAAAAATATTATTATTTTATTAGATACAGATATACATAGTGATCTAGCTTAATATTTGGCCCTAATATAATAATAAGTTTGTTGTATATTCGTTATTGATTTTGTGTTTGGAAAACATGTTGTGACTAATGGGCCATAATTCGACACTTTACTTGAGTTCAGTAAAATATAGGTACTTAACAAAAGTCAGGAAAGAATAAAACTTACCCATAATAATTGAATGCCGAATAAGCTGTCGTCACATCAGTAAAATAAATGCGTGGTATCTACATTATATTTGTTTTGGTTTGAAAAATCTTACATCTTGGAAATTACAACGCGTCCACTGTCATAACGTACTACAGGAAACCTTTTATTTTTAGTTTTACTTTTTTTTTTTTTTAGTTGAAGACGTTGAAAGTTGAAACCCACATCCTTTGAAGAGTTTGGACAAGTCTTAATAGGATTTTTTAAACTGGGCTATATTAGGAAGCGGGCTATCTTCGGTTACACTATCTTATGATGTTACGGAAGATTCCTACAGGTAATAATATTAATATATTTATATTATTATAAATATATTAATACTAGTCCTGAATTATATAGGTACTGACCCACTTCTGGGTAAGGGCCTCGGCTACTACTGAGAGGGAATTGGCCTTAGTCCACGCTGGCCTAATAAGAGTTCACATACCTTTGAAATTCTCATGGAGAACTCCACAGGTACGCAGGTATGCTGGTTTCCTCACAATGTTTTCCTTCCCCGTTAAAAAAAGCGATAATTCAAAGAATACACACATAACTTTAGAAATGTCAGAGGTAATAGTTACCTACAGGTAAGTAGTGAGTTATTTATAAACAGACATTGTTTGTATAGACAGCGCGCCGCGCTATCCGCTTGCGTTGCAGACACCGGATACACGCAGAGTGCTCGCTCTCCCGCCCTTATCTAGCGTCCAAGTAGCTCCACACTCCACGCCCACCCAATGGGGGTATCACTTTTATATTTTTTGTATTTTAAACCGAAATCCACACAGGCAAAGCTGCAAGCTATTAAGCTAGTAACGGATAATTATACAGTGTCTATAGTACCGGCACGCTATGATGGCCGTTTTGACGTTTGTCCGCTCATAAAGTTTCGTATTAATTCATAACTACATTAAAGGAGCTAATTGCTGTACATTATTGTCGATAGTGACGTGCAGTAAAATTTAATGGAATGTGAATTTTACGACAAAACTCGGCAGTTGTTTTTCTATATCCGAATTGTTTAAAAATTAAATCTAATACGATCGTCGCTTATAGGATTGCTGGCTTGTATATTTCTTCGATAATGAATTGAGATTTGAATGATATTGTAATGTGTCAAAACCTCCATCATAGCGTGCCGGTACAATAGTGTCTACGTTGCCATGTATAAATATTTTACAAAAAGAATAACAATATATCTAGCGAAGCACGTCGTTACGTGAACAAGCCAAATAGCATTATGATTACAAGTGTCTGTGTCAGACGATCTTCAGAGGAGAATAGGGCACCTGAGACGAGTTGAGCATTCAGATTCTCAATTGAACCCCACTGACCTTACGTAATTATATTTGCTAAAGAAACCTAAGCGCTTCGTTAAGTTAGAAATAAATATTTTTGAAGTAAGTATTGTTTATTATAATACGTATGATATAAGAATAATTTTCCATATTCCATAATTACGTTATTAAATAGAAAAATGGATCACACTTTATAATTTAATAAAGTGGATACATTGAAAACTTTTATGGTTCGTTGTATGGCAGTAAGTTCTGCTACAAAAATTGAAGTATTAAATTTAGAAGATTGTAAATTGAAGGTAGATTTGTAACACTAACTTTTCGGACCACCAACACCTCAGTCCGCCCCGTGACCACGAAGTGCTGCAAAGCCTTCGAAACGTCGGGAGATTATTAGAGAGGAGAGAATTAAATAAAAAACCGCGATAAAATCCGTTATAATAGTTTAATTTCAATGACTAATTACTATTTTATGTTAGTATTGTGTTCATACACACTCTGACAGACACACTTGTACACGCTCGAACATACACAAACAATGCATGCACACACAAACACATACAATTACACTGCACTTACACTTTAACGTAAAATGTTGTTTTTTAATAATATCTTCCTACCGTTTTTTGTTGTATTTCCCATAACATTACATCTAAAAAAAAAACACCTTTTGGTAATATTGTAAACCTAATTTCCATGAGGGGGAGCCAGGAGTCTATAGCACAGGGTATCCAAGTTTGGGTTCCTGTCTCCCACTGTTACATAACTCATGCAACATAGGTACTTAATTTTATTACTGTTATTTAGCCTTGTATCTTACGCACTGTAAAAATACGTTTATGTAGGAAAATAAATAAATTTTATTAAAAAAATATATAAAGTGGATACATTGAAAACTGTTATGATTCATTGTATGGCAGTAGTTTCTGCTACAAAAATGAAACACTGTTGTGAATTTTAACACATTATTGACTAATTAAACTAAATGATAAACGTTTCCAATGTTATAGTGTTGTGACCTGTAATTTTTTTTCTGGCATTGAATGACGAGACGAACATGCCGTTCACCTGATGGTAAGCGATACGACCACCCATAGACACATTTAATTTCATAATAATCCGTGCACAATAAAATTCCTCTTGGCTCATGAAAGAATTTCATAAATTTATATGAATACAAAATTTGCGAGCACTTAATAAGGGCGCTCTTTGAACTGGGGGCTTCCGAGTTATTACACGCCTCCCTCCCCACCCCCGAGGCCCTTGCCGTACGTAATTAGGTATTTCGCGCAAATTGTACGCGCAAGAAGTGAAAGACCCTCAAATTTCCACTCGTAGGCTCTTTAAAAGCACCGATAATTTGCCGCTAATATCGGCGTGTAGTAAAGTGTCTGCCGGTATTACTAAGTCAATTTAGAAGGAAGCATTATGTCTACACCCTTATATGTATGTAGGAATCAGGTATATACCAAGATTGTTTAAAAATTATTTTATACTTATATCATATTTTTTATATAATTATTATTACGTGTAAAAGAAGTATAAACCGCTAAAGAAGTATTTTCATCTCCCTGGTCCGGAGGTTGGTCCCACGCGAAGACGCTTGGGTCTAAAATATTACTAGTTAAACGACAAACAAAGATACTTTTATGTTTTTACTTTTTAGAGGGTTTTGTGTCGGTAGTTATATAAATCGCAATTTAATTTTTATTTTCTACTTTTCAAGTACTGTTTTCTCCATAATGGGGCCTTGATAAACAACTATCTGACACCTACTCGTTGAGACCATTCTTATGAGTATATCTGCTATAAGTTGCTAAAGAGTTGGGTATCCCGCAGACTGCTTGATTCTACAGCATCAGCTCAATGTTAATATGTCTTAAAAATATTTCCGAAGTCACAGTACACCAAATTTTAAATCAATCGGAGTTGTGAAAATTGGAAATGAGCTGATAATCTTCAAACACCTGAACAGATCTTCATAAATTATAGCCAAGAAACATGTCCCAATCACACCAGCTTTCAAACAAAAAAAAACCGCGTCAAAAACAGTCCATTCGTTTAAGAGCTACGATGCTGCAGACAGACATACAGGTACTCAAATACATAGTCTCATATACACACCCTAAACTTATAACACCACTCTTTTTCTGTCGGAGGTTAAAAACAATCAAAGCAATGCTAAACGCGACGGACACTCGAATACGAGACTTACCACCTAACGTTAATGTGTAATCTTGTTAATTCCAGATATTACACGTATTACAATGGGAAATTCTCTTAAAATAACTCCTACCGTTATATTTGGCGCGGTTTCCACAGCTTACTTCTGTTTTCTTGTTAATATTTCCCTCGATCCATCACTGTTCCCACGGGAGTGTGCCGAGTTGCGTGGGATAGATAGTTAAACTTATTATCCTCGTAAATAGATTACTCGTAAAAAAACTCTATGTGATTGAGTCGTATAATTTATTTTTGGAAATTGTTTTGCGTATTTTTATGAAGGAATCGACTGTACATGGTGTGGTGATATAAATGTTAATAAACAACGAACTGTTATCTAGAGCGTGTAAATAAATTGACAGCCAAATAGAGTACCTACTTCTATAACATGCGCATAGTTATGCCCGGGCACACTTTACAGATGCTGAGTACGTTACTTAGTGTATGAAGCTTGGAATATGTTTTAGATAGTTAATAACGAGTCTTATTCTTCATTTTTCAAGTTAACAACTAAATTCGACTGCTGAGTAGAATTATGTAAGTCCTATGTCAAAGTCGTGTTTCCGTTTAAAAACCTTGTAACTGGTTTAAAAAATAGCCATCATGTGACTTCATATTCGGTAGCAGCCGTAACTAATGCGAGGATGTGGGGTCGCAATAATGTGTCAGGCCGTTTACCCGATTGCTGATGGAGGATAATATTTATTCTTTGTGCTCATTGCAAACGCAACGCACCTGCAAGCGCGGTTTTTCCGTTTGATACTCCTTAAGGTCGCCACTGTTCATACTTAGTTGAGCATATGCCGTCAATTTGAAGCCGAGTAACACTACAGTTCATAGTAATGGAGCTTCCGCGCGATGCACGTTGTCCCAGGATGACGATTTATTCTTTGTAATTTGAAATTCAAGGTGGTTTATTTTCTTCTTCGTTTCATTCAGCAGCACAAGAAATACCCTATTGTGGTACTTTTTGGCCCAAAAATATTTTCCGTGTAACATTAAAGGGAGCCAATAAAGGAAGACTAAAGTGCAATATTGTGACCACGTTGGGTGCAGAGAATTTGTACTTAAAAGGAAACCCGTTTTCTAAGCGGCGAATGATACGTTCCTTGGACGGTATTCTGTAACATTTAAAGATTCCCAGAGGTGTCATACGAGGAATCTTAAGGTGAGGATGGATAAAATTAAATAAAAATGTTAATTTCAATTACCTGAAATAGTTTTATAATATACGAGCTTTTTCCCGCGGCTCCGCCCGCTTGAATGAGTTTTCCCGGGATAAAAGTCCCGCTTTATATTTTCCCAGGATGAAAAGTTGTCTATGTGTTAATCCAGGACATAATCTACACGTGTGCCAAATTTCATCGAAATCCGTTCAGTAGTTTTGCGTGAAAGAGTAACAAACATCCCCATACATCCAGACTTCCATACATCCATACATCCATACTTACAAACTTTCGCGTTTATAATATTAGTAGGATGGTTTGGACTTTGGAGTTCCATCATAAGTCTTTCTTGGGGTTCAAAATATGTCGTTACCGTTCGCTAAGGATCATATTTTTTTGGTTTTATAATTATGATCATAATATATCTAGATGTCTAAGATTTTTAGTTTATAATAAAGAATAAAATTAATTTATAATTAGTATTGAACTTGATTACGTTACAAAAAATCCTTGTGGAATATAAATTGTCAAGCAAAAAACTGTCCAGAGGATAATATGGTCACGTCCTCAAGCGCGGGTTATTTACATGCGGATTTTACGCACGTGAACTCGGAATTTTAAACAGTTACCATCCATACATCACTGTCATGGAGTAACGTACGTACGTTACTATGCCGCTGGGCACCTCGATACGTATCGAGGTGCCCAGCGGCATATAATTGTATCTGTCATCTATCTATCATGTGGGATCATAAGCTTTGCCAAGTTTCCACAACTCGTACCTGTATAATATAATCAATTATAAAGTTCTTCTTCTTCTTCAACCTTTGGAAGTCCACTGCTAAATATAGACCTCCCCCAAAGATTTCCAGACCAACATGTTAGAAGCGGCCTGCATCCAGCGGGTTCCTGCGACCTTTACGAGGTCGTCTGTCCATCTTGTAGAAGGACGTCCAACGCTGTGCTTGCCAGTAGGTACAATTATAAAGTTACAGTTTGATTATTTTCATCGAATCTATGGGAGTTTAGGTACTAAGAGCTCGAAAGGTACTTTGTTTAATATAAGTTGTGAGAGTGTGTATAAGTCTAAAAAACTTGTTTTATATTATGAGTGACTGACTGACAGAATATTAATGTTCATCGGTTTCAGCGTTTACTTATATCAACCTTTCCCATACTTACATCACTACTTATCTATACTTAATATTATAAAGTTGAAGAATTTGTTTGTTTGTTTGGCTGAACGCGGTAATCGCAGGAACTACTGAACCGATTTTGAAAATTCTTTCACCAATAGTAAGTTACATTACTCCTGAGTGCTATAGGCAACATTTTATCCCAGAAAATATTTTTATCCCGGAAAAACGAAAACGGAGCCGCGATCAATGCTAGTTATAAAATAAAGTCCCCTGCCACGTCTGTTCGTCTGTCTGAATGCGATGTATGCGAATATTCACGACACTAATCTCTCGTACTGAATAATATAGGTACAATCTGTTAAGAACTCCGGTGTTTGTGTCGAAAAATATTGTAATTTCTGGAGACACATTGGCAAATCATTTAAGGGACCCCGTGCTAATCCACCCGGGCCGAGGGGCACGGGCTGGGGCAGCGGGGGAGTGGGTCTCGCTCCCTTACAGCCTGTTGCGTCGACTTGAAGGAAATGTTTCCACGTATAAATCCTATGATACTACTTAGAGTCTGTATTGTTAAATTTATACCGCACGCAATTCTTGTAACAAATAACAATGTGAAAAAAGGGAAGGAAAATAATGAGAGATCGGTATTTAGGATATCACATTATAAAAACCAAGATAGGTGGTGCGTGCTGTGATCCACCGGTATGGCCAGACCGTAGACCCGGAGTTGCTGGATTTGAATCCCAAGTCGAGAAACGTTGTGTTCCTTTTATATAATAGGAATAGCCTGGCGCTGGATCCTCCAGCGTGGAGTGAGTTCGGCAGGCGGTCGTCATGACACTCAGGTTAATCTTTCTTGCGACTTGCAGTGTGTGTTTGTATACTGTGAAGATCAATCTGAAGATAGCTATTGATGTCTATTATTTTCGGCGTTAGAAAACCTATTATCATTCTCTTATATCAACAACAAAATCATTAGTAGGAAAGCGTATCATTTTAGAGCCGCTATTCGGCAATACCCACTTATTATGATGTCCTTTTGTGCTCAGCCCCAGATGTCCGACGTGATGGATGATGGCTATAAAGTGCCTCATGTCTTTCTCGCGTGTCGTGTTTGGAGCTGACGGCTGTTTCCGTTCGGATACAGTTGTAAGGGGCTCTTCACAAGCTTTGTGTTATGTCTTAATGTTGAATTTTGGGTTTATATTATAAATTTAAGGACAATAGGTTCTACAAGATTTGTAGGTTAGTAGGTTACATTGGATGAGGAGTAAATTGCTCCTCTGATAATTACGCTCGCTAAGATTGCACATAAAGTAGGAACAAACAGGTCTCTCGTTGCTTGTCATTCTCTCACATGGTAAGTTCTCATAAATTGCGTCCCTCAGGGTTCTCATCTTGGGCCGATCTTATTTAATATTTATGTAAATGATGTTCCTAATTGCTTTCAACATTTTCTTCCATTTCTATACGCTGATAATTTAAAAATTGCAAAAATTATTAACTCCAACAGTGATATATCATTTTTACAAAACGATTTTAATAATCTATTCAAATGGTGCTCCTATAATGAAATGTCGCTAAATCTAAGCAAGTACTTCGATCAACAATTTACTAAAAAACTTAAACCAATAACATCCACATACAGTATTTCTGCTCATCGTCTTGAAGAAATTAATCAAATTAAAGATCTCGGTGTCATTTTTGATAGAAAACTCACATTCCAACCACATATGGACAACGTTGTCAAAAAGGCATCGAAAATGCTTGGTTACATTATTAGAAATGGCAAAGTATTTCTCAATGCACGAACAAAAAAATCCTTTACTATAGTCTCGTGCACAGCAAGTGTTATAGAATACGCTAGAGCTAGTGTTGTATGGCGCCCACATTATTCCACTCACTGTTTGCGATTAGAAAGGATACAAAAGAGATTTGTATGGCATCTCGATCGCTTGACAAATCTTAATAAAAAATCATTTTCTTATTATTATAGATTGAAACATTTTAAATTAGTTTCACTTAGACCAAGGGCAAGACCTTATGGATCTACAATTCCCCTATAAATTGTTACAAAATCAAATTGATTATGCATCGCTTTTAAAGAAAATTAGTTTTAGTTCCACCTTTTCGTAACACTGTCACAGGTACAAATTCTCCAATAAGTCGATTGAGTAAACTATTTAATAATTACTTTGACATTGAAGACCCCAACTACCAAAGTTTGGACAATTTCCGAAAAAGCATACTGGAGAATGTTGATGGTGCAAGCATTGTTGCTGGTGGTAGATTTATTTAAATTATTCGTTTTAATCTACACTGTACTCTTCCTTGGTGTTTCTACTTTTTAAATTGGCACTATGGGCACATATGTCAAATTGATTGTTCCAAATTCTGTTTTAATTTATTTTATTGCACAAACTTTGTAATCGTCAATTAGTTTTAAGTTATAACCTTATTTATAATGCTAGCTGTATTTACCTATCAGTTGGTTGGTCACTTTTAGATTAACTATGTATTAAGAAATCCAATATGATGTAATACTGTGGAAACCGTTAGTAGGCCTAATAAAATAAATAAAATAAAGGTCAAGGAACTTTACTTGCAATATTCTTCAAATCTCGAGTACAAGTTGACAAAAAAAAAAATGTTACAAAAGTGTAATAAACAGGTAAGTAATGTCACCATATTCTTGCGACATCATTATTTTGTGTGAGGTTATTTCTTTTTGTTACATGATATATCTTTTTGCTTTAACTGAAGTCTCAAATACATATTAAATTGGGTTAATTTTATATGTACGAAAGAGCATTATTACGTAATCCAGACCCCATATTTG
This sequence comes from Sphinx pinastri, assembly GCA_947568825.1. Classification (NCBI taxonomy): domain Eukaryota; kingdom Metazoa; phylum Arthropoda; class Insecta; order Lepidoptera; family Sphingidae; genus Sphinx; species Sphinx pinastri. The sequence continues at coordinate 17,770,703 of OX387628.1, read as the reverse complement.
TGTGACATACATACATACCAAGTTTCCAGCTACGACAAGGTCCCTTATAAAACGGGGGCAAGCCTATTGCCATTTATAATGACAATTCCAGACTCCGGGCTGATACTGAGCAGAAAAACCCAATTCTACTCGTACTTCCCCCGACTCGGGAATAAACTGGAATACGCCCGACCTACACCGCGTACGCAATAAGTACATACCTACAACTCCACCGGGAGAGTATCTGTCTAAAAATCATAAAATGCTCAGACTCAAAACAATTTACGGAATACATTAAATATTTGTCTGAGTGTAAATAAATGTGGCCTCTCGTTCACAGCTGGATGATGGTGCGCTGCGGGACTGAATTACGTCGTGTAATTGCTGCACTCGTGTCATAACACACATATAAGTTGTTAATTAATATTTGTGATTTCCATGGCTTCAGTTTTACCTGTAAATAATGCATGATGCATGTACATATTTTTATTAATATTTTATTTATAACTAGCTGACCCAGCGAACTCTGTTCCGACTTAGAGACAATAAATAAGCACATTTTGGATTTTATAAAGTACAATGTTTTTAGAAAATACAAATAAAAAAATTAAGTATTTTAATGAAACACAATACTCATAAAAAACGATTTCTCGGGATAAAAGTCCCGGTTTATATTTTCCCGGGATAAAAAGTATCCCATGTCCGTCTGCTTGGTTCTAAGCTACCTCCCCACCAATTTTCAGCCAATGTAACTAACACGACTTTCTTTTATATACACCGTGATTTTATAGTCGTTTTGGAACCGAAAGTTTTAAATTCTATATTACTAATACAGTTTAAAAAAAATAAAAATATTTTTTTTATTAACATTAAAATTAATGTGGCATTCATAATTTCGTTTACGAATAAGAAGTGAGAACCCGTGGTAACGCAACCAAATCTCACGTACTACGATCACTACGATCGGTGTCATTCATAACTAAGTGGCAAAATATTGTCCAATAAAGACAAAGAGACCGCCGCAACGTCGCCAATCACGCGCACCCCTTTGATGTTCCTGCGCGGCGCGGCAGCCGGCGAGCGCATCCAATCGCGAGCACCCCGCCCGCCCTTCAGTCAGTAGTGCGACAACCCGTGCCGCGCGCGTTAAGGTTTTAAATATATTAAGTACCAGGACATCATAAAACACAACAACTCACAGAATACGATTTTTCGGGATAAAAGTCCCGGTTTATATTTTCCCGGGATAAAAAGTATCCTATGTCCGTCTCCCGGTTCTGAGGTACCTCTCCACCAATTTTCAGCCGAATCGGTTCAGCCGTTCTTGAGTTATAAATAGTTTAACTAACACGACTTTCTTTTATATACAGGGTCATTTTTACATTGCATTACTAAATGAAACCACATATTCGTCTTTACCTCTTCTAACAACTTGCCAAAAATCATCCATGAATAACGAATATTATTGCCAAAAATCCCGGTTGTAGTTTCCAAATTTTTTGATCATTTCGTAGTTTAGTGCGAATATGGTATGTGCGAAAGTGTATTTCTGAATGAAAGTATAATGTTGCCGCTACGACGAATTATCTTAGAGCAGTAGTAGTGGCATTAGGGCGTGTAAACTTAAAGTTACTTTTTATTGATATTTATTTTGTTCGAAACTTACACTTTTTTATTTTACGTCTATGGTTAAAATAACATAATGGAAAGCGTTATTTTCGACGAGATAAGTATGTGATTTCATTTATTAACGCAATGTCAAAATGACCCGGTATATAGATATTATATTTTTTTATTCTGACAACACAAAGTTACTGAATAATTGTGGAGTGCAATAAACTTTGATTTGATTTGATTTGATTTGAATTTCACTGTAAATCTATGGCGGTATTAATAAATTAATCTCACTTTTGAGTAAAATCTCAAGTAGAAATTTAATGTATTGAAGTATTTAATAAACAAAGCTTAAGCTATCATTAGCTTGAGCTATGCTCGGAGTCTCTCTGAAGGACAAAATTCGGAACGAAGTGATCCGTCAGAGAACCAAAGTGACCGACATAGCTCTGAGAGTTAGTAGGTTGAAGTGGCAATGGGCTGGCCACATATGTCGCAGAACAGATAACCGCTGGAGTAAGCGTGTTCTGGAGTGGAGACCGCGTCTTGGCAAACGTAGCGTAGGACGCCCTCTGGCCAGATGGCGGGACGACTTGCACAAGAGGGCCGGCAGCGACTGGATGCATAAAGCAGCAGACCGGGCTCTGTGGCGTATCTTGGGAGAGGCCTATGTCCAGCAGTGGACTGCAACGGGCTGATGATGATGATGATGAAGCTGTCATTTAAGAGCTTGTCCCAACGATCATACAGCCTCAGTCGCTGGCTTGTCCTCAGCTGAGAAAGCATGGTTACATAAAGAAAAAGCTTAGCTGTCAAAATCCATCACATAATATTATAACATTTGAGGTCAATTGAGCTGATATTAATATGGGTTTATTAAATAGCGACTATCTTAAGATGCTGGCCCTGATTTGAGAGCGTCTCGGCTGATATCGCACTTCAGAACGAAATTGAGTTGCATCTAATAATACGGCCCGTAGTCATCGTATACTAATAATGTCGATCAGAGATCCGAGAGAAGTTGCGTCCATCGACCATCGCCAGATTTATGCCGGCTTGTTTTACCGAATTTTTCGACAGAGTCCATAACGCGACTCGTTCTTAGGCTCCTAAACTGCTCAAAGCAAGTTCATTACCGCTTGGTAGAGGCTAATTCCTCCCAGAGCGCTAGGATGGTAATGACGCGTCATCCATCTCAGTAATCCGCCGCTATATTGTGCGGGTAATTTCAAGGCTTGCTGAGCTTCCTAATGATTCCAGCTACGGTCTGTTATCTCAGTCTGTAATAACGTCTATTTGCAGCTCAATTTCGTTTTACCGAGAAATTACGTTTAGTAAATCATTTTGTAGTATAAAATTATTTTGTTGATATCGGAGGGCAATGAGAGATTATCTTGGTAACTCCTCATCACAATTTCTACCCACGAAGGTTTTATGGAAAGGAATTAATGTTGGTTTTTTGGGCTTTGTTGTACTTTGGACGATATCGTTGACTGCATGAGACCTAACAATAAAAATAAATTCACGTAGGCTTTCTATGGGATTGTGGTAACAACCCCCTCGAACCCGTCATTTACTCTGTAAACAAAAGTATTAACAACTTTATCATAACTTTATTAGTTATCAAAGAAAGCATGAGCTATAATTAGTGGTGCTTTCTTGACCTAGTAGTTGGCTAAATCTGGATTTAGAAACCCATTCAGCCGTTTAATTGTATGCATGAACAACTCAAATGACTACTGTTTTGCCATATAGATTTTAATCTTAATAACTACATATTTATAGTACACTACAGTAATCTAGAACCTAATTGACACAATTTGTCTCCAAACATGTTCGCACAAACAAGTATAAAGATAATTCTTAACTTTTACATGATGTTATTTTCTAAGTGACAAGTCATCTTGTAGCCCCGGGCCGACCGAACGTCTATAAAATGTTTTTCAAACAGCTTATATTCCAAGTCCAAGATACGGGCCTACGGTAAACAACATTACCTGTTGAGATGATACATGTCTAGATGGAGATTTGTGGGCGAATTCAGAGTAATATATCTTACATAGACTATGGCATAATACACATTGGGGAAAAGAGAAGTAAAGCGTCGCGATACGTATTTACACTTTATAAAAGAGTGAAATCTATGTCCAAACTACAAAGTAGGTACGTAACCGTTTGCGGAGAATTGGTTAAACTTCGATTGGTAGCCAACGCGCGGGTGAGCTCGTTAATGCATTTCCATGCGTCTATAAACTTGCCTAAAAAAAAGTGTGTGGGTACTTATGTACACGCGTTAGAAGTTATACTTCTTTGGCGTAACAAGATAAAAATCTTCTTAAAAATGTTATCTTTCGCCTTATTCTACCTTCAAAATTCAAAACTAAAATGTTGACTATAGCTAACTTCAGGGTGTCGATTTTTCGTGACGGTGTGCGCGCGCATCGTAAAAATTTACTCTCATTATTTTTCCCTAACGCGCCAAAAGAAGTATAACTTCAAAAATAATTTTAGATTAATTCTTCATTACAATATAACGTGTATTTATATGTCGCGACTTGCTACACTTCGCTTCTAATACAGACGAAATCTGTATCTGGTACTTGCAACAAGATACACTCCCGAAAAAAACACTGAAACCATTTACTTGTTTCACATCCATTACTTGCTTCATATTTGTTAAATTAGACCAGCTCGGCAAACTGGTAACCTCGAGGCGATTGACCTCCATATTTACGAAAACGGCGACGCGGCATCTAGATGTCTAACCTGATAAATGGAACATCGATGCCGCGGCTACTAGACTTCTAAAATATAACTTAAGTTTTGATGGAATTTTACTACGATCCTATTTTCGAATAGCGGGAAAATAGGAAACCTCTGAATATTTTGCTGCCACTGTAACAAGTTGGGAACTAGTGATCGAGCGGGAGCGGGACGCGGCGGAACTTCTGCCTCGAGGGAATCTGTTTCATGAGATAAAATAAAAGAAACCAGTCAAAATAACTTCGTCATATGTTCAAGATGGATGTGTTTGCTTTCGTACCGAGCGCTCTCTGGATAGTCCGGCTTAATGTCTGAGGATGTCGATTGTAGTGCGATCGGGTTTAATTTAAAATTCTGTAATCTGTTGATACTGTTTATGGATTACTTTTAGCGACCAAGGCTCCGCATCACGACATGGTTACTCATGGACATGTGCCGGATATATTTTGTTCCCGTCTGTTTAGCGTGTATGGAGGAAAACCCTCCATTGTATCTCGTTCCAGATATGATGCTTCGACCGGTGTACATCATAGATGCCGTTGCAGCTGGTATAATTCTAGAGGTTGTATAGGACGCTATCTCTTCTTTCGATTACATGTGAACCACTTCTGATAATAGTACATTTATCACCACAGTCCAAGTAGGCACTTTGCGAGGATAAAAGCAGCATTAGTTGTTCCTAAGCTCCTGAGTGTATTAACATTGCACACTCGTTCTATATTTAGGCGAACCCTTGCGGTGGCGGGCACGTGGCTTCGTGTACGTTACATCTTCAAAGGGTCTCTAATTCACAAATGCCGAGCTTAAAAACAAACCTCGCAAAAATTGCGGCCACCCTTCATTAGAACAAAGTATCTTTGGGACGGAGTTGGGGGTTATCTTCGGAGGCGTGGCCAGCGAATGATTATTTATTGAAGAGATTATTAAATTATATAAAAAGACAAGCAGGTGTTATAAAATATCTGTATAGTTGTGTAATTTTCTATGAATCTTAGAACACTCCGTCACCGACCATTCGCTGCTGTCACAATCTGTATATTAAAATAGGATTTTTATTCTTTATTTTGTTGCTAAAATATTTTTATTTTTTTTAATTGAATCCCGTTATCAATAATCATTCAAAATATTAGATAGAAGTATAACTTGACCCACGCGTGTGCTCCTAAATGTGACCCGGTGCGGCAGCAGTGGGTAAACAAAGAGCACCCGTAATGAATTAACCTCCGAATTCGTTTTATAATTAAACCATCCCGTTTCCGTGCCTTTTACCTGTTTCCTTTACCCAGAGTTCACAATTTGTTTATTGTTCGAGCTTGCGTATGTCTATATAAACATACTTGTGAACGTGATTATATTACGTCCTCTGAGATCGGAACTGACATCAGGAGGCACCAAGTCGAGTTGAGTCATAATTATTAAAGAAATAAAGGTGTCTAATATTAATACGGTCAATATAAATGTTAATGGGTAATATATAACAGTTTATAACAAAGTTATTAAATAGGTGCTTCTATAGACACTATCTAAATTAATTGACTTGGTTTTACATAAGATCTCAATTTTGTATGTAGTAAAAGAACTGTGTTGCATCTTGCAAGGCTTGCCATTTTACTCGGAGGGATCTAAAGTCGAATATTAAGTTGTTCGAAGAACTAACATACTAACTACTGGGATAGTCACAAATTGTGTCAGTCACCTCCCGGGCCCCGCGCGGCCGTGTCGGACACCACCAGACAAACGAAACTCGTTAGTGCGCGCGATATTAATTTGAACAGTTGGGGACAAGTTTCAACGAATATTAAATTTAAATCGTGCTCTCGGCGACATTAGGATACTAACTTGTTGTTTTGACTTTTCATAGCGTAGTATTATTTGAAGTAGATTTATTCTCTGTATCATGGTTCTGATTATAACTTAAGTTTCTCGTAATCTAGGATGCAATATGATGCGCCATGTTATAGCTACTTATTTGATACCATACCATACCATACCAGCCCTATATTATATACTGCCCACTGCTGAGCACGGGCCTCCTCTACAAATGAGAGGGCTAAGGCCTTAGTCCACCACGCCGGCCTAGTGCGGGTTGGCAGACCGCTGGCCTAGTGCGGGTTGGCTTACTTGATAACTTCGATTATAATAAAATAGTCTTATAAAATAATCTATGCCTCAAAGCATCAACCGATATTGATCCGATAAGTTAAACCTAGACGTAGACTTACTCGTTCCATCGTGTGCAAAACCGCCTAAACTGTATGGGTTACCTGAGATTCACAAGGCAAATGCTCCGCTGCGTCCCATTGAGAGTCAGATCGACACACCAACCTACAGACTGGCTCAGCACGTAGCTAAAGTGCTTTCACCACTCAGAGGAAACACTAGAGCATCTGTGAAGGATTCATACCAATTTGTCAGCGACATTGAACACCTTAAATTAGCTGACAATGAAACAATGGTCAGTTTTGATGTCCAGTCACTTTTCACAAGTTTAACAGTACAAGACTGCATTAAAATTGTCTTTAAGAGGTTAGCAGAAAATAACATTCCTGTTGAATATGCAGAACTACTCCAACATTGCCTCACATCTGGCTATATGTTGTGGAATGATCAGTTCTATGTACAAGTTGAGGGGGTAGCGATGGGCTCACCTGTTTCTCCAGTAGTCGCCGATATCTTCATGGAGGACTTTGAGGAGACAGCCTTGAACACAGCCCCGGTCTCACCAAGGTTTTACAAACGGTACGTAGATGATACTTTCACAATATTACCATCTGACAAAGTAACTGCATTTTTAAATCATCTCAACTCCATTAATGATAAAATTCAATTTACCATGGAGTTGGAAATGGATAACTCTCTTGCTTTCTTAGATGTTTTAGTCATCCGTAATCCTGATCAGTCCCTAAGCCACACTGTGTATAGGAAACCGACCCATACAGATAAATACCTGAACGGTGAATCTCATCACCATCCAAAACAGTTAGCTACCGTGGGCAAATCTTTGTTTCAGAGAGCACAAGGAATCTGTGACTAGAAACACCTGGCTGCTGAGCTGCAACATGTCAAGCAAGTACTGCGAGACAACAAGCTCCAAATTCCACGCCGCCGTCATAGAGACCGAGTGAAACCAGCCACAGTTGATCGTGTCCCAGTTGTATTACCTTATGTAAGAGGAGTCACCGACAAGATTGGCTACATCCTGAAGCGCGCTTCCATAAAAACTTATTTTAAGACGCCTAAGAAGATTAGTCAATTTTTACCATCTGTCAAGTGCCATATACCTCTACAAGTACCGGGCGTATACAAGATAGATTGCGACTGTGGCCTCTCTTATATTGGACAAACAAAAAGACATATAGGGGCCCGCGTAAAAGAACATATAGCTGACGTTAAACACCGACGTTCTACGAAGTCTGCAGTAGCTGAACACTCAGAAGAAGGCTCTAACCATTACCTTAGATTCGACAAGCCACAAATCCTTGCCAAAGAACACCGATTCCTGCCTAGGATGATCCGCGAGGCTATTGAGATCAAAAAACATCCTAATTTCAATAGAGAAGATGGTTGGAAACTTGCACAAGCCTGGGACCCGGTCATACATCTAATTAAATCGGGCCCCAAAAGACCTGCTGCCAGACCTCAAGACATTGTGAGCTCTTACTGCGTAGACCGGACCGCAAACAATGACTAACATCTTTAAATTGTATAATTGTGAATTGAAGGTAGATTTGTAACACTAACTTTTCGGACCACCAACACCTCAGTCCCCCCCCGTGACCACGAAGTGCTGCAAAGCCTTCGAAACGTCGGGAGAAAAATTAAATAAAAAACCGCGATAAAATCCGTTATAATAGTTTAATTTCAATGTCTAACATTCGCGTAAACATAAGGAATCATTACATCAACCGATATTTACATAGCGTTCTACGGATAACGCAGTATGAAAATATTTGAGCACGAGATTTCCCATAATGTACACAGGGCGCGATTTAAAATATCGTTCGGATCCCGCTTATTTGCATCTATATGCGAAGGCTTAGCTCGGCTGAGGGAAGCCGGCAGCCGCACACGTTCGGGAGTTGTCAGCCAGTTTCGTCGCTGTGTGCGTACTGCGTATATACCTACCAACTTGCTGCATATATGTATAAGAAATATTTTTTTAGGTTTGTTGAAATATGTACGTAATGAAATGATGAAATTACTGACATTAGCTATTTTCATAAATAAATAATAATTTAAAACCACTAAAAAAACAAGCTTTATAGAAAATCCAACTAAAAAATAGAAAATAAATTTGAATTAAGAATAGTGTAAATAAGAAAAAAATGTATTTTATTGTAAAAAAAGCGTGGGTGCATGGTGACAATAGTTATAAATATTATATTGACAGATAATATGAGTAGAAGTATTATATATCATTTTGATAATATCTTAAAAAGCACCCCACCCTTTTTTTACAATAAAATACATTTTTTCTTATTTACACTATTCTTAATTCAAATTTATTTTTTATTTTTTAGTTGGATTTTCTGTAAACCGTGTTTTTTAGTTGTTTTATTCTTATTTACACTATTCTTAATTCAAATATATTTTCTATTTTTTAGTTGGATTTTCTATAAAGCGTGTTTTTAGTTGTTTTAAACTATTTAATTTTTTAGTTTTGTTCTACTATTGCCCAACACATGTCACTAAAAAAAACTAAAGCGCCATCTTGTGACAAGTAGGATTTTTTACGCATAAGAGTAGCCAGTTTAGTTGTAATTCTACTATGGCCCAACAGATGTCACTAAAAATAAAAAATATATAAATTGACAAAAATCTCATTTTGTAAATTGAATAATGGCATAATCTTATCAAATTAGTGTATTGTTATCGGTCCTCGACAAATCTACAAAGTTTGAATAAAATCTGACCGTTTAAAGTGGGTCAAAATCGCTCCCAAAGGAGTCGGTTACAAACATACAAACATACATACAAGTGAAGCTAATATAAAGCGTGTAAAAATAAGAAGACTCTCCTTGAGGCTCCGCTTGGTTTTGAAGTCCGTTTGAAGAACATTGTAGCGAGTGTAACAAGGCATGAAACATTAATCTGACTAATATTTTATTATAAATGCGTAAATTTGTGAAAATGTATGTATGTTTGTTAGAAGCAAACACAGAAACTGCTGAACAGATTTTTAAAATTGAATAAATCTCAATAAAAACATCCATTAATTCACATGAAAGCAAATTACCGGGATAAAAAGTAGCCTATAAATTAATCCAGAACATGATCTACCCGTGTACCAATGTAATGTAATGTAATTTCATCTAAATCCGTTAAGTGATTTCTGCGTTTACTTCTAACAAACATAAAAACATCCAAACATTTTCACAAACCTTCGCATTTATAATACTTATTAGTCAGATATAGTGCCAAGGCTAGTGCTGAATTATGCAAAGAGGCTGTCTGACTCCGCGCTCGCATCGGAGCACATTTTTTAATTACTTCCGGACTCCAGCAGAATATTTAACGCGTAGCTTCGTCCCTTTCGTTACACTCAATATGCTTTAAAATGCTAAATAGATTATACTCTAATTTAATTGAGCCCCTTCTGGGTGACTTAATTAAGTGGTTAATTTATTCATTTTCCCAACAATTTCTATGCAACATTTTGACGATGTTGCATAACGGACAACAAAATTGTCAAATGTTGCGCATTAATTGATTTACTTGTATCCTGCCTAGCCCGTATTCTCTTTGAAAATATAATTTAAATCCTACAAAGATTGTGTGACGCACATTTTCCAAATAATATTATGAGAGTAATAAATGACCAAACATTGCAAAGGGATTCTACGATAATTCAAGTTCCGTATGGCTTTGTTGTTGTTTATAAACAATCATAGTACGACAGGGAAGTAGTCAGTTACCTCATTATTTGACAAAAATTTCCCTTATTTCGTACATGTTTCACGAGCTGAGTGTAGCAGTTTCCGTGATTTTACATCGCATTCATTTCGAGAGTCACGTCAACGTCACATTCTTATTACTGAGTACGTAAGAACTAGAAGAGACTCGGCGATGAAAATTGTATACTTCGCCTAGTACACACACACACACACACACACACGAACACACTCACGCCTTTTATCCCCGTAGGGGTAGGCATATGCGTATTCCGTCCCATGATGTGGTAGAAAACGAGCCTATCGCCATATCGGGCACAGGTTCCAGATGTGAGAATGAGACTTAACATCTTATGTCTCAGGATGACGAGCGCAGTGGAATGCCACACAGTACTTTGTAACTCAAGGTGCTGGATGTTGTTGCTACTGTTTATGGGTGTTCGTATCGCTTACTATCAGGCTAACGGCATGCTCGTCTCGTCATTAAATGCATTAAAAAAAATGTTTGTTGTAATTGCCAAATCTGCTGAACGTATTGGAATGATATTGGCACACAGACAGATAAATGGAACTTATCATAACCGGCAATATGTGGGCATGATAATACTTATTTCTACCATAACATCACGCCTTTTTCCCTTTTTAAGATGGGGCAGAGGTTATATATTATGACGGCTATGTTAGGTCCCATCTCATAATATAATAGGGCCGAGCCTATTGCGACTTGACGAGCACAGTTCCTGATTCTGGGCTGATAATGAGCAAAAACATCCCCGTATCACTCATATTAAACGACTCGGGAATCGAACTATCGAATCAACTACGCCACGGAGGCAGTCAACAAACATATTATTATTAAAAGTAGGAAATCACTTTACAATAATGATAACAGTATTTTAATTAGACAATAATCAATATACTGTATAATGAAAATTCTACCAAATTAATCAAAGCAATCACTACAATTCGGTATTAGGGATTTTTATGTGGGGCGTTGATCACCTACTATAAGATGACCTACTTACTTGTCTACTTGTTTGCTTTGGAAATACATGAACAAATATACGAAAACAATGTTCAATTTAAATTAGCTGGCAATTTAAATTATACACCGACTCCAAATATACATATATACTAAGCACATATAAAGTTAAATATTTTTTTGGTTTATATTGGTTAAGAAGTCGGTTTTATTTTTTGTTAATATACACACAATATATATATATATATATATATATATATATATATATATATCATTCCTACATATAACATAAAATAAATGAAACCAAAATAAAATACAAGTAACTGCTACGGCAATGGCATGGACGGAGTGACGAAAAAATGCCCGCCATGGGGTTTTTAATACATCAATGCCGCCATGCTTGTTTTTTACTTATAGCGTCCTTTGAATTGATTACTAGAACTCTAGTCATCATTTTTTTTTCCCGACTCGACTTAGACCAAATTTATCGAGAATTCCCGCCTGGAGAATTGTCTAACAGAAGCGCTACTCCGTATGTTGATTGAAAACAGTGAAGTTCTGTCAGAGATGGACTTTTTGGCTGAATGTCAGTAGAACATCTAGAGACGAATATAACCTTAGTGTGTGATTTTAATAATTGCGTAAATATCAGTTCTAGTACATAACAATGATTCTAGTTCAGGCGTTGTATTTCCCGTCACGTAGCGCCGTAAACTTCCCACCTTTGTAAGAGATACCGCGGCTCCGACCCGGAACGCATAGCCCTTAGCTGGTGCTCGGAGGTAATTTTTAGGATTTCATCCCTTCACATTTCCTCATTGTTTATGGTCCAACAATGGTTGTTGCTATGGATTTTATTAAAACTATTATATTTCAGAATTCTTACAATATCATAATATTGTTGTTTATTTTATGTCCAATTTTGATTTAATTTTGTTATAATAATAATACCAGCTCTCTATTATATACTGTCCCACTGCTTGGCACGGGCCTCCTCTGCTACTGAGAGGGAAAGTCAGAGGTGCGTGCCCTTGGGTTTTGAACCTGCCGACGTTCGTCTCTGCAGTTCGTTCCACTCCAAACTACGCTATCGCCACTTCTCAACTCGTTCCTTATTTTTATTTTTTATCAATTACCTAACTAGTATTGCTCGCGGCTCCACCCGCGTGAAAATGTTTTTCCAGGATAAAAATATTTTACCGAGATAAAAAGTAGCCTATAGCGTTCAGGAGTAGTGTAGCTTCCTATTAGTGAAGGAATTTTCAAACCGGTTCAGTAGTTCCTGAGATTAGCACGTTCAATCAAACAAACAAACTCTTCAGCTTTATGATATTAAGTATATATATAGATTTGAAAGCTAAATTTATAGTCGTAAGCTTGTCAGACAAAGAGGCGGGAAAAGCACCATGAACATGAGTTTAGTGGTTTCTCTGATTACCCCTTCGGGATATAGGCGTGTACTTGAAATATATAAATATAAATTTTATTGTTAGGCCACTAGGTCAGCGTGGTGGACTAAGGCCTAAACTCTCTCAGTTGTAGAGGAGGCCCGTGCTCAGCAGTGGGCAGCATAATATAATACAGGGCTGGTAGAGTAAATTTTATTATTAAAAATGTCAAATAGCCAATGACTACGTACTTTACTTTCATGCAAGAACGTAATATTAAGACGTTTCGCATGCAAGACTCTATGTGAGACTAAATACAAAGTACAATCGTTTGCAAATCATTTACAGAGGAAAGCGAACCGCTAAATAATAGAGTGGACCTCGGGACGTCTTAGGCGCATATCCCGAGGGAGAATATCACAATGGATTTCGCGTTGATACGGCAAACGTACATGGCCGTTTTTGTATCTTACCGCAGACTGAGTTATATTTGTCATGTTGCAGTGGGAAGTTAAACTGGCCGAACTATTAGCTCTTATTTTATTTCTTTCTAGCTATACTAATTCAAACTGCTAGCACGGCCGTTGCGTTTCATAAGAGACGTGAGATTACCAAATTCAAAAATACAAATTCCCCATCCGATCGCTATATTAATCCTCATCCTCCTTAAAGCTTGCAAAGCAGCAATATTTTTTGCAGGCGTTCATTGACCAAGATACCAACAGCCAGCTTAATTTTAGTGTATAATACTTGATTCATAGGTGTCCATTAAAAAAAAAGGAACTATCTAATACTTATCCCAGTTTTTTTACAAAATTCCAAACAAATTGCGGCGATATCTTTTGCCTGTCGTGTGCGTTCACCGTTTCGTTTATTATACTTTGTAAGAAGTTATAGCAGTCGTAATGGAACGTATTAATATTTGAACATGCGAGGGTTCCGAACTCGTGAGGCTTGTAATGTGCCATCGGAGTCGAGTCATGTGAATCCATATTTAATTTGTTTTGTTATTGAAGATATATATTTTCTGTGTGTTTGGAGGCCACGGCACAGTTTACACTATGCCCTAATCTTACTCTTATTAATATTATAAATGCGAAAGTTTGTGAAAATGTTTGGTTGTTTGTATGTTTGTTAGAAGTAAACGCAGAAACAACTGGATGAATTGACACACGGGTAGATCATATTGTAGATACACAAATACACTTGGCCTACTTTTTATCCCGGTAATTTGCTCCCATGAGCAATAATGGATATTTTAATCTGATTCTTTAATTAGATGGCGCTGGCGTCGTACTGTGTTTTAGGGGTTTTTGTAGCGGGAAAGGCTTTTCACGCGGGTGAAGCCGCAAGCAACACTTAGTGTTGTATAAAAGGCAAAGTAGTCGGTACTTTGTTTGTCTGTGCGACGACTAACGTGAAAATCATGAAAATAAAAGAATGGAGTTCATAAAGCTATATTTACTCACGAATTTATTATTGTGAAGGTCGTGAATCAAAGCTTCATGAACTTAAGTCAATAAGTAGTTTAATCAAGTGGAGAAGGAAGGGTTAATACTTCTTTTCGACCCATAATAAATTAACATTACTAGGAGCTGATGTTAATTAGCTCTCTATTTAACGACAGGGACTAGACCTATTGTCGATCACGCTGACACCCTGTTTCATACCATAAGTACCTACATCACATAATATATATCCACGAAGATCTTTTAGGTATGCAGGTATCCTCACCAAATTTATCTTTACCTTTACAGTGAGCGACATAAAATTATAATTATTGAACACGAATGCAAAGAAAATGTAGAGAGAGCATCTGGGTTACGTGTAGAGGCTACAACGAACTAGCGACCTCCGTCTCAATCGGTTTCAGTCTTCTGAATGAAAAGCAGCTGGTTTTCCTACCTTCTTTATTTAATTATACTCCAATCCAGCAAACTCCCTAATTAGCTAAATATTAATCACAGTTTAAAATTTACCTTCGTCTCATTGATTGTAAGTAAAATTCGGAGCGCCGGCCGGGGGCTCGACCCAGTGACCTGGTGAGCTCCGCGGGGACGCCAGTTCGAGCAGGGCTGCCTCTGTGTTTGCATTTCATTTGATTAAAAAACTCGTTTGCATTCACGAGCTGATGTGATTGTATTTATCCCTAGGGGAATATGTTTTTCGGAATGAAGTGTGTTGTTGTGTTAGAAATTATTGCCGATATAAATGATGCAGCTGAAAATTAAAGATTTATCAGAAGACGTTCTTACGGTGGCAACCCTATTTTTTTAAGCATTTCAGAGAAGAGCAGAGGGCAACAGGGCAGAGATATCGTGCAAGTAGTTTAATGAAATGGGCAAAGTTTAATGAAATAGTATTGTCAGATGCATGGTGTACATGCATGATTAACAGTCATGTGCGTTGCTCTCTTCTGCATTCTTATTTCTTTAATATGTTAATCAAATAGACCACGACGCTATTAAGAGTTTTCATCACCAAACACCACTGCGATCCGTTACTAAAAGTCCTACTTGTTCCCTTGACGACTTTGTTTAAAAATCTGTTCATTTATTCATAGGTCATAGGTGTTCTTTGTTATCAAGAATGTAGAACGCATCTGAGATCTCTGTTATCCCATTTTACGAGCATGCTAAAGTTATCACGTGGAGTTGAGGGGCGATGTTGGCTCTGTGAGCTCTGCATGCAAATTCCCTACAAATCCTCACGATGTGTTATACGTGACTCAAATACTGATGTCAAATTTGATGCTTGCAATGACCGTGGATTTACCTATATTTTTAGTCGACCTGGGTTGATCCTAGATAGAATTCCCGTAAGATATTATCTGGTTGGTAGTTTAATACTAAGAGTTCACCAGCATGAGCTGTTCAGTTTTAAATTAAAATAATTGTGAAATCAGATTATGTTATTTTTTTTTTTTTTTTTTTATTGCTTTGAATGACGAGACGAGCATGCCGTTCGCCTGATGGAAAGCGATACGACCACCCATAAACAGTAGCAACACCATCCAGCACCTTGACTGACAAAATACTGAGTGGCATTCCACTGCGCTCCTCATCCTGAGACATAAGATGTTAAGTCTCATTATGTCCAGTAGTTATACTGGCTACAATATCCTTCAAACCGAAACACAACAGTGCATGCACACTGTTGCTTGGCGGTAGAAATAGACATTGCGGTGGTACCCACCCAGACGGCCTCTTACATAATGAGAGACCTACCACCATTTTAATAAAACAAAAAAGATACAACAGGTTTCTTAGTTTCCCTGTGGAATAAAATGCTGAAACTATTAATCCTGATTGGAAGGATAGTGAAGCCAGTGTTATTATACGTTTTGATAGCGAATATCTCATTGTGATCAATGCACTTTAGCGCAATTAGAGAGTTATACAATTCAAAGTACTAAGTGCAGATTTAGTAACATAAACAATAGTTTATGGGCAGCCACTGGACAAGGCGTTTAGCATCATTGGACCGACTTAATTATCTGACTATTCAGTAGCATATAAACATTATGTAGTAACTCGTCTGCATCAAAGTATATCAGTTGTTTGTTTACCACTAACTGATGAGAACTATACTTAATGATAAAGCAGCTTCCCTAATTGATATCCCGAGGTAACGATATTGCAGTTCCGCTAATGTGGGTAGGATTAGCATTATAATTTAACGTTAATTGCGTAGCGTTATAATTGATGACGTGCGACTATTAATCAACGCGATGGCGACTGGCGACTCATCTTCTCGTAATGGTAGTACCTTTTGTGGGTAGTCAAGGATAAAGAATATGAATAAATAAGGTCTTGCTTGTGGCTTTGCGCTTGATAGGCTTTTGCCGGGATAATAAGTGGCCTATAATCTATCCAGAACTTAGTCTACTGTGTGGCAAACATCTAAATTCATCTCTTGGAAACCTTAAATATATATTGTTAATGCAGGATTCACCAATATTAGAAATGAGCTGTCGCCCGTGTAAACATTTCCATCAGCCCTGCACGCTGGCAGGTAATTACCTTACAACGACAGTTTGAAGTGCTGACATCGTCGGCAGCTGAATATTACAACGCGTTACAAATGCAAGGGTAATGAGTTCTGAACTCATTACATTGGGGTGATATCTAGTAGCGTCTACACTAGTTTATACCACTAACAAGATGAGTTGCGGCCACTTTCTCATAAAACAACGTAAACACGCTTGTCTGTTAAAGAAAATTAATTATTATAATTAAGTAATATGTTTGTAGACAGATCGGTTTATCTAGTGACATTCTTAATCATATTAAACATGTGCAATAACTTGTATAATTATGATAATATTGCAACCTTACTGTTGTAGAATATCCTAATAAGACTGTGAAGGTAACCATTACGCGTCTTGGTTCGATGCTCGGGTAGAAAAATCAGAAATTGAGTCTGCAATATTGGAACAACACATCTTTTCAATTGTAACTTATTACGGTACTTCCTGTGGACACGTGACAACTTTGAAAACAGGTTGCACTTCGGGTTTAAAAGCGTGGATAAATTAAGTTTGTATAGTTACAACATAAAGGGGCAAAGGTTGTGGCTATTAAGTGATTCTTGAATTATCCAACGTATTCAAATAATCTTTCTCTTCTAGGAAGGTAATGTTGTGGAAGCATAATGTAATAATTTATTCACAATCAAAAAGTCGTGTATTTAAAATGGGATATTATTACAGTACTTTATAACACTAAAATGATGTGGAACGTAAACATACTTTGATAAGTCACGTGTGTTATTTAATTTCGTAATGCATGGTGTAATTGGCCGGTGCTGATGATAAATGTCTCGTTCCTGAGCTTTTAATAGCCCCCACCCACGTGTTGTGGGCGATGGGGTGCTGCTAATGAATTCCACGCTGCTTGACCCAGTCATGGACAGGGCAGAAGTTCATGTTATACAGTTAGGATAATAACTAATAAATTAAACACCGAATAACCAAGCCCGTGTAGCGGTAGAGTTTTTTTCTTCTTGGTTTCTTTTGTTCATTGGAATGTCAACTATGAGGTGCTTCGTAGATTTTCTAGGGATCGCGATCAAAGGAGATATCAGCTTTTTGTATGGGTGCTGGGCCTCAAAATCTAACCAGGCTTAAACTTTGGGGATATTAAAGGGGCAAAATATGGAACTAGGATCCATTAAAAAAATATTTTTAGGCCGCTCCACTCATAACTAACTTTTTTAAAACGATCCCATTAAGTGAAGTTTTTAAGCAAAATAAATTACATAAATCTCAAAATTGGAGGTTTTTAAAATTAAACGATTTATTTTAAAAGGCTAGCTTTTAGGAGTTCTATCCAAATATAATATATCAACTGTCTTTGTTAGAATTTTAGGCCCGTTTTTAGACGTGTCCTCGGTGTGTTTAATTGGGGAATGCAAGAGATTTGTCCCGGGATTGTAATTTGTGCTAGATGGGGCCGATATTTCGTGGTTTTTGGGTATATATAGTAGATACCCGGTATTTTGTCCCTTTAAAAATACCTTAATAACCTTGCTATTAACAACGAAACTGTAAATATTTAATTTTGTTATATTACTTCTTATCTTATTTCTTACTAATATTATAAATACGCATGCTCACGCCTTTTATCCCCGAAGGGGTAGGCAGAGGCGCAACTAGTGCACCCACTTTTCGCCAAGCGTATTCCGTCCCATGATGTGATAGGAGGCGAGCCTATCGCCATACCGGGCACAAATTCCAGACTCCGGGCTGATACTGAATAGAAAAATCCAATATCACTTTGCCCGACCCGGGGATCGAACCCGAGACCTCAGCCTTGCAGTCGTACCGTAATACAACTACGCCGCCGAGGCAGTATACTATACAGTATACAGTATACTATACAGTATACAGTATAGTACTAATATTATAAATAATAATAATATTGCAAAAGTTTGTGTAAATGTTTGGTTGTTTGATGTTTGGGTGTTTGTTAGAAGTAAATGCAGAACTACTGCACACATAGCATTGATGTATACACATAGGTTATTTTTTATCCCGGTTATTTGCTTCCATATGAAATAATGGATGTTTTTTATCTGATTCTTTAAGTAAATAGCGCTGGCGTCGTACTGTGTTTTAGAGACTTGAATCGGGAAAGTCTGTTCACGCAGGCTAAGCCGCGAGTAACACCTAATTTAAGATAAGAGACAAAGAAAGACCACTAAAGAAAATAGAAGAAAATCTATGCAGTATATTTACGTGACACTTCGCCGAATCTTTAATTCGGGTATACTCCTGTTGCATACTATAGTAAAGGAATTCTAAGGCGCATTGGACGCCGTTTAAGGTTCGTAAATGTTTTATCTCTACATACGCCTTTGTCATCTCGAGCTCGAGACACGGCGGAGCAAACACAGTAGACAGACGTTAAATATTCAATGTGTCCACGCCCCATCTTACCATTGCACATCTAGGCACACGGGAAAAGGGGGATTCAAAGATGAGAGGTTAAAGGTCACAGAGGGAGGGCATTCCTCAAATTTTTAATAACCCAAGGAGGATTTTGTATTCTATTCCTTAGAGAAATTATACCATTGTGAGCAGGATTGTAACGCGTTTGGAAAAGTGGGAGATTTCTTAATATGCATATAAGTACCTCCCTTTCTCAATCCATTCCTTTGGGGCCGGCATCGCATCTATATTGAAGACTAGCTTTTGCCCGCGGCTCCGCCCGCGTCAATGAGTTTTCCCGGGATAAAAGTCCCACTTTATATTTTTCCGGGATTAAAAGTAGCTTATGTGTTAATCCAGGACATAATCTACCCGAGTGCCAAATTTCATCGAAATCCGATCAGTAGTTTTTGTGTGAAAGAGTAACAAACATCCATACAACCATACTTACAAACTTTCGCGTTTATAATGAAGCTAACATAAAGCGTGTAATAATATTAGTAGGATGTTTAGATGTCATTTAAAGTCGAGCGGCACACTTGCTCCTTAGCTGACCTCTCGGATTCAGTGCTATGCTAATGTGAAGTTATTGCAGCTCAGCTTTCACGGAAGCCTCTCGTATTATGTAGTGAGTGGGAAGTGCTCCCCTTATACTTTTTAATCTTAGTTTAAAATTTTATGGTTTGATTTTCGACGAGACGAATAAATATATATGTATGAGGTAGGTATAAGAGTTATTTTGTATACCCACGCTTTTAGTACTTAAAGTAGTTATCGTTAAGCCCAGTTCATTATAAGGTCCCGGTAAACTCAAAACCCAATTCAAACCTAGACCTATAATTTAGTTTGTCGTCCTACATCATAGCCACAAAATGCGTCATACGAGCACGCACGAGGCACTCACGTCGAGCACGTTAATTAAACCCTTATCGATGGCCCTCGGAGGCCCTCTGCCTCACTTATGAAGGGCCAATCAATTAATGCCCCCTGATCTTGGGACCCGCGGGGCCGGGCGCGGTCATTATTGCGCCTTAGGATTCGACGATTGATTTTGTAATCGGAGTTTTAATGAACCTATTGTAAAGGTTATCTCTAGGGCCTAAGGGGCTATTCTTAGGCAGTGTGTAGGTAACTTGATTTGGTTAAGGGCTCCGCTTGTGTTAATGTTAATCACTGGGTTAAATAATAATATTAATGTAATTATTATTAATCTATACTAATATTATAAAGAGGAAAGTTTTTAATGTTGTTTGTGGGTTCGTAGGGGCTTATCTCTGTAACTACTAAACCGATTTTGAAAATTCTTTCACTAATAGGATGCTACATTATGATTGCTATATGCTGCTTATTATACTGGGAAAATATAAAGCGGGACTTTTATCCAGAAAAGCCTTTTTAACGCGGGCAAAAGCTAGTGTATACCTATCTTCGAAAAATAACGCCATAAATCCACCACGAAATATTATTTGTAGTTACCATCCACTACACTCCCACTGAAGTTTCCATACAAGTAGCTTTATTTTAATAATACTGCAGTATAAGGTTTCAAAGTTTACCTGTCTACCTGTAATTCATTAGCTTGGTCATCTATGATTGTGATACAGTCGTATAGTCGTATCGTCAGTAAAATCGGCTGATTTCGGCCACGGCAGCCAATCTCAACAGAGATCAGCCAGGTACGCAGGAAATGTTATATTATAATGCACAATTGTGTGCGCAATTCACAAGTGCACTCGCTATACTCTCATAGTCCGGTGAGACGGCAATCCGACATGACCGGAGAGAGATCAGGCGCAGGACCAAGGGGTGTACGTGCTTTCGAGGCATGGGGGTATCACACCCGCCAATTTCCCGACTCCGAGCTGGGACTGAGTAATTTTTAAGATGGAAAAACCCAGTCACAATGTTTTTGGCCCGACCCGGGCTTCGAACCCAGGACCTCAACGCGCAAAACATACTCGTAACGTGTACGCAATACAACTACACGACCGAGGCAGTCAAATAATGCGAATTATAATAACAAACTATTGAAATATGTTGTCACTATACCCTAAAATATCGGTCAGGGTAGAGATTTTAGAATTTTCTCTGAAAAGATTATAACTCGAGAACTAATCATAGGTTGGACTCTAATATTTTTCTATTCATGCCGTCATAGATAGGTTTTTTTCCTGATGCCCTTTTATCGTCACTTTCTGGGACGCCCTGCACAAACATTGCAAGTTAAATAAAAGCTTTTAAAAACAGATACCAGCAAATATATTATTATTTTAATCCAGAACACTGAAAGGGACGATTAAATAAAATAAATGGAATTTGACATTAAACAGAATAGAAGGTAATTCTCATGCAGTCGACATTATGTCTAACGAAAATAATAAGTCTAAATAACTATCTGGACGGCATCGCGCTTTACATCAGGTGCAGGGCAGTCACTTTGTCGTGCTAGAATAAAAAAAAATATATTATATCAAATGTATGAGATAATTGTCTGGTCCCAGTGTTAGATATGCAAACGTGTTCAGTTGTACACGATATTTATATTATGTTCTAAATAATCTATAATAGTTTTCTACTGGTGGCAGGTCTCTCATATGTGAGAGTCCGTCTGGGTGGGTACCACCGCAATGTCTATTTCTACCGCCAAGCAGCAGTGTGTATGCACTGTTGTGTTTCGATTTGAAGGACATTGTAGCCAGTGTAACTACTGGACATAAAGGCATCTTGACATCTTATGTCTCAGGATGATGAGCGCAGTGGAATGCCACATAGTACTGTGTAAGTCAAGGTGCTGGTTGGTGTTGCTACTGTTTATGGGTGGTCGTATCGCTTACCATTAAGCGAACGGCATGCTTGTTTCGTCATACAATGCCATAAAAAAAAGCATAATTTGACATAATATTATTATATTATGTCTTATAAGACAAAATGTCTATTAATAGAAAATTACCCCCTAGCGTATACCTATATTTACAGAGGTCTGGAGTATTAAGGTATTTTTATATCTTGTATTCTTTCCGGCTAACAAACAAACTCAGACAGTTTAATGAGACCTTAGTAACTTTTTAATTTGTTTGCAAAGTAAAGGAACTACTGTTAAGTTATGTACACTCGTCTGAACTATGTGTGTTGGAACAATCGATAATGTTTGGTATAGACGCTGATATTTGGTCGTTTTATACGAATAAAATTAAGGCCCTCCCAACCAAAATGAAGTAAAGATAACATATTGTAGAAATATGAAATATTTTCTGTAGGTATGTTATCTAAATTTCGAATAGAAAGCTTCTAAAAATATGGCTAGTGCGCGGGTTTGCTTGGGGACCGCCTCAAGAGATTTTTAATATATTATAAGTATTGCTTATACCGTGATTCTACGTTTTCCAGTCGAACAATGCACGTTACATCGATCGTTGTTACTTCTATTTGAATTTTAACAAATTACTCTCGGGCGTCTCGACTTAAGGGAATCCGCCATTGCATATTATAGTGTTTTAAATATTCGCTAATCTTTGTGTTAGTTGTTCTTTATTCAAGGTTGTGTACACAGCGTAATACTTATTAGATTTGAAACAAGATCACCCTCAAGCGAGACTAATAGCATTGCCTTCACTTTATAAATTAAACAAAACTTAAAGCTGCATCTGTAACAGGCAAAGTATCGCAAGTTTGTTCACGAGCTGCGCACCGCTTCTCGTTAAACTCCCAGACCGGGAATAAATGAGCGTCGGCAGGACACTTGGTTTTAGTTTAATACTGGATTTTGTATCATAATTAGTGGTCTAGTGGAGTAGAATATGTAGCATATTTCTTAATTTCATTTTGATATACCTCGGCGATTGAAGTATTTTCTGATCGATTTAACGTAAACATACCTAATATAAAACCCGCCACAGCGAGGCTAGTCGGCTTAATTCTGTTAAAAGCTAAGTGACGAACCTACTCTGTTCTCATTGTAATGGTGGAGTAAAAAAACTTGTCTCGAGAGTCGTCGAGATTTGCTTCATTACATATTACCATTATCCAGTCTCTCAGGTAAAATAAATAGTGCTATAATATGACGTAGAACTTACCTTCAGCAGTAACCTCCCAGTTTCCCATTCATACAGCAATGCAGGCCTCTAATGCATGAAACTTTGATATCTCTATATTCGCCTCAATTTGTAGTTTTTTGAGACACTGCTACCTGCAGAGAAAGATACCTCAAAAGTTGCCATGGAGTTTCTGCCAAAAGTAAAGTTCTGAATCATGCAATCTCCATTATGCGATGCAAATTAGCCAATATTTAACTTAACTCCTACTATCATCTTACAATTGAATTTAAAAGCAATATTTTATATAAGTGTAAGGCGACTCCACTTTCAAGTTGTTATGCTACACAATTAGCGATGAAAGTAGAGCCAAATATAATTAAAGGAGACGGGCGAAACTTGATAGAACGTTGGGCTTAGTGTTACAGAGATAGATTTATGCATTATTTTATAGGTATAATAGAACAATTTTCATAACACAAGATGTTCACAGCATCTAATCATTGCCATTGGATTGCTGTATTGACCAGTGAGCAGCTGGCTTAGGTAATAACCAGAATTGAACTTATCACATGGGATCGACGAGGACTGATATAAATATATAATGGCTCATTTACACTCTCGGGCGAGCGGTGAGACGAGTCGCGAGGCAAACCACGAGACGAGTGTAAATAGTGCGCTCGTGAGTTGCCTCGTGGCTCACTTGAAATAAATGATCCCACCGCGAAAATATAAACAGAAACTCGAATTACGGGAGCTGCGAGGCGAACACGATACGAGCCACGAGGCAAGGTGCGAAGGGAGAGTGGGAATGAGCCATAATAATAATTATGTATTTCAATTTGACATTACGTCGAGAGCGCTGTACAGAGTTGCCAGTAAAATAAAATAATATCGACCAGTATCGAATATCCTAAAAAGTGAAAATATCTTTTTAGTTTAATTTCTAAAATATAATGTTATTAATTCTTCTTCTTCTTCAGCCTTTAAAAGTGCATTGCTGGACATGGGCCTCCTCTAAAAATTAATTAATATTATTATATATTATGTCAATATTATTATTGTTATACATGCTTGGTATATTACATAACTGATGATAAATAAATATTAATGCAATAAAAATTCCGAGATGAAATAAGTTTTAAATCGATACTACTAAATTCGTGTTAATAACTAGCAACATTGTAGAGGACAGCCTGATGATCCCGATACAGAAAGTCAGTTATTATTCATAAAATTATTGTTTTTCTTTTCCCCATTGTAATACAATCTAATATTTTTAAAAGGGAGACATAAAAATAGAAGAAGAATATTGATACATGTTTCATAAGTGTACGATCAGGCCCAATTTCGCCCGTCTCCTTTCCACAATTGGATATTACTAAGTTAGAATATAAAGCGAGTCTACATTCAGTAATGCTTTGTGTCGTAGATGTAAGTTCGTTCAATGTTTGTACGCAACTAACGCAAGTAGTGAGGCGGTCAGCGCTCGGGCACAAACTAGAACTTAGTTGAGCGCGGATTAGTTTTGTTTACTCAGTTACCGAGCCGGGCGTATTACAGCCTCAGCTTACAAAGTAATTGTGACTCTTGTGACAAGTTTTCATTAGATATTTATGCCAGTAGTTTATGTTATTGGACAAGTAGAGATCATCAAATTATTTCGTCATTCCTGAGAGGGTTGTACACTCGAATGGGAATTGAAAATGTATTATTATGCAAGTAAATATATGAACTGCTCTAAACAAAAAAAAAATCTGCATATATTTTTTTAATGTACTGTACCTAATTTATACCTTTGAGCTAATTTTGAAAAACAGCAACCCTTGAGTTTCTTGCCCGTTCTTCTCTGATGGAAACTCTTTCCGAACTGGTGGTAGAGTAAAAATTGACTGAATCTAAGTAAATGTTTAACATTTTATGGATTCGAATAAATGATTTCATTTCATTTCAGTTTTTTATTATGTAACTTAATCATAAGTTGCGGTCGATGCTTGCTTAATAGATAGTAAGCCTCTGCCTATAAACAGTGGCATCACAACCGAGATTTTCAAATTTCAATACTCTGCAAGGCACTAAACTGCATTCGTCATCGTGACCCTTTTAACGTTCTCATTATGAGCAGTAATTACAACGACTCCGCATATTTTCTCACCACCACCACCACCATACCAGCGCTGTATTATATACTGCCCACTGCTGAGCACGGGCCTCCTTTCCACTTTTATTTTTTTTCTCACATCTATACTATAATATATCTATACTAATATATAAAGCTGAAGAGTTTGTTTGTTTGTTTGATCGCGCTAATCTCAGGAAATACTAGGCTGATTTTGAAAATTCTTTCACTAACAGGGAGCGACATTACTCCTGAGTGCTCTAGGCTACTTTTTATCCCCGGAAAATATTTTTACGCCAAAAAAACTTTTTCACGCGGTCGGAGCCGCGAGCAATACTAGCAAGTAAATATTACTTTAATTACCCCACGTAACTTTATTGTATAATCCCAACCATGCATCTACGTAAAAAAAATACCAATAAGAATATATTCTGAGTGCTCATAAATGAGCTGAAATTACCGTTTCACTTACCATCCAACCATAACACAAGGTACAGTTTGTCGAGTTAGTAATATCAAAGGGTGCCGGTAAACTGTCGCTAAGCGATATAAACAAGATTAGCGAGGCGTCGGCGACGTGTTGGTGAAGTGTCGGGAAGGGCCGCGAAGTGGACGGCTGTTTACAGCGCTCTTAGCGGAGTAATTACTGGCTGCTTGCCGAGCCGCCCGTAATCATCGGCAGATTGCCAAGGAGAGGGCCGGAGTCAAGACGGAATAAGGGGCCTATGGATTAAAATAATTACATTATTAAAAATGATAGCTTCATTTAATAAAATTAAGATTTGTCTTACATTAGTTTTTCCAGTGGTATGGTTCTGTTCCAGGATTCGATGGCTAGGTCGAGCATTATTTTGTCCGAGATTTTTTAATGCATTTTGAAGAATTAAATCCGTACTGAATGTTAATATCAGACAGGCTATGAGGCTTAAAATTAAGCACAATCCATTTTTCAATATAGGTACGTAAAAAGCGTATGTCGTGCGGTCAACACGGTAGAGTAGGGTAAGAGAAGGTGAGAAAAGAAGACTAAATTGGTTTATCATGCCTCGTTTACTATTAAAGGCATTTCGTTTCATGCTGATTTGACAATGGTTTATTCATTCTTGTTTAAAAAAATCACCTCTCAATATAATAATATAGGTAAATAATCCGAAAACACACATTAAAAGACAAAATAATTTGAAAATAGTCAGCCGACTTACTGTTACCTTTGTAATACAACCGACTGCCGCTCTATCTACCTCTCTGATTTCAGTACTGGTGTTATTTAACGTTGTAAAATATTTTTTGAAAATCCACCAAAATCCGTTCATACATACAAATTGGCTCGCGGCGCACGTTATCGCTTTGTAAATGTTTAAAATTCGACAGTGGTGCGCTTGTGCAAATATAGTTGTTGAGTTGCACGATACGCAACAGGGGTCAAAGTTTACATATGTACATTATATGAGTATATACGACTTACCGAGCAATTTTGTCGCACAGACACCGTCAAGTTGTTGCCGAGAAACACTATACTGCTATAAAACTGACTATTTAGCGGTTTTCGTAAATATTAGTTCCATAATAGTGTAGTGTTTCTTGGTAACAAGTTCACAGCATCTGCGCGTTGTCTCATTTGATCAGCAGTAATTCGACGGTTAAGTCAAAGTTACGATTTATTTGTGCAAGTATGTTTATATTTTCAAGAATTTGATGGGTCCCGTTGACCCCGGCAAACTCTCATGGGAGAGAACGCATAAGCCAATAGGCCGGAAAGATGCCCTACACTACGCTATAAGGACAGCATCAAATGACATGGTCACCTTTGATACTGACTCGAAGAGATGGGAAAACCTAGCTGAGGATCGCACCGCTCGACGAAAAACTACCTTTGATGGCGTAGCCTCACACAATAATGCTTGACTTAAAGAACTAGCCGAGTAACGCACAAAACGATACGAACACACTAGCAACCCCTTATCATCCAGAGCGAATTCTGATAATGTCTGTACGTCACGCGTCGTGGGGCTTGATTTGCTGGATTTTTCGTATTGGTCTGTACAGCCATCAAAGATAGTGTCTCAGAACAACCTCCAACAGTTGACGCTGTTTAAATGATCTACAATAAATGTAACAAGCCAATGATGATGATGATGGCTTAATATTATTTCCGATAAACACCCTCAAATTCTACTAAAGGTATTTAATATCAGTAAATCCAATAATAATGCTGATGAATTTCTCTTGTTAATATTACATTAGTAACTTTTACTAGATCTGGCCCTGCTTGCAATTTAGATTGAGCAGTGAACGGTGAGTACAGTCGGACAGCCGCTTTGTGTCGTATCTCGTATGCAAGTCTTGTGATTAACTTGTTATCGTATAGTTGTGTGTATAATTTACTGCGCTGTTAATTACAATTGATTTAATTAATTGTGTAGTATAACTCTAGGTTTGTTTGAGACATCATGAAACAAAATTTATTGCTTTCATTACAGTGAAATGAAACATGCAATATGGAGAGACGTTCTTAATTGTTATAAAAGAGGGGACGAATGAGCAAGTGGGTCATTTTTTTATATTTATTTGTGGTGACTACTACTTACGGCTTACAAATACTACAAATTTCAGAGGAGTCTTCGATGCTTTGCTGGTTTAAAAGGAACAGTGTAGCTGTCATCTTCTTGCTGAGACACACTACACTACTATTGAAGCAACCACTATTGCTGAATTTTACGGCGTTGCATGGGTCTATAGTCAAAACAGTTGCATTTGATGTGCTGAAGCATCGCCCCTTGACCTAGTAATTTATTTTTAAATAATTATAATTATTATTAATTATAACTGCATCGGTGCCGTAGTTGTATTGCATGCCTGATACTACTACTGCTGTGAGGTCCCGGGTTCGAAGCCCAGTTCCAGCAAAATGATATTGAGTTTACTGATGAGTATCAGCCCGGAGTCCGGAGTTTGTGCCCGATAACACGATAGGCTCGGCCTCTAGATTAATATCACATAATGGGACGGAACACTCACGGCGAACAGTCGTTGTACTAGGTGCACTTCTGCCTACCCCTTCGACTATTAATTATTTATTTAAATCATTATCATTTTAATTTAAAGTTTTTCTTCGTTATGTCTATTTTCGGCGTGTTCTTGTTTAAGTTGTCATCAATTTACTTGTGTGTAAATGCCGGCAAACAACTTGAGCACACTCCTGCATGATAGGGGGATTTTTAGTGCGTAAATATAGCTATACTCAAGCGCTCAAGTTGTTTGCCGGCTATTATACCGTAGAACTATTTAGTAGTTAACTCTAGATAGTTATTGATTGGTGCCTGTCGTTGCTAGCCGTCCGCTGTAAAACATAGTAATAAATTGGTGACAGTTCTAGCTGTCACTAACGATGTCGCGACGCTCGCGGGCGTGCATTCAAATGATCGATGCGATTGCACGGAAGGATTACGTCTTATTACATCTCCAAATATTATATTAAATAAACTAGGAATTTACAACGTTTTGGAACCGTGAGATGTTTCTAAGGCTATTTATTATGGAAATAATACTGCCTCGGTGGCGTAGTTGTATTACGGTACGACTGCAATGCTGAGGTCTCGGGTTCAATCCCCGGGTCGGGCAAATAATGATATATTTTTTTTTATATGTCATTGAATGACGTGACGAGCATGCCGTTCGCCTGATGGTAAGCGATACGACTGTCTATAAACAGTAGTAACACCATACAGGACCTTGAGTTACAAAGTATACTGTGTGGCATTCCACTGCGCTCGTCATCCTGAGACATAAGATGTTAAGTCTCATTATGTCCAGTAGTTACACTGGCTACAATGTCCTTCAAACCGAAACACAACAGTGCATGCACATTGCTGCTTGGCGGTGGAAATAGACATTGCGGTGGTACCCGCCCAGACGGACTCTTACATGTGAGAGACCTACCACCAGTAAAATTTATATTGAGTTTTCCTATTCAGTATCAGCCCGGAGTCTGTAGTTTGTGCTCGATATGGCGATACGCTCGCCCCCTATCACATCATGGAACGGAATACGCACGGCGAAAAGTGGGTGCACTAGTTGCACCTCTGCCTACCCCTTTGGAGATAAAAGACGTGAGTGTGTGTGTGTGTGTGGAAAGAATATCATCATCAAATTCAGGACGTCTACTGCTGCAGCTTGATCATGTATAAGCTTCCTCCATTGATTTACACATCGACCTGTTGAAAGCGGTCGAAATCCAACAACTTTCGGTAAATACATATAATATTATTTCCTTAATTTTTTTAAATATTTCACTTCACGCTTTCCTAATAATTGCCATTAATGCCCTCTCATTGGTATAATTGCTGTGTATCGATAAGAATCCCAGATGGTACATTCAAAATGTGAATGTAATTTATATGGGTTAACACACATTAAGTAATCTCTTTGGACTGGGAATTTGCCCCTGTAAATATGTAGACACAGATGTGTCTTTGAATACGTATTAAATACATAAATGTTTGATATGTTATAGAATAATAAATAGGAATAATCAAATTATGTAGCATTCTGTACGGGTCAGAGATTCTTTCAGGAAAAGGTCCATTATTACTACGCCAAACGAACTGAAAAATTAGAAGTTCACATAAACATTTCAAATGGAATCAGCGGCTAGAAACATGTACTAAAGTTATCTCGGGCCCGTTCAAGCGAAAGAGGACAAGGGAGACGAGAGAGAGCGAAGTAAAAATGTTTGAGAACTTCCAAACGAATGTCAGAGCAAAATGATATCCACAATGATATCATTAAACTCCGGTGAACGAGGAAAAATGTGGAGCGGGAAGTAATCAGCCCAACTTGTGGTTTCTTCCTATTAAAGACCGTTTAATTTATCTGTGGGGCGCGGTGGGGGCGAGGCGAGGGAGCGTGGGCGACGCTCCAAGCAAAGATTTGCATATTAAAGTATCTGTTTCTATTAATTTTGATGTAAGTCTTACAGATTTATGTTTTGCAAGATAAAACGAATTGTAACCCTGGATAGAAATATGGGGAAGAAAGATTTGGTTTTCAAACAAAAATGTTACAGTTGGTTTTGGAATGGCATTGATTCTTTAACGGCTCCTGGTTTTTTAGTCGAAGAGCATCGTCAGAACAAGTAGCCTTTCTAAATTCCCTACCTTTTCAATCAGGCTTGTAGCGCATCCTTGACTCTTTTGGTGTTGTGTTTCTTAGCGATTGATATAATTTATCCTGAGGCGGCCCACTTGCTCGTTTGTCTGCCTATGTTATTAATATGGTGTATGAAAACAAAATGTTTATCCTCACCAACGCCCATAATGTCTATGGTGTCATGAGTAGCTTCGTTATCTTTTCGAGAGGTAATGATTATTTTATGACTTCGAGTAATGTAAATAGAAGCTGTTATCCGTGGCGTGGCGTCACAAAACTCGCGAAGCACACCGTATAAAAATGACATTACAACTCAAAAGTTTTATGATAACCGGTGCTTTTATACTTATTAAAAAAGTTTCAAAGGGTTCCCCTATTTTCTCTTTCCTTATAGCATACGTAACCTTCATCTGACCCATCTAATCGTACGCATTCACTGCTCTATATGTTCTTTAGTCTACTTTGAATATGTCAATACTATAACATTTCTATCACATAACTCATAACGCTCTATTTCATTAGAAGTTATAAGCCGATTAGGTTAGTTTGTAAATCAAAGTTGTAAATCACAAGATCAGTTAATTCAAAATAAATATCCTAAATACACAATTAGATATCTAAATACAGAAGTAGTTATTATAACAGGGCGAGGATGGTGGTATTGTAAGCAGCATTGGGCCAAAGAAATAATAAAATACGGGTTTGATTATCTTCCTTTCGACTGATTGATGTAGCTTGCCTGGTGATGAGTATTATGTTATGACCGCACGCAAGAGAAAGGTTAGAGGACACAATAGTGCTTACAAACTGCTGTGTCAACAGAAATCGTCAAGGAGACCTAACGCTTATAATATAACTAGCTTTTGCTCCCGGCCTCGCCCGCGAAAAGTAGAGGAGGCCCGTGCTTAGCAGTGGGCAGTATATAATACAGGGCTGGTATTATTATTACTCAATACATATATGTTGGAGCGTCGGCTAGTTTGAAGTAGTAATCGTGCAAAACAGGTCGAGATATGAAATTGTTAGTGGGGGTCACAGTTGAGAGTATAAATAAGGCGCCCCGCCATTTTTTTTTTATGGCATTGAATGACGAGACAAACATGCCGTTCGCCTGATGGTAAGCGATATGACTACACATAAACAGTAGCAACACCAACCAGCACCTTGAGTTACAAAGTACTGTGTGGCATTCCACTGCGCTCGTCATCCTGAGACATAAGATGTTAAGTCTCATTATGTTCAGTAGTTACACTGGCTACAATGTCCTTCAAAGCGAAACACAACAGTGCATGCACACTGCTGCTTGGCGGTAGAAATAGACATTTGACTCTTCAAATACGAACAACGACGACCAAACTAAGATTGACAGAGTCAATCTTAGTTTGGTCGTCGTTCAGTGTTCAACTCTTTGAGTATTTAACCAATGCTCTAAGGTTCAACTAGATATCAATAGTCGCTATGGTACCTTAGTGGTTACTGTACTAGTCCTGACAAAGTGATGAGTAACAAACGAATAATGAGTTGAAGAAATAAAGGTCAATTATGATTTATGACCATTGCGAAGTATTCGCTACGTTTTATTGGCCCCTGTGAAATCCTCGTCGACATATATAACTTTAGAAAATTCAGAGGTGCGTCGGTTTCATTCCCATTTCCCAACTAAGCTATCGCCGCTAGCTTAGCTTAGAATATAGGTATATTTGAAAATTATAATAACTATGTAAATGTATTTTCATGAACCAATGCTTTTTACAAAAGTAAATCACTTAAAATGAGACTCGAACGGAACCAAATAAGTAATCTTATTTTTCGTCGAATTTATTTGCGTATTCACAAAGTTACGCTTGATTGAATTATTATATTTATTTGAAGCGGTTTCTTTTTATACGAAAACGTCGACATTAATTCTATTCAGAAAAATTTCACGGATGTTTGGAGTTGTTCACGAGAATCACTGCCTCGCTGGATTTAATAAAAATAAATTGTAAGGTAACTGAGTAATTCAGTAAAAGTTTTCACCTCTTTGTTTCAGTAATAAATTTTCGATATTTTATAGAGAATATAATAATAGGTATGTAGCTAGGTACTAGTAAAATCTCATTCCAAACCGAAAACTAAATTTCAATGTCTTTGTTATTATTTCGTTTTCAAAATTAGTCTTGTTGACAATATTGCCTGAGTGTGCGAGCTACTGGCCGACATGCATAATGACAGTAACTCGCTATCCAGCTCACACTTCACTCAAAAGAACTAATTCCGCAAAAGGCATAGCGGTTATTAAAAAAAAGCACATAAGCGTCTGTCTACGGCTCGGGCAGTCAATAAATCGCAGCGGCAAATTGAATAACTGTCAGATGGCCGCACCGGGGCTCGAAGCCACGTCCTTTTTTAGGTTTCCATCAAAGGACAAATTGCGTTAGCGCCCAGTCGCCATCGCCCGCCACTCGCGTTGAGTTCTTTCCCGACGAAATTGACTTGTGTAATTGATCTTTTTTCTACAATCTTTTGTTTCGTTTTTTTGAGAAGTTGGTTGAGTTCTTGCCAATAAGATTGCTTGCTTGCTATACAAATACTTGCAGGTTGCCGTTCTTTACTCAAAGATAAATTTAAAATCATAATGTTGCATGGTTCGATTTTATTTCAACAGAATTGATATATTAATAAAAAATAAATTAAAATTTATATAACCCCTGACACAAAAAATCTCTAAAAAGTAAAGAAATAAAATTGTCTGTCGTTTTTAAGTACCTAGTAATTTAACTTTTATTTCAAACTTTTTAAATTACTACATTTTTCATTATGGGTCCTTGATAATCAACTATCTAACACCTACTCGTTGAGACCCGCTATGTCTGCTATAAGTTGCTAAAGAGTTGGGTAACCCGAAGACTACTTGATGCTGCAGCATCAGATTAAGGTTAACATGTCTTAAAAATATTGCTGGAGTCACAGGACACCAAATTTTAAATCAATCGAAGTTTTGAAAGTTGTAAATGAGCTGATAATCTTCAAACGCCTGAACAGATATTCATATATTATAGCTGAGAACCATCTCGATCATATCAGCTTTCAAACAAAAAAAACACGTCAAAATCGGTCCATTCGTTTGAGAGCTACGATGCCACAGACAGACATACAGATACATAGATACACACCCTAAACTTATAACACCCCTCTTTTTTGTCGGGGGTTAAAAATGGGAACAAACAGTTTACTCATGGTTTCACTATATAGTAGCGTGTATCGAAACGCCTATACCTAATTGATCTACTTCATATTTCGTAATTATTATCGCTTTATTCAAAATCTCACATGTAGTTTATATGCAATTTTATAGTTTACACATTGTTCACAAATATTTATTAATTTCTTGTACCCATTGATATCAACGATAATGACATGTTAATAATTTAAATTAGGATCAATACCCGCTGCGTCGTAAAGGGTATGAAATATTCCAATTTTTCTTCTACCTAAGTGTCGTAAATTCAGAGGTCTAAACTCTAACCGAATTGACAGGGCGGGTAAAAGACCTCCGAAAAGCGACACAACATCAATTACAATAATTCTCTATTGAATGTATCTTCAGAGGCTGGAGGTTCGTGAAGGAGGCGCCCTCCGACAGTGCGAGAGGTGACACTGACTGGGTGACGAGGGTCTTCATCGTTATGCGGCACGTGGTGATCCTTTTAATGAGGAAGAAAAATACTGACATGTACTGAATGCATTAGTTACTCCCCGTTTACCCTCGCAACATACGCAACTCCCCATGTCACGACACCCGTTAGTATTTTTTTTAATACTTTGATGAGATTTGACTTACCTATATATCTTACTAGCTTTTGCTCGCGGAAAGAGTTTTTCCGGGATAAAATGTATATTTTCCTGGGATAAAAAGAAGCCTAAAACCTTCCCAGGGTCTTAAGCTATCTCCATAGGTACAATACATGAATAATTGATGATGAAAAAATTAAGCCTGGAGTTTCTTCTTCGGGTCGTCATCACTTAGGTAGCTAATAAAAGGCTGGTAAGCTAGGACCTTTATTATCCTCACTGGCACTTTATATTATCTACTTGAATTTGTACCTCTGTAAATTGTTATTATACTCTTCTGCTTTGTCATGACTTGTCGTAAGTACTTTTTATATGCCTACATGACTAATAAATACTTTTATCGTTTTTAATATTTTTATACCACATTTCATCGCAATCCGTTCGGTAGTTTTTGAGTTTATCGTCTACAGAGACGGCGCAGCGGCGACTTTGTTTTACACTATGTAAGGAAGAATTACGACTAAGAGTTTACACTCAATCAAAGTGAGTTTATAGTATCAAAAACTATGTGAGATGCAGGGGCCACCCCGTAAATGCAATATTTGTCTACAATGAGACTGGCTCGAGCTACCCTAGTAGTACAACTATCTCATAAATAACCAACCTGAAGTCACAGCTTGCTGTTGCGTTTCGTAAGGTGACGTTTTCGAAGGCTTAAAAGACCTTTTTTACTTCTTGATCCCGGTCAATTTCTTTCCTTCAAGGCTAGCAGCGCGTCTATGATCGTTCTTATGGGGCGTTAATAGAGATGGTAGAGATCATTTAACGCAAAGAGTTCTAAGATTATATAGAGTGGACATTGGGAAAATTGTCATACAAAAATTTTGAGCCTGTTCGTCAGGAACTCAATCTACCGTGAAATATCTAAACACCTGTGTAAAATGCACTAGAACATTCTTTGACATGATCGTAATGTGCAAATTGGTATAGGTTTTTCCAAAATATTGTTTTCTTTACAAAATATGCCGAGACATCTTGTCACATGGACGTGTCAGATAGGTAGGTTTGGTAGGTCTCTCATTATGTAAGAGGCCGTCTGGGTGGGTACCACCGCAATGTCTATTTCTACCGCCAAGCAGCAGTGTGCATGCACTGTTGTGTTTCGGTTTGAAGGACATTGTAGCCAGTATAACTACTGGACATAATGAGACTTAACATCTTATGTCTCAGGATGACGAGCGCAGTGAAATGCCACACAGTACTTTGTAAGTCAAGGTGCTGGATGGTGTTGCTACTGTTTATGGGAGGTCGTATCGCTTACCATCAGGCGAACCGCATGCTCGTCTCGTCAGTCTATGCTATAAAAAATATATATATAAGACAGCGACTTATTACCAATGGGTAATATCTTTTCGACGAAAAATTTGGGCCTGATGTCCGGTCTATAACTATGCTGTTTAATGTCTTTGATTTAACGTCATGTTACGTATTTTATTGTTTGTTGGACTACGCTATAACATTGTCAGATAATATTCGTGGCTATGCCCTTTTTTATCAATTTCGCTCCCGTAACTCTTTACAAATGTTAGTGTTTTAAGGTGGTGTGTGTAAAATGTGCCCCACACGGTTATTTTATTAGCGTAGATTCTCGACAGCGGATACTCTAATCCTTTTCCGACACCGCCACCCTCCTGGCTCACGTCGCCCACGTCGCCCACTCGCCACGTCGCCACGCGCGATGAAATTACATGTGTTCCGAGTCGCGTGGAATAAAGTACATTGTATGTAGTATTCTGTGAGACGAATTCTATTTTTTACTGCTGAATAAAGATAGCAAGCTTGTGAGGAATTTCGCGGATAGATCATAGATTTATGTTTCGATTGATTCATTGTACACTATGCTATAGCATTATAGAGACTAGTGTGGGTATGTTAAATTACAAGAAAAAAAATCAAGAAGACTGGTCTTACATAAAAATATTTTTACAAGCTTCTATTTAACTTCCAATATGTATGTATGTTCGGGCCAAATCTTGCAACTTCATTTTAAAGCATTAACCCTTAACCGATTGAGATGAAATGTTGCATACACGTTTAGTTTGGACGACATTGCATGGTTAGCTAAGTTACGTCATTCTAAATCCAATATGACGGATGGCCCAAGATTCAACGGGCTAGTTTTTTTTAATTACAGACGGCGAATCCAAGACGGTGGGCAACGACCAACGAAAAATGTCCCATCTTTCGGCAGTCGCTAGAATTTTGTACTGTCCTACCTTACTGGATGTATGGAGACCGTCTGAGTCCACAACATGTTTTGTCAAAACATTCGTCTACACAGTGGACAGTCCGATAAAATGGTATTCATGACTCAGTATTTTTTGGTGTTAGGCAATAACTTCGGTGTCGTGGCCTTAAAACTAGAATAAGTATTAATTAATTTAAAAACTGTTTAAATATCACCTACAAAGTTGAACCTAAATGTGTTTCATAACAATCCCTAGCAGAAGGACGTTATGTATATGGCGTCACTAGGGTCCAATGAGGAAATGACTGGCAAGTGACCCGCGATCAGTCCCGGCTTCCGAGAGGCAATCTCATTTCCGAGTGCGCCACGTTGAGAACAGCTGATAATCTAGCGGCACGGCCAAAACGATCAGCATTTTTATATTATTGGATATAAAAATCGCAATTTAGAGGCGGATTTTATCAGAAGCTAATTTCAGTTATTGAAGTTTAATGTTCGAATAACATTTTTATATTCGAATTATGTTCGTTTTTCAGAAGCCAAAATGTACACATAAATTTCTCAAATATGTGTCTAGAGCACTTAAACCTAAAACTCGTTCATATATTCCTCAGTGTGTGATTTTTATTTTGCACAAAGTTGACGCTCCCTGGACAGAAAACTTCGGACAATATACCCCGATGAATACAGTTGATTATCGCTCTTGTGACCAAAGATATTGTAAAAAAATGACTGTCTGCGGGAATAGTTTAAAAAGTAATTTTAGTTTTTGCTAATTTGAAAAACTTTAATAGAGCTGAGCGTTTAACTCATAAAATTATGGTATTCTTTAATAAACTTTTATATTGTTTAAGTTTTAATTTATATTTTAAATAACGTAGAGTTTAATCAGAGTTTTAAGTATTCTTTGCTTTTGTTTATCTTGTGAACTATATTTTAGGGATCCTAGAGGAACCAACAAAAATACCCGCCCTAGCAGGGATATACAGTTACTTATGTCATAGCGCATACGTACTCATATTATGAATATAACATAACTGGCTATTGTTCACGAAGCGCAAAAAAAACACTTTAAACGTATAATATAAATTAAAATTAGCTTAGCAGTAGATCCCAGTTCAGTCTCATAAGATCTCCACATGAATCGATTACTTCACATTTACTATGTATGAAACAGATGGATTAGCGTGACCGCGAGCGCACAACTGAGGGTGCGGGCCACACGGGCTGCGACATCAAATCAGCTGATCAATACGAATTTGTACAGATGTGGCCGCATTAATTGCCTATTCCGTACCGCATTGTGTACCACTACCCCTGATTCGGATAGCTACATAGACTATTAAATCTATGAACAGCTCGATAAAATCATTGACATCATGAAATGTTTCACCCAATATTTTCTGTTCTAACTATTCTATTAAGTTTTATCGGCTTCATCGATTTAATCAAAGAGTTCTAAGATTATATTGAGTGGACATTGGGAAAGTCGTCATACACAAATGTTGAGCCTGTTCGTCAGTAACTCAGCCTACCGTGAAATAGCAAAACACCTATGTGAAATGCATTAGAACATACCTCGACATGATCATAATCTACAAATTGGCATATTTCCTTCCAAAATATAGTTTTATTTACAAAATTTAAGCATACCGAGACGTCTGGTCACACGGACTGATAGATAAAATATTTAAGACAGTAAACTTATTATCGTTGGTAATCTTTTGGATGAAAAATCTAATCCTGATATCCGGTCTATAACTAACTACTGTTTAATGTCTTTGAATGCTGATAAACAGTTTGTCGGTACAATACTGTCTGTACCGTGATGGTACATAGGGACAAAATCAAAACTTCGCGTGACGATGGAAATATGCACAAGTACTCACATCTGCCACATCTGCGACTTCAGGAAACCGCCTTGGTGTGCTGCTGAACTCCGTCACTATATTACCAGGGCACTACACACAATTAGTCCACACGGTGTACGGATTTTGGGTGCTCAGACAGCCCAACTTACATAGTTTGTTCAATTAATTATGAAGCGCGCCGGGGATCGTGCCGCCATAGATGCACCGACCTTGGTTACTTTTCCATCCGTTCGATGGCGCGGGCGCGCGGCCTCCCGTTGGCTACCGGGAATGGCCCGTTTAGTTGGCGGCAAATGTGTGCGAATTTGAATCGCCTTCGCTCTCACACACATACCACCATCACGCGAATTTAAGGATAGGAGTATTGTTGTTACATTTAACATTAAACTACGGTTACGAAACACTGTCTGTTATGGCAAAATACTCTCGACACCCATCTCCATCTGTGGTATTTACTAGGAATTATGAGTTAACCCGTTGACTCAGAATGATAAAATAATACTGTCTTCAGTGGTAGCGATTCCATCATGAGTGGTTTTGCATCAATGAAGATTGGTCTTGCAATAAGATAGCCTTTGCAATGCGTCTCCTTTCCTCAGCTATTTGCATGCCGGGAACATTTCCACAAAGGGGCTTATATGGCAGCTTTGATTAGAATTGTCCAATGGGATAACGGTCACGGGACTATTAGCCTTCCACAATATTCTGCATAATCAGAATCTCAATAGCGCTGGTTTCGGATGTCGATGTATTCACTTGTTTAAATAGAATTAGAAACGTCTAGCAGTGTTATTGCAGCCACCGAGTACTGATCAATACTAATTTAACGAGACGTCGCGACTACGGTCTCATAATTAAAACAAATATTTGTTTGGAATAGAATGAAAGTATCTTGTGTATTCAGTAGAATACGTGAATGTGTGTTATTAAAACCAAATAACCCTTTGCATATTATGTGCTTTCAAAATCAAACTGGCTTTATATAAGTTGTTGTTAGCTGTTATCTCATGTCAGCTGGACTTTGTCCTCCAAATATGTTTACGCCGTTAGGTGTATTTACGCTAGCTTAATAAAATATTGGGACACCTACGCTGTTATTTTTAAAACGTGTCTAGGGAGATATTATATTGATGGTATCAGATTGATTTATTTAACTAACATCATTGAGTTTATTGGGACAATAAAATGGAGGATATAAGTTTCTATCGCTAGAAAGGCAGCTTTAAAAAACGGCATTAATCTGTTACAGTTTTAATGCCGGTGGTACTCGAATGCTGTTTGTGATTAGGAATAGATGAAGTGCAAGACTGCAAGCACTTCTTCAAGCAGACTTACAAAATAATGGACCAACTAATATAATTAGATACGTTTAATAAATAGCCTTTAAAATGTCAGAAATTGCTTATTAATCTTACAAAATGAAATCTGAAGGTACAGCGTAAAGTCAAGATCAATTTGTTTTTCAATTTAAAGTAATGTAAGCTGTTATAATAAATTAGACGTCGATAGTATCTAGGAACGAAGACAAATGACTTTGGAAAATTATTACTGCGGCGCTTCTTCGCGAATACTAAACGTTTTAATATTAAGTTCATGCTTGTGTCTCCGAAGAGTACGCAGTGATGCTAGTAGTGCGTCCACGGCTTGCAAAAGTTACTGTCACATAGCCAATTACAATATTGTGCCACTTATGGGGTTTTTTAATACATCAACGCACTTATGTCCTAATTTATATTTTCTACTGAAATCTTGTCTTTTTTGATTCCCTGGTTGTACAAAATGATGTCATGTCATCAGCAGATAAGGCGTTGAATGACGACATTAAAAAAAGCGATAAGCTCTATAAACCTGAAGCTTGACTTCGTTCAGAGAGTGTTTTACAAAAACTCGAGAGCGATGAAATGGATATTTAACGATGGCCTTATGAGTTGTACTCTGAGTGGAAACTACGTAGTACAGTGTAGTAAGTTGTTAATCATAAAACGTCACGCAAAATATTTCATAATGTTCGCTTACTAAGCGGATGAAGAATAGCCGGAGGATAATGTTCCCACCCTCTTCTTTTAGTTCCTTACATTCTCTCAGAGGTAGGCACCGCACTCATTATTTAACTTATGAGTTAACTTTAACTCATTAATTAACGTTCATTGTCGGTTGTTATCTCATTTCTTGTGGGGAAAGTGAATTACTATAACTGCTGCCAAGCCTCCAAGTTGATTGAGTGCGTATCTACACACACACACACACACTCACGCCTTTTATCTCCGAAGGGGTAGGCAGAGGCGCAACTAGTGCACCCACTTTTGCGTATCTGCAATGGAATGCAATCAGCCCTGTATTATATGCTGCCCACTGCTGAGCACGGGCCTCCTCTACTACTGAGAGGGGTTAGGCCTTAGTCCACCACGCTGGCCTAGTGCGGGTGGTTGGCAGACTTCACATACCCTCGAGATTCTTATGGAGAATCCTCAAGTATGTAGGTTTCCTCACGATGTTTACTGGTGGTATGTCTCTCATTATGTAAGAGGCCGTCTGGGTGGGTACCACCGCAATGTCTATTTCTACCGCCAAGCAACAGTGTGCATGCATTGTTGTGTTTCGGTTTGAAGGACATTGTAGCCAGTATAACTACTGGACATCATGAGACTTAACATCTTATGTCTCAGGATGACGAGCGCAGTGGAATGCCACTCAGTACTTTGTAAGTCAAGGTGCTGGATGGTGTTGCTACTGTTTATGGGTGGTCGTATCGCTTACCATCAGGCGAACGGCATGCTCGTCTCGTCATTCAATGCAATAAAAAAAAATTGAGAGGTGTCAAGGGACACCCGGATGGAACGAAGTTCCTTTCGATTAATTAGTGAAGGAATTGTAATAAAATTTTATTTATATAACAGAGTGTGTATATATATAAATATATAAATATTTTCCTATTTCCGTTCCAATACATAAGTTTCTAGAGAAAAAAACAAATAAATACGTGTGGCACTCGGAGACTACCGCGGTAAAGCTATTGCATAGCATTTTTATCACAAATTTTGATTGACTAAACACAAATTCGATCTTACGCTTACCACATAAAGTAGATTTTTAAACGCGAGCAAAGCACGTTTAGTCTTGTTATTGATAAATGTCAGTAACCAAAGTAGAAATTTGAAAAAAGAATGTTACGTTCGATTCTTTTGTACTCGTGCCGTGCCAACGCTGGGGAAATAGCTTCTACGCAATGTATTTAAGGTTCATATTAGATTAGTAAGAAATGGTTTTAATGACTTTAATAAATAAAATAAATAAAAATATACTCGTTTCAAGAATTATAGCTTCTACGCATTGTATTCAAGGTTCATATTAGTAAGATAATAGAAAAAAGTGTCGTGACAACTTTCCGTCCAGCCCCCTTTCACAACGCGCGATAAGGAACTTCGTTCCAAAAAAAAAATCCTTCACCCTTAAAACGAACGATAATTATTGTTAAACAATACACACGTAACTTCGAAAAGTCAGAGGTGTGTGCCTTCGGTTTTGAACCTCCGGACATTGTCGCGGCCGGCCGTTCCATTCCCAACTAGGCTATCGTCCACTTACTTGCGTATCTACATTTACGTAAAATTCTCTAATGGGAAAACTGCACTTAATACTTCTTGCTGACTGAATTTACTCGTCGGAGATTTTGTGCAGATTTGAGCCTAAAATACTTCTATAAATTTATTTATTAAGGCACATCAACAATGTGAACACAAACATATAAATTAACTATACAATAACATCCTTTTAACTAGTGCTTACATTTTTGACAGATGTGCACAACATTTTTAACAAACTAAAGTAATCACTAAGTTTTCCTCCTTACCAACCCCTCTCCCTCTCTCCCATTCTAATCTATAATACGACTCAGAGAGAGGTCTGAATCAGGAGAGAGAAAGAGAAGAATAAAGAAGATATAGCAAACAATACAAACAAAAACAGAGAAAGACAACAAATGCAACATTCATGGGAAGAATACTTCCCATCTAGATCACACTGCCTAGAGTTTTATTCCTATATATTAAGTTTTGTTAAGCAAAGGTTCGATTGACACTGCCGTGGAGAAAGTGCTCGATAAATTACGAGGAACCTGACAAATGGCAATTAAAAATTGATATATTTCTTTAATTAATTACTAGCGAAAGTTACGGAAAAGGGTTAATTTGTAAATTAAGGGGACATTAGTCTTCTGAAAATTTGTAGATGTAAAGGGGTGGATTTTTGTGTTTTCAACAGTTTTGCTGACTAAAAAGAGCACAATAAGATAGCCGTTACTTTCTTTGGTTGATGACAGCAATGCCCCCTGGGTCGCGTTAGCCCGTTTACTAACAGTAGATAGAATTGACTATAGGATTGTCACGTTATTGTATTAATAGCTGGAGAATCATCACAGAAAAATTTTCATCAAAATACACAACTAATACAATTAATAGATGAGAAAAAAACGTGTCAAATATTCCTTGCCGTGCCATTGTACCTATCTTATAATATCCGGAAATGTAGCTCAGTCCATTGACACAGAGAGGTGGAAGGACTCCTCGCGCCGGAGCCACGTCCACTCCTACCAGCAGTGTCGAGACAAGGATTACTGTGGATAGTAACTGTACGACTTTGATATTTCAATAAAGAACGCCAGATTTGGTGTCACGTATCTGATTTTACTAGTATATTATAAATAGATTTTAATACTATATAGTTAATGATACGAACAAGTCATCCGCTTCGTAATAGGTACTATGTATTGTAACATAAAAATTTTCAAACCCCATACCCTAATTATTTTAGTAAAACATTAACTGATTGAAGGCTGTATGTTTTTTGTATCGTGGCCTACAAATCGTGTGTTAGACGAGTGCGCGTAGTGTTGCCAGTTTTCTAACCGCTCGTTTTGTTTTTATGCAATAATAAATCCTACACACGTAATAAAATTATGTCTGCGTGTGCAGTATTTGTAATAAAAATTGTTTTATTTGATGCGTAATTTTGAGAAT
Organism: Sphinx pinastri; assembly: GCA_947568825.1. Lineage (NCBI taxonomy): Eukaryota > Metazoa > Arthropoda > Insecta > Lepidoptera > Sphingidae > Sphinx > Sphinx pinastri. The sequence goes on along the minus strand of OX387628.1, from coordinate 17,727,450 downwards.
TGTGAGTGGTCGTATTCTAATTTCGGTTATATAAATTTTTGTTCATCTGTGACTCGGATTGCAACCCTACCGGTGAACGACCTCCCCTCGACCTCTTGCGCGGGAGCACCAAGTGTGTGAGCACGTAATTTCGATGTCGGCTAATATGTGCCGATAAATTACGAAGGCTTGGTTAAGGACCCCGCGGAGTGTTCGCCGTGATCAGCTGGAGCCGCTTTGCCGTCCTATACGTGTCGATGACCCGATGACGGCAAGGAGCGTTTTGTTCTAGTACACGTGAGTAGTGGTTGTCATTTCAATTCGCCGGTTTGTGCCGTTAGAACACGTTTTTATCCATTCACGTTTTTCGTTATAGGGCGAACATATCAGGAATCCTCCGCGGAAGTTGACAGGAGAACACTCGCCGGCCTGCCGACCATGCGGGTTGTCTATTCCTTCCCGGTATGTTTTTTTATTACTAGCTTAGCGCAACAACTATAACTGTTGTTAATATTAAAGTATTATGTACTAATCTGGAACACTGTCCTTGTTCCAGGGGGTTTTTCCTCAGGGGTTGTTTCTTTTTAGAACATACATTTTCGTTCATTTCGTCTCTCGCGGGTAGACTTAAAACTGCCTGCATCATCAGAGAGGAGGCTAATTTCCCTAGTTGGATGAAGCCTCTGTGATTCCTGACCTCAATGGTATTTTTATGGAAATTAGACAAAAGTATGTAAATTTATTATTTTGGGTCTGACACCCTATTTGTCAGTGGCGCCCTTATCTTAATTTAATTGGTGTTTTTTGAACATATTACGAGTAACAAAGTGATAAAAGAACAGCTCTCCAGTAGGCTCACGTCCCGCTCTCCGACCTTAATTTATTAGCCGGAACCCAGTACTTGGTGATTTGTATTAAGTAGCAAGTAAGTAAGTGAACACAATATATGAATTTAAAGTCTGTGTACCGTTTTATTCCACCCACTTCTGCTACCCCATACACACCACTGGGTCACACATGTAACAGTATGAGTTATATTATAAAAAAAATAGCAATTCCACGTCTCCACATTTTAGATTTGCAAGGCCCTGCAGTACAGTTATTGTTGCGTTTCGAAAGCCCAATCAACTCCTATCTCTTGTGTTGCATTGAGAGGTGGACTGTTCGATGATATTAAAGTAGATACTCTTGATTTTTCTGTCATCGTTACAGTATATTATTTATTACACCCGCGAACAGATTATCTCAAAATATCTTGGGCTTTGGTTGGATAAGAACAAATCTCACTTAATCTGATGCTTTTAGAGTTTTACCTACAAGTTTAATCACGTTTTTTTTTATTGCATTGAATGACGAGACGAGCATGCCATTCGCCTGATAAACAGTAGCAACACCATCCACCACCAATGGTTTCAACGTATTTCATAACGGGTCGCTATAAAGTAACAAATTATGCATCTCTACGGAGAGTGATATGAACAACAAAACATTATACCAATATCGAAAAAGTATTGGATTTGTCTGATAAACTCCAAAGAATAATTTATGTACTTATTTGGTACGGAATATTCTTTCCCGTTCGCAGGACAGAATATGGATCTTGCGTGACAAATATTTACCAAAAATAGGTCGTGCTATCTCTATCTAATAACAATTAATTTATACCTTTGTTTAAGACTAGAGACTTTTATACCAGTGCCCACTCTCGATTTTCACTTCGGACAATTTAGTCTATCGAAGTCGCATAATAACTTAAGTTATAATTGTTTTATTTTTGTACCGGCAAGGCAGAGTGACTTCACTGCACCGGATGGTAAGCGGAGCGCGGTCCAGACAGAATGTCGACTTACGAAAGATAAATATCCCTCCGTGCCGGCCTGTTTGAACCAATAATAATAATAATAATAAGCCCGCAGGGGCGGCTTTTTGGCGAGCCGACGGTGAATGGCGACACCGCGTACCCTGATTCCGTGGGGGGTAATGAGACCCCCTGACCCTTGGCTTGCCTTAACTGGCCGGCTAAGGGTGGAAATCGCAAGAGCTAAGAACCTGAGCTCCAGGGTGGAAGTGCTCAAGCTGCGTAATAGCGAGGAAACCCACTCTGAGACGCGTCAGCGACCCGCGATGGTGAAATCGGTGCACATCTCGACACCCTTTAGCCACCCACACCGATGTTGCGTCCATGGCATGCGCCACTTTTTGGGATGCCCATCTAGTGGGGGGGCAAGTCATCGTCTGCCTTGATTACAAATGATTGAGACATTTTACTTGGCAGGCGTCCCGTTGTCTCAATCAATAGCCCAGCAACCAGTCCAGCTAGATCTCATCCTTAGACCCGGTATAATTCCCATCTTCTCCGCAATAGTCCTTGCACCTTGCGGGCGCTGTATTTCCATAAGTACAGACAGAGAGAGTACCTACAAGGTGTACACACCCCAACTAGAGTAATGTATCTTAAAGGGGCCTCTACGTGTTGGATCCATATCCCCACGCAAGCCTTCCAAAAGGACCGGCCTTCGTGCCGTGATTTCCCGCAGGAAAGATACAACATAATAATAAACCCGCAGGGGCGGCTTTGTGGCGAGCCGTCGGTGAGTGGCGACACCGCGTACCCCGATTCCGTGGGGGCTAAATGAGACCCCCTGACCCTTGGCTTGCCTTAACTGGCCGGCTAGGGGTGGAAATCGCAAGAGCTAAAACCTGAAGCTCCAGGGTGGAAGTGCTCAAGCTGCGTAATAGCGAGGAAACCCGCTCCGGGACGCGTTAGCGACCCGCGATGGTGAAATCGGTGCACACCTCTCGACACCCTTTAGCCAACCACACCGATGTTGCGTCCTTGGCATGCGCCGCTTTTGGGATGCCCATCTAGTGGGGGGCAAGTCACCGTCTGCCTTGAATACAAATGATTGAGACATTTTACTTGGCAGGCGTCCCGTTGTCTCAATCAATAGCCCAGCAACCAGTCCAGCTAGATCCCATCCATAGACCCAATTAATTCCCATCTACTCTGCAATAGTCCTTACACCCTGCAGGCGCTGTCTTTGGTTGTATTTCTCCCATAAATGCAGACAGAGATAGTACCTGCATGGTGTACATATCCCAACTATATTAAAGTATCTTTAAGGGGCCTCTACGTGTTGGATCTGTATCCCCACGCAAGTCTTCCAAAAGGACTGGCCTTCGTTGCCATGATATACCACAGGAAAGATACAATAATAATAATAAAGTTTATTTGGCACAAAAATTACAATAAATTTACACCAAAAACATAGGCTTTAAAAAATTTGCGACATTAAACAAAGTTAAGCCTCTATATGCCGAACTAGGTTAAATACATGTATCTCAGCACATAGCGCCGTTCCCCACAGTTTTACAATAGCCTCAAGAATTAATTTAATAACAATTATAATAAGACTCAAAAATGATGCTACAAGTATAGTGAACCTCTCTGATCAACACAAATACACAAGCTGAGGCTGGAACGCGACACACTTATGTTATAAACATAGTAAAGTTTAGGAGTTCGAAATATCCTGAAGTACGAAATCGACCACCCTCTCCCCGATGGCGATGGTGAAGGCCTCGGTGTTGCCGCGCGGCACGTACGGCAGCGCGCTGAGATCGGCCACGCGCAGCCGCCGCACGCCGCGCACGCGCAGCGCCGCGTCCAGCACCCGCCCCAGCGCGCACGTGCCCGCTGCATGGTACACCGCGTAAGTCATGTGCCGCACGTAGCAACGCCAGTAACCTGTCCTATCCGTTTCAAACGACGGACACGGTAACCTAATGTGGAAGATCGACGCATTGTTCTGCTTGAAGGGCGGCGTCTCTACCAAATGCTCCACCACCGTGATGGCCTTCAGCATGGCGTCTATATCGCGCGAGTCGCTCAAGTAGTTGGGAAAGATGGCAGGTGGTTGCAGCGGGTCGGAACTGGCCAAACGTATATTCCCACGGGAATGCGGTTGCAGAATGACAGGTGACATCACAATGATGGCATGATCGCCGTTGACTTTGCTTATCTGGTCGATGACGTCATCATTTAAGTTGATTGCATTCTGAAAGAGTGGTTTGCCAATTTGCAAAAGATTGCGGTCGATATACGCACTGATGAGCTGCATAGTCGGCAGTTCACAGCAGGTCCTGTTGTTCTGCAGGCGTCGTGTCTTTACATCATAGCAGTCCATGTTAGAAAACGCAATAATATCCGTAATACTGTTAGAAGCGAGGCGACCTCTTCGAGAGATGATGAACTGGCCGAAGGAGACCGCGGCGCCGGCCACTTGCTCCAGATCCCCAATTATATTCGCATTCTTGTCTACCAGTATCAACATGAGAGGCAGCACGTGGTCACTCATGTCGTCTCCCACGGTCAAGTCCACCCGCACGGGGACGCCCATCTGACGAAGATGGTCGGCGGGGCCGATGCCCGACAACTGCAGAATATGGGGTGTGCCGACGGTCCCTGCGCTCAATATCACCTCCCTCCTCGCGTATATTCTGTGCGAGATGTTATACTGCACGACGGTGACGCCGCGCGCTACTTTGTCTTCTCCGATGATGACGCCGGTGCAGTACGCATTCTTGGCGACCTTGAGCTTGCTCTTAACGTCCTCACGCGCAAGGTATCCTCGTGCGGTGCTCATCCGCTCAGCGTCGTACACATAGCCAACGATCTTCGAAACCCCTATTTGAGTTATTCCGTTCACATCTCTATTATAAGGATAATTAAGCGCCATCAAGCCTTCGATGAGTCTCGCACGCCACGGAATATGGGGATCATCAAAGTACTCGATCTTCATGAGGCCACTGGTGTTATGGTAGGGGATAGAGGAGCGAGGGTACTTATCTAAAACCTGGAGTCCCTCGTAACGGAGAAAGTAAGGCTTGAGGTCCTTCCAGGTCCAGCCGGGGACGCCGATGCGGTCATAGTCGCAGCGGTTACCGCGCGTGTACTGCATGTAGTTGATGGTGGTGGAGCCGCCAAGGCATTTGCCGCGGCTGAATTTGCACTGGCGCTCACGCATCGACAGGCACGACTTGTTGTTGGGCAGGGTGTCGTACTGCCAGTCTATCGGGGAGCCCAGAAGACCCATTGATGCAGCAGGAATCTAATTAGAAAATTAATTTTAATAGTCAGACCAATACTTATTGGAAACCTAAATAAGGGATGTACATAATATTACTTTAATTATAAATAAAAATATTATCAGTAATTTTAACTTCAGAAATGTGATCTTTATGAAAAATTTTACGAAAAGGAGAAATTCGTAATTGTTTAATTTGTAATTGCTAGGATTCCGGCAACTTTGCCAGTCGAGGAAAGCTAGCATGACACTGTTACTTCACATGGATATCTTATAACACTGTAGTACCAGAAAACTTCTCCACAACTTTACTTTAATATGAGAGAGAAGAAGAAAATTTTAAAGCCATATTAAAGATCTCTGTACCTCCAACTGATTAGTTAGCTAAAGACTCAATCACCTTAGAGATAGGGTCAGGATCCCCGCCCGCCTCGATCAGCAGCACATCATACCCGGCGAGCGCAAGACGAGCCGCCGCTGCGCACCCCGCCGCCCCCGCTCCCACCACTACGAACTCATACTCCAACTCGTCTGTAATGTACTGCATATTAAGGGTTGCATGCACTAGGTGTCAGGTTTCATAATACCTAGTAACTACACTGGCGATGTCCTTCAAAACTGAATACAACAAACTGTTACGATTTTAAAACGTTATAATTATGTTGGTGGTTTATGTTGGTTGTTATGTTGTTGACTATCTCTGTGGCGTAGTTGTATTATGGTACGACAGCAGAGTTGTGGTCTTTGTGACAGCGACGGCTAGGACCTTCCAGGAGGCAGCTCTGCTCGCCTCCTCTGGTACCGAGCAGATGGTGAGCAGGATTCGGCGTCTGGGCCTCAAAGTGGCCCTGAACAAAACCGAGACCCTTTATTTTCACGGGCCCTGGAAGAGGCTACCTACGGGGGCCCATATCATAGTGGAGGGGGTGCGGATTCCTATCGGCTCCACGATGAAGTATTTGGGTTTGGTGTTGCACAGCCGGTGGGACTTCCGTGCCCATTTTCAGATGATGTCGCCGAAATTGCTGCGAGCAGCAGGCGCACTCGGACGCCTGCTGCCAAACTTGGAAGGTCCCGGTAACCCTTGCCGAAGTTTATACGCTGGAGTTGTGCGGTCAATGGCCTTATACGGTTGTCCCGTTTGGGCCGAGTCCCTGAATTCTCGATGCGTCGCACTGCTACGCAAGCCACAGTGTATGGTGGCGCAGCGACTCATCAGGGGCTACCGCACAGTTTCCCACGAGGCGGCCTGCGTCTTGGCCGGTACTCTGCCATGGGAATTGGATGCCAAATACCTCTCGTCAGTATTCTTCTGGCGTGAGGAGGCATCACGTCTCGGGCGGAGACTGGCCCCGAGGGAGGTCAAGGTCGAATTGGCCTCCATCCGCAACGCCGCCGTGGAGGAGTAACATACCAGGCTGGAGAGCCCGAATGCGGGCTTGAGGACCGTCGCGGCAGTGCGACCTGTCTTCTTAAGCTGGCTTGACAGGCGCCACGGTGCGCCGACATTCCGTCTGACACAGGTACTGACGGGCCACGGGTGTTTCGGCTCGTGTCTGTGTCGGATCGGAAAAGAAGAGTCCGCCGTGTGCCACCACTGTGGCAACGGCCGATAGGACACGGTCCAACACACTCTCGAGGAGTGCCCAGCCTGGGATCTACAACGCAGCGCTCTTAGAGCAGTCGTCGGAGGAGATCTCTCGCTGCCGGCCGTGGTGTCTGCCATGGTTGGCGGCTGGAGGTCTTGGCGAGCGATGGTCTCCTTCTGCGAGTGCGTCATCTCACGGAAGGAGAGCGCCGGGCGGGATCGTTCTGCTCACGATCCCGCCCGTAGCCAGAGGAGACGTAGGAGGCGCCGGGTGGACGACTGACCGGCGCCTCGTGCCCTGTGGTCCGGGGGCATTTAGAGAGTTCCGCCACGGCATCCCCTGCCTGTCGTAAGAGGCGACTAAATGGGGCTTCAAGAGAGTCGCGGGGCGAGCAGCGGGGGGCTGTTCAGTCCAATTTAAGCGACTCCGAGGTGGACGACAATGCGGGTGGTCGGTCTCCCGTTGTCGTAGACGCCAAAGGCGTCCTTTAGAGTCCGGGGGCATCTTAGCCCCCTTGTATAGAGAAGAGCCGCAACGGCACCGCGCAGGGACGGTCCCGTGCAGCTATCTTAGTGCAACAAGATACCCCGGGGCCGTCTCGTATGCGCCGAAGAAGGCCACCGCGGGTTTTGGTTGGTATGCCGGTGTAGGGTGTACATAGTGTTAGGGACTCGGTCCAATGCTCGCTCGGATGATGCTATACTCCCGAGTGTCGACATTGGGCCGTAAGACTGTGTGAAACCAACATAACCGTTCCACTTACCCCCCAGTGGTGGTAGGGATAACGCGTTTTTACCCCGCGAAAAAAATAAGAGTTGTGGTCTTTGGTTAGATCTCCGGGTCGGGCGAAGGGATGTTGAGATTTTCTACTCAGTATCAGCTCGAAGTCTGGAATTTGTCCGATATGGCGATAGGATTGGTTTCACCGGCAAAGATTTACTCCCTTATAAAATAAATAATAAAAAAATAAAAAGCCTTTTATTTCTTGCAAGTAGGTACAGTATTAAATGAGTAGAGTTTTTAATAATCTAACTTAAGCTAATTGTCAATCTTATTTAAAAGAAAAATATAATAAATTATTTTATGCAAGAACCCCTCTTTCTAGGTGAAGGTGAAGGCCTCCTCTAAAGAAATCCATTTTTCTCTATCTTGAGCAATTTGCGGCCAACAGGGGCCAGCTATTTTTATTAATTCGTCTTCCCATCTCGTGTGAGGTCTGCCTTTGAGACGCTTACCGTATGGACCCTTCCACTTTGTTACCCTGCTAGTCCATCTCTCGTCCTCTAGCCTCGCTACGTGCCCTGCCCACTTCCATTTTAGTTTTTTAGCTTGTGTTAGAGCATCTTTGGCTTTGGTTATTTTCCTGATGTTTGTATGGCGAATTTTTTGATTTTTTTTAATATTATACTCCCTTAGAGGTGCCAAATTAGATCAACTTGGCAAACTGGCTTACTCAAGGCGATTGAGTTGATTGATAGGGAAACGTGGACGATAGGCTAGTTGGGAATGGAACGGTCTGCCGAGACAATGTCCGGAGGTTCAAAATCTAAGGCAATACACCTCTGACTTTTCTAAATTACGTGTGTATTGTTTATCAATTATCGTTAGCTTTAACGGTGAAAAAAAACATCGTGAGGAAACCTACATAGTTATGTGAGAATTCTCCATAAGAATTTCAAGGGTATGTGAAGTCTGCCAACCCGCACTAGGCCAGCGTGGTGGACTAAGGCGTAACCCTTCTCAGTAGTAAAGTAGGCCCATGCTCAGCAGTGGCAATATATGTACAGGACTGATTGCATTGCATGGCGTAATACGCACGAGGAAAAGTGGGTTTACTAATTGCGCCTTTGCCTACCCCTTCGGGGAAGAAGGGCGTAAGTGTGTATGTATATATAATTATGTTGGAAACGTGATAAGAGAGCGCGAGCTTGTTGCACGCGCTATTGCACGGGACCTATCATAGCTGGCAATTACGGGTATGATAACTACCGTGTCTACCCAAAAAAAGAGAATGGTATGTATAATACGTACGTACGTAATATGTACGTATAATAATTGTTTAGTAAAACTAACCTTTGAGCAGTATTCCAGGAGGGTATGTGTAGAAGCCTGCGCCCTGGAACAGACTGCTTACCGACGGAGCACCCGCGAAGAACGCAATCAAGAAGATCATGCTGCAACCATCAAACAGATTGTTTATTTTTTTATAATGAAGCATTTAGTTTCTGAATGGGTACTAGCCACGATGTCTATGGTGAAAACCTCTTCATTGTGAATGATATCGGTGAGTCTTCTATTGGTGCCGACACATCCACAGTAAGATTAGTATCTTACTTAAGGACAGCGTTACAATGCAATAACACGGCACGTGATAATAAGTACCATGAAGTCTAAATAATATACCTAATATCAACCTTCGACCTGACGTCACTCGATGATCGACAGAATTGTTTCGAATTTCAGGTGGTTTGTAATAACCACAGAACGCTAGCGAGGCGAATTATTACGCGTCATTCGTGTTATTAATATTATCAACGAATTCTAAAATAAGTAGGCAATATTATAATCAATGAATTTAAATATTTTTCGAGTAATTTACATACAAATAAATTAAAATATTTAGGCACCGCGCCAAGGCCGTCACTTAATTACTCGAAGTTTGCTTCAACTAAATCCTAACTAAGTTAATTTTGTGTCGTGTGTGTACGAACAGCGTCTGTCTGGCACCTAATTAAAATAAAATCTGGTATAATTACTAATACCTTCATTGTTAGCTGATAGCCTAACTAGGACGATTCTATACCGTATCAAATCACTTCAAACAACACTCTGCGTTCATATTGTGCTATGAATAGTACGCCTTTTGTATATAGAATACTGAAGTTAGTATGTAGTATGTACACGATTTATACACTAATTAAAACATTTTGCAATACTTGGCCATGAAATGTTACCGTGAAACGGGGTAAATAGAAACACAAATAACCGACAGTCAACAATAAATAAAATTGTTCGTAACATAATAAAATAATATTTGAAATTCAGTACATTTCAGTTAAGACTATTAATAATACGCATACGCATACTCACGCCTTTTATCCCCGAAGGGGTAGGCAGAGGCGCAACTAATGCACCCACTTTTCGCCATTTTTATTCCGTCCCATGATGTGATAGGGGGCGACCCTATCGCCATATCGGGCACAAATTCCAGACTCCGGGCTGATACTGAATAGAAAAACCCAATATCACTTTGCCCGACCCGGGGATCGAACCCGAGACCTCAGCATTGCAGTCGTACCGTAATACAACTACGCCACCGAGGCAGTCAAGTCAAGAGACTATTAATAATTTTTTGTTAAAATCTCAATTATTTTTTTCACTTGTGAATAGGGTAGTTGACTAAATTTTTTTAATACATTTATCAAAAATGTATGCCATCCAAAAAATAACGGAAAAATAATTTTCGTAATTGGGGCAATAATTTGTAAGTTTTAAAGCTTTGAAATTTGGTGGAAGGGGTAGTTGTCAAATAACAGTAATATTACACTGTGACGTCACCAAGAGTCGCCGGACATAACGCTGCGTGCGTGCGAAAGAGATAGCGCGATATCCCCTCCACGTCCCCACTTTTGCTCACAACAATACCTATTTCAAATATGAATAGCTGCTTTACTTTTCAACGAATTTTGATACTGTTTTAACAGAAGATTTTTATTTCGTAATATTTTCTGTTACATATAAAATAATTAACAAAATCAAACATAGGAAACGACCCTATTCTGTTCATTCCGTCGTAATTGGTAGTTCCATCCATAAACATTTATGTACCTTATACGACGCTACAGCAAGAAAATCCCGCCCTAGGCTCATTTCGAGTCCCTTTGGGATCAATCATTTTACATCAAGTAAGGCAGAAAACATTCTTCTTTTTTTTTATTGCATTGAATGACGAGGCAAGCATGCCGTTCGCCTGATGGTAAGCGATACGACCACCCATAAACAATAGCCACACCATCCAGCACCTTGGCTTATCAAGAACTCTGTGGCATTCCACTGCGCTCGTCATCCTGAGCCATAGGATGTTAAGTCTCATTATGTCCAGTAGTTGCACTGGCTACATTGTCCTTCAAACCGATGCACAACAGTGCATGCACACTGCTGCTTGGCGGTAGAATTAGACATTGCTGTGGTACCCACCCTGACGGACTCTTACATATGAGAAACCTACCACCAGTAGATCATCCAGAGATATAACGTCATTCTTTAAATCAATCCCATTAATTATTCATACACAATACTTTAAACAGCTAGAGGTACAGCCTCAGATATGGAAACAGAAATAGAGCCCGTGTCCTCGGGACTCCATCCCACTCCGCGCTGTGCTCCGTTTCAAAATAAACAGCGCAAAAATTCCTCACGGTACATAACAGGAATGTTTAGGATGGAATGCGCTTTGGACAATCAACACAAAGAGAAGCGAAATTTAGAAAATCCTGGACGAAAATTACGCTTTCTTACCGAGAAATGGCGCAAAAATTCGATAAATTTGCCTGCTTTTATAAGTTTATCAAATGCTTTTGATACCGGTATCTTATTGCTCGACTGCAGAAAAAAGGGTTATGATTTTTTGGTTTGGCATGAAAAGTGCAATTGCCACTACCATCCTGAAGTTAAGGTCACTGTCCTCTTGAGGCAGCGTTGAGTCGCCTGGAAATATGGTACCCCTGATCCCTAACGCTATATACTTACAGCCTATACCGGGATACCAATCAAAACCTCGCGATAGCCATATTTGGGTTCGAACCACTACGGCCGGTTTTTTCACCATGACGTAAACCTTCGCTATACACTCCAGAACAAAATATATCCGGTATCATAAACTAGACATTAAAACAATTACCTTTTCTCTATAATAGCGTCCCAAGAACACTGAAGCCTACCTTAAAATTGAACTCCATAGACGTTAACGACCTGGTAGAATGCCGAAGCGCGTGTGCAGATAACATAGACTTACAGCTGTCATGTAGTTAATATTCATGTTTAAATAAACGCTATGTCGCGTTAGGAGCTGCAAACTCTCTTTGTGTCGAGCTAAATAGTAATTCAACAGAGTCTAAACAAAGTAAAGTAAACCTGCCAACCCGCACTAGGCCAGGGTAATGGACTAAGGCCTAAACCCTCTCAGTAGTAGAGGAGGCCCGTGCTCATCAGGATATAATACAGGGCATTACATTACACTACTTTCGTATACTTAAAAATTTTCGCTCGCTTTAACGTTGAAGGAAAGCATTCTGAGGAAACCAAAGCACTTTAAAATGTTTCATAACTTTTTTTGAAGTTATACTTCTTTTGGCGCGTTAGGGAAAAATTATGAGAGTAATTTTTTACGATGCGCGCACACACCGTCACGAAAAACCGACACCCTGAAGTTAGCTATAGTCAACATTTTAGTTTTGAATTTTGAACGTAGAATAAGGCGAAAGAAAACCGCCACCCTGATGTTAGCTATAGTCAACATTTTAGTTTTAAATTTTGAACGTAGAATAAGGCGAAAGATAAACTTTTTAAAAAGATTTTTATCTTGCTACGCCAAAGAAGTATAACTTCTGACGCGTGTACATAAGTACACTCACACTTTTATGAAAGTTCATAATATTATGTTAAGTCTGCTAACCCGCACTAGGCCAGCGTGGTCGACCAAGGGCTAAATCCTGTCAGTAGTGGAGGAAACCCGTACCTAGCAATGGATTGGATAAATTTATAATAATTATCATTATTATTAAATTCGATTGAGTTTGCGACGCGGTATACCCATTAAAAATATATTATTGCGTATATCCAGCTCTTAGCCTACACAATATGTATTGAATGTTAGCTACTATTATATAGGGACTACTTTACACGAGGACGTAATGATGCCTTTACATGGGCCTGTACAAGTACGTGCCGCCCGCTTGTTTAAACTTCGTAGATCAATTCTTCAACCGCGGGAAAACCATTTGTTATAAACGGAAGAAATCGATAATTGATTTTAGTAAATCGCCGCTAATAGTTCCTAACACTATATACCGTATACCGTGTATACCGACCTGCGGTGGCCTTCTTCGGTGCATACCAGACGGCCCCAGGATGTCGTATTGCACTAAGATAGCTGCGCAGAGCCGTTCCTTCACGATGCCGACTTGCGGCCCGTCTCACTAAGTAGAGGGCTAAAGAAGCCCCTAAATCCCGAAAGACGCTCTTAGCGTCTACAACACTGGCAGACCAACCACCCGCATAGTCATCCGTATCGGGGTCGCCTCATTAGAGTAGATGAGCAAACAACTCTTCACTGCTTGCCTCGTGACCCCCATAAAGCCCCATTAAGTCGCCTCTTACACCAGGCAAGGGATACGGTAACGGAATTCTTTAAATGCCGCCAATCTACAAGGCACATGGTCCCAAACGCTACCCAACCGAGCTGGATTTGACAATTGACCTCTCTCTTTAAGTTGGACTTGCTTAGTAGGACCACTTATCCTAAGTAGACGTATTCGTCAACAATTTCGAGAGTTGAGTTCCCAACGCTAATCAATGTAGACATAACATGAACATTCGACAAGATTTTGGTCTTGTCCGTATTCATTCTGAGGTCCACTAGCTCAGAAACTCCGTTGAAATCCCTGAGCATAGCGCTAAGATCTTCCAGCAATTCTGCTAAGTTAACAATGGCATCGACAAAACGAAGGTGAGTGATGTATTCGCCATTGATGTTGGTGGCGAATCCTTTTCAATTCAAGAGCTTGAAGGTATCTTACAACGCAGCAGTGAACAGTTTCATAGAATTAATATCTCCATGTTTCACACCTCCGTGTAGTGAAATAGCCTTCTTACTCTGTTTTGTACTCAGGCCGATATGGTAGCGTAAGGGTGCTTAATTAATGGTAATCTGAAAACTTACGTATAATATTAATGCAGATCCATAATGTTATATTATGTACCTATGTATTTTTTATTATTTCACAAACAAAGGAATTTGGACGAAATTTGGACCATAAATGAACTAGACAGTTCACAAAAATGAAGAACATTAGTACCATCGTTTCAAGCAAATCACCATCGTCGAAATAAACGACGGTAAACGATGGAAATGAAGACGATGGTAAAGAGGATTGTATCCTTAAAACCATTTTTCCTATAGAATATCGAAATAACGAGTCTTGTGTGTAGATTAATCTGGGCAGGTACTTGCTAGAATTCATAATTGGTCACTAAATAAACAAAATCAATAATTCTTACTTAATAAAACCGACGACATGAAAGTGAACGACATAAAATAAAACACCGGTTGTGCAACTTTATACGAATATATTTCTTTGCCACGAAGACACGTGGACTTGTTACGATGGTTTCTGGGTGACCGAGATGTGCGCAGATGGAGCGCAGCATGACTGAATGATGGCGTTTAAGTTCGTGCGCAAAGAGAAGTTTAGATTTCCCCACGAACCGAAGGTAATTAGAAAAAAAATATGTAAATTTTTTGACAATTAATATTTCATTATTTTTCAAGGCTACCGATACTTACTTTATGTGGGTATGTTGCGAATTTCATATATTTTCAGTATATAATTATTCTGTTTATACCCAATATTAACATTATTGTTAAATAGCAAACGTATTAAGAAAAGTAGAAAACGGACACCGAAGGTTATGAGAATTAGTAAAGATTATTCGTATAAACTTTTTAATTACGTTACATAGTGCTGTAAATATCACATGGATATAAGCATACCTCTATTATGTTTGATTTCCTTTTTATGGAATGTAGATATTCTATGTACAAATATTTTTTTCTTGACGGACATAGAATGTGCACGAAAAAAGCGAAACACCCAAATTCATTATGATTGCTTCGTTGACTGCCTCGGTGGCGTACCTGTATTAAGTTACGACTTAATACAGGTACGCCACTGAGGCCACTCTCCTTTCCTCAGCAGAACCACGCGTGCTGGCATGCGAAGCCACAGCTTGATGGTTAAAACCCGCATCACATCATGGAACGAAATTAAGCGAAAAGTGGTTGCACTAGTTACGCCTCTGCCAACTCCTTCGGGGATAAAGGCGTGTGTGTGTGTGTGTGTGTGTGTGCGTGCTTCGCTATTTATAGTCCAGGGTAGAATAATTGGCGCAAAGCTGGAGAATCGTGAATTCAATCCCCAGATTGAGTACAATATAAAATTTCAGCGTAGAATCGAAAAAAACATGTCTCATACAAAGTGGCTATTTCACTATAGAGTACCTAGTACATCGAGGTGCATTACATACAATATGTCTGCCTGACCTTTTTTTGATACAAACGCTAGTAGCTACTTTCTATACTTCAACTTTGTGAACCTACTCCTTCATGATAACAATTATTCAATGCCATAAAAAATACAATGTAACAATTACACTGGAATAAAAAATACATAAAATTGAACAGTTAAAACTAATCGACGTGGTGGCAGTCGATTATGCTATTCTTCTTCTTCTAGTGCCTCTTCAATGTTGAAGGTTGGCCGTCAGCTTCTTGTATTCCTCCTTGTCACTGGCTAGGCGGAATAGTTTTTCAACGGAGGTGATACCGGTCCACTCCCGGATGTTTCTAAGCCACGATTTTTTCCTTCTATTTATTTATTTTATTTATTTTCTTCTTCTTCTATTCGATTATGCTATAAATTCGCTGTTCTTTGCTTACTAATCACTCGTGAAACACGTTTTATATCTTAATAATGTGAAACTACTTCAATAAGTCTAGTCTAACACAACTTGAGTGAGCAACTTTAGAATTTAATTTTACTATTTTTCGTTAAACCGTACTCTAAGGCGCTGCACAGACAAATAAAACACATACACAAACACACTTTTATCCACGGAGGGGGAGGTAGCAGCCTGGGCACCCACCCACTTTTCGCCAAGTGTGTTCCGTCCCACGATGTAATAGGGAACGAGCTTAACGCCATATCGGTCACAAATTCTAGACTCCGCGCTTGATAGTGAGCAGAAAAACCCAATATTACTTTCCACGACCCGGGACTCGAACCCGGAACCTCAGAAAGATGTCGTACCGCGCTCGCAATGCCACTACGCCATAGACGCCGCAAACAATTGCATCAGGCGCACTATACAAAATCACCGCAACGAGCTGTCAAAGTTATTATCTTGTTACATACATGTAATATTTTTTTTAAATGGTAAATCCAGTCCTAATTGCTAGTCCTTTAACACCGGCAGCCATACCATGATTCTATTTTACATTGGAGATAACTTAACTTCTAATGGTTCACGTGCTAGTTTACCAGCCGGGTGTACTGGGTAAAATCTTTAAATTTAGCAAAACTTAGTTATTAGTGCACAAACAACTTACTTTAGGGTATAATGTAAAAATTAATTTCTCAACACTGAATCCAAACACTTACAAATCAAAGGTTACACTAAAACGAGCACAAAACACGGAGACCTTTTGTACCCTGCATGTACCTAAACATACCGATGGTACTATGACCATAATCCGACGCCATGACAAAGAGATGGTCAACATAGCTCAGGAGCGGATGTAAGGCAACAGGGGGAATACCGAATATCGAATGATTCATAAAATTGAAAATACAAAACAGGGCAGTTAATATTATGCATAGGTGTATCAATCCGACAAACGTTTTGCAAGACGGTGTCGGATTGTCGAAGTTGTCGGTATACAGGGTACTGCCACTCTGTAGTCAAAAAGTATACTCAGTATATAAAAGTTAGACTGTACCATATAATTAGATATAGGGCTGCTCAAGACCGGGATGGTTGGCGTTGACTTGGCGAGGCCTACGTTCAGCAGTGGACGGCGACAGGCTAAGTGATTGATTGATTGATTGATTGATATAATTAGATGTGTACATTATAATTGTGAATTGACGAAGATGTTTGTCATAGGCTTGTCGGATTACAAAGGGCGCTGGATTAGCCAGGTGCCGGATTACCATAGGTCTAGTGAAATTGATTTCGAATCCATAATATTTAGTTTAACATTTTTTTTTTTATTGCATTGAATAACGAGACGGGCATGCCGTTCGCCTGATGGTAAGCGATACGACCACCCATAATCAGTAGCAACACCATCCAGCACCTTGACTGACAAAGTACTGAGTGGCATTCCACTGCGCTCGTCATCCTGAGACAGAAGATGTTAAGTCTCATTATGTCCAGTAGTTATACTGTCTACAATGTCCTTCAAACCGAAAAACAATAGTGCATGCACACTGTTGCTTGGCGGTAGAAATAGACATTGCGGTGGTACCCACCCAGACGGCCTCTTACATAATGAGAGACTTACCACCAGTAGAATTATTTAGATTCAGTAAATTATTACTCTACCAACAGTTGTGAGTGAGTGCAATTGTGTGAGTGACAGAGATGACGCTCAACGAAGCCAAAGTTAACCGATCAATCGGATTTAACATCAGATTCATGTCTGTCACGACACCACGCAGGGCTAAGAAGAAAATCTCTTAAAAAAAAGTGAGGAATCCAATCGAATATATTTTCCTTCCTTCTCGTAATAAGTCTTTACCTTTGTAGAATCCTTGAGCCGGGCCTGTACCACTCTATCGCGGTTAATAAGGTCACGGAACAATGTTAAGATAGTTTCAAGCGATTGTGTTAATTTTTAATTAAAACAAAAAATTGCAACATAATTTTAGCGATAAATGATCTTGCTGAAAATTATGAAATTATTGACACGTAATCGTTTAGTAGGTAAGTCCACTGGATTGTCTATTTCTCTAAGTTTTACTATTTAACGATTTAAAGAACATTGTATCTTACTGTCTTAAACATTGTGTCTATTTACAATCAATAGGGTTGTTTTTATCTCGGAAAACGTGGTATATTCCGCGAAAATTGATACAAACGGGACCGTGGGGAAGAGCTAGGGCATGATCAAGTGTTCGAAATCTAGTTATATAAGTGTTCATAGCAACTCATCAAAATGCAGCTGTGCAAGAGTTTCCAAGACCGCGCTAATGGCGAGAAAGTTTGTGAGACGGCCAACGGAGCACTTTTCATCCCCGAGTAAAAAGTTTTGAAGGAAATGTAAAGGGGTGGCGCGCACTGACATTTATTTTTGCGGAACATTTTGATATTTATAAACTAGACCTTATTCAGTCGAATCCGTCTGAAAATCCTTTTTCGGAATACAAAAACGACAGAGCTTTTCCGGGATAAAAAGCAATGAGAGGTGTCAAGGGACACCCGGATGGAACGAAGTTCCTTTCGATTAATTAGTGAAGGAATTGTAATAAAATTTTATTTATATAACAGAGTGTGTATATATATAAATATATAAATATTTTCCTATTTCCGTTCCAATACATAAGTTTCTAGAGAAAAAAACAAATAAATACGTGTGGCACTCGGAGACTACCGCGGTAAAGCTATTGCATAGCCTTTTTATTTGTCATACAAATATATTCAGCAGTTTTGGCGTTTACGCCAACCAAACAACTAACAAACTTACGCATTTATAATAGGTATTATAATATTATTTGAACGAAGTAGGATACCACGACACACGTTTGTCTCAATACTCTGTTAGATATACGATGCAACTTGATTACTACTTAAACGATAAAACAAAATATCAGATAAGACTATGCCGCTCCATTTCTTTGTATTAGGTATTTTATTTGCTAAATCTCTTTCGGGTATTATTTCGTGAAACACACAAAGAAAGATAAAAAACAATCACAATATTTTAATAAAAACGCTCCTGTCATGTAAATACACTCGAATTACGTTTTTCGGTAAAATAAGAGAGATTACGCGGGTGAACGCTCGATTTAGCAGAACGCTTTACATACGGACGTAACGACGCGACGCCTTCATGATGTAGCCGCAGTTGATATCAAAATGAGATATCTTCCATATTGTCTAAAAATATATAATTTGGTCAGGTCTAAATGAGTCAGAATTATTCTAGAGTGACGAAGTTAATGTTATTATCTACATATTCCTATGAGAGATGTTGAGTTCCTTCTCGTTTGGCAGAAGCAAACCAGTTTATCGACCCGAATGTATAGTCACAAAAGTGCATGCTTGACCACCTTAAGTTTCTAAATAAGTAACTTGCGCGTCGTCTGTCGGCAACATGCAACTTACTACTAAAGTAAACAATAAGAGTTATCTGCGGTTTCCTTTGTACATCTCCGAAACTATTGCACCTGATTGGTAAAATATGAAAAATTGGCGTTTTATCTTGAGAAAGCGTACTAGCACCAAATTAGGTTATTGCACCTACACAGACTGACCCCGGAACGCGAATCGTGGGAAGGAGCCAATAAAGAAAGTTTTTCACTATGTGTATGGTCGATAATATTCACTGGCGGCAATGACCGAACCAAAAACCAACAGTGCATGCACACAGCACAGCTCATGAACTGTATTTTAGACAATATAAAACACGACATCCTGCCATTACTATACATTTTTAAATGAATACAAAATAAATCTAATAAAAATTACAGTCACATTACAATTGACCTGTTTAGCCATCATCCCAGCAGCATCCTCCTTTTGGCACACCCGTAATGTCACTCGCAGTGACTTTTATAATAAATGGTATCCGACATCAAAGATTGAAAACGCGTCGCATGAACAATGGCTTTTCAAATGAAAATTGGAGAGAACAATTCGAGATAATGCGCCGTTCATACTCTTAGATATTTACCTGTTCTTTATGAAAAGCTTTCTTTGGCAGAGCAAGTAACATTGATTCATCTTTAAAAAAAATATTTTTTGTATGGGTATGGAGAAATTTAAGGCACGGTTCAGTCTTTCGAAACTCTATGCCGGCTTGAACGAAATTGCTAATTTATACAAGACAAGTTATATAAATTTAAGCTCTTCATCCACTATCTCATAAATGCTAATATTAGAATATCAATTCTCCCCTCGCAAAATTTATAACATGTCACATGCCCGAAATTGTAATTATATCCATGCAGAGTGTTATTTGCATTGGCTGTAACACATTCAATATAGTGGCTGATTGGATTTTCGATTGTTCGATAGCGATACTGTTCCGGTCGAAGAGGGCGCCAGACGTCCGGATATAGCCGGATGTGGCCATTATGTACGGACAAAATAGATTGGTGTCCGGTGTCTACCTACACGGCGGAAAAATATTAAATTGGAAGGAACCTTTCACAAGATTTATGTTCTGGGAAGAAGTTACTTGGGATGTTTCTTAACAGTGACAACACATCCCAATACGAAAATATTGAATAAGAAAGTATGCGTAACTATTTAGATCTTTCTTTACAACTATGAATTCAAAATAAACAACCTCCCGTGAGTTGCAGAACTGAATTTTGTTATTTCTCAATTTTAATTTTAATAAAACTAAATTACGATTGAGAAATAGTTCTATCTCCTTCAAACCTCACATTCGCAAAATAGCATTTCAATGGCAGTGACTTCGGGGTGAAAATTGTCCATACTTTGCACATTTCGTATTCAAACGGAAGTCCTAAAGTCAACAGACTGTATCCAACTGCGGCTAAACACGGACATGTCGCATTGGTACGGTATAATATAATCTATGAACACTATACTAAGCCTAATGGAATGTTTATTGTGATTGAAACACTTACCTCTAAAACTACTACTAGTTCGATCCCGAAAATAATTTCACCATTCCTTAGGTCCATTATCCTTAAGTCATCTGGCTGGTTTACTGGTGGTAGGGCTCTCATATGTAAGAGTCCGTCTGGGTGGGTACCACCGCAATGTCTTTTTCTACCGCCAAGCAGCAGTGTGCATTCAATGTTGTGTCTCGGTTTGAAGGACATTGTAGCCGGTGTAACTACTGGTCATAATGAGACTTAACATCTTATGTCTCAGGATGACGAGCGCAGTGGAATGCCACACAGTACTTTCTAACTCAAGGTGCTGAATGGTGTTGCTACTGTTTATGGGTGGTCGTATCGCTTACCATCAGGCGAACGGCTTGCTCGTCTAGTCACTCAATGCAATAAAAAATAAAAAAACTTTTTTTCTCCCTGAAATTTTAAAGGGTTGTCGTAACACACGTCCCATACCTAAATATTATATTAAAGTTTACGACATAACTTGGCGGGCTCCGCCAAGATAGGTTTAAACTAGAACTTGTTTACGAAACTTACTAAGGCGTCGCTATTGATTAGTTTAGCGATTAGTTAATCCACTGCCATGTCACTTAGTCCAGGAATTTATTTGGAGCAACTTTTACTTTCATAGTTATTGTATCAAAACAAATACCGAAAGCTTATTGCCACTTTGTGTCATGTCCAGTGCAAACTTTGAATACATTTGTGCGTTGCACAATAGCCTGCTGCAAATAAATTCAATTCTAAGAGCCAGTTTACACAATTCGGAAGCGCCTCAGTGTGAAAATAGATTCAGCAAATCGAAATCAAATATATCCGCCATTGTGTCCTGTTTGAGCGATAAATATTCAAATACCTCGCAATATCGACCGGTACGAACTACAAAGGCAGTTGAATCTTAATATATTTAAAGTTGTGTTGGGAATGTTTGTTTCACACACGTTGCAGATTATTTAAACTTTTAACAACTAGTTTTCTGCATAAGGAGCTTTATCATCCAATTAAGCATAATATAAAACATGTATCTGTTTACTTTCTGATGGGAGCTCGGCAGTTATGAATATTATGTTATGTTCTGGAACGAATTTTGGCCCCACACATGGTGAAACTCACCACAATACCTTGTTAAAAAGTTAGCCAGTGCTCCAGTACAGTTAGGCAAAAGAATTACAAGTCACATTCCACTCTATGTGGCAATTCTCCTTGGTCGGCATTATATTTGAACTAAACTGTACAAACAAAAGTAAACCTCGTTGTTATCAGTATAAAAAAGTTTCAGTTATTCAACATGGGTAGGTATATTATAACCAAGAACCTCACATCTACCACTAGTACCTACTATCAAAAAAACTACAAGTTACAACAAAATAAATCCATCATTTTCACACAAGTATGTATTTAGTACTTAATGTAATTACTGGCGTCAATAACTCGTGTGAAGTGTGAATCCCTCGGGATTCATTCAATCCTGAGGGATTCACACTTCACACGATTTATTGACGGTTTGTTTATTAGGAGCTCTATCCCCAGACAGAGCTTTTAATAAACAAACCGAGGAGCGTTCCCACAAGTTTATCTCCAGTTAAATATCACGATAATAGAGGCAGACACCAGTAATGAACAATCAGGTAAACCGCGATGTGGGGTGACAGAGGGACGGATTTAGGAGCTTTAATCGGGGAAATCACATATTTAATTTAGGTTTCCATATAAATATAAATGCTAAAGTAACTTTGCTACGCTTTCACAACAAACTATTGAACACCGATTATGGTAAAGGAGATGTCCGCTTTTTGTATGGTTGCTGGGCCTCAAAATCTAACCAGGCTCAAACTTTACGGATATTAAAGAGGAAAAATATGGAACTTAGGCCCATTAAAAAAAAATATTTTTAGACCGCTCCATTCATAACTAACTTTTTAAAAATGTTCATATTAAGTGTAGTCTTCAAGCGAAACAAAATTATATAAATCTCAAAAACGGAGGTCTTTAAAATTAAACGATTTATTGCAAAAGGCTAGTTTTCAGGAGTTCTGTCCAAATATACATTGTCTTATTTAGAATTTCAGGCCCGTTTTTGGACATGTCCTTTGGTACGGAGTGAACTTCAACCCTTGAAGGATGGACTTAGACAAATTCAAGAGTTTTCAGAGCGTTTGTTACAGGGCGCCGTAGGGAGAAGAAAACCGGGACGCCACAAGACGCTTCTTGGTACTTGCAATAAGGCTAACCTCTTGCGCATGTTGTCAATAAGAAAATGAAATTTGTCAATGCACAGGTATAAAACAATGTAGTCTCCAAAAACATAATATATCCTACTTTTTCGTAAAACCTTTACGGGAGGTCGACCTCCCATATCCCTAAATCCTTCCTAAAGTTTTAAGAAGGGATAGTGCCGGAAGGCATTGTTTGCTCGCGGCACGACGCGTCGCTACCGTCTGAACTTTGTTCGTAACTCGGGAAGCGTAATTAATGAACTAATTACAACCACAACACGCGTCTCATACTCGTCTGAATGGTGTGACGAGTTAATTATGACAGATATATCTTTGTCTTAAGTATAAAGAGCAAGTCTCTCGCACAAGGCGGATCTAACTTTCATGTCAGGGAGGCCAAATAGTCGAGATATACAATAAAAGATATGATGCTTCCCAAGAATGCTGGAGGATTATAATAACTGCATATAGTAATAATATTATGCGTGTCATTCGCGTGTGCTTGCTATATTATATATTTATAAAACATTTATTTTATTAAATATTATATCCATAAGTAATTAGAAAATTACCAGTAGTCACCCAGACCCAGCCCAGGGGGGCTCATAGCCCCAATGACACCCCCCCCCCCCCGATCCGCCCTTGCTTGAATTGCGCCCTTGAATTACGTGGATTTCTTCGTGCTTCGGAAAAATAAATATACACTCATATTTTAAAAAGTTAGTTATGTGTAGCGGGTATTCTATGGAACTACAAAATCGATTCGAAAAATACTTCAATTATATTTAATAATTCTACCAATTTGGGACTCCTAAATAAATATTAATCAAATGAATACTACTATCTAAATTAACAGCTTACTGCGAAATCTGTCGAAAAAAAATACTTGGTCGTTATGAAACAGGCCCTAAGTCTCAAAGTAACGCAGCATACATTTTATTTTTTGTTTTCGGAAAACCATAAGGAATACCTAGGTACCTATAGAAAAAAGATTTGGTATGCAATTTTATAGTCGGTCCAACATAATAAGTGCGAGGGAAGAGTCGATGCTGGTTAGTCGCGTCTTTTACAACCATTACGGCTTCGACCCGTTCTCACTAGAAATTCTTGGGCGACAATAAAGGCCCACGGACATCGCGATATAGCGTCACTTCAACTTAATGAGAGACTTTTCTTTTATTTGTATTAAAATTCTTCGCGACGTTACGGAAATATGAACTCAATAATTCCCTAATGATGTAAATTTTGGTCGCCTGGCTAATCGACAGCGTAATTTAACTAAACAGCCAATAATATAGTATAAATCTCTAAAAAAAACCCACTAAATCTTTATGGCCGAAGGGGTAGGCAGAGGTGCAACCAAGGCACCCATAGCCATGTGTGTTCTACCCCTTAATGTAATAGGGGGCGTGTCTAACGCCATTTTGGGCACAATTTTCAGATGCCAGGCTGATAATGAGCAGAAAACCCAGTATCACTTTACCTGGCAAGGAATTCGAACCCGGGACCTCAGAGCCTCGCAATACAACTACGTCACCCAAACAGCTCTCTCTCTCTCTCTTTCCACATTATTTTCTGACAGTTCAATGCATCTTATTGCCTTTATTAGATGATGATAAATCTCTCTTTATTGGTGTGTCTAGGGTAACCAACCAACCCTGTAGAGAAGGCCCAAACATTCACTCGAGTCTCGAGCCTTTCAAGAAAAACGTTGTAACCAACATTTCGCATTTTTGCTGCATATTTTCTCTTTATAATTTCTAAAATATAGTTAAGTTCGTGTATTTTTATAGAATGGTTATTTTTATAAGTAAATACTGCAAATTTACCATAAATATTATAGAAATAAGGAAAAAAACCGCTTCAGTAAAAAGTGCGAAAAGTCAGTTACGATGTTCTTCTTGAAAAAGCTTCGTTAAGTTGTAACACTCCGGCGGGTTCATTGAAGTCATTTTGCTATGGATTAAACAATATTGCTTACATTGTACATTCTACCTTCCTAATAGCATTGCAATGGACATACATTCTTAATGCGTCTTCACGCAACAACGCAGCCAAGACGTTACATTCTCATTTCTCTAAATAATGAAACACATTTCCATTTTGATAAGGTATAATGGAAGCTTCAAGCTCATCGCTTATCCTTTTTCCTTAAGGCCGCTTTAAATATAAAAGTTTTACATTCACCACTCAGACTTTTTCTCTTTGGGTAGTTAAAGATATACATTATTACAAAGTTGTTTGAGTTCGATGCACAAAAACTCGTATGAAATATAAAAAGAAATTAACGTCTGAGCAAATAATGTTAATGGGCGGAAATTAATATAATTAAAGTTATAACCGATAAAAGATCAAAATTATTTCGACTAAATTCAGAGTTCAAAAACAATATTTTAAAATGGATTTTAATAATCGTTTACCTAAAAATTTAAATTAGAATTTAGTTGAAATTAGTTAATTTTGTTTTTAATTAATATTTAGGTTTTCACAAAAGAGGTTTGTGAAACAATTAAGTCTTTGTTTTTTTGGACTCGGACTTACGTTGATAAGGATTTAGCTAGGCGTAAATGATACAGCTTCTATAACGGCGTAACTTCATAAGACAAAATCGGATCCACGCAAGTATCGTGTATCAATAAAGGGGGATTTTACAACATTCAAACCCGAAGCAAATATTTGCGGATGAGACAAATATTAAGTAGTCCGGAGTTGGAACGCATTATTAATTTATACAGCCGCTAGTGAAAAAAAATTAGATAAATCTAATGATCAACTAACAATTTGTACGTCAGAGAAGATAATACCAACAGTAATTAATTTCGGAAGCACATAATTATACCGACCTTGTAAGTTTGACGAAGGTTTTTCGTCAATATTAAAGTGACCTTGTTTACAGAGCTTTATTTTCTCGTATAACAGTTTTGAATAAAATTAGATAATTCGTTTCATGGACGAAAATATTATCCGCTACTGACAACAATAGAACTCAGAATCTAAGATACAGTACTCGGTCGCCCTAGGATATATTATTCGGCGCTGCGCGGTCGCCTCAGTTTTTATGGCAATTTTTAGTACATTTAGTACATAATCTTCAAAATCAGAACACTACAGTACTTGCATACTGCTTAGCAAAGACTAAGCAGTGGCACCAACTCACACAGACACTCGCATTCGACATAAGTATGGCTGAAAATAGATAACAAATGTTTCTGACTTTAATTACAACTCAGATACATACTAGAAAGATCTAGGTTCTTAACACTCGCCCCAACGACGTAAATCCTGAAATACGGAACGAAGCTAACTCACACATTAACGTCAGCTAAGAAGAAATAGTATTACATCCACAAGAATTATATCCTCGTTCGTAGAGCTCCGCTGTGCCCAGTTTGGACAACAACAAGGCTAAGCCAGGGTGCTAACAATTATACACAACAAAATATTATTTTGAATTAACATTTAATAAAATACCACCAACTGTCTTAAATTTAACCTTGAACAAATTTATCAAAAACAAGTTGTTAAAAAAAAGTTACTATACTGTTGACGCGTATTTTAAAGACAAAAATCCATGGGAATAGTTGCTCGCTACGCAAGGATATGATCGATTGTATTTAGCTTAAGTGATTTGTGACAGATGGATATGTGCGACTTTCCCGGATAGTCCTAAGAGTATATTTTTTATCAAACTACGTTAGTCATTTGATATACCGCTTTGTTGCATCTCATTTGTCTTGGTTAGCTACAATCTGAGTAGTCTTGCTTGCGGCGGCGTCGTGTGCCGGGTCGGTCACTTCCCTGCAACATGGTTGAGGAGGCCGATGGCTGGCACATGCGTCATATTCGTGAACGGGTGCTGCTTGCGTGGACTGGTCTGCTCTGTTTGATGGTTGACTTTATTGTTTACTTAAAATTAAACATGTAGTTGGTTATTTGACTTAGGTACTCTCCGTTAATTTTCGCATTTAATATCCATCTTTGAAATTGAATTTATATTGTTACTTGCAGTTTGTAATATATATATATATATATATATAAAATATAACAATTAAAGACCTACGCTGAGTTTCTTGGTGCTTCTTCTCAGGTCAGTGGTCTTTTCCGAAGCACTGGTAGAATCCTTAGATGATAAAAAATTGTAAAAATGACGTGTAAAAGTGCCCTTAGGGGCCTAATTACTTAATAAATGATTTGAATTTGAATTTAACAACTACCTATTCTTTTGTGTTTAGAGCGGTAAGATTTCTTGAATATTTTGCTCCTGTTGGAATCATGAAGTTTAACATTAATGTTTTAAGGTAATGAGTTATGTTAATGTCGTGTAGTAACATTCAATTCGAAATTCTGCTGTTTATAGGAAGATGTGGCGTTAAATATTAACTGACCGACCTTATCAATGTTTTAAATAAGAGTCAGCACGGGGCGGCAGGCGCTAACGTCGTAACCAACGTAATCGTCCCAAGACCCAACTTTCCGAAACGTCAACTGCCAAAAACCCAATTCTCAACAGTTTTCGCCCAAGTTTGTACAAATTTTTATTCTGTGCAATTTATTAACCCTTATAAATCCAAATTGGTTCCAACAAAGAATATTGCTGCGGCCGCGATGGGACAGTTTTACATAATCCGATCTGCCGTCACTTTGTCAATAATTCGCCAGCTCGTGCGCGGGTGGCTATGCTGAACAACGAAACGGAGGCGCATTCAATGGACATCAGCATAACTAAATAAGATAGTGACAAATCCTTTCAATATTTATGTTTGAAATTATTTATTTATTTATTTTATTTGGATTAAGTACCATAAAACGACAATAAAACATTTCTTACATGCTTGTCTTTTACCTGTGTATTCATCTCATGTAAAAATACTATCATAATGGATATTCCAAGCTGTTAATCTTTGTAAGTAGTACCTACGTATTGTATATCATCGTAGCATCGTTTCGATTGTCGGCATAGTTCTCCGGTGCCGTTTCGCGGTTAAATCGGATTGCATAAATTCCTCGTCGGCACGGGCTTCGTTAGCCACTGATTTCGTTTTGATTAATCTTTTTAGAAGCACAATGGCTCGGGGAATCTTTGATGGCGCTGTATTTAATTACAATTTCTTTATCCTCTGAGGAAAATTTTTAGGGTTGGGTTTTATACAAGTTTTGTAATATTTTTTACATTAGACTTAATATATTTACTTATTGTACTACTTAATTATTTGTTTGGCCAGTTCGGAGTAACACACTCTTTGTGTTTCCAAAAACAAAAGGTATACCTATCTATCAATTTGTTTGTGACTGCCTTGACGCGGACGAAAAACATTGAGACTTCTTCAAGCTTATTAAAATATTCCTCAGTAAAAAGTACTCGTGTAGCTCAATACCTTTGTTCTTGCAATGTCTCTGCCGTTAAAGATTCAATTAACTAGTAGAATTGCCGTGATGTATACGACCAATAAAGCGGCGAATGTTTACGCGCAGTAAAACATCTCGATGGCGCCTGTTTTATTGAAGCAATCATTCGATGCGCTCTCGTTTGTCCTTGCGTGCGCAACAGAGTGGGTTTGCCGAAAATGGCAATTTTCCCCCATCTGTTGGGTAGACCAACCAGTCGATTTACAATCAGTACCCACCCATACTCCGACAACCATGTTGTACCTTAGATAATATAAAATGGAGGCGGCTTGTATGATATTTCTTTCTGCCTAAAGTATAAGATCAATTGATTAACTATGCACACGTTTATAGTATCATATTAGTGTGCGTAAAACGGACTAGCGTTGAACTGTGGTTGAACATTTATTTATGTATGCGTTCCTATCGGCATAATACGAAAATATAGTAGTAAGATAGTACGATAAAAGTCAAAACTTTGCGTAAGTGACACTGTATGTGACATAATTTTTGTTCACATGGCGCGTCCTTTTTAGAAGGTCTAAGTGTTGCACCTGGTCTAACCTGACTACAGCGTAACCTACATAAAGTAGTTTAATAATGATATTTATTTTCGGATATTCGACCTTCTCAAACCTAACCAGGCATATTTTTCTACGCTTGAGCAATAAATCGTTCTTCAAGCATGTTTATAGTGTTTTGTTCATATCGTAAAGAAAAGTTTCACAAAAGCTGCCGTGCTTGACCCCATTCGTCAGTAACGACTGACGACTGACGTGTCCAGCTGTTCCCAAACAAAACAAACGGATATTACTCTGTTCGCCACGCGTCGGTGTTTTTTTGGGATTTTATTAGCTTCCAAATTCGTCTGGTATGTTAGGACGCCCGGAATGTCAAACATTCCGTTTATAAAACTGTTAAAGTTGGAAAATTAGTATTTCCCAAATGAAATGGACAGTTTTTAGGCAGTCCATATACTTTCTTCCTTTTTAAATATTTGATGTAGTTATTACTTAACCAGCCGTAGGTTTTCACTTGACTGACTTGATACAAAATCTATATATTATTACGTGATGAAAAAACTTTGTAAGTACTGGTTTTGCAGTTGCACATTGCGCCGCACAGAGAACTGTGAGATTTGACATACGTAATTAAAGTTCGTAGAGAGGAGTGCACAAAATTAAAATGTATGTGTAATATCTATTACAAATATATTTAATGCGACGACTGGACGATCACTATCCACATTAAAATTGTGAACACTAAAGTTTGCAATCTACAATCCGTGGCTCCATCTACCGCGCTTTCTCCATAATATTACCCGTTTCATGTCTCCTCGCACCAGTAACGACATCCAGACTTTACATACCATGACACAAATACCAATATAATCGTCTCTCCAATGAATTGTTAAAAAGATAAAACATTAGCAACGGTTTTTCATCGATAATGCTTGTTTTGCTTAGGTACTTTCTTAACACATTTTTTTTGTCTCGCTGCCGTCTCTCTTAACCAGCACAATAGCTAATGTTCCTCGCAAACATTTGTACGACTAACAAAATTCATAATTCATGCTTCCGCGACTATGAATATATTTTATGTCCAATAATTACTAATTTAGTCGATAAATCCCTGATACATAGCAGTGTTGCCAGATTAGGCGATTTTTCGCCATTTAGGCTGACTCGGAGGGTGCCGAGGCGACGAAGAATTGTAAATGGCGACCAGTCGCCATTTAGGCTCCTGCGGTTGGCGACCCGTCGCCATTTAGGCTACACGTCTATTTTTGATGAACTTGGGGTCATTTTTAGCTTTTATGATCGAAAATGAAACGAAATTTTAACGGAAATCACCGTCCGCACCTATGAATCAAAGACTGGGGAGCTTTTTTTTTTGCTCCTCAACTTTAGCCAAGATTGGGCGACATTTGACTACTTCGAACAGTCGGTGACTTGAACCACCAACTATCTGGCAACACTGATACATAGAGCTGAAAGTGCTCTTGTATTTCTGCCGCTAAACAGAAATCTTCAAGGTTTTATTTATAAAAAAAGCCTAAAAATATATCTTCAAGACATGGTTACCATACTCAACAAAACCCATTGCTCAACGTAGTTCAAAGAACAAAAACACTGCCACGCATCACACGTGGACACGTCGCCGAACTCCTGAGCGTGACGTATTATCTCGTGCAGGTATGGAAATAAGACATTCGACAAGGCCGGGCATGTGTTTTATAATAGGGTGAAGCTTCAGTCGTTGCATCACTTACAAGCTACATTGCTACTTATTTTTAATTACTTTAACCATTGATGTAATGACTTTAACCGTTCTTTGTGTGCACTAGGTGTCTCTCTCTCTCTCTCTCTCTATGTGGGCAAGAGGTACCTCAAAGAGCATAATACGGGAAAGGTACCTGGTCTACATTGCTCATTAAATTACATACAATGTCATCCTCCTCTACCTCTACCTCTAGGGGGTCGTGACCCATATTTTGAGTAATGCTGGATTAGAGATTGTATAAGATATCAAAAACAGGTTTAATCAATCGGTATTTTCGGTCTCTTCTTAACCACAACCATCTTATTTAGACAAACCTAAGTACCTAAATCATGAAAATAACATTAGTTTGTTTACCCTACGGAAAATGTGTTCTAATATTATAGGACAAATAATGAAACACGTATTATTTTCTACATTTATTACTTTAATTACAACATACAAAACATATAAGTTATAACAACAGTGTTATAGCGTCGGCCCGCGCTCCGCACACCCGCGCACGCTAGGCTGTACACGCGGCGTTGTCTGGACTTTATACTAAGTAGCAAACATTACACTTGATAGAATATAATATCCACCTGATAGTACACTTGTGGGAATATGACCTGTAGAAGTGGGAATTGAGAAGCGAGAGGATTTATTGGATCGTTATGGTCAGTTTTTAACATGTTGTCGCTATCCAAGCAGTTATGAGATACCCTCTCACTGTCATATTGTAGAATGCCATTTCAACAATCGAGCCCTGATCGCTGATCGTTATCGCTACGACGGTCTTCATTACCTACAAAGCAGTACCTTTCAAGTGTAATGTGAAACGATTGTCGCGGCAACTTGCCAGTCGTTATGGCGGCTTGCAAAATCCCGTATGAATATCCTTTATGTCTAATATCACTTCAGAGTAATTTTGGACTATAAGAGAAATGTAGTATGATTCTATTTAGGTTCATTTACTTTTGTAGAAATAAAATCGGAAAACAAATAGTATATAGTTCGTGTTACAGCTCAACAGATGGCACTTTAGTAATATTAAGTCTATAGAAAGCATAAAATGACTATAGTTCGGACAAACTAAGCTGGCCGGTATGACAATTATTTTTTTTTCCCGACGCGATAACTCTGTGAGAACGTCTACCCAAAAAATTCAAAAACGTGTCATGTCATACCGGCCATATTAGTTTGTAGTAGGGACAAACTAATCTGGCCGGTATGACATGTCACATGACACGGTTTTGAATTTTTTGGGTAGACGTTCTCACAGAGTTATCGCGTCGGGAAAAAAAAAATTTGTCATACCGGCCAGCTTAGTTTGTCCGAACTATACCTTATTTTTTTTATAGTCGTCATCACACAAGTTAAGTCGGAATAACAATAATAATAAATTGAATTTTATTACACTTCTCGTTATAGCAAGTAATATTTCGTTATCTTAGAACATTTTCATACTCGAGTTTGAAAATAAATAACAAGGGATAATATTTGGCGAATGTTCACAACTGTATACACTAGAAGGCGATGTCCACACGGAGTGTTTTGCCGCTGCGTTTTTTAAAAGCTCCATGTAAACATCCCCTATATATCTCACTAACATTTACTTACTGGAACACTTAATAACGTTACATATTCAATTCCTTCTTTTATATTAATATTATACGCGTTTAGATTCTAAATTTACATCTAATTTGTGACAATGTCAAGCTAAAATATATTTTTGAGTTTTGGTCACAGTCTTATGATTTTATAGCAGATATTCAGCAATCGGTCGAGTAGTCACTTGGTGGGTGACCATCGCCGGCGCCAGAGGAATTATTCGGGTGGTAAGGAGCAAAATTCACACAATTTTATGCTACCGTGGAATGTAAGCGACCTGTATATAACGTTTACATAAAAAAAATATCTTAATAAATTTATTACTTAAATAAATATAAATCTTTTTACCATCGGTGTCTGACGAAAATAAATTATGCAATACCTTCACAATATAATAAAATGTCATACAATTTATACATCGATTACATAAAATACAGAGAGGTAACCAGGAAAAGATACATGGGTTTAACCCCCCACTGAATAAATCAATATTAAAAATAAAATTATACTTTGCTTATGTGAACATTATGCTAATAAGTATAACAGATTTTACTTTTATAATAATATAGTCTCTCTCTATGTGCACTCCTGGCCAGGATTCAGAAATACTCTATGATAAGAAATATTGGAAGTAATTTGTTTGTATATTAAGAAGACAGTTCTAGCATTATGCGGTTCGTATTTAAAGACCGCGATACTACTAGCAGGTAAAAATAAAGCACAACACACAATATAACAACGATTTAAAGAATTTTACAAAATAAAACGTTGATAATTTGCTTATATAATAAATAATTTGATGCAATGTACACAATATTAGACACACAGCAGTAAACGTCTTAAAAATATGCATTTGTGCCAGCATTTTGTAAACAGAATTAAAAATACGCATCGTTCTTTGCCCTCTCACGACACATCCTACTTTAAGCGCCGTTGGCCGCCGATTTTGCGTAAACTACACTAAAGTGATTTTATATTGTTTAACAATTACTATCAACACAAATATGGCTAATGAAGTTCTGCCATAACAAAACCATTAACTCTTGGAAACTACACTTTGGTTTTATTCTTCCTACAATGCAAAGTGACAAGCAAATTTTTACTGAAGGGCTTTGTTATAATATTATTAATCAGTTTTTGTGGGTATTATGACCCCCTGATTGCCGACAAAATCCGCTCATGGATAAATTAACAAGTACGTAACTCAAAAATATAATCACTTGTAAACTACGATTATAAAGTATTTTCGGGGCAAAGGTAATAATTGTGTTTGTGATTCTATAGCTAGACCAAACAACTATTTAACCATTTTTTTTTAAATAAACAACAATATTGTTAATGGAATGTTAAAATACGTATAATAAACAACATAAGCTAACATCTGTATTCCTATACGAGTTAGCAGAGGCGCAAGTACTGCCTTCATGATTATCAAATCTAAAATAATATTCAAACCTATTGGTATACCATCCAAAAAGGTAAAATGTCTTGTTCTAATTAATTCAATGTTTTAAAGCCTAGACACATAGAACATGTAACCATAAAAAATATTTCAAAATAATCACTGATAGATAATTTGGTCACAATTATAATATTTATTGTAAAAACTAAATCTAATATGTATATAATGAGTATTTGATATAAATAAAGCTTTATATATTTTCCTTACGACTACATTAAACAAAAATGCGTATATTTGGTATAACATTTGTGATTTATAAACATGTTTATATTTCTTACAGACGACGCAGTGCACACTGACTGCAGTTTACTTAACCGACGTAAAAAGGGGTTATTATATTCATGGCCTTATTATATGAAATAGCCTAATAATAATGGGGCTACATTAAGGTTTATGTAAATGCTCATTGTCGCAATATAAAAGGCATAAATGCTTTGTATATCAAAATCAATTGTCAAAACCGTTGTCATTTTATAGCGAGAAGTTCTGGCTTTATATTTACATTTGGGTATACCTTACTGTCTCTAATAACGCGATAAATATGTTAATGACGCTAATTGTGGTCGGCATAAGCGCCAAGGATGCCTTCAGCAAATCACCCAACACTTAAAATTTCTTCACCAATTGCTAATTTCATAATCAAATAAATATTCTAGTATATCTTTGGCCTCATAGCATTCTAATACATTTTAGTATTAAACTGTAATTAAAGCTACACAAACACTGCAGACAATGTGCATTAATACTAAACGACATAACCTACTGGGGTTGCAATAGACGTATCCGCTTAGAGAACATTGTCTCATTTCTAGATTTATTTTTATATGGGCACAGTCTATAATAAAGTTTTGACTGACGAGAGATAAATTAATTATTGTTCGTCAGTGGATTTTTTTATCCTGGTCCGACAATGACTCTTTTGACAGTATACTGTGATCTGTCGACTATCGAATCATATATGATGATCATGTGAATTGAACAGACCTGTCTTACTGAACACACGCTAGCCGGAATGAGTCACCTATGGCGGCGTTTCCACAATATTATGTGCAGTCAATATGGTCGGGTGGTATAACCTGTATCCACTAGCCCTTATATTTCAAGCGCAAATTAGTTCGTGAAGTTACTTCACACGCTCGAGTCACTGAAAGTGGCGGTAGAATTCTAGTATTGTATTCTCTATGCCGATTTCGTATTATTTCGAAATGTTAAGACTTAAGGTATCAACTCAGTTTGTCACTCATTACTCGGACCGCTGAGTTAATCCGCGCGTATTGTGCATAGTTATTTGAAAACCAGCTTAACAAATACATTCAACAATATACTCTGGACTCCGGACCACCCCAATGATTTTGTGCCGCGAAACCAGGAAATAGGAGGGATTACACACAATACAACAGATTTGGAACAAATATTTGCACAAACATTTGCCTCGGTGCGATCCAACCCGCGTGTTCACAGCGGTACTCGCCACGCCACATCTGTCAGGAGCGAGGGGTGATCGGGGCAGTGTGAACTCAGAGAAGACAACACTTCCCGATCCTCCTCCGGCGCCTCTGCTTCTCTTCTTGCTGCGGGTGGTTCCGGATGATGCGCACCAACTAGAAAACAGTGCATTTTATTAAGGGCGGTATTAATAAATGAATCTCAAGTTTGAGTTACATCTCAAGTAGACATAATGTATGGAACTATTAATACATTATGCCTACTTGAGATGTAACTCAAACTTGAGATTGATTTATTAATACCGCCCTTAGTGTTTAGAGTTGCGGGAAGGATATAAGTCAGAGTTCAGAAATTAGCCAGATAGCACCACGGGTCTTGCCGAGGTAGTGCCGGCCCCCCCACTCAGTGCGCGTGGTACCTCGTGGAAGGCGGCGTCGATGTTGAGCGGCGGCTCCTTGGCGCTGGTCTCGATGTACGGCGCGCCGAGTGCGCGCGCGAGGTCGCGGCCGGCCTCCTCGCTGACGGCGCGGACGTGCACGAGGTCCACCTTGTTGGCCGCCACCAGCATCGGGTACGTCTCCCTGCAACGATACATGCAACAGTTTACTAACATTGCCGCGCTTGGCGTCTCAAATATACCGCGATGGCATCACCTAAGCTAACAGAAAGCTCAAACAGATTGTACGATACCAACCTGTCTTTAACCCTGAGTATCTGCGTGTGGAAATGGCGTATGTTCTCGTAGCTCTGCTTGTCCGTGACCGAGTACACGAGCAGGAACCCGTCGCCTTTGCGCATGTACTGCTCGCGCATCGCGCTGAACTCCTCCTGCCCGGCCGTGTCCAACACTGGAGACAACAAATATTATAAAGCCAAAAACAATTTTCAAAAAGCTCTATAATATAAAATCTGTACAAACCTACAGGTTGAATAATTATTATGCTTAATAGGGTAGTCGACAACTTTTTTTAAAAACATTTATCAAAAATGTACATCATATAAAATCAAACGGAAAAAGATTTTTCAAAAATTGGCCCCATTATAAGTAAGTTATAGAGCTTTAAAATTTGGTGAAAAGGGTAGATGTCGAATAACAGTAATACCTAGACTGTGACGTCACCGGATGTCACCGGCCATAACGCTGCGTGGGTGAGAAAGAGATAGCGCGATATCCCCACCAAGTCCCCACTTTTGCTCACAAATAAAGTTTCAAATAAGAATAACTGCTCTATTTTTCAACCAATTTCAATGCTGATTTCACAGAAGAATTTTTTATTCGTATTATTTTCAGATACATACAAAATAATGTACAAAATCAAACATAGGAAAATTCAAAATACCCCCAGTTGGTAACATTGCATAATATTTTGAAATAAGTGTTCAAACTATTCAATCAGCAGTCACTTCAAGTGTAAAATATTTTTTATGATTCCTTGTAGTGTAAGGGAAGTTTAACCCCTACATTATTTTGGTCCTTAGAGCCGGATTTGAACCATGAAACCATATACAAAAGCAAATAAGGTTGAATTTCAATTGTAAGCGACTAAGTTATATCACCACTCCAACACCTGTGCCACCGTTAATACTATATTAAGTAATGCCAGCCTCACCATCGAGTATGCACCATTGTCCATCGACTTCAGTGTGCTGTATGTACGAGTCCTCGATGGTAGGGTCGTAGTCCGTCACGAATAGCTTCTGGAAGAACTGGATGGTAATCGCGCTCTTGCCGACACCGCCATCGCCCACTACCACTAGCTTCACCTGCAATGTTGCCAACATAAAAATAATTAATAATATTATGAATTTGAAAAAATACCAATTGGTGTGACTTTAATCTTTATTTATATGTTAATTAATGGTAAGTAGGTACTATAAGATGGAGTGTAGGGAACTAACGGGATATGGAGAAATCAACATAACATTATTTTTTATAAGACAATGTGATATGAAAATCGAAACTTATGAAGCTTTAGGTTTCATTCGACTCTACATAATATTTACCCTTTCGACTTATGTTCCAAATTTTATTACTTTTTGCAATATTTTAGAAGGTAAGGTAAACAATATAAAGCATAGACAAATATCTAAATCATCCCTACAATTCTAAGCAAACAAACTAAAGCAAGCATAAAACAATGAAATACAAAGCCACATACACTGTCACTGTCTTTGAATAGAGACATTGGAGTTATCACAAATATAGCTATGCGTCAAATCTGAAACGAAAAGTAATAAAACTTAAATACATTACGCTTTGTTTAGAAAATTTCAACTTTTTATGACTGGCAACACTAAAGCATACATAGAACAAATCAAAAAATTTACAAATAACAAAATACAAAGCAACAAAAGCAACTTTGGCACGAGTTTAAGCGCAACTCATAAATATGTTTAGCATTATTTGGGTAATAGTTTTATTGAATGGCAACAAAGTTTTACTATGTTTATGTTAAAATAAAACAATGAAGGCGACAAAAATCAAAAGAAAAAATGGGTGTTAAAAAAATACATAACTGTTTTTAATAGTCAGACTTAAATAAGTCATTTTATTTTTATAATACAGCACACTATTAAAGATTATTTTATATTATATGGCCGACCCGGTAAACGTTGTTTTGCCACATAAATTCTTTTTAGAGATTATTTTAGTAGAAAAAAATGAATAATTGATCAGTTACCGACCGGGGTTAAAAGTTGTTAAATGACTAATACTGTTGGCGACGCGCCGGCTCCCATTAGCCGCGTGCCGACCCCCTCACACGAACAATAAGTGCCGTGAAAATATTTCAGACAAAGTGTTTAAGTGATGTGCCGACCCCTTAGTGACGTTAGGAACATTATACGAACAATATAGACAATATACCGTGTGAACAGCAAAAGTGATATGTGCTAGAGTTTAGTGTTTAAGGTAAATTTTTGTCTGTATTTTGCTAATAACTTTTTGTAGTTTTAATGTGTAGTGTTCATTTTTGTTTATTTATATAGAGCTAATTAAGAGCTACAATTTGATACCATGTATGTGTATGTGTGGTTTTTATTTAATAAATAAAACGCCGAAATAGCCGATTGCCATAGTAAAAATCGATCGAGAAATTGGGTTAATGGGTCGAGGCTCTCGTTACGGGATAGCCGCGCGGTACTTAAGCTAACGCGCGCCGGCGTAGCGACATGGGTCCTACCGAAGAAAATACTCGAAGAAATCTGAAGAAACCTGAAGCCTGAAAACTGGAAGAACGAGACAGAAGAATATTGAAGACAGAAGAGCGAGACGGAAGACTCGCAACAATCGAAGGCCCATGACGTACGGTGGCTTCGATTCGGTACTTGGGGGTGCTTAGGGACGTAGGGTTGGCAATTCGGCACATCGGCACGTCGTTTAATAATTTGTTTCTTACTTGCCATCCCCTACACTCTACCTCACACACTTCGTACCCGCCGCTGTTCGGGTACGTCGTATACACTCACCAATACATACAACCGCCTCTCTCGAGGCGCCTTGATACAACCGTCTCTCTCGAGGCGTCTTGGTACGTGGGAAGAACAACGGGCTGGGTACCGGCGCCTGAGTTTCTCAACTCGGGATCACGCCCAGCAAGCTTGTGAGTACCAGTCGGTCTCACGAGCACCCCAACAAATACCGTTATTAAAAAATAGGGATGATGGAAGAAGGTAGAAACTTTAGGGTTGTATGTACTTTTTAATGCCACATTATAAAAAAATAAAATAAAAAATTCTGTCTGAAAAATAAAAAATAAAATTTCGGGGTTGGCCACCCTTATCACTTAGGATGAAAAATAGATAACAACCTATTGTCAGACCTACTAAGGGTGAATATAAAATTTCATCAAAAACGGATCAGCCGTTTCGGAGGAGTATGGTAACAAACACTGTGACACGAAATTTTTATATATATAGATATAGATTAATCCAATATACATACATACATTATTGTCTTCATCTGTATGTAAGCTTAAATTTTTATACAAAACTCATAACTTACAAGAAATACCTACAGTAAATAACATTAATATTTTACATAATATTTTGTATATCACAAAATATCTGTTATTTTCAAATAAAGTATGTATCACATACTACAATAAAATATATTTTATTCTATTATAATCATCACCAATAACAACTAAACCGAGCACTGACAAGTAAGCCGCCACTATTGTCCTTGTGAGTGTCCAAATTATCATCAGCCAATGCACGGAGACAATGAGTCATTAATAATTGTACTGGATTGTGTTGCCTACTTTTATACAAGTGATAGACACAATAATGTTTACCATTTCAATTGTCCGTCCATTGTCCTTGTCGTAACATAATGTAATTATCCTGTAAATTAAACTTGCACCAACACAAAGTATGGATGCTACTCTACCAAGCTATTGTAATGCTAGATTTTGGTTGAACACTTCTAAGATATAAAAATCCTACAGAGATCTTGCCAATACTTTAGTTGATTACAAAAACATAACAATTTGTCCAAAAAAATGAAACATATCAGATGGTTCTACATCCTTTAATGATAAAAAAAACATTTAAGTTTTTTAGTATCACTCATTTTAAGTATTTTATTGACAGACTTGTAAATTCAGGTCATCTCTAACACTGGTTATGGTAGTATGAGTAAGAGTTAAACTACATTTCAACAATAAATTCACTTTTATGTTGGCTATCAGTGTGAATGGCACAAAATATTTTATATTATGTGTGGGAGCAAAACAATATTAATCAATTTGTGGCCTCATATGTTGACCTCCAATATAGAACAATTTAAAATGATCTTGGCATACTTCCACAGTATTGTGTCACCCTTAGTTATTACATTGAAATAATTTCAACTGTATAAGCTATAAACCATATTCTTTGTGGAATAAACAAAGATGTGGAATAAATAAAATAAAAAATAATTAATAAGAGGAGTCACAGTAACACAATTTTATTCTATCCCATCATGTCATATAGGGAGTGACTACTGCCATACTAGTACTACTGTGTGCTTTTGTCTAGACAAAAGCACACATCACACCTTTACCCATGAAGGGGTAGGCAGAGGTGCAACCAGGGTGGGTGCCCTGGTATTAAATATGGTGATATTGGGATTTTCTACTCAGTATCACCATTGTCTGGAATTTGTGCCTGATATGGCGATAGGCTTGCCCCCTATTACATCATGGGACGGAATATGCACGAAGAAAAGTGGGTGCACTAGTTGCGCCTCTGCCTACACCTTCGGGGATAACAGGTGTGAGTGTGTGTGTAAACTAAGGACCAACAAGTATTATTTAATATAAATCCTCTTATTTATTAACCAAATTATTTGGATGAAATAGAATTCATTACAGAACAATATTTTATTTATATTTATTTATTAGCCTTTATTTCAGATGTACAGTTAATGGAAAAATAACAAACCTAAAGCTAACATATTAAACTTACTACTGACTACAATTCTATAACTAGGTACAATAAATCACTTCACTATCTTGCTATAATGCTACTTCTTATTACTAGATAATATATTATGTTTACATCAAAAATATAAGTTTAATGCTTGGTACATCTGTTCGTCCCTATGACGAAGGCCTCCTCCAGTTCCTTCCACTTTATTCTATCTTGTCCACAGAACAATAGGGAGCTACTAAATGGAATGTCAGTTTTCTAGA
Organism: Sphinx pinastri; assembly: GCA_947568825.1. Lineage (NCBI taxonomy): Eukaryota > Metazoa > Arthropoda > Insecta > Lepidoptera > Sphingidae > Sphinx > Sphinx pinastri. The sequence goes on along the minus strand of OX387628.1, from coordinate 17,687,086 downwards.
ATTTTTACTAAGATTTAATATGACTACTCAGTGATTTATAAGAATTGTTTATATTCATTACTATTAATGTAAAAACAGCCATGTTATTCCTGCAACATGTATCAAGTGGACCACCATGGTGTGAGAATGCCGCGATGTGATGATGCACGAATTATGAAAGTAAATTTTCCATACTGTGTTGCATCATGTTTTTGACTGGTTGCATTCTTCAGACATTTACACCCATATGAATCACATTAGAAACTACATAATGTACAATCAAGCTCTTGCTTGTTGAAGAAAAAATAAGTTATGTGCACAGACCTATATGTGAGCACTTTCCTGTTGCAATCAGTGGAGCATTAAAATTAATACGATACGATGATAGACAAGGAAAATACTCAAAAGTAAATTATTGTGCTCACCGTGGGCAGGTTCTCATTGGGCGGTCCGGGGCGAGTCATCGTGCCAGCTTCCGCACCGCTCCACCAAACAAACTAGCTTGTATACTACGATCATCAATCATAAAAATATTAGCGGAGTCGCCAAAATCATTTTTACAACCACAATTTTTTGTTTTCTTTAATGTTGGCAGCGCGTCGTCCGTCAACCAACTCAGCTGTTAACTTATCTCTTCACCTACTGCATGCGTCACAATAACGCGTATTTAGTGTAAACACAATCAAAACAATTGAAATCCTATAATAAAAAGACACTTGTTCCGAGTTTTTTAAAATATCTGAGACGTAATGTCCAATAGTGATGTGGCTGCTGTTGTGGACGGAGTTGGTGAATGGGGTGAGTATTATTTTTTATTTGAATAAGCTGAGTGTAGTGTCTATGATTGATATAAAGATACGTATTTAGAATATTTTCCCTAAATAATGATAAAATACGTTAATAAAAAAAATCAGGAACTTCGTGAAATTGTATCAATAACGTTTATAATAAGAATAATACTCAAAGTTCATCTCTGTGGTAGGTACTAACTACTAAGGGTGGAGTGCAGAAAATAACTTTAACAATAACAAAGGTCTAACCAACTGTCAGATCTACGGTTAAGGAATTTTCTGGTTGGATAAAATTGACTATTGTCAAAATGACGTCAAAAATGACAATAACATTGATCACTCAGTTTCTGGCGGTTAATATTAAAGTTATGGTTAGTTTTCGTAATCTGTGTGTATAGGTACTCTGCCTAGTTAATTGTCATTTGTCTAACGATTTGCAATAATAACATCATATGCCCCAGGGGCGTAGCTATATCTTTCTAATCCAAAAACAACCGTCAGTGCCGTAGCGTGGGTTCATGCCGCTTCATGACACAAAAAAACCTTTTTTCAATACGGATTATTTTTGTTGTAAGGTACGGGGGGCGGTCCGGACCCCCTCCCCCCTATATACGCCCATGCTTTGCCCTATTTTAATACAAATACTCTAAAAAAAATAAAAAAATTACGTCTAACACGCGAAATTTTGTGGGAAGCAAGCTCTAGCGATGATAGCGATTCTGATAGTGGGTCTATCCAAATAGTTTGGTGGAGCAAAAAATTCCGCTAAAATTCTATGATAGAAAAAAGAGGATGTAAATACTAGGTACCTACTTAATAATAGAAATTTGAATAATAAATCGATATTTCATCAAGATTTGATGTTATATTAAATCATAGCCATTGATAAAATTAATATTTTTGGAGTAATAGTGCAAGTTTTTGGGGTAATATAGCATCATTTCACTGGTCACTCGTTTACCTTTAACTTTAATAATTACGACAATGGCGCAACAGACGAATTGTCAATTCAGTATTCATTGTTATTGTCACTGCTAAAGTTATCTTTAACGGTAACACTAACGTCACATTTTGTGCAACCCACCCTAAATTAATACTTATTAGCATAGCACAAATATTAATCTCGACCTGATGACATCTCGACACTTGACATCACTAAACCAATTTGACACTTGATTAGGGATAGCCACAGAATACAAAACGTAAGAGGTAGTCGAGACACAACATCGACTAATATTTTCCACCATTACTAAGCTGTTCGAATGAATCTAAGGAATTAATCGATTGTATAATTCAAATAATATAAGTAGTTTCAGTGGCGTATCGTCTATGGGGCGGGTTAACGTAGTTGTTACATTCTCTTTGGGGGCGGGTGGGCGGTCCGGCCCTGGCAGCATTTTTAGGGGGCGGCAAAAAGTGTAAAGTTAAACCTTTTACAAATTTTAAGTTTTGGTGACGAAGGGATGGGATTGGATGGCTCGCATGACATATTTCCTGAAATTACCTTTTTTTTGGTGCCTTGGGGCGGCAAATTTTGGGTCCGCCCTGGGCAGATTTTGAATCATCCTACTACAACTATAGATAGAATTATCAAGTCTGTAAGTACCTACTACCTACATAAAGTCATTTTATTTCTTTAGTCTAGGACACTCCAGACCCCGGGCTGGTACTAACCCAATATCATTTTGCCCGACCCAGAGATCGAATCCGAGACCTCAGCACAGCAGTCGTAGCACTTTCAGCTTTTAAAGTACAGTGAAAACCTATTACCTACCGGTGTATAAAAACGATATAAACTAACTACACAGAAAATACAAATTGATGCAGGCAGTAGTGGATATGCAATGCAATGCAATCAGCCCTGTATTATACATATAATAGGACACTGCTGAGCATGGGCCTCTTCTACTACCGAGAGGCGATAGGATTTAGTCCACCACGCTGGCCTAGTACAGGTTAATGATTCCTTATGTTTACGCGAATGTTAGACATTGAAATTAAACTATTATAACGGATTTTATCGCGGTTTTTTATTTTATTTTCTCCCGACGTTTCGAAGGCTTTGCAGCACTTCGTGGTCACGGGGCGGACTGAGGTGTTGGTGGTCCGAAAAGTTAGTGTTACAAATCTACCTTCAATTTACAATTATACAATTTAAAGGTGTTAGTCATTGTTTGCGGTCCAGTCTACGCAGTAAGAGCTCACAATGTCTTGAGGTCTGGCAGCAGGTCTTTTGGGGCCCGATTTAATTAGATGTATGACCGGGTCCCAGGCTTGTGCAAGTTTCCAACCATCTTCTCTATTGAAATTATGTTGTTTTTTGATCTCAATAGCCTCGCGGATCATCCTAGGCAGGAATCGGTGTTCTTTGGCAAGGATTTGTGGCTTGTCGAATCTAAGGTAATGGTTGGAGCCTTCTTCTGAGTGTTCAGCTACTGCAGACTTCGTAGAGCGTCGGTGTTTAACGTCAGCTATATGTTCTTTTACGCGGGTCCCTATATGTCTTTTTGTTTGTCCAATATAAGAGAGGCCACAGTCGCAATCTAGTATACGCCCGGTTCTTGTAGAGGTATATGGCACTTGACAGGTGGTAAAAATTGACTAATCTTCTTAGGCGGCTTAAAATAAGTTGTAAAGTAAGGTTAAATCTAGACGTAGACTTACTCTCTTACATAAGGTAATAACCTTATGTAAGAGGAGTCACCGACAAGATTGGCTACATCCTGAAGCGCGCTTCCATAAAAACTTATTTTAAGCCGCCTAAGAAGATTAGTCAATTTTTACCACCTGTCAAGTGCCATATACCTCTACAAGAACCGGGCGTATACAAGATAGATTGTGACTGTGGCCTCTCTTATATTGGACAAACAAAAAGACATATAGGGACCCACGTAAAAGAACATATAGCTGACGTTAAACACCGACGCTCTACGAAGTCTGCAGTAGCTGAACACTCAGAAGAAGGCTCCAACCATTACCTTATATTCGACAAGCCACAAATCCTTGCCAAAGAACACCGATTCCTGCCTAGGATGATCCGCGAGGCTATTGAGATCAAAAAACATCCTAATTTCAATAGAGAAGATGGTTGGAAACTTGCACAAGCCTGGGACCCGGTCATCAAATCAAATCAAATCGGGCCCCAAAAGACCTGCTGCCAGACCTCAAGACATTGTGAGCTCTTACTGCGTAGACCGGACCGCAAACAATGACTAACACCTTTAAATTGTATAATTGTAAATTGAAGGTAGATTTGTAACACTAACTTTTCGGACCACCAACACCTCAGTCCGCCCCGTGACCACGAAGTGCTGCAAAGCCTTCGAAACGTCGGGAGAAAATAAAATAAAAAACCGCGATAAAATCCGTTATAATAGTTTAATTTCAATGTCTAGTACAGGTTGGCAAACTTTACATTCCCTCGAAATTGTTATGGAAAATTCTCAGGTATGTAGGTTTCCTCACGATGTTTTACTTCACCGTTAAAGCGAACGATAATTCATAAACAGTACCTAATACACGTAACTTCGAAAACTCAGAGGTGTGTGCCTTGGGTTTTGAACCTCCGGACATTGTTTCGGCAGACCGTTCCATTCCCAACTAGGCTATCGTCCACTTTTAATAGTGGATATACCCCAGATAAATTACAGTTAATTCAACCTTTCTCCCATATGAATCACAGCCGTTATAAATGCATACATTAAAGGATCAGGTATCTCGTCCCTTTACTCCAGAGTCTACACCGCACCGGCAATAACTAAAATCAATACATGATATAACTATGCCCGTACACGCATCAGGGTGATTCAAAGGAAAATAATATGAATATTTCATAAGGCCGTCTGAAAGATGCAAAAATATTTTATTTGAGTGTACTCACAAATCCTTGGTTAAATTCTCTAAGACGAATCCCAGATAATTATTTCGGGAAATGCTATAAATTACAATTTTCCGTCACCTTTTATTAAGAGCTGAAAACAGTTGAAGAGTTGTTAAATTTTTAAAGGTTCTTTATCGCTGAAAGATAAAAAAAGAAGACAAGACTTCTTATATTTCTGTATTTAGAAATAGGTACTACCTGTTTTAAGCGCGTTTAATTTGTTGATAACGTAAATAACTTGTGTATACCTACTTAGGTACTTAATCACTGCAATTTTTCAATATTTGAAGACAATCTTTATTAAATACATACTAACCCCTCTACAAGGAAAAAGGGTTTTCTTATATTTCTTAAATTTACAATGAGTTAACTTTTTGCCATTTTATTCTCTACGACAAATTAATCACCAGCACGCTTTCTCTAGATTTGTCTCGTGTGCTCTACCGTGACCTAATGAACGCTGTTTTCACAATTCACAATAGTCTCAAGTACTTCAAGTGTTATAATCGGTTTCATAGCTGATTACACAATGCACCACATCAAAGAATCAATCAAATCATTTGTGATTGAATATAAACTGGCTGTGCAAGTTATCAATTTTTGTTATTTTTAACATAAAATGATAAAAAAGCAGGTAATGAGATAGAGTAAAGTCGTTAATTATTTATCAGTCCATTATTAAGATCCTTTACAATCTTCATGTAATGTATTCATCTTCGTTCTATTATATTATTGGTGTCTTACTCTTTGTATCATTTTTATTTAATAAGGCTATAGTAATTTGGAAGGACCTCCTGAAGTGAAGCTTAAGAGCTTTCTTCTAAAAGTGAATATGGAAGAAGCCAAAGAGAAATTCAAGTCATAAGCTTTTTTTATACGAGCATCGCAAAGTGACCTCTACATCTGATGGTAAGTGGAATAGGGTCCAGATTGTGTCGACTGCCAAAAGATGATTAGGCAAACCTCGCCAGTCCACGCAATTATGCCGGCCTGCTTGAAACTGGATTTACAGAAACTGATCTCGGAACGCGACAAGCTTGCGTGGACCACTGTGGCTTAATTGGCCACTTGTATACTAAAGTAATTCTTAAATATCGATAGAATAGATACTTATTTTAATATAACATTATTATGATGATGATGAGCACCCACGTTTGAAACATGGTTCACCATCTATGTTTTCAAAAATTGTTTTTTAGGCGTTATAATGCACACATAATGTATAATACACTACGAGTTTTTGTTATTTCTTTAATTATTAAGTGTGATATAATTTAATTGAAGATTTTTCTTTGTATTCCTTCATGAAATGATTTTATGAAGATTTTAAAATAGGGTGGGCCATCAGTGGTTGCTTCCCTTACCACCAGCAAATGAAATGCGAAAGTATCTAGCATCCACTAGTCTTAATCAGCATATTAAGTAGGCTTTATCCCAGCACGGTCCCTCTCTCGATTGTGTACCGAATCTATGCTCGCGAGTTTTACATTTTGTTATTTTGATAGAAAGCAAAAACTTTTATTTTTGTACATATTATTTTTCACCTTTAAAAAGTGCTTTATCTTATGTAATGCAGGTTAGCCTAATTTATTCGTAGTCACGACCGCGCCCCCCTGAGTCCCCTGACCTATTTCGGGTCCCCTTTGGATCAATACACCTGCTACGGAAGCACCATTCAGATTAGCTCAAACAAAAAAAAAAAATTAAAACATCTAAAAAACACGCTTTATAGAAAATCCAACTTAAAAATAGAAAATAAATTTGAATTAAGAATAGTGTAAATAAGAAAAAGTGTATTTTATATTGTAAAAAAAGCGTGGCTCGTGGTCGTGGCTTGTCGCAGTGAAAAAAAATTGTTAATGGACTGGATGGTCTTGGATTTTATGTTACAGTAAAAACATGTCTCATACATGACGCCAAGCATGGCGCATACCGTATTAGTGGTAGTGGTAGGCTGTGGTGGTAGGTATCTACTGAAACGCCTTCTTTGACACGTGCGAAATTTCTAAGAAGATAATTTCTTTAGAGTGTTTATCAAATTCTTTTTCTTTATTATTGTTTATTTAATTTTGATCTAATTCTAAGCATGTAGGTAATGCATACAAATATAATAATGCGTTTGGCTTGACAAATAGCACGTTCGTGTTTCGCTTGTGTAAACATTACCGCGCTTGCATGTTTCTCGAATCACGGCGTGAGCACACAACCAAGCAATGTTTTTAAATGACTAAGTCTTTGTGGGGTAGGTATAGGTAGCTACTAGCTATGTGCTACGTACTGTAGGTATGTATCTCTTAGTCAACTACTTAAAGTTAATCTTTTAAAACCAACGAGATTTAAGTAAAATTTTTCTACAAAGTTGAAACTCAAATCCTAAATCAATTTTTAATTAATGTAGATGTCCCTAGGTTGGTCGTCCAAGGTGATGAGCGCAGTGGAGTGCCACCCAGTACTTTGTAATTGAAAGTTCAGTACGGTGTTACTCTTCATAAACAGTAAAAGTAAGAAATAAGTCTGTCCTTAGGCGGTCGTATTGCTTACTATCTGGCGAGCGGCATGCGTGTCTCATTATTTTAGTAAAAAGAGGTTCATTTACTGTGATAAACCTATCGCTTTATAGGGCACAAATTCCAGGCTCCAAGGGGATATATTTAGAATCTTACTTCTTATCTTACATTACTTTCAGTTTTTTCTCTGACTCGAGCTTTTTGCTCGGATTAACCGACCACCCGGCTTGAAACCCTCAGGGAAAAGATGGTTCAGTCTCCCCGTTGTTCCCCATGTACGAAAAGTGGATCCCCCAACACTTTGTTCAATATTATAGAAGTATGGATTGCTGCCTGTTTTTGAAGAATATTAATATCTATTTTAGAATTTAATGTGTTGATATACCTGGATAAACTTTTTGCTACTATACCTGTTGAACATGTGTTGAACCTATTACTATAGGGATGACCTGTGTTTGCGTGTTCCATAATCGCCTGATTTCGGTTTTGAGTAGATGGTATTTACTATGTTTTTCTATTTCCTTTGCTCCTATATTATAATCTGAAGGTACCGTAACGTCTATGAAGTAAGTGAAGTTATTTACTTTGTCTATATATATATTAAATCTGGTCTGTTATATGTTACAGTGACATCTGTCTGAACTGGTATTTCCCACATTATTTTAGCTGTTTAATTTTCTACTACTTTCGGTTGTGTTAGATTTTCCTTCCACCATAAATTGTTTACCTCTATACATTGATGTATTAAAAAACCTCAATGCCTCTATATTATAAAATATGTTTTCGAGCAAGGCACCAATAGATGTACTGAACAAGATTATTATGTCTATTGATGTAACAAATTCCCGCCAATTTTTCACACCCTGAGATAATATGCTGCGTTGTTTCGTCTTTAGTAGCACATAGACGACATTTACCATCTATTGGTAACTTGAGAATGTCGCGCTGGTGTTGTCTTGTCATGAATGCCTGGTCCTGTATGGCAAATATAGTGGATTCTATTGAGGGAGCTACTTGGTGCTTTTTAATCCATTTGAACGATTGGTCTTTATCTATATTACCTTGGACAAGGACTTCTTTGGGAAAATAGAAACTTTGCCCGTGTAGTGGTTTATAACGCCATTGCTGGTTTTGTTTTTTGATGATAGCCTCGTTGATTTCTTTATCTGTATGCCTATTGTGTTCTAATTGTAATTCTTCCTCTATTTCCTCTGCTAATTTAATTATAGAATCTTTTTCTTTATTTATATCATGTTGTTATCTTACTAATATTATAAATGCGAAAGTGTTTGAAAATGTTTGGATGTTTGTTAGAAGTAAACGTAGAAACTACTGAACGGATTTGAATGAGGCACACGGGTAAATCATGTCTTGGATTAACACATAGGCTACTTTATATCCTGGTAATTTGCTTCCATGGGAAATAATGGATATATTTTTATCTGATTCTTTAAGTAGGTAGCGCTGGCGTCGTACTGTGTTTTAGGGACTTTTGTAGCGAGAAAGGATTTTCACGCGGGCGAAGCTGCGAGCAACACCTAGTACGTAAATATTTTATTACCATTACCAGAAAAATAAAATTTCACTCACATCAAAAATCTCGCGTGTATGGTAGTTTTTTGGACATTTAGCGATTTGTGAAACGCAGCAACCTTATGTATAATGTATCTATAACGATATGTATAATCTAGCACATAAGGATGCTTATAAGTCATAACATAGGTAATAATAAAATAATATTTTATTTTTATTTCTATGTTCTGTAAATGCTTAATATTTTTGACGAAAATTTTATAGACCGAACGTTCAATTTTAAAAACACAACTGGCAGTAATTTTGCTGTACAGTCAGCAGCATAAGTAGCTGAATAAAATCAAAATTTCAAATTGCCTATATACGCGTTAAGTTAACTAACTAACTTAAAAAAAAATGGTCGTTTGAAGCAAAGTAAATCTCTTTTATTTTATTTTTGTGGAGATAAAAAAAAGATTAGTAAGAATAAAAAATTATGTGGGAAATTTCACATTTTGAATTTGTTCAGCTACTTATGCTGCTGACTGTACACACAACGACTTCTATTAATCGAAGATCTTTTACGTATTTATGAAAATGCCGAGAGTATCCCGATTCCCGCGTAGTTTGCAAAAAAAATTGAAGAATCGGCAATGTTAATTTTCTTTACGCAACTTCATTTGCTCCACTATTGGAGAAACATGATTTTGTGAAGTTTTATTTTGTCGTAATTCATAATACGGAGATTTTTATATGTAAAATTGATAAAGACATGGGTTCGGCCATATAACTTGAGAAAATTGCAGACATGGCTTCGGCCTTATTATTAAATTCAAAGGCCGGAGCCATGTCTGTAGTTGTGTTAAAGAAGTCCTTAGATGTGGAAAATAAACAACCGACTATAATAGGCTGCATGGCTAAGCACCTTTGCCTTCTCCTTTTATGAAGGAGAAAACAAAACCAATGAAAAAAAATGAATTTGAAATGTCAAATTGTGATTTTTCTTTGAATTTTGTGTTCATTGGTGTTGTAAATAGTGGCTCTGTGGATTAATATTCTAAGCTTTATAAAATGTTTCCTCTACAAAAGGATATTTGGACTGAAGTCATAAGTTTATACAAAAATATGCCATTTCTCTGGGACAAAAGTGACCCGAAATACACAAGTAGACAATCTCGAGAGATTGGCTACAATATCATTCTCCAAAAATACAAGGAACATGATAAACACGCGAATATGGCAGTTCTAAAGAAGAAAATAGATAACATGAGGACATCTTACAGGCGGGAGTTGAAGAAGGTGAGTGGATTGCTGTATATGTATATATGGCGCCAAAGCAATAATGTTTACAAAATAAATTCATTATGTACACATTTTGTTTGTAATGACAAGGTTGAAATTGACATAAGGTGTAGCTTTTATGACTTAAAACTATTGCAGAAAATTTCCTTATTATATGAGCTGTTCATCGAAAACATTATTATACTTAATAATTTCCTTTCAGGTGTTACTTTCAAAAAGAAACTCGTCAAATCCGAAAGATGTTTATGTCCCAGAGTTGTGGTACTTTGACTCGCTGAGCTTCCTGGACAAGCACATAGTGTTGCAGACCAACAGGGACAGCTCTGATGAGGAAGATATTGAGGTATTTTACTTATAGATTTACAGGGGGCTTCTGTTTTTGCAGCATTTTGTGCCAAACTTTGAAGCTTCAACCCAGTGTTGTATTTCCATATTTGAAAACTAATTTAACTAAATATTATAACAATTATCTTTCTACAGCATATTTTGTTCGGTAGATTTAATGTCATAAAAATTAAGATGTACACAATATAATATTATCCATTATCAAGTAATGATTAAATTCTGTAATGTATATGAATAAATTAAATTGTTTCTAAGTTTGAAGGAAACTAATATAATTGTAACAAAATAATGAATTACAGCTCAGCCACATATCCGACCCACAGTCCTACACAGACGACAGCATAAATTTCAACCCTATAGAAAACTTGTTCTATGAAGATTTTGAGGATGATGATATTTTACCAAGTAAGAAACGAAAAAAAGTAAAAAGAGAAGTTCAAGATGAATTGGAAAACTCACACACACTAGATACTGTGCAGGAGGATGACTGGCTGGTAGTTGGGAAGTCTATAGGAGTGCAGCTGAAGGGCCTCGACAGTCACCAATCAGCAATAGCACAAAAAATAATAGCCGAAACACTTTTCTATGCAAAGCTCGGGAAACTAAAAGAGTATTCATCAGTAAGTTTGAATGAATCTCACGAGGAGCTATCGGATTTCTGATTGTTAGTAATGAATTAAGTGTAAATAAAACATTGAAAGGTGAAAATTTTAAAAATGGATTTTAAATGTTTTCTAAGTGTGTCTTGGAAAGGTTTTCAGTTTTTAAACATGTCCTCTTTTTATGGGCTGGAACAAGCTTGTTTTTCCTTTCAGAGTATAAACCACAATGTATGCTAAGTTAGTCAAACACTGTCAATTTATATAATTAAAAGCATTTTGTACATAAGTTAAAATTGCAAGTAAGATTTTCTTATCTAAGGAGTAAAACTTGATTATTTATATGAGTTAATGTTATTGGAGAAGTGTCCCTTTTGGACTTTGTAAAGAATAGTTGACCACACACTGCTGTGATCATTGTTCCATGATAAGGGTCAACTACAATTAGGTTATTGACATTAGGAAACTAAGTTTAACAATAACATCTCATTGTTTTGTTACTTAAAGTCTAGGTGGCGTTGTTGCCATCATGTCTTTACCCTTTACATTTTTCTCATTTACACTCTCGCGTGAGCAGCGAGACGAGTCGCGAGGTGAACCACGAGAGGAGAGTGTAAACAGTGCGCTCGCGACTCTGCGTGTGTACTAGGCATAATAGAGCAATTATGTTTTCTGCAAATCAATTGATCAAATTCTAACAGAATTAATGGAATAAACAATTTTACATGTTTTTTTTTTGTAGTTTCGTTCGTTATAACACGATAAGTTTATTTTTTTATAGACTTTTTTCGGAGATTTTGATATAAGCGCCAATTATGGAGTGTCTTTTTTAAAAACCGAAGGTCTATTTTATGCTTTGTGTAACACTTATTCCCTCTGGCTACACCCTTTATTGAAATAATTATTTCTATTGTGATCGGTTTCTATGTGGAATGCAACGGAAATTGCCACGAAACACTGACCTCTATTATACTAGTACGCTGGACAGGATTTACCATACAAAATGACAGCTAAATTTTGTGCCGATTTGAAACGCCCCTCTCGAGCGTCTACGGAACTAAATTTGACATATAATGCATATGGCCGTCGTATTGTTTTGAATGTCTCTGTTTTGTCAGTGCATTTTAACGAAATATTACAGTGAAACGTGTTTTTAAAGTGTTATTTGTGTGTGGTTTTTAGTAATCCACCATGAGAGTTTGTGTCTATTGTAAAACCCGTTACCAAACAGGTAGTGGAGTAAAATTTCACAAGTAAGTACATTTACATCATCTTTTAGCTATTTATATTAAATTTAGTTACTGTAAAGATCAAATTATCATTTAAAAGTAAATAATAACTCAAATTAAACGTATTTATACGATTATTTGTTCTCAAATAGCTAATTTATAAAGCACGTATATCTTGATAGGGTTGTCCAAGTTTCATATCGACAATGCATATCGATAATTTTTTAGAGTTGACTTTGGCTCTATTAGCATTTATACTTTTATACTGTGCCTTTCTAAAATCATTAATTAGGATTGATAATAAAATAAGGTTAGGAATGTATTATTCCATAAAGAATGCAGTCTGTCTACTCCAGGAGAGGCAAGATCAATTTAAAATCAAAAAAATGACATTATAAATGTTGTACTTATTGTTACAGATTTCCAACTGACTCAACTACACAAAAACTATGGCTTAGAAACATGAAATTTGGAAATTGATTTCCGAATATCAATAGTCATCTATGTTTTAAACATTTTACGGAAGATTGTTTTATAAGACATGTTTCATGAACCCAGTAAAAAAAGGACAGTGTGCCCACAATATTTTCTGGTGGGTATAATAATTTATATTATTGTATTGCGCATTTTGTACATATAGTATATTGTAACATATTTTGCAAAGGTGATGTTTTTATTGCAGATTTAGATATTATGCCATATGGAAAATAGAGAGGGAGAAGCTGATTTAATGAATTATGGATGCGTAGAAAACCGAGTTGATGGTATGAATTTAGAAACAATGTAAGGTAAAGTGACAAATATATTTGTGCAAAAAGGCAGTTGAAATTATAAATAAATAAGACTTATAGGTTTTCAGATTATTTTGAAGGTAGTTTAAGGTGTTTCATTTATACATAAAGTCAATACACCTATTTACAAAAATAAAATTACCGTTTTTTACATTTTTCACTCTATTCTATTTATAAGGTTCATTATTATTTTGTAACTGACATGTTATTAATTAATCTGGTTTATAATTGTTCCACATTATATTTTATTTACACCTTTAGCAAGTAAAGTTTATTTGGTAACCGTTTTGAGGCATCAACATCTTCAATTTATTTATTTTTCATGTAATTTCTTTTTATGTTTTTTTTTTTTATTATTACTGTCTCAACTAGATTTTTTTTCTTCTGTCTTACAGTTGACTGTTGCTTCATTTAATGTGAAACTGTGGACCTACATTTTGTTTCTTATCGAAATCAAATTGAATATTTTCTTATATTCTTCACAGAACCCAACACAAGTTACAACAAGAAACTAAATGAAACCCTGAAAAGGAAGAGGTCTTACACCGAAATCTGTGAAAATATCAATCATGATCACCGATACGACCCACTCCTAGGTCATCTAAAATGGTTATGCAAAGAATACAAAAAGCTTTAAGAAGTTCTCAGACTCGTGTCAAAACTTTAACTCAACATGTGAAAAGATTGAAGATTAGTGTTTCATAATGATTCCTTACGTTTACGCGAATGTTAGACATTGGAATTAAACTATTGTAACGATTTTTATCGCGGTTTTTAATTTTATTTTCTCCATACATCAATAGTCACCTGCATATATAATTAAAACAAATTATTACGAAATATATAGACATTCGTCTATATGCAGCAACAAAAAATAACTCCCTTAATATTAGAGGTGTAATATACGAAATTATTTGTCGCGGAATATAATTTGGGCACGTCAGTGACGTAATAAAATGTAACTTGGTCAACCGTCAAACTGTCTTTTTTTTCTTATCCCTTCCATTAATACAATGTGTTCGTACGTATATTTGTTTTTACCGCTTTCCGTTCTAATTGCTGAACGAATTTGAATTTGGTGTGGTAGTAACTTACAAACTGAAATAAGACACTCCTTTTTTCATATTATAGCTTATAACTTTGAATAAGACATGACTACTTTTATTCCGTGGTAACGTGGGTTAAACCGCTATTATTCCTACAATAAATAAGTAACGACAGATTTGTCTGTCGTACATCCAATTGCCGTTATAATCATTGTTCCGATAAAATGCTTTAATTGTATTTTCAATTATTAATATTAACGAATTTCTAGTTATATTTTAAAATTTAAAAACCATCGACTGTTTCGTATCATTATCGATATATCAGCTGTTCCATGTCCCAACTCTATCGTTAGTTCCATGGACGCTCGCTACTGCTATCACCGCCAATATGGCGAAAATCAAATAGGCACACTTTGACGATTCAAATGTCCAGTCCAGCGTACTAGTATAATAGAGGTCAGTGCCACGAAACCATGCCCCGAAGGTTGGTGGCTGTCGCTGTGCCGTCTCGTTACCATGACAACCGCCAACAGATATGGCGTCTCTACTGACTTCCCGCGCTTTGTTTTCGGTCCTTCGAGTCGAGCGTATCGATTAGCACGTTCTGAAACCTCACTATACATAACTGCTTAGTAAATACCCACATTACTTTCCATTATTCATTATAATCAGATGTTGTAAATAACTTAGATATTTACGTAGGTAAGCATAATGAATAAGAAAATTTTTTTCTGACGAATTACTAACTATTTATCGTTTAACGCCTTGAGGAATCAACTATTTTCCTACACATTTAGAGCTCCGAATTGAAATATATACATGTACACACTTACTTGGATTAACACACTTAACGCTGAAATAGTTTCGATAAAATTTGGTGAACAGATAGACCAAGTTGTGAATTAGGTAACATAATAACTATTTACTTTTTATATCGGCGAAGCGCACAATGGTAGGTACTTTTATTCGGAGAAAGACTTCGAAATTTAAGCTTAGGTAGTAATCTGTTTTCCGTTGATGTTTTCACCGCAGTAATACAATATGGTTTTAATTATCTGATAATAGATACAGCTTTGTATCAGATTGACAAAAAATACATTTAATTATTGCAAACTATGCGTATGCGGCGTCCAATGCAACTCAATTACTAATCACATACAACACCGCAACATCAGCCACCTAAATTTAAATGCCCTAGCCCTTAGCTAATTCGATTGTTATTGTTAATAGCTCTATGTATATCGAGTAACTTCGTAGTTGTCACATGAATAATTTGTTGGCTCGCTCATTACTTCTCGCTGCGTGTCTTCGTGGGGCCTTATATTGTAATAGCCTTAAAACAACTAGAGTTCATAATAGAGTCCACGCTGTAATTTTACTCAAGTTAAGAGGGCTCTTAATTAAAATGCTGATAATTTTAAGCAAGCACAATGTCGGATAAAAGCTACTTAACTTTAGAGTGATTCCTATCGCACGCGGTAAACTGCAATTTTTGAGAAAATCAAACTTAATTTACTAACTATTACATAAAAAGCAGAATTATATTACTTCATTAACACAAAGAGGAAGGACACACAGAAGAGTACTACAATAACTTATAAATTTAAGTGAAAATTAAGTAAAAAGTACCATGGAATTCATTCCCGAACCCTGTTCCACAGTGTTTGCTCATCTCGCAGGCATCCTATTTTCATCTTTATGTTGAATATTTAATAACTCACATTAACATCGGATGTAAAAAATAGTGTAGATTTATGACCTAAAGTACAATAATTTTGTATAAATTATAATAATTATATAGACGGTATAAAGTTTTACCACGCTACATTGATCATTCGCCTCTTGGATGATAGAAATATTTTTTTTTAATATGTCCGCGTGTTGCTAGTTTATTTTAGACCCGAGCCCTGACGAATTCCATAACACCTAAGTTACCCACGAGCCGTTATAGTGAGAAGATGTGTTATTTGAGGAGTGGTGAAATTTTTTCTTTGGTCTTGAGAAATGTACCACGTTAATCGATCATTCGCCTCTGTCCTGGAAAATTGACAAAGTATACAACAAAAATTATTTAAAATATTTATTATTATACTAAATTCAACCCGTGTTGACATCCACCTTCCCCTGCTATGATTTCTAGAATATTCTAATAGAAATACCTGCGAAATCGAAACATTTCATTCTCCTAGAAGCCATTCTCCTATTTTCATGAAATATGGGAATGAAAACATTCCGAGGGGAATGATATCTTTAGCAGTATTTATTTATAGTGCAATAAAAAACGCTAATTTAGTTCATGTTACGAGTATGCTTAGTTAAATATAACATTTTAGCTGTCGATTTAATTATGTAAATTATCATCAAGCATTATATTCTTTAAAATAGTTTGTAACTATACAACCTAACTAACCTAACTCGCCGACTCGTGGTCTCCACTCAAGAACTTGTTAATTTGGATGGTATACCGCAGCGGCTAGGTTCTTCGACAGACATAACCAGCCAACTGCCACTTCAGCTTACTAATCCATTGTGCTATGTCGGTGACTTTACTTCTCTGTTCGATAACCCGTTACGAATTTTATCCTTCAGAGGAATTCTGAGCATAGCACGTTCCATAGCTCCATAAGCGACTTTAAATTGGATTAACAGCCGCACTATGAGTATTCACGTCTCATACTGTAAGTCATGACAGGCAGGACGCACTGGTTGAAAACTTAAATTTTTAAACATTGTGGGTAGAAGTGTCAAGAAGACCCGACGTAGTTTGCCGAATGTTGCCCAGCCCAGCAGGATCATCTTCTTAACTCCTCCTCAATGTTGTTTCTTCCTAACAGCAAAATCTGTCCAAGGTAATTATGTTCGAAGACAACGTCGAGCATGTAGTCATTGACAACGACAGATCTTGGATCTAGGTGGTCGTTGATCATGACTTTGGTTTTATCCAACTTCATTTATTCGTTGTGACGCTGATGCTAGGCTGTTCAGTATCTGTTGCAGCTCTTTCAGCGATTCCGTCATTAAGACTTTAATATTGTCGGCGAATCTTTTGCTTTTAGCCATAATCCATAGTTTCATCCGAGAGTTTGGACTTTTTGCTTCTGGGTTTGGCGGAATTTATTACCTTTGCCCTATCTACATCTTCACTGGGTTTCAAATTCCAATGTAGCGAGTCCGAGCATTCCAAGCATCCTCCGGAACTTTTCAAGCCACGATTTGGATTGGATTAGGTCGGAGCATGGACTTCATTAGACAGTTTCTTATTCATAGAGTTTCGTACAAATCGGTGATCGAATGCAGTTTACTTTACAATTAAACTTTTTGATCACAGACATTTCTGAATATGTGCCTATTGCCCGTTAGGATGGAGTCGATCTCGTTTTTTCATTACCTTTGGGGTTTCTTCTTGAAGAATTAATTCATCATAAAGTGCCCCTCTTTCTCAAGGAAGTTGACGAGCATTTTTCACCTGTGATAGCGACATCAAAAACCATGAGGTCTTACTCTGAATCCCCTGTGGCTTTGAATTTCCACTTTAGCATTGAAGTCCCCCAAGACAACGCTGAAGTGGGCTTTAGTGGTATTATGCAAAGCTTTTGATATGTTTTAGTATTTGTTATTCATGGTAGACCGCTTGGATAACCGAAAAATCGAATCCGTTACCTGGTCGACACGCTAGAAAATACTTCAACGTTTTTAGTGACAGTCCTATTGATGAAAAAGACTACCATCTTGAGATTTCTGATCGATTATAATTTGTTATTATTTTGTTAGTTATTGGGAAGTTAATTGGAAGCAAAAGTATTAATAAACAAATGTGATAAGATTACCTTTCAAATTTGTTTTTTTCATTCCCCTAAAATAACTTCATTGCAAAAATTAGAATTTCATTCCCGTAGCGAAATACATCATTACCCCAAAAAACTAAACATATAAATGTGAATATCTTTTTAGTTATTTGGCAGATTTAAGTGTCCTTTACACCAAAACATTTGGTTTTTAATTCATTTTTTTTAATATACTTAGATGGAAAAAATCGATTGAAAAAATTGAATTCGCAAAATCACCAAATTTTTCGTGTGCGATGCGAATCACTCTTTACTTTATTTCAGAAGTTCCCTAATGACGAACACATAAAAAGGGCGCGACGACACAACCCTAAAATAGCCTATCGTTACACAATCTTGTCATTCGCTGATATTTAACCATTAAATCAGGTAACGTGAGTGAAACGGAAAAATACTCTATTTATATCTATACTATCTTAACATAGTATAAAACAAAGTCGATTCCCGCTGTCTGTCTCTATGTTCCTATGTATGCTTAGATCTTTAAAACTGCGCAACGGGTTTTGATGCGTTTTTTTTAAATAGTTAGAGTGATTCAAGAGGAAGGTTTATATGTAAAATACATGCATAATATAGTAGAGAAATAATTTATATGTTCTATTGTGACTGCGAGTGCCTTCCTGACAAAAGTCGGGGATCTACTTATACTGGACGGAAAGGCGTTTTGTACCAAAGTGTCGCTGTATGACCATATTGCAAGATCTCTCGATCTGTATCAGTTTATTGTCGCCTGGTAGTGTTTTTTGAAGTTATACTTCTTTAGGCGCGTTATGAAAAATTGATGAGAGTGAAATTTTACGATGCGCGCGCACCGTGACACAAAATTAACAGAATGAAGTTTGCCCACTAAATCGCTCACCCTGAAGTTAGCTATAGTCAACATTTTAGTTTTGAATTTTGAACGTAGAATAAGGCGAAAGATAATTAAAAGATTTTTATCTTGTTATTTTTCGTGTAGGATAATGTCAAATTATAGAAGTTTTTTGTAGCAAATATCTTCAATTTAATATAAACGTAATGCACACAATTATTTTCATTACGGAAATAAGTATATTGTATACTAACGCCATCTAGAAGACCATAATAGTAATTCTTCAAGAACCTTTAATTCTTGTGCTAGCGCCATCTGTGAAAATGCAATTTAAATATTTAAGTTGTTTTGACTCCTATTATTGTATTAGTTTAGACATTTGTCGCTAGATGTCACATATTTATAATATTTTATTATCTACTTGTTTTTAAATATTAAAAAGATTTTTATCTTGTTACGCCAAAGAAGTATAACTTCTAACGCGTGTACATAAGTACACACACACTTTTTTATACCTAATTATTTATTGTGTGTCTTCAGGTGGACTCGAGAACGGTTTAGATTTACAATTCGGTTCTGGAAAATGTACCTATAGCGGGACTTTTGTCCAGGAAAAAACCATTCGTGCGGGCGAAGCCGCGGGCAAAGCTAGTAATAATATAAAGCTGAAGAGTTTGTTTGTGTGTTTGTTTGGTTGAACGCGCTAATCTCAGGACACTGGACTAATTTATAATGGATAAACTACAGGACTGATTTTGAAAATTCTTTCACTAATAGGAAGTTACATTAATCCTGAGTCCTATAAGCTACTTTTATCCCGGAATAATATTTTTAAAAACTTTTTCACGTGGGCGGAGCCGCGAGCATCACCTATATCACTATATGTCGATTGTGACTAATGGTATTGAGTAGTTGTAATCCGTGGGACGCGTCCCTCAGTATTTACCGAAGTGCTTGATTGTCCCTCGTTGGAGCCCCTTGCGTTGTCGGCTACCGGGACATGATAATGGGATCTCCACAACTTGTGTAATTAGCAGATATTAAGAGCCGGTTCCGATTAATGGCCATTCGTTGGATAGCTAATAGAGATGGTTAAAGATTTTAAATTTTCTATCTACACTCTACAGTAGGAAAAGCGAAACTACAGTGTAAAGACATACCTAACTAGGATATTGGGATCGCCGTAACCGAGTAGAATTATTGCTAACTAGCGCTATTTTACTAAATGGTGTCGGTAAATCACATTTTAGAATTATCAGGTTTCCACTCCCTGTTCTTTACCTTTTCAAATCTACAAAATATAGTTAATTTCCTAGTATGAATAACTCTACTTCCCAGCAAGACTCCGAAGGTTTTTACGCATTATATAACATCTTCAGGTCTATTGAATCTATACATATTTAATCACAGCTAATATAAGGCAATACCATAATATTATAAAACAACGGCTGCTGTTGCGGTCTGGCCATAGATTATTATTAATACTGGAGAGGTCTGGCGATGGCGCCTCATAAAATACACCTTATATAACCGACGCGGCACCCGAAGGATTCGGAACGCACCCTAGCTCGAACGCGCTAATGCTGGGTTGCCAATCAACTAAAAATGTATACTGTGCGTAACTTTCAATAAATATACAATGTTTGATTGATGGTGTAAGGTGTTAAATAGTCCCATTTAGATCGTGTTATATCGCATTTAAAAAGTTATGATTGTCTTGTTTATTACAGGTTAAGTATTCCGCCCACGTGAAAGAACGTTCTCTTAATAAAAATACTACTTTGTAATATTCTAAGATAAAATATAGCCTATATTATGTTTCGTAAGAACATTATTTATCTAAGTACCATATTGTGTTTAAATCCGTTTAGCATTTTATGCTTTTACTATATATTTTTTTATGGAATTGAATGACGAGACGAGCATGCCGTTCGCCTGATGGTAAGCGATACGACCACCCATAAACAATAGCAACACCATTCAGCACCTTCAGTTACAAAGTACTGTTTGGCATTCCATTTCGCTCGTCATCCCGAGACATAAGATATTAAGTCTCATTATGTCCAGTAGTTACACTGGCTACAATGTCCTTCAAACCGAAACACAACAGTGCATGCACACTGCTGCTTGGCGGTAGAAATAGACATTGCGGTGGTACCCACCCAGACGGACTCTTACATATGAAAGACCTACCATCTGTAGGTACTACTAAAATAATTCATTAAATAAAATAAACGTCTACACTAACTGTCGCATTTGACATATTAGTAAGTTAAAATTTGTAGTTCCATGCTAGAGACACCTTTTCATGTTATTAAATATTTTTTTTCGTGTAGTACTGAATAGAGCTTTTCACAAACCATCTTTATTTTCCTTTTATAAAGTTACAAAGGTACCTGTGTATCTTTTTAACTCAAAATGCTGACAACCCCTTACGTAAAAAAAGCTACAGTGCGTCGCGAAACATCGTGGGGAGTGTATGTGTGTTACTTTACACGTTTCCCGGTTCAACGCACTCTGCTTCGCGAAAACAAAGACTCGATTCTGCTGTATTGTTCATTTTATCGTAACATAAAAGATTTTTTGATCGAAACGCCAGTTTATTTCATTAAAAACGAGGAGGAATGCTCTGAAGTATCGCTCAGAATGCTGGAGTGCCGGTGAGTGAGTGTTCGAGCCTTGGTCATTGTGCTAGGTTTTGCCGCGATTATTTAGCCTAAATTATAAATATTTTATATCATTAAGGGTGTTTTTTGTCTGTACGTAGCTTCGTCTGAACATTGGACATATTAAGTTCCTAAGTACATATTTGTGTGTAGCTGCCCGGTGTTTTGAAACCCATAACATTGGTTGTAGAGATATTTAGGTCATTCCCTGCGTCTAGGTCCCAGGTAAATGCTAAGGCATGTAAAGGATCTACTTCATTTCTAGTCAAAGAAAAGACTTTTTCCAGAATGACTCGTATTGCAGGTCCCTTTGGAATTATTGGTCAGAACAGACAGTAGGAAAGTAATCTCTTTCGCTTATAAGGAATTTATTTACCAAATTTTATTTAATCTGGGAAGCTTATCTATTATTTTACAACTATAACAGACGGCTATATGCGTCTTAGTTATAGCCCAACAAAAGAGTGCACAAAAATCATTAGACAATCCAATGAAAAATCATAACTATTCTTATGATAACTATAAAAATTGTTAATGCTACAATTTAAAAAAGTGCATCAAAATCGGTCTGAGATGTTATAAAAAATCTAGCTTAATAAAATCCCATATACTATATACCTATCTTATAATTTACCTTATTTGCGGTTTAGTTAACTAAATAAATGAAACGATCTGACTACGATTCGACCGTACAATAAACGTCTTAATCATTTATTTTTAATTTTAAAAATCGACTTTGGATATATTTTTCTGGTCTCCGTAACCAATACCTTTGCCTCCCCTGTTCGGTAAGGATGAAAAAAACATACGGGCGTAATCACGGCCATTTTCCACCCTACTCGACGACAATTCACAATAGCCTGTAGGGTGAACTCTAAACACTGTTCAAAGGGGTGTAAACGTAAATATTTTTATGGCGGTGGTCGGTGTCGAAACAATGCAAGTATTTACCACCTATTACCTAAAGGCTAAAGGCATAAATAATGGAATGCCTTTAAGGCTGAATAATTTCGTTTCTATATTTTGAAAAACTTAATTGTATTGCATTCTGTGGCTAAGACTTTCAGACTGTTTTAAGTTAATAAATCGCATGTGTTTATTTATGACCCTACTTTTAGTACATTGAAATGGATCCCAGGACCCAATAGGTGAAATACCATTTAGCCATGGCAATCATTAGTTAGGTACCGCTGTGGAGCGGGATCGAGAAAGGGCTGATCCATTTCGGAGATGAAAATACAAACAAACAAAGAGCTTTGTCCGGGGACCAGTAATGTGCCC
Organism: Sphinx pinastri; assembly: GCA_947568825.1. Taxonomy (NCBI): domain Eukaryota; kingdom Metazoa; phylum Arthropoda; class Insecta; order Lepidoptera; family Sphingidae; genus Sphinx; species Sphinx pinastri. The sequence continues at coordinate 17,664,502 of OX387628.1, read as the reverse complement.
CGAGCAGTGCTTAAAATGCTAGCACTGGAATGGCTTCGGCGTGTTCGGTTCAAAGTCCCGGAGTCCTTCTAAAGTGCTGTGTAGACTAACATGGGATTTTCTGTCGGTAAAAATCTGACATACCCCGTATACCTTACATAAGCACGAAAAGGATCCATGAGGATTCTACATAACTAAAAATCACAGACACATTAAACAGATAGCTAAAATCAAACATCAGTTAGCTGATAACTATCAACCCCGTCTAAAAATTCTTCGGTATTATGCTTTATCGCTCTTAATACCTATCATCTATACTAATATTATAAAGAGGAAAGATTTGATTGTTTGTTTGTATTGGATAAACTCAAAAACTACTGGACCGATTTTGAAAATTCTTTCACTAATAGGAAGCTACATGTATAATAATTTTATAGCACCTCATATTTTGCCGCATAAATTACTTTGACCCAAAAATATGCGAGTCATTAATGCCTAGTTTTTTTTAGATAAGAATAAACGGGCAAGTGTTTCACCTGATATTAAATTACCTCTTTCGCCTATAAACGCCTTCAATATCAAAATTATGACGAGAACCATGGACCTATAAAAAAAGGCGGACGGAATTTCGCTACACAAAAAACTGAAGCACCCAAAGTATGTCAGCTTGCCTGTACGCACGAGTATCGCGCACACATTCACACCAAAGTATGTCGATCGGCCGCCATTACGCAACAAACCTCAATTGAATGAAGTCGTTGTAAGAATAAAAATAAATAATTAAAATATGCCGTCTTATGTGGTTAAATGCTGTCAAAATCACAGTGGTTCCAAGAACAAATGTCACGGGATCACATTTCATAGGTAAATTAGTAATGTATCACTTATTTGATCAACATTCATTGATATTTAAAATTATTTATTTTTGTAACACAAAACCTCAGCCTACAATTCCAGTGTTGTCAACTATTTGACGGGTAAATGACCCCGAAGTATAGGAGACGTGATTTTTTTTTGTTTCAAATACGATTTTGTTTTTTAAACTAAATAGGTATAGGTTGTTATTAGGTATATGTTTTTTTTAGGTTTCCTGCAGGAAATGAAGTATGGAGGAGTGATTTAATTAATATAATAAGTGAGTGTAGATCATAAAATAAACCTTATTAAATATATTGCAGAAAAACATTTAACAATTAGATTTCATCACATATCGAAAGAAGAGGGCATCTCAAAGACCTACACAAGTAAGAGGTAGTTATGCATAAAGTTAACGCAAGATAGAGAATAAAAAAAAAAGAAATGCAAATTAAAGAAAGTTTAATTATTTACGTTGTTTGATTTAGCCTTTTGACTGCCTCGATGGCGTAGTTGTATTACGGTATGACTGCGATGCTGAGGTCTTGGGTCCGATTTCCGGGTCGGCCAAAGTGATATTGGGTTTTAAATTCAGTACCAGCCCGGAGTATGGAATTCGTGTCCGATATCGCGATAGGCTCGCCCCCTATCATATCACGGGACGGAATACGCCCGGCGAAAACTGGGGGCACTAGTTGCGCCTCTGCCTACCCCTTCGGGAATAAAACGCGTGAGTGAGTGTGTGCGTATGATTTAGCATTAGTTAGGAAACATAATTTTATTGTTTCGGTAAGACTCATTCATTTCTACACACCTACTAATCACATATGTTTGGCTATTATTTATCACGGTCATTTCAAATAAAGCTAAATAATATATAAATTAATTAATTATAATTACATCTTGCAAAGAATAAAATTATTGAAACGACTTTCAATAAAACTAACCTAAAATTGGAAAAATAGTGTAGTGTAAACTAGTGTTAAAAATTGGGGAAATTTTGTTTTTTATGGCAATCATTCATTTACGCACACATAGTTACGCCGCCGCCATTGCTGTGCTTCAGTTTTTGTTTAGCGAGAGTCCGTCCGCCTTTTTTTATACGTCCATGACGAGAACAAATAGGAACTCCCGACTAAGGAAGGAAAGATTCTATGGTATTTGGATATCAAATAATCTTCTCTTATGTAAATAATTTATTGTAATGTATCAACCAAATGCAATAATAACGTTCTACAACCAAGCAGACATATTGTAATTAAGTGGCTGAACTAGTTTAAGAGTAACAAATTTGGATGGGAAGCGAATACAATTTGAATGTAGAGTTCAAGGTCTCAGATTGCAAATAAAGTAATTGTTTTAAGTTATTAGTATGCACTATGCGTAACACAGTACGATGCATACATAATAATAAAACAGCATTCATTTGAATTTTAAATTCACGTCAAACGATTATGGGATTTCGACCCTATTTTGCACAATTTGCATGTATTTTTCTTCCCCTACAACTTCCTCGTAGCGACAGCTTTGGTATGCGGTATTTCCAGATTGTGTCGATTTAGGAACATATCTACTTAAGAAGACCTTTCTTGGAAAGTCGTAAACGCATATGACGGTTTTTAACATTATTGTTGTTGTTGAGAATACATACGGCACGTACGACCAGACCCATCTCGTTTGCCCTTCACTGCAACTGATTTTAAATGAAGTGATGGGCAAGAAAAATGCCGTCCAGCAAGAGATGATGCATCCCATGATGGTCGGCACAATCATGCAAGCCTGCCTCATCTAAGCGATCTACCTAAGTTTATCTATCTATTGAACGCGTTGTGATTGATAGAAGTTCACTCTTGGTAGGTCTCTCATATGTAAGAGTCCGTCTGGGTGGGTACCACCGCAATGTCTATTTCTACCGCCAAGCAGCAGTGTGCATGCACTGTTGTGTTTCGGTTTGAAGGACATTGTAGCCAGTGTAACTACCGGACTTAATGAGATTTAACATCTTATGTCTCGGGATGACGAACGCAGTGGAATGCCAAACAGTACTTTGTAACTGAAGGTGGCGAATGGTGTTGCTATTGTTTATGGGTGGTCGTATCGCTTACCATCAGGCGAACGGCATGCTCGTCTCGTCATTCAATTCCATAAAAAATATATATATAGTAAAAGCATAACATGCTAAACGGATTTAAACACAATATGGTACTCAGATAAATAATGTTCTTACGAAACATAATATAGGCTATATTTTATCTTAGAATAGTACAAAGTAGTATTTTTATTAAGAGAACGTTTTTTCACGTGGGCGGAATACTTGATCTGTAATAAACAAGACAATCTATAACTTTTTAAATGCGAGATAACACGATCTAAATGGGACTATTTAACACGTTACACCATCAATCAAACATTGTATATTTATTGAAAGTTACGCACAGTGTACATTTTTAGTTAGCAACTACAGGACATAGTGAGACTTAACATCTTATGTCTCACGATGTCGAGCGCAGTGGAATGCCACACAGTACTTTGTAACTCAAGGTGCTGGATGGTGTTGCTACTGTTTATGGATGGTCGTATCGCTTACCATCAGGCGAACGGCATGCTCGTCTCGGCATTCAATGCCATTAAAAAAAAAAAAAACCAGACATAATTTTATTATTATATATTATTTATTCTACCCTAAATATAGGACAGAGCATAGTCCAAAATAACTCAGTGCCTGTAGACCTAAGTCTTCGATCAGTGTGTGTTACTAGTGATGTCATACGACACTGAGACGTAGCCTCTGACTATGGTCCGCCTAAGACGGCTCACGGTCACTCAGCGAACTATGGAGAGGGCCATGCTCGGTGTTTCTTTACGTGATCAAATCAGAAATGAAGAGATCCGTAGAAGAACAAAATTCACCGACATAGCCCATCGGATTAGTAAGCTAAAGTGACAGTGGGTAGGGCATACAGTTCGCAGAACTGACGGCAGATGGGGCAAAAAATTCTCGAGTGGAGGCCACGTATCAGCAAGCGCAGCGTTGGACGTCTACGTGCAAGGTGGACGGACGACTTGATAAAGGTCGCAGGGACATACTAGATGCGGGCTGCTTTCAACAGGAGGGTTTGGAAATCTTTAGGAGAGGCTAACAGTAGACTTCATGTGGCTGATGATGATAATGATAGTCGGATTTCCTGTGATTTTTGTTTAACCGTTAAGATATTGCAGCTCGCGAATATAACTGCGCTATATTCAATGTAGCAATTAACACATACATAAAATTATGATAAGACTTTACGTCGTGAATTAATAATTTGTGTTTTTTACATTGTCTACATTACAATTGGCGCCCACCTTGGTGTAGTCAGTTAATTAATTAACACTCGCGCAAAATACCTGTCATGTGTATAGTCTTATATAAAATAAGTAAGCTCTTAATTATAATTTCCATAAAAAATATAGCCTAGGAACAAAGATAAGAATAAAGCTTCCACAAAATAAAAATCTTCGCCTAGAGTTAGATTTCTAGGTGTGAGAAATCTAACTCTAGGCGAAGATTTTTATTTTGTGGAAGCTTTATTGTAATTTATTTCATAAAGTGGATCCTACTTAAGGTAACAAGATGCCATTTTACCGTTCATTAACTTGCGAAATATATCTAGCCGCCTCTATCTCCCCATCTCATTTTTAAGTCTACTAAATTTACCTGAGAATAAAAAGGAGCCTGTATTGCGTGGGAGATATTTAACAAATATGAAGCTATCTGGGGACGCTACGCATGACTGGCGCTGAGGGATGTTTCGGGTCGGGAGTGAGGGTGTGTTCTCGAAGCTATGTTCAAAGGGCCGTCGTCCTTGAAACTGGGAGCTTTTGCTTAAGTCTTGCTCAAGTGTTATACGGTGGTTTGTATTTATAACGAGTTTTAAAATATTTTTGGGGCTCAGACTCTTGAGACTTTTGTTCTGAATATTACTTTGTATACTAATATACATTTTAGTGTTCTTATTAAATAATAGACTGCTGCTCGCGGCTTCGCCCGCGTGTAAAAGTTTTTCCGGGATAAAAATATTTTCTCGGGATAAAAAGTAGCCTATGTGTTAATCCAGGACATGATCTACCCGTGTGCCAAATTTCATCGAAATCCGTTCAGTAGTTTTTGAGTTTATTCGTTACAAACATACTTACATACAAATCTTTCCTCTTTATAATATTAGTTTATGAACAATTATAGACCACGTTGGGTGCCAACTTAAACATGTTTATGAAACACTAGTAAACAATTTATTCATCATCATCAGCCTATATTTTAGTACACTGCTGGGCATAGGCCTCCTCCAATACGCGCCATTTTACCTGGTCTTTGGCCTGTCGCATCCAGTTTCTGCCAGCGACCTTTCGCAAATCGTCATTTCTTTATCAAATTAAATCAAATTATTCATGTAGCATAAAACACCAAAAAATTATATGTTCCTATAGGAGTATCTTTAGCCTGTAAATTAGCTTAACCATCATCTGCTATTTTTCACTTTCCGGTTTATACTAATCTAATTATGAATAAGCCTATGAATTCAGAATCATAGAATGTTTTTACTAGATTTTCTCGCCGCTCCTCCTACGGCCTACCTAAGTGTCATACGTTAACGAACTTAGATTATGCAGCTGCCAAATTTTATCCATTCATGCGAGTCCAACTGCATGGATTTAATCAGCGGTTAATGTTTTAACTTCTCATAAATATCATTTCTTAAATTTTTATATATATTATTAGCAGGATTACTACATTATATTTTCCTTCAATTGTAGTTCGGCGGCCATGTTGGAAAAAGTCGTTAACCACAGCCGATGTCTAACAATAGGGTCAATCTGTCTTTGTCCTGGCGGACTATAGGCTGGTCTAGCAATTTCTCTGTCGTAGCTTTTTGTAAAAATGGTTCCAATCATCTTTGTGGAGTAAGGTAATTTGGTGTAGATAAAAAATGAACGTAATTGAGTAGTTTGGTGTGAAGTCTATTTTAAGTGATACCCAGATGCGAATCAGGTATTTACAAACATAGTACTTAAGTAAGTGTTAACCGAATAACTAATACCTAGTAACCAGAAATTACATTTCTTATTTGGCTCCAAACAGGAAAACAACAGCAATATCGGCAAATATTGCTGCTAAACGGCAAATAGATAGGTATACACTAAGCAGTGGTAACCAAAATCTAGCAAGTAATCTATACTAATATTATAAAGCTTCTTCAGCTTTATGATATTGTTTGTTTGTTTGGTTCAACGCTAATCTCAGGAACTACTGATCCGAATTTGAAAATTCTTTCACTAATAGGAAGTTACATTACTCCTGAGTGCTATAGGCTACTTTTTATCCCGGCAAAATATTTTTACCCGGAAAAACTTTTCAAGCGGGCGGAGCCGCGAGCATCAACTAGAGACTATCCCGCCCTCACACCCGCCACTACAACTCCTGTAAGCCAGCATCAACTAGTAAAACATATACAACTAGGACGACAAAATAAATCTTTTATACCTCAATATTTTATTGATTTACTAAAAGATGTTTCGGAATGCGCCTCAATATCTGTAACACACCAATCTCAAGGCACGATTGAGAGGTTTCTGTCAAATCTCGATAACGGGGTAAGCGACAAGAATCCCGGAATGCAATATCCGTATCTCGGACGATTTCACTCCGATATTTCAATTTGGCAATTGAGAGGAGGAATATCTTATTTCCCGATTGGAAATTTTAGTATTAGATAGATTATAGACAACTCATTTGACATTCTTATGCTGAAATTGTAGAACATTTAACCTCTTGACATGTTTAATGTCGTTGACCGGTAGCTCCTCTACTAATAATTCCAAAGATTTAAATTTTGATAGGCCTTTAAATTTTGCTTGGAATCATGCTGTCGATACAACATGCGAAACATTTGCATTTGTTTATTTTATCACGATTCCAATAATAGCATAAAGTTTTTGAGTTACTGTCACAAAATTCTAAATAATCATCCCCGAATTGTTACGTAGCTTAGCTTTTAGCATAAGAGGAATCATAAATGGTATTACAACACAAAAAAAAATAGGAATTAGTAATTTTTTTGCACCCGTTTACGTCACTCGTCGATATTAGCACCTGACTATCCAGGTAGTCAAAACTGACTGCCTCAGCAAATCAGAGATTTAGACGTTTATTGTGACTTCGAATCCCATCAATTTCAACATTGATGAAACAATACAAAGTGTCTACAGTTTTAAATTAACGTTTCCCCTTCGCAGCCGGACCCGGGGCGGTTACGTGGCGCCCCTGAGGTGAACGACCCCGCAACCCTCCGTTGCGAAACATGAGACTCAAGGCAGGTTGTTTGTCAATATTATGATGTCAGGGCTGATAATTTTAGTACAATAATAGTAAGCAAATAGTTTTTAATATAGAACTAGGTACGTTTGTGGTCCAGGAGAAGCGACTCTTCTTTGTTTGTGAGCTGTAGAAGTTAGCAGGTATCCCTGCTGGTGGGATAAGGAAAATGAGAAGGGAAGAAAGTTGAAGAATGGGTTAGGTGGAATGTCAACATACCTCTAGGTCTCTAACTCTATGTGGGTACTGTAGCATAGCTTGTCTATTTCCGGTTAACGAGTGTACAAGGAATATTGTTTCACGTGGAGTGTATCTACAGTATCAGTGTATCATGTTACCAGAAAGTTGTTTACACTTTTATGCTCTACGAAAATCCATATTTTTAAATTGTCATGGAAACTTACAGGTCACTCAGTGGCTACTTGAACGGCGTGCCTTGAAGGTTATGAAAGGAATTTTAAAAGTTTCATAATAACTAGTTATAACAATGTTTATGAGTCCGTCTGTATGATAATCTTGATTTTCACCTTTCTTTAAATTTTAATGCTTTGAAAACATGAATATGTACCAAATATTAAGCTTCAGCCGTTTTATGATAACTTAAACATAACGAATTATAGTTGAAATCCCTCTGCTTCTCAAATTATTTTTGTAATCAATGGCAAAGGAGTACCTTGATTACATGATAGTAGGTGATCACCACCACCTATGCCCATAGTGTCCATAGTCCACCTGAAGGAGGAGAAAAAAAGAGCTTAGGAAGGGGTATTTTGCCTTCTATATCATTATTTCTAATATATTAAGACAGTATCTTTAAAAATGGGTAGCGGTTCTATTGCATGTTTTATATTGTTATAGTTAAAAGAGCGTGTTAACCATCCCAAATCTCCTGGTAAACAGGGAGTAGCGTAGTATTTGGACGTTACGTGACGTCACTCGTATCGACCTGGCCTCCATCCAGTGGATCCACTCGGGTAGAACTCGTTAGAGAATCGATTAATGCACGTTAGTTCGACGCACGCTTTTTGTACAGGGGAATGAGCCGATGATAGCTCGACAGATGGTGAGCGCTGCAACTGATAGACTATACAAAGTTAGCTACAAAATAATGCACGTGTTTGGCATCTTACGACATTGTTTCTCTTAATGTTCAGTCATCACACTGTCAGTAAATCTTCAAACAGGAAGAGACCTGCTCTTTTACACTGCTGCTTGGCAGAATAAATGCTTAGGAAAAGTAGTTGATGAGTTCATATGAAAAAATAAAGAAACCATCACTTATCTCTTCGGCAGCAAATCATGTAGATTATGAGTAGATGAGAATATTGAATAACTATTTTTTTTCTGAAAAATATGTTTTTCGAACAGAAAATAGTGCATTATGCATATTATAATGTTAGTTTCAGCGACTTTTAAGATTTATTTATTTTATATTATACTTATGTACAATGTACATGTATCATAATTTCTGAACGACTTATGACTAAATATGGCAAGACACTTTGTCATAAAATACACCACATAATAACGTGCGTCTTGCAAAAAAAAAATGATTTAAAAAAAGTCTCCCGGGTATTCGTTTCCCGCTCAAACATGCAGTAACTTAACCAATGAGGCGATTTGCAGGACAATCAAACCTGTGTCCCGATCAGACCATGTAATGTTGCTCGACAAACGCCTCATCCATCATTCAGCTGGCACGTGCAACTCCCGTGTACCACTTCATTGCGCTTGAATTATCGATGTCCAGGGGGTTGATTGACACAAAACTTCATGTCTGGTAAACAATTTCATTTAGTGTGTTTTTATATAGATTGTACGGAAAACAGTAGTGTGTACGCGTTGGAAAAACTACTAAACGGGTTTTAATGTAGGTGTTACTGTAATTGTTGGTTATTTCATATTTGTAAATTGCTTAAACTAAGTACATAATATTCAACCTAAAATAAACCAAAAATATCTTCATTAATGCGATACTATTAACCCAGTTCTGTAGTTAACAAGAGACAAAAACCTTCATAAACCCAGTGAACTGGCTTGCATTAAATATTAACATCTCTCGACCAACGACGGCGCGCGAAAAATGCGAAATGAGTGCGGAATACATATTTCATATTTTTATCTCATAGTGTAAACTGTAAATTATAAAATACTATCATGTATGACGATATTATTATGTGACTCTAATAAAAATGTGAAGTTTATAATAAAATGAGAATATGCAGCTGCGTGCATGCAATATTGTATTTCGTGAAGGATACATTAACATTTAATCTTATGACGATTCAGGGCGGCGTGTACTATGAAATAATACCATTGTCATGTAAAGTTTTGGACCTTTTCCTTGCAGGTGACCTGCTCGTCAAATCATTCGGTCGCAATAAAAATAAACGATCGTCGTAAACTGATACCCCGCGGCGGAAATATTAATTAATTATAAACTGTCTAGGTATCTCTTGAAATATAATGAACAATTGGTTCCTATATTGTTGATGAGGAATCCTCACCCTTTAATTGCACCCCTCTGGCACCCCTTGACGGGATTTGACAATACACTGACCGCTATATTAGGCTGCAGTTTAAAAAACCCGCGAAGGGTACGGCGACTGCAGGCCAGCTGCATTTGTCTTGTGAGTTTGTGACATAACATTCGGGTGGCAACTGGCAAGTGTGTGTGCATATGAGATTGAAGAATCACATTCACAATGGATAGAACTTGAATCCCTAATTTTCATGAAGAGTGTGCGGATTAGATAAAGCTTAAATGCATTAGTTGCTTTTGAATAACTATGCAAAATGCTTCTAGAATACCTATTAATTATGTAAAGGTCCTTTTACATTTTTATTAATATAAATTACAGAATATTCTGACATATTAAAAAAAAATTCGATGTAGATAATTTTTTTTAAGGATTTCTGGAAGTAAATTATTAGCGACGAACAAACATTATAGATAAAAACAAACTCCTACATCACGTTTCTAACTTTACATCGGCCATAAGGATTGACGATACGTTTCGAACAGAAACATTGCTCATACAAAAACATGTTACATCTGAATGGACGGGAGATGTCTACACAAAGTGCGATACCAGAGTGGAGCAACAATGAGACGGCGCGTCTGTGTCGACTGTAGTGAATACTGATCGCCCAAGATGTGCATAACGAACAAGTAGGGCTGCCTGCAATTTATTATTTCAATTTTATTGCAAATTAAAAGTTAAAACATAATACATAGTTCAAACTTCTAACTTGCTCTAAAGTTGCTGCTAGCGGTATCCGGTATCCGCGAATGTGTGCTCAATATAAACGCAATCACACAGCCATTGCAAGTCCAAAACAATCATGGGTTCCGTAGGAAACTGCAGATTAGAAAAGGAGTTTTCATAGCGCCACTGCCTGGGGATAAGATTTATAGTAGCATTCAGATTTCGGCATCCCTTAATTGTTCCAAATATGAAGAAGTAAGCTACCCCCGCGGTTTGTTTTTTAGTTGCCTAGTTAACCGACGCAACGTGACGTAGGAAATAGTAAATAGCATCCGGAACTACTTAGGCCTCGTTTTCGGTGATGCGGGGTGTGGCGTGGAGTCTCGCGGCGTGTCATGCGATATTTATTTATTTTTTATTTATTTATTTATTTAAGGACCTCCAACGAAGAATACACGACATATTATAAAAACAATGATGTAGCATTTTCACAATTTACAGTGTGACGTGCTTCTTCAATTATAAGAGACCACAGCATGCAAATTTGAGTACCAGTACAATGGCTAAAAATGGATATTTGTTATAAATATTATTAAAAATTTATGAAAATAATTATGAAAATTACAATAAATGAATACAATAAAACTTTTGCAAGAATCTTAAAACAGGCAAAAAACAATATATCATAATAGGAAATAACAAAACATAATAACATCTTACGTGATAATATGTGCTAGTGAATGTGATCAATTATAACTTATTCTAATTTATTTTATTTTAATTTATTTTATTTTATTTTATTTGAAGAACATAATAATTGCAGGACTTGTTTCCTATACTTAGAAATGTCCGTGATGTCTAGATCATGCGTCTTTGCAAGAGCGTTATACTGCCTACAGAGCCTTGGCACAGCAGCGAAATGACCTAAATTTGTTTTAGATGAGGGAACATTGAGAAGGTTATATACGCTTTTTCGTGGGATTCGAGTTGGGGCGTTAATACTCAAGGCACTTACAAGCTCACTGCAGTCCAATTTACCGTTAAAAATCTTTTGCAAAAATACTAGATCGATCATCCTTCTTCGTGCGGCTAGAGTACTTATATTGTAGTAGTTTAGGCGGTCTGAGTAATGAGATATTTCTTTAGCCAACTGATCACTATAAGATAGATGATATAAAAATCGTCTTTGAACACTCTCCAAGCGTTTTATGTAGACGTCATAGTGGGGGTTCCACACTACACTGGCATATTCTAAGATAGGAAGCACGAGAGTATTGTAAAGTAATATCTTTGTCATAGGTTCTTTAAATTCTTTACTATTGCGTATAACAAATCCAAGAGTTTTAAATGCCTTAGAAGTAATGTTTAAAATGTGTGTATCGAATTTTAATTTGGCATCAATCAAAATACCGAGATCGCGAATTGTGTCTACCTGTGTAATTTCCTGACCATCAATGTAGTACTTATTAGAGTTAATAATTTTATTGCGCGTAAACTGGATGTAATAGCATTTACTAACGTTTAGAGACATTCTATTATTATTGCACCAGTTGGTCATCCTATTTAGATCGTCTTGTAAGTGGCTAGCATCCAAATTTGATTTAATCGGTTTCATTAACTTAACATCATCGGCATATAAATAATATCTAGTGTATTTAAAACAGGATGTGATATCATTAATGAAAGCATTAAAAAGAACTGGTCCCAAATGTGACCCTTGCGGAACGCCAGACGTGGCCCGGAAAGAATTAGAGGCATAACCGTTAACTACAACTCTTGAGAACCTGTTACTTAGGTATGACGTGAACCATTGCAATATTTTACCACCTATGCCGAGTCCAGAAAGTTTACTGAGTAGAATAGTATGGTCTACTTTGTCAAATGCCTTACTGAAGTGCCTTACTTCCTTTTATAGAGGCGGCGCGTGCAGCGGCCCGCGTTATTGCTCGCGTAAATAATGGCAATGTACGGTGTGGTTTATACAGACGCGGGGCCTAGAGAGTGGCGTTGCCCGCAGCGGGCCCCGATTCGAGTGCAGTGACAGGGCGTGCGATGCCACGGGCGCCGCGCTGCCCCGTACAGTGTTGCCAGATTAGGCGACTTTTCGCCATTTAGGCTACCTCGGAGGGTGTCGTGGCGACCAAAAATTGTGAATGGCGACTGGTCGCCGTTTAGGCTACGCGAATGGCACTCAGTCGCCAATTTGGGCTACTTTGGTAAATTTGTGTTATAAATTATATATTGTGTTGTTTTTGTCGGATTTGAGGATATTTTTAGCTTTGAGAGTACAAAATATGACAGAAATTGGAATTGGGGACCTTTTTTTTTTAGCTCTTCGCGTAGGGGGCTCGGAGGTTTTTTTTTTTGCTCCTTCGTCTCTCCATATACTGTGCGGCGACTTGAGGCGACTTCATAATGATTTTTCGGCAACTTCAACCGTCATACATCTGGCAACACTGGCCCCGTATGTCATTAGTACGGAGAATTTCCGCCGTGTAGGACGCATCGTTGCCATCCGCGAGCTCCACCGCAAATATCGCGCAAACGCGTGTAAAATCGCTTCTTCGCCCAAAGCCACGCGCGACGGCCTGCGTCTCCGTAAATGAGCCCTTAGCTGTCGTGTCAGGCAGGTACCTATCAACTGGGTTGGAAGGTCGGTGAATCTGACATAACAATAACAGACTCGAAGTAATAGGACATTTGTGAGTTAGTTATAAAAAAAACCGTAAATATAAAAATATTGTTTTGTGACACAATATTTACTTGACTGCCTCTCTGGCGTAGTTGTATTGCGTACGCGTTACGAGTACGATTTGCGCGCTGAGGTCCTGGGTTCGAATCCCGGGTTAGGCCAAAAAAAACATTGTAACTGGGTTTTCCCAACTTAAAAATTACTCAGTCGCAGCTCGGAGTCAGGAAGTTGGCGGTGTGACACCCCCGTGCCTCGGAAAGGACGTAAAGCCGTTGGTCCTGCGCCTGATCTCTCTCCGGTCATGTGGGATTGCCGTCTCACCGGACTATGAGAGTGAAGGAATAGCGAGTGCACCTGTGTATTGCGCACACACTTGTGCACTATAATATCTCCTGCGTACCTGGCTGATCTCCGTTGAGATTGGCCGCCGTGGCCGAAAACGGCTAGGAAGGGATTATTATTAGTATTACTTGCCAGTACTTCCTGCAACAATCAAGCGAATTTCCTGTAAAAAATAAACTCGAAACACTAAACGCGCCAACCCTACAGCTAGTATGCAGACGGCGTCTCATCTGGCGTTTTAAAATTGCTCCGGGCACCGTGTGCTTATTGCTTACTGATTACAGTGACCCTTGTGGTGCTGAGCCCGGGATATTTGACGATATCTCATATCCCCACCCATAAAGGGGTCCGGTGCTGGTATGTTATAGGTTTGTTTGAAAATTGGCGTGGTTTAATGCTTTTTTAACAACAAGGAGAAATGCTATAGATGTAGTTTTGTGTTTTGTCGTGGCATGCTGTGATTTCGTAACCGGCTCAACTGAGTTGGTCTTGTATTTATCCGATGTGAAAGGGCAGCTTTTTTGTGTTGAAACTGGTTAGTTACGTTGTTGACCTGCTTGGTTGATGACCTAAAAATCTTATAACAAATACTTACTTACGTGAGGATCACACCAACATTTGTCACAATACGTAGATCGAACTGGAGGAAAGAAAACTGTTTGGCAGCTGTCTTCGCCAGCAAAGAGATAACCACTGATTCGCCCGCTGTGCCACAGACATTACCTACAACCAAGAAGTTGAGTTCACAAAGTTGCAAATATTCTTATCACCCGCTATAAGTAGGCTGTAATCCGTGATGTGAGTTTGGTTCCTCGGTCGGAACAAGAAAATTAGTGTGGATTTATGATTTGAAAAACACCTGGTGCCCGATGTAGCAATCCCATAATGGTATGAATATAAGCTCCGTGACGTGTGGTCGCACGAGATGCGCCGCTGCCTACCCTTGTGATGAAACATGTGAGTAAATGTAGGTATTTAATCACCAGATTTTGTCAAAAATAAATTGTCAAATCCTCCAAACTGGCGTGTTAACGCGTTTAATGTAGTTGAAGGGACGATTCGATAATCTGCGTCTAGGGCACTCGTTACGGACCTAACCGGGGGGAGGCTGCGAGAACGAAGTACACCTCTCAACCCCCCACCCACATAGGGTTGCTACATGAGTAAAAAATAGTAGAAAATTTAGTATCTAGACGTGAAAATTTTGTGTTTTATATTTATTTCTTTAGCCGACTTCGTTAATTGGCTAGGGCACATACGTTTATTTATTTTATTAAACTGTAACGCAAACAGAGCTATACTGTAAACTTATCATGTATATCAGTCTGTCTGTCGCATCCTACCTCCCAAACGGATGAAACAATCAAGGTCAACAATCGAATGTAATTATTGGGGTCAAGTATTCCTCACACAGCATAGGAACTGCGAATGAAAAATAGTTTGATTCCCGCGACAACATATTATTGAGAATGTTATTTTAACACCACAGACTTTTGCAGGTTGTAACCTACAACCTTCTTGAGTCACCAAAATTATCGTATTAATATTCCATTTTTTCGATAAGTATTAACCTCCAAGTTCTCTGGCAACACTCCCTCCCACGCTGACCTGCGAGGAGGAGGTCTGGCACGCTGAATAGATTGAAACATTTGTAACATACTTTTTCCAGCGGGAACGAGTAGGTCAGCATGATTACTGCTAAAGAGCACGCTCGGTGACTCTTTTCTCTCCACTGTTCATCTTTTAATTAAAAAGGTAGCTTTTCAATAGTATGTTTGTTTTTCTTCTTTGTGGTGGAGAGTATAATAAAACTGACATATACCTACTACGTATGTACGGACTAAGCCACGTATGTGAAAGTACCTAATTATTTAAATCTACCACGATATCATCGATCTCTATTCCCTTGTTTGTTTGTTGTTCTTAGTTGTAGAGAATATTATGTTTAAAAATTACATCTTCTGGATACGTACGAAACTAGAGCCGATCTGGATATGTGCCACCAGTTTGTCTGTTTCTGTAACATATGTTATATTCCAAATATTTTGAAGAAAATATTTGTGGATAATGGGAAAATATTTGTAGATATTTGCATACTATTAGGCATTCACGAGCTTGAATCATGTAGGCGACCGTCACAGCATACTGTGAGTGATTATCACTTATCTCAATTGATACATCGTTGCAGGCTTATTGATTTTGCAACCGACTGGTTTCTGATTTAAAAATAACTTCAGTTTTTGTCGAAAACCAGCTAACGAGCATGTAGGTTACTAGACGAGAAACCTTGCCTGACCATCAAGTATCAATAGTAGCAACTTACTTTAACTTTAAGTTACAAAGTATACTTTGTAAGTGTTGTGAATTATATTTCACAACACTGCACCGAACTGACGCCCTTCGACCATGTTGTTTGATCCGTGGTCAAGTAAAGTTAACGTTCTTATTACACTGGAATATGCATCATCTTCGCCTCCCTGTGAAAACGCTTGCAATTCGCCAGCGTGATAAGAACCTTAACTTTCTCTGACCACGGATGACAACAATCCGTCCTTTAATATTAAATGTTAAAGCTTATAATGGATAGTTATTATTCTGTATAACACCATCTTTATGATCCTCCCAGCCAGAGTTTAATTGAACTCAAAGCAAAGAAGTGGGGATAGGGGGCGATCGCGAGAAACCGCGCGTTTTCACCTCATACAAAAAACGTGTGAACTTGAGTCCATAGTTATATGTGATCTACACATACCACATGTACCTACTGTAGTATTTTTATTTATTATTATATATTTATTATGTAATCCTTCAACGCCCGCGGTGGACACCGGTGTCCATTTATATAAGGAAATTAGCTTATAGCTATATATAAGCGGGCGTTGTTATTTATTCGTCATCCGATGTGTTCGACAGGCGAGTGGGTGGTGATGGAGAGTGTCTGTCGGTGCGTCTGTCAGGGTGCGGTGCGGTGCGGTACCCGCACATGATGCCTGAGAGCTGTACTCCCAATTCGTTGCGTGTCGATTTGCAAGCGGTTTGGAATTGATTTATTTATTGGTTGTGGTGGGAATATTTTGGAGTTTCGGGAACCTATAAATTATATAGGATTTCAGGAGTAGGTAGTGATATTTCTACAATTTTTCTAGCGAGTCGTCAGAGTCCCCTCTCGGGACAAAAAGTAGCACTCAGGGATAATTTAGCTTCATAACAGTGAAAGAATTTACAGATGGACACTCATATTATGAGAAACTTACCACCCATGCAGCCTTATGATGTTATGATTTAGCATATTTATGATTTTTCTGATACTAATGTTTATTGGTGATGGAAATCATTAACATTAAAATAAGTACCAGTATCTGAATATCAAAGTAACAATATCTAACTGATAATATGCTTTAGTAATCGGTGTTCATACAATACCGTGGATTTGTACATACAATGTAATGTGGTACAATAGTTACATAACAATGGTTCTTTCAAAACGTTCACAAATTACTGGATGGAACTACGGTAATATCCATTGAATTATTTACGGTTCCTTTATAAGTTCACGCATATCTCCAACGGGCAGGTAGACGTGTGAAATATGAATGGACTTACTTGCATGCTATTTCTAATTGTCTTCTTTAATCTTATTTTATTATGGGGACAGCACAACCCACTTTCCTAGCGTACCTAATATTGCAGAAACAATTTGCTTTAGATTTTATGACCGCCTATATTAAATGAATCCCCTTTGGGATCCAGGCCTAGGCAATTCGCGTTAGAAAAAGAAATTATTTCAAGTAGGTTCTAGAAGTCTAAAGATTAAGATCATTTTATTGAATCTTGCCAAGCAGTTTTCTTTTAGTACCTACCATTTATTTCATTTGAGACATATTGGTTAGATCGCTTCAGGCTATAGGAAAACCATAAGCACCAATATTTCAGCCAATTCGGCCTCTAGCAGTGTGAACTGTGAAGTAGACAAAGTCCCCTACCGCAACCCTTCGACATGCTCCCCATTAAATATTAGGGTTGATAAATGTCTGATTTTAATCTGCCTCGGTGGTTGCGAACACGATGCGACTGCCATGCTGAGGTTCGTGTACCTATCCCAGGGTCGAGTAAATAGATACTGAAATTTTCTGCCAAATTCTGGAATTGTGTCCCGGAAATTGCAATAGGTTCGTTCCCAATAGAACGAGTGTAACGTGGGACTAATCAGAGTTAGCGAAATATTGGTCTGATTTCTGCCTACTCCTTTAAAAGGTAAAGGCGTGATTCTGTGTACATATTTATGTTTTATTTATATACTAGCTTTTCCTCGCGGGTCCGCCCGCGTGTAAAGTTTTTCCGGAATAAAAGTCCCGCTTGTGTTGCCTATGTGTTAATCCAGGACATGATTTACCCGTGTGTCAAATTTCATAGAAATCCGTTCAGTAATTTTGGAGATGTGCAGAAACAAACAAACAGACAGACAGAAAAGAATTACTAAAATCGCTGATTTGTGTTCCATTACTCTTCTTTAGTCACTCCCTTTCTTTTTTATCACATTTCTTTAAATATACAGACACACCGAGATCTACTGCTTTATTATATGACATAGATAGATACAGGATAGATAGATAGATAACAAATTTCTTGGCCCTAGCACCAAATGCGGCATATAGGGGAGGTAAAATCAAACGGAGTCGCCGGCTATGTGGCTAAAACTAAAAAAATAACACGTTTGTAGTTTAACGGCCAGTAATTTCATCTCTATCATGTCTAGATGTCACGGATTTATTTATGATCCCCACGTCAAGTTGTTACATGTGGCAACCCTGGCGAATGATAAATGCGTCGCGTCATCCCCAAGCGTTGTTATCATTACGGTTACAGGCTATCTATTACGTCTTTACTGAGCTTGGCTTTTTGTTAGGGTTGTCGCTAGTTTACTACAGGTACGCTTTTTAATGGTCCTGAAAACAGTGAAAAGCTAATAGACCTTTATTACAGAAATTGTATTATGTAGCGGCATTTTTATGTCTTTGCTGTATCTTGTTTGAAGATTTGAAGGGCATTGAAGATTTGTTAGTGTTTAGTGGGTATTGTTAAAATAGATAATTAATGTGTGTTCATGACGAAAGCAGAGCAATGTAAAGCACATAATATATTGGATCGAAATTCTGGTTGCTTATACGAAGTCTTAATAATCGTTGACTTAGTTGTCTTGTCCATCAACAAAGTACCTATATCATATCAGTTGTCTATAAGACCGTGGCATTAGCCTATTCGTAGACATAACTATAACTCTAACACGTTTTGTACTCATTTGAATATTCTAGAACCAGCCGAAAGTATTTTAGAGTAAGTAGTGTGCAGTAGTTTTTGTTCGTTAACATCGTGTAGGAATAAAGTGTTTGAAAGCCATGATGATGCCCACGACAGAGGTTTAAACGGTTTCCAGCTTGAAGTCTCCGAGATTTAATGCATGTAAGCGAAAGCGTTCTAATTAATGCATTAAAAAAGACTGCGTTCGTGTAATACCATGCAACTCGTTCTTTTGAATGAACGAAAAGCGGGGTCATCTGATTGTAAATGGTCACCACCATATTATGTAAAAAGTAAATATATAAAGGCGAAAAATGCTAACTGGCGTTTTACTATCACCATTTTAGTCACAGAGAAATCTTACACCTTACATAGTGAGTACAGCTTTCATCTTTACACAAAGAAATTTCTGTTCTGAAGTCCCAAGTAATTAGACATCAGACACAAGTTTATCAAGTATATCTTCATCATCCACCACCGTCTACCACTAAAGTCACACATTGGATATATTCAAGCCTTTCTCATTCCCACGTAACGTGGTGCTATATCCCGAGTTTATTGTAGCTAGCTTATAGGGCTTCGGCTTAACAAAGTCTGGCATAAATTGTATCTTTCAGCTGCTCAGGGACTGTCCATTTAAACTATATTTAGGTCACACAAAGAATATCGTCCAAAATTTATCCGTTCCAATCAAATACGTTCACAGAATACTGTGTCATCTCCAGCAGTTACTGAAATGCTGGCACGGGACCAATACTCTGTAAAATAGGTTCTGTATAATAATTCTTAACACCGGATAAAACATAGGCTTTATACGAAATGAATAAAAACTGGCCAAGTTCTTTGAGCTCGAGCTAGCGGTTCCATACTCCCGACCCGTTATAATATCTACCAATAATTAGGATTACCGGTATTAGGTATAACACATATTCTGTGAACATATTAACTTGCTCTCTATTAAACATAGGTTGTACAATATTTGGCAGTGAATCTAATAAAGGATGATGATTTAGTTTTGATTTCGCCTATATGCAGTTTCTTCTTTGATTTGTCGATTCTCTTTCTGTAATTCCATTATTATAAAACTTCCTGCGAGCCCCCACGCTCCTTTTAGGGTCGGACAGAGAGACGATACGCATTGGTGGATATCACTTAATATTACTTGTTTGCCAGAATATTTACCGCAAATACGATCACGTGTCTATGTATCGCTCTCAACTGAAGTGGTTACCAATTCGTGAGCGACGAAAATGGCGTGCACTCTCAACACGATTTTCACTTCTCAAGTCTCCTTCTCAACCTTCCTATCTATCTCTCCACTTCCAATACCTTGGTGGTAACCACAATAAGAATCTTCGCTCCTCAAATAATCTTCTTCTCAAATGTCCTCCACATACCTCCGACTTCGTTCACTCTTCTTTCCACGTTCAGTCCATTCTCCTGTGGAACGCGCTCCCTTCCGAAATAAGATCTACCACTACGAGGGTTGGTTTTAAAACAAGGGTTCGAAGACTGTTCCTTGATAGTTTGGCAGAATCTTCTCAACAGGTCAGATAATATTATATATTTAATATATGTATGTATGTATATAATACTTATCTATACCTATTTATGTTTTGTTGTATTTATTTTTTCTATTTTATCAGTAGGTATGTAATTGTGTTATTTTATAGTATTATTATTATTGTAACTATTGTATTTATAAAAATATTATTAGTATTTATTATGTTAATGTTTTGTCCACTACCTTTTCAGATTGTGTACACCTACCTTGTTTGTCTCTGCACCACCTGAAGGTTGGCTGGTAGAAAATGCCTTCGGCATTAAGTCCGCCTTTATACTCGTTGTATAGAAAGTGTAAATAAATAAATAAATAAATAAATTTACCATAAAAAATCCGGCAGAGACGGGTGGCAGCCCTAGAAACAATAGTATAGAATCTAGTAATACAATAACGACTTAGCAGGAGCGACGATTTTTGGCTCGACTCGCGACTCGAGATTTACGAGCCTGTACCGACTTACACGATAAATTACGAACAATGTCCTTTATATTACATGTAGTGGGTTGCGCTAAATAGATTTTTTGTAGCCGACAAATTACATTGGTTTCTGAATTCGAATGTTAAATAAGTTCTCTTTTTTTTATTGCATTGAATTTCGAGACGAGCATGCCGTTCGCCTGATGGTAAGCGATAAGTACGACCACCCATAAACAGTAGCAACACCATCCAGCACCTTGACTTACAAAGTACTGTGTGGCATTCCACTGCGCTCGTCATATTGAGGCATAAGATGTTAATTCTCATTATGTCCAGTAGTTAGTTACACTAATATTATTAAAACTTACGCGAGGCATATCAGATTACTAGCTTATAAGCACGGTTTTACTCACGTATTCTTGGTCAGAATCGCCGACCAGTTTCGACCTATTAAGTAGATCATCTTCAGAGGCGAGTGCTGAGAGGACGTCGCGTCGCGGAGGCCTCTCGATCACTGTCAAATTGATCACTGACGATTCTGACCAAGAATACGTGAGTAAAACCGTGCTTGTAAGCTAATAGTTAGTTACACTGGCTACAATGTCCTTGAAACCGAAACACAACAGTGCATGAACATTGCTGCTTGGCGGTAGAAATAGACATTGCGGTGGTACCCACCCAGAAGGGCTCTTACATATGAGAGACCTACCACCAGTAAACTACCCCGCCTCCATATGAGCCACTGCTTATGTAAGGCAAAATCTAGAATGGCACGTATTTTAATGACACCAAGCACTGAAGCTAACTTCTGGAGAAGTACAAGGTTCCGAGAGTGTCTAGTCTTTAACCCGCAGTGAAATTAGTCGAATAGTGGAATGGATATATGAGTAGGGTAGCAAACTCTACAGTCTCCCAAATTATGTTAGACTATCTGACTGGATTTTTTTTTTATGGCATTGAATGACGAGCCGAGTATGCCGTTCGCCTGATGGTAAGCGATACGATCACCCAAAGACAGTAGCAACACCATCCAGCACCTTGAGTTACAAAGTACTGTGTGGCATTCCACTGCGCTCGTCATCCTGAGACATAAGATGTTAAGTCTCACTATGTCCTGTAGTTCCACTGGCTACAATGTCCTTCAAACCGAAACACGACAATGCATGCACACTGCTGCTTGGCGGTTGCTTGATCCCGAACCAGACAATCGGAACGAGGCACTGTATTTTCAACAGGCCGTGTATTTTCAACCTGAATTCAAAAGTACCAACGTTGTCCACAATAATGAAATATGTAGTAAATTTTATGGGAAAACTCTGATTAAGCAAAACCCAGCTGCTTCAGTTTACAACGCTGTCATTATCACCCTAAATGTTGTTGAAATTAATTACATCTATCTTCGACGGTGGCCCCCCGAATGCAAGAGCTTCACTAAAAGCTCTAGAGCATCATTAGCCAACACGCGATAAATACGTGACTTCCCATCATCCAATATTTACTCTGGGTTGTAGCCTGTTGTAGGTTTGCGGGGCGAGCGATGTTCAATATCTATACTAATCTATACTAATATATAAAGCTGAAGAGTTTGTTTGTTTGTTTGTTTGTTTGAACGCGCTAATCTTAGGAACTACTGGACCGATTTTGAAAATTCTTTCACTAATAGAAAGCTACATTACTCCTGAGTGATATAGGCTACTTTTTGTCCCGGAAAAACTTGTCCACGCAGGCGGAGCCGCGCGCCTTGCTAGTATTATATAAAGAAGTTACACATCAAAACTATGCGATGTTGCAATGCGGAAGCGATATCCCGTGACATAGTTAAGTTTTAGAGTAATTGTTAACAAGACAACTTTATTCAATAATTAAAGAATAACCACATGCTTAGTATGAAGCCACCATACGGTCCATAGATTGCAGAATGTCTCTGCTGCAGACTTACGGGAAAGAATATTTGCAGCGCAACTGCTTAATCTCTTTCTACAAAGACGTAATTTTTAATTTTACTTGTCTGTATTATTTTTTTATCAATAAATGCATTACTCAACGCGTCGTCATTAACTTGCGACGTCGCATTGCTTTGATGTGTGTCCGACTGTATACAGTATTATCTTATATCCGTAGATTTGTATGCAGAAATAAAAATGTTTGCGGGGATTTGTGCTGGGGATAAAACTTTGTAACGGTGTTGACAATTTTCTGTCGCAGCAATACAATGGCAATATGACATATGTTTTGTTACCGAAATATCATCAATTACTTAAAAGTTGCAAAACAATTTAGTCTTCTTGATTATTTATAAATATTAGGTTATGTATCCACAAATAATATTGTGGTGGCTGAATCAATGTAAGTATATTTTTCCTTTCAATCGCTGCAGGATACAGGTCATACTGCATTCCTGCATCTAACGATCATGTTATACACTAGTTGCCAATGTATAATCGATTTTTACTAAGAATAAGAACTGCCTTGGTGGCGTAGTTGTATTACGGTACGGCTGCAATGCTGAGGTCTCGGGTTCGTTCCCAGGTCGGCCAAAGTGATATTGGATTATTCTAATCAGTATTAGCTCGGAGTCTGGAATTTGTGCCCGACATGGCGATAGGCTTCGCCCCCTATCACGTCTTGGGACGGTATCCGCACAGCGAAAAGTGTGTGCACTAGTAGCACCTGTGCCTACCCCTTCGGGGATATAAGGCGTGAGTATGCGTGCGTACTAAGAATAAGGTTGAAACTTGTTAAACATCATATTTTGTTAAAAATAAAATAGGTATACGATATTAAAACTGCATATAATTTTGCACTCAAATATTTACTACTCTCACCAGTATCTAATATCTATCCACATCGTTTGTATAATCCTCACCCTGTATGCAGGAGTAGGGTGTAAAACCGTCCGTAGGGACGACCGCCCTGATACACTCCCTCGCGTGGGCTCGTGTCCGAGGGGCGCAGCGAGGGAAATCTTTGAAGACGGAACACTTGTGATTATTGTGCAAGATGTTAAGGAACTGCACGAGTGTTTGAATGACGGTGAATTTATTTGAGTGAAATTATTTCAAGATCTTTGAAGTGTCATTGGCAGAAAAGCAAGAAAATCTTCGAAGAATGTAATCAGTCTAATGACTTTTCTTGGACGAATCCTACTAATGTTATAAACGCGAAAGTTAGAAAGAATGTATGGATGTATCTTTGTTACTCTTTCACGCAAAAACTACTGAACTGGTTTCGATGAAATTTGACACACGGGTGGATCATGTCCTGGATTAACTCATAGGCTACTTTTTATCCCGGAAAAATATAAAGCGGGGCTTTTATCCCGGAAAAACTTTTTAACGCGTGCGGAGCCGCGAGCATAAGCAAGTACTGAATAGTACTAAGTACTACGTATAAGTGCAGGGTAAGGGGGATGGGGCAGAAAAAGAAGAAGACCATAAAACATGGGTAGAAAAACTCGTAATATTCATACAGATACAGTAATTAAAATAACAAGTAGACAGACCAACACGCCGGCATTGCTTCTTTATACTTTTTTTAGAGTTTCTCAAATGTTCAACAAATAAATGACGAGACGTTTAATTGCTAGCTTAACAGGAGCACCATTATCCACAACTTAACTTATTGCATTACTACACTGATGATAATGAGAACTTATAAAAATCTCACAAAGGACAGAAGAGCAGAAGAAGAGATATAATATGTTTGTGTGCGTCCCAGTATATTGTACGAATAAATGTTTCTTTCTTTCTATTTAAAGATACATGCTACAATGTCTTTAAAAGTAAATACAAAAAGTTCTATACACTGTTTAGTAGCAGAAGTAGACAAAGCATACCGTACACACGAATTCACCACCATCTAACAGATATGTATTACAAATAGAAAAGAAAAATATAAACACATATAAACCATTGAACACGTCATGTTGACAATTTGGTACCCAAATAGACACAGAGAATAATGAATATTAATGTCCCGAAGTCACATAAAGCTATTATTAAGAAATCCCGGCAAAGTACGCCATGTGAATTTTATTTCGTAGTTAATGTGAGCAATCTTGTGTCCAGATGAAATGTGGAGCCCGGTGGACAGCGGCGGGGGCGGTGGCGGCGGGGCGGCGCGGCCGCTGCCGTGCGCGCGCGGGAAGCACTCCGCCGCGCTGCTGGGCGGCTACGTGTACGTACTGGGCGGCCGCGGCGCCGGCGGAGCGGTGCCGCTGCGAGACTTCTGGAGGTACAGCCTTGGTAAGTACTAAGTGCCAACATTAATTCAGAAGACAAAAATCTTGTATCTACTTGGCTTCTAAAAATTGTCGCTACGGTTATATTGCCTGCTTAATTACGTCTTTCACTCTGTCTATTTATAGTAGAGAATACATAAACGAACGTCAATTATAACAGGAATTATAAAAACTTCTTGTGGGTTAATATGATTCTAGGGCGGGAAGATATTAGGAATTTAGTTTAATTTATGTCTACCCCTTCGAGGGCAAAGAAGTGTTATATGAAAAATACGTCGTAATAATATATTTTTTTTACATATCAATGGTAAATAACACACACTGGGTTTTCCACCGTCAAGATGGCACTTGTCAGTCACTCAAAAGGCAGTCGTAAGCAGCAAGACATTTCGCTGTTTATGAGTGTTCTCAGTGTAGCGCGCCGGGAGAGCTTGAGCGTTCCTTTGAGGATCGCTCGCCTGTATCACGACGACAGTAATTAGGTTGAGTGCCATGCAGAGTATATGATGTTTTATCCCGGCACGGTAGATACGTAGAATGCAGTATAAAATATCTACACTTTAAAATGATGAGGATCCGAAGAATTCCGGCTTACCTTAATGGATGTACACGGACTGATCTGAAAACGTGCTTTGG
Source organism: Sphinx pinastri (assembly GCA_947568825.1). Classification (NCBI taxonomy): domain Eukaryota; kingdom Metazoa; phylum Arthropoda; class Insecta; order Lepidoptera; family Sphingidae; genus Sphinx; species Sphinx pinastri. The sequence goes on along the minus strand of OX387628.1, from coordinate 17,638,918 downwards.
AAAGCCACTGCGACGAGATTTCGTCATGGATACGGCGGGCAATATTGAGCCAATCAGTGTCACCACCATACCAGCCGTGATATCCTGCCCGCTGCTGAGCACGGGCCTCCACTACAACTGAGAGGGTTAAGGCCTTAGTCCACCACGCTGGCCTAGTGCGGATTGGCGGACTTCACATACCTTCGAAATTCAGAGAACTTCTCAGGTATACAGGTTTCCTCACGATGTTTTCCTTCACCGTTAAAGCGAGCGATAATTCACAAAGAATACACACATAACTTTTTAGAAAAGTCAGAGGTGCATGCCCTTTGGTTTTGAACCTGCGAACATTCGTCTCGGCAGTCCGTTCCACTCCCAACTAGGCTATCGCCGCTATCTATTATTTAATACAAAAAGTTATATCTTTTGTAATATTTTTTTTATCCTAAGTAGGTATACGGTTGGAATCTGGAACTGTGCTTGGCAAATGGCAATAGCCTCGTCCTCTATTGCACGATACGTATATAGCTGGCGAAATGTGCTCGTTGTATCAGTTCGCCTACCCATGAACAGGGGAAAAGCCGTGATGGTATGTATCTTTATTGTCCTCAGCGACCGGCAGATGGGAGAAGCTGGAGTGCCGAGGAGACCCGCCCCCCTCCCTGCAGGAGCACACCATCACGGCGCACGAGAACAAGCTATACGTGTTCGGCGGCGAGGCGGGCGCGCTCTCCAATGAAACGCCGCTGTGGATCTATGACACTGAGGTATACAAAGGATATACGATTGCGTTATTTAAGGTTTGAAGAGATTTGTCTATCAATAATCAGTGTTTTAGGAAAGGAAGGGAAATTATTTTGTAAAGAACATTACGTAAAATTTAATGTCATTTTCTATGATATAATGGTACCGCTCTAATCTGGCCAAATAGACTGACAACAACGTTATTAATTCATTATATTTGTCATATTATTATATAGGTGCAAATCTGGCGCAAGCTACCAGGCCAGTCGTACACGTCGACGTTGCGGCGACGAGGTTCAAAAGACCCCCGCAACGTTGGCATCGGACCGCGCGGCCGCCGGGGTCACTCTGCCCACGCGCTCAAGGACTGCTTACTCATCTATGGCGGGTATAAGGACCTGAGGGGCTCTACGCATGAACTGTGGGCTTTTCATTACGGTAAACTTAACTTTTGATAGCAAATTGGTTACATTATAGTAAGAGATAACCACTGCAGATTAATACCATTTATATCAGATATCATTAATGTTCTCGACTTCAAAATTAATATGGGAATTGACGTCCTTATAAGTAGTGGTGATTAAATATGTAGCGCGTTCCGACGGTTCGTTGTTGCGTGTTTCACGCTACACGTATTGTTGCACGTTGCAGAGACGGAGTCGTGGCAGGCGGTGCGCACGGCGGCGGCGGGCCCGGCGCGACACCGGCACGCGGCCGCGCTGCACGACACGCGTCTGTACGTGCACGCCGGCCGCTGCGACCTGCGCGAGTGCGCCGACCTCTGGTACTACGACACCAGTGAGTACCATACAAACTACACCACCCTGTTAGATGTCTTATCATAAGTAAGGGTGCTTAACTTAGATCATTTACTTGTCTATCTTATTTTAAAGTAGGTATACAATTAGTAATCGGTGTTAACTCGTGGACGGTCGGGTTACCTTGTGCGGTTGTGTCATGTGTGCAGTGTCGCGCGTGTGGAGCGCGGTGCGTGGCGCGGGGCGCGGTGCGGGGCGCGCGGGGCCGGGCGCGCGGTCGGGGCACGCGGGGCTGCGCGCCGGCGGACACTTCTACATCTACGGCGGCGAGGCGCACGGGCACCCCACCAATGAGCTCTGGCGCTTCCACTTCGGTCAGTACACACTACACAATACACATACATTCGACAACAAGGACTGCACTAAATGTAAACCATAATAGACAATGACGAATTTCTAGTCGTTAAACATTGGCATCTTCTATAGCAGATCATTAAGCGACTCTGTGTCAAAGCTTTCATTCGGGTTCAATTCGCGCGCTCCAAAAAAAACTTTTAATACTCCCTAAATAATTATTTAAAGTAAATACTTGACGGATTGAATGTTATGATATAACATGTAACTCTCCGATTTATTTATGTGTGTATCCGCCGACAGCGACGGAGACGTGGGAGCGCGTGTGCCCGTCGCTGCAGTGGCCGTCCCCGCGCGTGGACAGCTGCCTGCTGCTGCTGGCGGCGCCGCCCCCGCGCATGCGCTCTGCGCCGGCGCGCGCGCTCGCCTCGCGCCACTCCTTCACCACGCGGCCCGACCCGCCCGACCCGCCCGCCAGCCTGCTCAAGGAGATCTCCAAGCTCTCCTCCTTCCACATCCGCCGCGCCGCACGCTGCTCCTACTCCGCGCTGGCGGGGGAGAAAGACTCCACCGAAAGTCTCGTCAGACACGAAGCGGCACTGTCTAAGTCTCATTCCGCGTACGTCATCGATAAACGGCAGCCAGCTGACGGCGACGAAAGTCCGCGGGAAGGCGACGTCCCGGAATTCCGATCGGAGATATCCCGCGAGCCGATCTCGGTCCCAGACTTCGCGGATATGATCTTGCCGACGCCTGTACTGTCTCCCGTCGAGGCCACCAAACTGGTGTACCTGGACTCTGAGGATGAGGAGGAGGTGAAGCGCGAGTCTGAGCGGAAGAAGCGTGACGTCACCATCAAGATGAGCGAGACAACAACGGTAGTGATACCGAAGTCGGCATCCGTTAAATTCACAAACACCGTCATCACCGACGACGAAAACGAGCTGTCGACGTCGGACTACGCGAGCGCGGAGAAAGTGAACAGGTTGTCCGGCACGCTGGGGTTCAGCAACCCGCACTACCTCGGCCCCGACATAAGGAAGCTGGGCGCCGCGCTCACGCCGGACTCAGGCGTGGGGCCCGGGGACATCGAGCTGCAGGACCTGGGCCCCAGGCGGGCACGCAGCGCGCCGCGGAACGGGGAGGTCCAACTGCACCTGCTGCTTGTGGGGGGCAAGGAGCCCCCGCATTTAGCATTGCTCCAAAGTCCTATTTCTATGTGGACTTATCGATTGTTGTAAGTAGCCAGGAACTCAGCTAAAGTCGTTTCATGCCTACTGTATATACTGAAGGGCTACTTATATTGGTAATATTGTCTCAGAGTGTAAACTGGTGTTGGCGCGTGACGCTAACCATCAGGCAAGCCTTTAATCGACTGAATGTACACTGGATTATTATAATAACCTCAAATAATAATATTATAATAAAATCGAAGTCCGTTCTGCGGTTTTACGTAATAAACGAACAACTTAAGAGGTTTGATATGCATATAGTACAGCTAATATTAATAAATCTTTGGAATACATTACAATTTAGATTACTCAGACACCAATGGCATGAAATGACAGCAGAAGGCGAGGGACTTAGCGTAGTATCTTCGACGTCCATTAGAGAGACTAGTTGAGTCGAGAGTAGTGTAGTGGTAGCTGTCGACTCTAGGAGCGTGCCGTAACTGTCTGGTGGGGACACAGGGGACAAGCTGAAGCCACTTTTCACACATAGCTCGTGTGACCGAGATAGCTACTGGCATGTCATATAGTGATACTACCATTTGACAGTAACGTCACGCAAAAGGGAGAATTCTGAGGGGAGAATACTAGAATAGTCGAACTTTGAAAAACACGGGACAAATAATTATAATTGTTGGTCAATTCTTCCCTCACAAACATATTTGTAGTGCGCCGGTGCGTAGGCGCAGGAGTTCGCGCATTAGAGAGAAAAGAATATTATAAATGATTAAAATTATCTCAAGTCTATTATTGAAAATCAAAACAAAATGTTTTAAGAATGAATGAAATTAATAAATTGAGATTTCTTATCAAGTCCGCATTGCGGAATTGATTTTGGCGGTTAAATAATAAATGGACCAATAATAACACACACACACACTCACGCCTTTTATCCCCGAAGGGGTAGGCAGAGGCGCAACTAAGTGCACCCACTTTTCGCCGTGCGTATTCCGTCCCATGATGTGATAAGGGGCGAGCCTATCGCCATATCGGACACAAATTCCAGACTGCGGGTGGATACTGAATTCTAGAAAAATCCAATATCACTATGCCCGACCCGGGGATCGAACCCGAGACTTCACGATTGCAATCGTACCGTAATACAACTAAGCCACTGAGGCAGTCACGTTCAGTATTTGTTTTGTAATTACATTTTAATAAGTAAATCAAAGTATGTATGTAATACTTGTATTACATGTATACAATATGAAATTACGCTGAAATGTATCAAAGTAAGAAAACCATTATATATTTGACATGAATTAAATATAGAATCACCATAATTGTTCGAGTGAATTCATTTAAATTTTGAAGCCGTTAAACAAAATGGCGGCACTCAGCGGTACCACAGCACACATTTAAAAAATGTAATATCAATTTAATTATAATTCATAATTGACTGAATGGCGGGAATAGTCATGGTGCATAGTGTATTACAGGAGTCGCTGCTGTCGGTTCTAGTGTTCAATAATGGTTACAGTAGTGGGTAACCCTGGGTATTCAAAATGTAACGTCCAAATTGATTCGAATCGTAAATAGCAATGTAGTTTATAAGAGGCTTAGTGCCAACATTCAAGTATTTTAGCCATGTAGCATTTATACCTTATGTTTTTATTTATTTTTGATACATGTTAGTGCGTTATTTGTTGCGATTCCATTTTTTATTGTTGTTTACAGGGTTTATGTTTAAATTGTTTCCAAATAGATATAAGTTTTTTAATGTAATTTTACTTAACTGAACGTGATATTGGCACAGACATAGCTTAGATACTACCGATATATTTGTTGCTTTCTTTCTAATACTTTTTTTAATTTATTTTAGAGCTATTTCGGCCGAGTCCAATGATTAATATTATTGTAGTATTTTATGATACTTTGATTTATTTTTGCCATTGTTATAAATGATTTCTTTTATAGAGAGCAATTTTGTTTTCATTTTAATCGAAGAATAGGTTTTTTGATGTACTTTTGTAATTATATAAAGTGTTTCTGGTGCCGATGTCACCTAATAAAGTGATATGTTGCAGAACCCACCTCAGACGTATTTTAGTTTATAACTAAAAGGCCTTGTGCTCCATAAACTGCAGAGAATTAGGTAATAATGGAAAAATATCGCGCCCGGATCTAGCTCAGGGCAGACGAATTTTGAGCGATGGAACTAATTCGATGAAAATTCATAAACTGTCTTGTGTTCTTATGCATACGCTTGAAAATATAACTTAACAAAACCATACCGAGCAGGTCAGTGTAGCGCGTAAATCTTTCTTTATATCTTCACCAGCTGTATTAAATATGTCGGAAACAGATGACACCACATCTGAATTGATAACTATTAACGGAAACGTCAAGCGAGAAGCTCAGTGAGGTCGGCACTGGTCTAATGGGTCTAGCCAAACTAGTTTGACAAATGAAATATCACCTAAGGTTTATATACGCCATAAAAAAATGCTTCGCCCTCAAGAATTATTATAACTTGAGTGGGAGAGCTAGAGCGAACATCGCATTGGACTGTCTCGTGACGAACTCACTCCGTTTTATGTCTACGTCATGGAAGGCAATGTGCAGCCACCAACCAATTTCCGACAAATATATAAAATTTAAGTTTAATAATTCGCACCTTTAGGACGAATACGACGCAATTCAAAAAAATAAAAAATTGGTTTATTATTATAAAATGACTTAAAACTGGTCTCTTTTTTATGAAAATATAATAAAAAAGGGACCGATAGTTATTAATAGTTTTGTCCTTTTCCTGCTTGAATATGGCGGTGTTTGAACTATTGTTGTATTGAAAATTTAGTTTTAAGTAATTTTATGATGATAAACCAATTTTTTTTTTAATTGTGTCGTTATCGTCCTAAAGGTGCGAATTGTCGTCGATTGTAAATGAAAACCACTGTCGTCTCTGGCCTATCTACAATCTTTATTGATAGTAGGATCTCTAGAAATAATTGCCTAGCAATACTAGCATCACATCGGTGTCCCATCTAACGAGCACAAGATTATCGTGATGAATTTATTTTGTATATAAAATCGGTACTTATGTTTTTATTGCTGCTATGTGTTAATAAGGGAATTTCATGTGCAATGTACGCATGCGCGCCAATTTGAGACGCACCACATAACAAACTAGCGCAAATACGGGGAAATCCTTATAAATAATAGCCCGAAGCAAGCGTGGATTATTTATTACTAAACAAAGAACTTAAGTTCTGCTGACGCTGGGCAGGGGGCACTTACACGCATTGTTCCTGGATCCGCGCCTGGTCCAGTTCATGTTGGTGCACGTTCGTACAGTTTATATAGTAGCATTGAAAGACTGAATAGAGTAGATGTCAGTCCCTTTGTATGTCATTTGTTTTAATTTCCGTCACCCCTACATGACAACGTGATACTTAAATATAACAGCATTTAGACCCGATGTTTAGACCATAATATGGGGACAAGGTGATAAAAAATATTTTCAAGAAATATAATAATTATTATATGTTCTGGATTGAATTTAATTTTTAACCGACTTCCAAAAAACGGAAGGTTCACATTCGTGTAATTTTATTACAAAAACAAGTAGACTCGGTATTTGATTTTAGAATGCCTTACATTTTTATTTAGAAGATTCTACATATTTGTGAAAACAACTTTCTTTGTTTTTTATACAAAAGCACTAGAACTAGATAATTAAATGTCTAATTGATGGTCGGTTAATCTCATCTTTATAGTATAACGCCAATAGTAGTCGTGTGGGGTCGACGGAATTGTTCTGGCGCCAATCTGTATATCCGGTGTGAAGTTGGCATTACCCAGGCGCTACACGGGCCTGTCACTATTAAATATTGAAGCTCGTGGCTCACCTCACGCCGGATACAAAGTTGGCAGCAGCTTTCTACATTAATTGCCAGTTTGATAACAATGTAATTTGTAATTTTATTCCCGATCGAGTATGTTCACATGTTATTAAACGTAGTTACGGCCGGTGTGTGTTTTATTTATAGACGTTATTAAATTTTTGACATCTTCGATTTTAGATATTTGAATCTCAGATTTGAATGACAACAACGCGCTTTGCTACACGCGCACACATCGAAACCGATTTAAACTAGATTTTCCATTTGAACGACCTAATCTTAATACTTGAAGTTATTATTTTACTCATCAATATTTATTTTTTTGGAATTGTCGAATGTTTACAATTATGTTTAATAATAATTATTATTGTATTTTCATCATGTAATAGACATTTTTATCTCTTTATTTTGAATGTTCCTTTTTTTACATTTTTATATATAGGTACAAAAAAAACATTCATACATATAAAAAATTTAAAAAGTGAATCGCCCTCCGATGGCGAGGCTCAAGACCCAAGCCACCGGTAGTCAGGGATTCAAAGTGAGGAATCTCCTCACAATGCGTGTGGTAAGCGATACGACCACCCATAAACAGTAACACAACACAACACCATACAGCACCTTGAGTTACAAAGTACTGTGTGGCATTCCACTGCGCTCGTCATCCTGAGACATAAGATGTTAAGTCTCATTATGTCCAGTAGTTACTCTGGCTACAATGTCCTTCAAACCGAAACACAACAGTGCATGCACACAGCTGCTTGGCGGTAGAAAAAGACATTGACATTGCGGTGTCCAGAAGTACTACTTTCTACATCTGGCTTTTGGTCCAACGACCAATTGAGAGCCTCTGCAGGTGTTGGTCGAGACTCTGGTATCAACCCATGAGCAGACACGACAATCGGAACAATAATTGTGGAGTCCTCTCACATGTCGGTAACCTCGTGTGCCAAATCTAAATATTTAGACATTTTGTCCTTTACGGCCTTAACAAGGTTATCGTCATGCGGAATGGTGACGTCAACAAGTATTGCCCGGCACGCCAATCGATCTACTATGACAATACAATATCTTATTGGCAACAATAGTCCTGTCCGTGATAATAGATTGATCCCAGTACAGCGTTGCAAGATCATTTTCGGGAAATGGTTGAGGCACATACTGGTAATATGGCACTTCAGAAGACACAAGACCTTGGCTACTAGGTTGTGTCTATGCAAGTACTCGCTGTTAGCAAGATACGAACAACCCGAAATCACATGCCTGATTGATTCACCGGGACGGTGGCATGCCCAACAGTTATCGACCATACCGGCCTTCAGGATGTATTTCCTATAATTGTTAGTCTTCATAACTTTGTCCATAATTGAAAAGACAAAACCCTCAGTTTTCCCAAATAGGTTACCAAAACGTAGCCAAGGTACGGACGCAAGCTGAAGGCCCCGATAGAACCGACCGTAGGTAGGTATAGTTCTTTTTTCTTCCATATCACCTCGCGTTCCCTAATGCCCATCGCCATAGGTTTTCGCCAGTTCTCATTCACCAAGGAAAGCGGAATAAATCCCTTATCCACCATGATTACAATCTTATACCTACATGCCCACTTCGCTGTGGAGGAAATAATCCCTGAGATTGCATACCTCACGGTTATGCAAGTCCATTAAGTAAGCCTCGGCCCTGTATCCTCCCTGCATCATGCAGCCCTGCATCTCCGCGGGATGTATAACCTCATTACTGACCACCGTGGGTGATGCATACGATATGCAGTCAGTAGGGTCCGGACCTTTCGATCCAGGGCGTCCAATTCAGTCAGAGTCCTTCTGAGTATACCAAAAGAGTACATGAGTACAGGCATAACCCAGCCGTTGAAAGCACAAATCTTGTTTCCACCTGACAAAAAACTGTTAAGTAGGTACTTTTGTCAGGCGGCCGAAGAAACGGTCATTCAACGATTGTTTTACGTCAGTACTCGTAATACCCAGTGCCTCAGGCATACCCAGATATTTTTAAGTTTCCGTCTCAGAAAGGGATCTAAGTCGAGAAGATCTCAGGAGCCCCCGCGCATCCCGGCGCTCTCGGCGTCAACGGCAGCGTGAGGCCTACCTACCTACCTACCCTGCTGTCCATCAGGGGGGTCGCAACAATGTGCTAAAAAGTCAAAACTAGAGACGGCACCCGCCCGCGGCCACTATTAGTTGCCTTTTACGACAGACAGGGGATACCATGGTGGAATTCTGCAAACACCTTCAATCCACAGGGTGCGAGACACCGGTCAGTCGTCCACCTTGCGCCTCCTACGTCTCCTCTGACGGCGGGAGGAATCCTCGTGTTCCAGATCCCTCTCGGTACTCTCCTTCTACGATAGGACTACCTCGCAGAAGTGGGCCAACACACGCCAGACCTCCTGACTGCCGACCATGGGAGCGACCACGACCGGCAACGAGAGGCCACCTCCGACGACTGCTTTGAGAGCGCTGCGATCCTCATTCCAGGCTGGGTAAAACTCAAACGTATATTTAGCCCTATTCAGCGGGCAACTGCCACAATGGCACACACAGCCGAAACCTCCGTACCTACAATACGACCAGAGATGTGATTTATCTAGATACAAGTATCTGAAATACAGATACAAGATACAAAATACGTATTTAGTATCATGTATCTAAGATACTTTTTAAATTTTTATTTTGTATCTTGTATTTAGATACATTTTTTTAGTATCTTAGTATTTTATAAATACTTAATTTGCTAAGATACTTTTACTAATTATATATGCATTTTTTACATTAAAGGCCCATATACACGTTGCAAGTTTCTTGCCTGTTGCATACAATTAAATTGAAGCAATACCTATATGACTTGCATGGTTTCAATAATCAACACGTAACATTCTTGATTTGTTTGTGTAAAAAGCACATGCTATAATTGGTTAACCAAACATTGTATTCCACTGGTTTCTGTCTTCTTTTGAAAACATGAGGGCATTGAGTCTTATAATTTTGATTTTCAGTGTGTCTCCTGATTCCGATAAATCTCAATGAACTTTATTAAATCAGCAGAACCTAATTTTAATACTTTTTACTCATATTTTTTAATAAACACAGTAGCTTCTAAAATCTAAACCGTTCAACATTTGAATTTTTTTATGGCATTGTATGACGGACCACCCAGACGGACTCTTACATATGAGAGACCACCACCGCAATGTCTATTTCTACCGCCAAGCAGCACTTCGCATGCACTGTTGTGTTTCGGTTTGAAGGACATTGTAGCCAGTGTAACTACCGGACATAATGAGACTTAACATCGTATGTCTCAGGATGACGAGCGCAGTGGAATGCCACACAGTACTTTGTAACTCAAGGAGCTGGGTGGTGTTGCTACTGTTTATGGCTGTTTATCGCTTACCATCAGGCGGACGGCACGCTCGTCTCGTCATTCAAGGCTATAAAAAAATTGTTTCAAAAGGTATCTTATTTGAAAAAAGTATTTAGAAGATACGTATTTTGTATCTAGTATTTAGATACAATTTTCAAAAGTATCTTGTATCTGGTATCTCAAATCCTTTATTTACAAGTATCTTGTAACTTGTATTTCAGATACTTTTATGAAGTATCTTGAACATCTCTGAATACGACACAGGTACTCACCGAAGCAGCCATGCCCAGTGAGTAGTTGTGGCTGAACTATAGTAGTGAGTGTTTAGATATATTTATAACGGGAAAGGCTTTGAACGCGGGCAAAAACGCGAACTAAACCTAGTAAAATTTAAAAATAAATAATCACCGATCATTTACTATTTATGATTTTTAGTCATAAATAGTAAATATCATACACTGCAAAACTTGTCGATTTTGTAAATATAAAATACATCCACCATTTTGATTATGAAATTTAAATATTCGCATTACAATAATGAATGTTTTATTAATTAAATCAAATTTGCATTCATCATCATACCAGCCCTGTATTATATACTGCCCACTGCTGAGCACGGGCCTCCTCTACAACTGAGAGGGTTTTAGGCCTTAGTCCACCACGCTGGCCTAGTGCGGGTTGGCAGACTTCACATACCTTCGAAATTCAGAGAACTCAGGTATGCAGGTTTCCTCACGATGTTTTCCTTCACCGTTAAAGCGAGCGATAATTCTCAAAGAATACACACATAACTTTTTAGAAAAGTCAGAGGTGTGAGCCCTTGGGTTTTGAACCTGCGGACATTCGTTTCCGCAGTCCGTCCACTCCCAACTAGGCTATCGCCGCTCTTATAATTTGCATTGACTTATTGTAATATTCAATTTTCATACTTGCTTTTTGAAAAATTATAATTTGAAATAGTATCAACTATTTTATTCGTAGTATAATGACATCGCGATAAATTTATTACGTATTTATTTTTTGAAAAAAAAGTTGTGCACCCGTGCTTCCTCGGCCGCGTCTCAGCGCGGAATGACAGCCCGAAATTGGAAAATGTATGAAGAAATTCAATTCAGGTTATATTTTTTCTCATAACTGGAAAAGTATTTAAATTGACTTAAAAATAATTAGCCATAAAGCGAGAAGACTATATAAGCCATCATATTATTTCGGTTTTGTATTAAAATATTCATTAGTTTTAGGTATAATGGTTCCGATTCAGACCCTATTTTTCGTAATTTTCAGCGATTATTGCTCCAGAATAAACGTATTTACGTGATAATGTTGTATGGGAGCATACAACTTCTATATGCCATATGCAAAGAGGAATGTTTAATCTTTATTTATATACCAAGATCGCCTCACAAGCGTGACTCCTGATTCAATAAATGGTACCTCAAAAACATGGAAATTTGTAAATGCGTCCTTAACCCAAAATTTACAACTGTAACCAGCAGATGGACCGAATCCTGTAAATTATGTATAGTACTTTTTTATATATTAAGTACTAATATTATGAATGCGGAAAGCAATATTTTGGAAGGACTTGTATGCCTTGCGCATTACGATCATGTCAAAGCATGGACGTATAAAAAAGGCGGACAGAGTCTTGCTAAACAATAACTGAAGCACAGCAATGGCGGCGGCGTAACTATGTGTGCGTAAATGAATGATTGCCACAAAAAACAAAATTTTCCCAATTTTTAACACTAGTTTACACCACGATTTATCCAATTTTAGGTGAATTTTATTGAGTCATTTTAATAATTTGATTGTTTGCAGGATGTAATTTTAATTAATTATTTTATATCTTATTTAGCTTTATTTGAAATGACCGTGATAAATAATAGCCAAAAATATGTGATTATTAGGTGTGTAGAAATTAATGAGTTTTACCGAAACACTAAAATGATGTTTCCTAACTAATGCTAAATCCCACACACATACTCACTCACACCTTTTATCCCCGAAGAGGTAGGCAGAGGCGCAACTAGTGCACCAACTTTTCGCGGTGCGTATTCTGTCTCGTGATATGATAGAGGGCGAACTTATCGCCATATTGGACACAAATTCCATACTCTGGGCTGATACTGAATTTAAAACCCATTATCACTTTGCCCGACCCGGGAATCGAACCCAAGACCTCAGCATTGGAATTGTACCATAATAAAACTACGCCATCGAGGCAGTCAAAAGGCTAAATGAAACAACGTAAATAATTAAACTTTCTTTAATTTGCATTTCTTTCTTGTTAATTCTCTATGTTGCGTTAACTTTTTGTATAACTGCCTCTTACTTGTGTATGTCTTTGAGATGCCATCTAATTTCGATATGTGATGAAATCTAATTGTTAAATATTTTTCGCAATGTATTTAATGATATTTATTTTATGATCTACACTCTCTAATTATATTAATTAAATCACTCCTCCATACTTCATTTCCTGTAGGAATCCTAAAAAAAACATACACCTAATAACAACCTATACCTGTTTAGTTAAAAAAAAATGAATTCGTATTTGAAATAAAAAAATCACGTCTCCTATACTTCGGGGTAATTTACCCTTCAAATAGTTGACAACATTAGATCGTAGGCTGAGGTTTTGTGTTACTAAAATAAATAATTTTAATATGTCAATGAATGTTGATAAAATATGTGGTAAGTTACTGATTTACCTATGAAAACTGATCCCGTGACATTTTTTCTTTGAACCACTGTGATTTCGACAGCATTTAACCACACAAGACAGCATATTTAATTTTTTATTTTTATTCATACAACAACTTCCCTCAATTGAAGTTTGTTGCGTAATGGCGGCCGATCGACATACTTTGGTGTGAATGTGTGCACGATACTCGTGCGTACAGGCAAGCTGACATACTTTGGGTGCTTCATAGGCGTGAGTCATAACAGGCAAAATTAGATACTTGTTACATCTGTTCCGGTTACATTGAAATAACAGTTCCAAAATCCTGTTACAAAATAACTGGTAAAATTATGCCATTTCCCCTCAAAAAGGGATAAATCCATCATAGTGGAAACACTGACAACTACGCAAAAATGCTCGCCACACTGTTGCGGTCCAATCCGCCTATAATCGATGCTGAGCATAACTGGCTGTCACTTTAAGATATGTTATCTCTTTCTTACTAAGATTAATGTCGCAAGTACGAGTAGAGAGAAGCTTGTGACAAAAGGTATAGAACGTTTTGTTATGATAACAAACTGGAACATTTGGAACTGTCCATAACAGATTGTCACTGGTAACAGATGTTATCTCTTTCTTATTAATGAAAATGTCATAAGCAAGAATAAAGAGAAGCTTGTTATTTTGTGTAATGGAACTTTTGGACCGAAAGTTTTGGTCACTTTGTGAGGTGTGGAACTGGAACTGCTTTTTTCAATTTGTTCGAAACAGTTATCAATTGCTATTTGTTTATAACTGTTATAAATAACTGTTACGATAAATACGCCTCACTCCTAGTGCTTCAGTATTTTGTTTAGCGAGACTCCGTCAGCCTTTTTATATGTCTATGTGTCAAAGTATATTCCAATGCATTTTACACAGGTATTTTGCTATTTCACGGTAGATTGAGTTACTGACGAACAGGCTCAAAATTTTTGTATGAAAATTTTCCCATGTCCGCTCTATTACAACTCTGGTTAGAAGTAAACGCACACTACTGAACGAATTTGGATGAAATTTGGCATACGGATAGATCATATCCTGGATTAAAATAGGCTACTTTTATCCCGGTAATTTGCTTTCATGGGAAATAATGGATACTTTTTAACATGCTTTTATTAGTTTCATACGTATGTATGTAACGGAAACTTTGAACATGATTTTGACAATATTTAGACTTTGAAAATATTTATAACTATTGACACCATGCACCCCACGCCTTTTATACTCAAAGCTTTTTAACCGACTTCCAAAAGGAGGAGGTTATCAATTCGTGTGTTTGTATTTTTTTTTTATACAATAAAATACATTTTTTTCTTATTTACACTGTTCTTAACTAAAATGTATTAAAATTTATTTTTAGTTGGATTTTCTATTAAGCGTGTATTTTTTTTTTATCAAAGCGGCTATGGCCTAGTTGGGAGTGGAACGCACTGCCGAGACAAATGTCCGCAGGTTCAAAAGCCAAGGTCACGCACCACTGACTTTTCTAAAAAAGTTATGAGTGTATTCTTTGTGATATATCGCTCGCTTTAACGGTGAAGGAAAACATCGTGAGGAAACCTGCATATCTGAGTTCTCTAAAGGAATTTCGAAGGTATGTGAAGTCTGCCAACCCGCACTAGGCGTGGTGGACTAAGGCCTAATAACACTCCCAGTAGTAGAGGAGGCCCGTGCTCAGCAGTGGGCAGTATATAATACAGGGCTGGTTTGGTGGATATAATTTTATCTGATTCTTTAAGTAGATAGCGCTAGCGTCGTACTGTGTTTTATAGATTTGTAGCGGGAAAGGCTCGTCACACGGGCGAAGCCGCGAGCAACATCTTGATCTAGTACTTTATAATGCAGATTATTTCAATGAGACTGCTTCGGTGGCGTAGTTGTATTGCGTACGCGTTAAGAGTACGATTTGCGCGCTGAGATCCTGGGTTCGAATCCCGGGTCGAGTCAAAAACATTGTGACTGGGTTTTTCGATCTTAAAAATTAGTCAGTCGCAGCTTGGAGTCAGGAAGGTGGCGGTGTGATACCCCCGTGCCTCGGAAAGCACGTAAAGCCGTTGGTCCTGCGCCTGATCTCTCTCCGGTTGTCGGATTGCCGTCTCACCGGACTGTGAGAGTGAAGGAATAGCGAGTGCACCTGTGTATTGCGCACACACTTGTGCAATATAATATTAATATATAAATATTAATTAATCCTGCGTACCTGGCTGATCTCTGTTGAGACTGGCCGCCGTGCCCGAAGTTGGCTAGGCGGATTAGTTTTTTTTTACGTTTATTTCAATGAGATTATAGTATTTTAGTCTAACTTCTTATAAGTCCACTTGCGAAGCCTCTCCGTAACAAAACTACCACTCTACATTTTGGATGACAATAGTTTGTTGATAATAAACATATTACGTTCCTAATATCACAGAATATGTTGGCACTCAAATTAATAAAGCTACGGCTAGACAGCGATAAAATACAAAAATACCCTGTTAAGATTAAGAATATTTTAATAACATAGTCAACTTATTACAAACGTAAAATCTTAAATCCTAAGACTGCTTATAGTATGTGGCTAATATCCGATTCACTACCGTTACATTTCATTTATTTAAAAAAGAAAAAAATATTTATTATCAGGTTCCTTTTGCACAGAATATTTCATATTTTTCAATATAGTTAAAATCTTATTTAAAATACTAGATCTCTACTATTGAGATGTAAATACAATTTGATTGGATTGCAATTGCTCCAAAAAGAAGAATTAGGTCAATATCATATAAATTTCAACACAGTATTACGACATAGAAAGAATGGTGGAGAAATTCAAGAATCTCAGCGTTCATCATTGCCATGCTGGCTTGCTTCAGTTCTAGCGCTGGAAGATTATGGTCATTAGGACCAAAGCCTCGTGTGCGCAAAACAAGTTTGTGGGAGCTGCATATCTATGAGCTAGATTCGAGTAGATACCGCCTTACTCCCGAGGCAGCTACTTAAAATGCCGCTTTAATCTGAGCTGTGTTGAGGCAGGCTTGTCGTTATTGAAGAAGACATGGATTCTCGACAGGTGTGAGGTGGTGGTGGTGGTGGTGGTGGTGCCTAGACGGCGTCGTGTGTGGCGGGCGGCAGCTGCGGCGTGGTGTCGGCGGCGTGGTCGCTGAAGGAGACGCCGAACAGCGCCGCGCACGCCGCCCGCGCCGCCGCTCGACGCGCCTCCTTCTTGTTCTCGACAGGTGTGAGGTGGTGGTGGTGGTGGTGGTGCCTAGACGGCGTCGTGTGTGGCGGGCGGCAGCTGCGGCGTGGTGTCGGCGGCGTGGTCGCTGAAGGAGACGCCGAACAGCGCCGCGCACGCCGCCCGCGCCGCCGCTCGACGCGCCTCCTTCTTGTTCTCGACAGGTGTGAGGTGGTGGTGGTGGTGGTGGTGCCTAGACGGCGTCGTGTGTGGCGGGCGGCAGCTGCGGCGTGGTGTCGGCGGCGTGGTCGCTGAAGGAGACGCCGAACAGCGCCGCGCACGCCGCCCGCGCCGCCGCTCGACGCGCCTCCTTCTTGTTCTCGACAGGTGTGAGGTGGTGGTGGTGGTGGTGGTGGTGGTGCCTAGACGGCGTCGTGTGTGGCGGGCGGCAGCTGCGGCGTGGTGTCGGCGGCGTGGTCGCTGAAGGAGACGCCGAACAGCGCCGCGCACGCCGCCCGCGCCGCCGCTCGACGCGCCTCCTTCTTGTTCTCGACAGGTGTGAGGTGGTGGTGGTGGTGGTGGTGGTGGTGCCTAGACGGCGTCGTGTGTGGCGGGCGGCAGCTGCGGCGTGGTGTCGGCGGCGTGGTCGCTGAAGGAGACGCCGAACAGCGCCGCGCACGCCGCCCGCGCCGCCGCTCGACGCGCCTCCTTCTTGTTCTCGACAGGTGTGAGGTGGTGGTGGTGGTGGTGGTGCCTAGACGGCGTCGTGTGTGGCGGGCGGCAGCTGCGGCGTGGTGTCGGCGGCGTGGTCGCTGAAGGAGACGCCGAACAGCGCCGCGCACGCCGCCCGCGCCGCCGCTCGACGCGCCTCCTTCTTGTTCGGCGCTGCACAACCAAACACATCCTCATACAATATTACTTACATCACAATCATTCATCTTTAATTACTCATTAAATAACCCACAATTGATAATTCTAGTCAAACGTCATTATTTAATTTATTAATATCATACTAAACAAAGCTACTAGTCAACAACGAAAACATCAACTATAGTCCATCTAATCGAAGAGGTACCGTTTGACGTTTCATACTTTTCAAGTCGAAACAACTTTGTATAAGCATCACTCACACAATTTTAATAACATTTTCCGTAAAACCATGGAATTATGAAGCTATTTTTATTTCATCACAAGATGTACAATTCTTAATCACTATATCAAATCCTTTAAATAAAGCAAAATAACCATTATATACAACAGTTTTTTTCTAGACGTCGTTACAAAGTCACCTAGTTAGGTCCTTTACCGTAGTGTTGAGACTGTTCAAACTCACTTGTATACGTATAATCGGTAAAAATGTGTGAATAATCGAGCCGTTTTCAATCTACTTGTCGTTTAATAACACTCAACTTTCAGCTAATAATATACCTACTATCAAAGAAAACACAATATCATTAAAATTAAAAATAATGTAAGTTAATGTAATTTTAAATAAACCTTTGTAAACAAAATCTCTTGTGTCTCCTTTGAAAATAGGTATGAATATTTTTTTTTAATTTGCATTAGTTTTAATACTAAACTTACCTTTGCAATAGTGGGTATCTCATTGGAATAAAAATATTCGTGAAAAAAACCCGTAAACTGTAATCAATTAGGAAATACAAAGAAATAGTATCGATATCTCGTAGTCCTTGGACGCCCGTGGTGGACACCGGTGTCCATTTATATAAGGAAATTAGCTTATAGCTATATATAAGCGGGCGTTGACGGATATTATAGTAACCGATTTATTTGACACATCCCTATTTTTCAATCTGTCAAAACTGTCAAACGGTACTTCTTAGATTAGATGAACTATAGTCATGAAATGCATGTTTGGGTTTTGAAAGTTGAATTAATCACCTTTCCCAATGTAGACCTCTCCGTCGACGTGCACCCCGATGGTGAAGATCATGTTCTGGGGTCGGTCGCCGGCGGCGTCGAGCTCGCGGTACTCCTGCTGCGGGCGCATGTACGTGAGCAGCATGCAGGGGTGCATGTTGGCGGCGTTGAGCGGCAGCACGCGCGGCTTGGGCTTCTTCTTGTGGCGTGCGTCGGGCGGCGCGCCCGCAGCCGGCGCTCCGGCGGGCTCCAGCTCCAGCTCGCCCTCCGCCGGCGCCGCGGACGGCTTCAGCTGCGGCACCTTGTGTCCCTCGCACTCCCACTCCGTGAACAGCTTGTGCAGCGCGAACGACGCGAGCTGGATCATCGGCAGCGCCTCCTCGTCGGTCGCCGCTTCGCCATTCAGTGAACCTGCATGCATAAGCATGCCATTATTACGTTATAGAAAATCGTATACTTAATACATAAACAGCTATCTTCTATGTGAGTATTAGAACTAACACTCGTACAACAGCGAATTAAAAAAAATATGATCACCTATCAAAAATGTATGCATCAATATTTTTGTTAGAACACAACGTCACCATTACTGGTGGTAACTGGTAGGTCTCTCATATGTAAGAGTCGGTCTGGGTGGGTACCACCGCAATGTCTATTTCTACCGCCAAGCAGCAGTGTGCATGCACTGTTGTGTTTCAGTTTGAAGGACATTGTAGCCAGTGTAACTACTGGACATAATGAGCCTTAACATCTTATGTCTCAGGATGACGAGCGCAGTGGAATGCTACACAGTACTTTGTAACTCAAAGTGCTGGATGGTGTTGCTACTGTCTTTGGGTGGTCGTATCGCTTATCATCAGGCGAACGGCATGCTCGTCTCGTCATCCAATGCAAAATAAAAACTTCACCAACCAAATAGTACTTAGGAAAGCTAAGAATGATGGAATAGTATACTCACCGTCACAATTGAGTATCTTGCTCATCTTCTTGATCATGATGTCGCGGATAGCTTGCTCAGCGGCTGCGTTACGCGCGGTCAGCTTCGTCTCGCCTGTAAACGTCATATCAATTGTTAAGGGATCAACAACAGTTCATCTTGAAAATATACATAAGACTAAGACTGCCCAAATATAGATACACCACAAATTCACTTGACTCTGAATTTCTATTAGTGAATGTGTATTAAATTATAATTTATTGTACTAGTAATGTGAGCATCTCACCATATCCCTTATAGACGTTGCCCTCGACAGTGAGGTCAGCACAGAAGTTGCTAGTGGCCTGGTTGTAAAACTGCTTTGTTGCTGTCTGCTCCACTTTGAATTCCTATCAAAATTATATTAGGTTGTATTAATGTTAAGCTTTTCATTAAAATGCAGACAGTTTGGACAAACAGGTAATACTGTAAATTATACTTTTGAGTGTAGTGTACTACAACAAAAACAAAACTAAAGTTAAACTTTAAAAAAATTGATGACATTGGCTTAGTACAAGTCTGATTCACGCAGGTAAACCAGTCTACCACTAGAACATTGCATAATAAATGCACAGTTATTATTCTAGATGAAAAAACCTTTTCATATAAATGCATTTTCTTATTAGTACAAAATAAAACAGTAATGAGATTAGAATGAATCCGAACATAGCAGAGTAGCATTGCCAGACACTGCGGGACGGGTCCTATAGCTGCCACAGTAGAAGCGGTGCGGCGCACTCACGTTGGGTATCTGTTCGTTGAGCAGCAGCTCGTTGAGCGCCATGAGCGCGTTCTTGGGCGTAAGCAGCCGCCGCAGGTGCGTGTTCTGTCGCCGACGACGCTCCTTGTTCGAGATCTTCTTCACTACAACCCCAACAGGCATTCATTAGTATCTCTTATACTATACTATATGCAACACTTTCACATGTTTAGATGTTCGTTAAAAAAAATATTGTACGAATAAAAGGACATGTCCAAAAACGGGCCTGAAATTCTAAACAAAATAATTTATATACATTTGGATAGAACTCCTGAAATCTAGCCTTTTGCAATAATGCGTTTAATTTTAAAGACCTTCGATTTTGATATTAATGTAATTTTGTTTGGCTTGAAAACTACGCTTACTATGGACGTTTTTAAAAAAGTTAGTTATGAATGGAGGGGTCTAAAAATATTTTTTTAATGGATCTAAGTTCCATATTTTGCCACTTTAATATCCCTAAAGTTTGAGCTTGATTAGATTTTGAGGCCCAGCACCCATACAAAAAGCGGACATCTCCTTTGCATAGGTTTTAACATGTATACAAACGCCAGAAACCACGCACAAGTACGCGCGGTCTGCAAAAAGTGCATGTAAATTACAATTTCAGATGTTACTTCCACACTATTTAACCAAAGAGACTCACCCCCAGGTAGTTTGGGCTTCATCCAGGATGGACGAGGCGCTGCCTCTTCTGTCTTACCGGCATCAAATGATTCCGTCTTCATCTCTACCTCGTTGCTCTGTTCAATACCAAAACACAACAGCTGTATGAGTGTGTGAGTGCTACTTGTCAAATATATGACAACCTACAAAATTCACCCTGTGAAGTGACAACAGTGCCCTTTGAATATTAATTAATCAACTTAACTGAAAAAAAATACCATGAGGCGGACTAGCCTGCACGTACCATCACTCAGAGACCGTAAACCTGATTCATCTAGTTTAGCGAATGTTACCTGTAAGATCTGTATGTTTTGTGCTGGCTTTGATGCCTGGAACTGTTTTGGCTGCTGCTGTTGCGGTTTCTGTTGCGGCAGACTCTGCACCGAGTACGGCTTCCGCATCGGCGAGTAGACCTGCTGTTGCTGGGCAATCCATGTCAACAACATTTTACAAAACCATTCTATCTTGATAATTTATACATATTGTTAATGTTCTATCCGGCTAGGATGGATTTCTAGAGGTATTTAATAGTAAGTGGTTACGGGCACGCGCCTCTTAACTTTTCTAAAAAAATATGTGTGTATTTTTGTGAATTATAGCTCGCTTTAACGGTGAAGGGAAAACATCGTGACGTGAAACCTGCACACCTGCGAAGTTCTCTATAAAATTTTCGAAGGTATGTGAAGTCTGGCAACCACCACTAGGCCAGCGTGGTGGACTAAGACCTAAATCCTCTCTGTTGTAGAGGAGGCCAGTGCTCAGCAGGCGGCAGAATACCGGGTCATTTTGCGTTAATAAATGAAACTACATGCTTTTCTTCTTGAAAATACCACTTTATAATATATTATTCTAACCGTAGATGTAAAATTAAAAAGTGTAACTTGTAAGTTTCAAACAATATAAATATGACTAAAAAGTAAATTTAGTTTTACACGCCCAAATGCCACTACTACTCTAAGATAATTTGTTGAAGCGGCAACATCACACTTACCTACGCACACACTACAAAATTATCAAAAAATCGGAAATTTACAACCAGGGTTTTAGGCGAAAATATTCAATATTCATGGATGATTTTTGGCACGATGTTAGCAAAAGTAAAGTCGAATATGTGGTTTCATGTAGTAACACAATGTAAAAATGACCCTGCATAATACAGGGCTGGTATGATATGGTCACCCTTGGATATGAATAGACAATGTTGCTCATAATACTATTTATTAAAACTAGTTTGATAGAGGGCAAGACACCTGCTAAAGGACAGGAATCCATATAAAACTTATGGTACTTACATACGTAAGTAAAAAATACCACTTACCTTGGCTCTGAAAAAACGCGTTAAAATGCATGTGTCTGCTCGTATAATAACTTGGTGTGTAGGGACCCTTAATGGCTACATTTTTATAGTGTTTCTATTGCATTTCTAGTCCACTGTACTACTTTTCAATACAACTTTTATAAAAGAATGTAATCTGTTTTACACTTTATTTGATCATACCTACATAATATTGATTTTAAGTATTATGAATTTTATCAATTTTCTGAATTGTATGTTTCTTTACTTTTTTGATATATTGACCATGACTTTTATTATTAATAATAATTTCATGTAGTCTGGTTGCGATACAAAATAATTTTAATTGAAAAGTATATTATGTTACTATTCTCTAACTAAAAAACTGTAGGTGCATCAAGAAAATTGCAGATTAAAGTTGATTAAACACTCCAAAAGTTGCATTGAAAAATAATTTCACGTATGCTACTCACATTAGTGTAGTCGTGAGTCGGAGCACTGCGCGGCACGAGGCCCACTCTCCACTGCGACGACCCGCCCGCCAACTGGCATCGTTAAGCCGAGTGGCCAATGTGAAACACCTCGCACTCTCATACACACAACACATACATACGGGAATACACTAATATTTCAATATTTACATATTTATGACATTACATCATAAATTTTCGAAGCTCCAGGGGTGAATATCAAAGAAATTTACTAAAGAAAATAATCTATACTTAATTTTGCTTGCCTATATGGCATTAATCAGGGATGGTTCATGGTCTTGGCATACTCCCTCTCATGGCGATGGTGTTCCCACATCATCCATCAACACGTGCATTCCTAGCATGTCTGCTTCCCAGTTAAATTGCAACTGATATGTTCTACACTTTATAGTGTATTTGTGTTGAATTTATAAACTTTATGTTACAATTTAAAAGGGTTCACACATGCCAGGAATTTGGTGTAGCTTAATCTACTTAAGTCTAGAGAAGTCTGTATGTCCACGAAATCATATGTTTCGTGACCATAATGCATTCTCACCCACAAAGGTACCCTCTGAGAGGCTTGCGTCAACATCCCCTCACTAGTGGCATGGTGAACATCAACATTTCTCAACCATTGTGAGTGCCAACCTTAAACACTAATTTGAGTATTTTTTACGTAGGTTTATTTATATGTATTCCTACCGTCCACAACCGCAGTACTATCATGAAAGGCAATTCGGTTGGAACCTGGGCTTGAGAAACCCTAATGTACGCATCAGAATGCCACTTGTGAATCACATCCATTGGAGAGACCGTAACACAAAATGACTAACATACAACAAAATGAATGCAATTTGTGCTTGACCCTTCAATGTTGAATTGCAGATGTTCCACACCAGAAGTAATGAGACAATCAACACAAAATCACGATAATAATATAAGCACATTGCATGTACGGAGAAGTGTGAGATTTGGCATCATTAAAGTTGATATAGAGGAGTGCAGAAAAATGAAATAAGGACATGTTACAAATACATCAAATTCAATGGTCAAATTCCGACCTCTGGATGACCACTAGTACTCATAAGTATGTGTAGTAAACAAAAGTGTACAAATAAAATAGCAAACCTATCTGGATATATGCATTACTTAGAAAACATAAACATTGCCAAAATGCCAACAGTGTGATATAGACCAAAGATTTTGAGTTAATTAAATTATAAAATTTCAATTTAAAAAAATATTAAATGGGACTGCAGAGTATGCTATATTAAATTTGATTAATCTGAACCACATTGGAGACTACCTCTAGACGTAGGCCAATCTATACTAATATTATAAAGCTGAAGAGGTTTGTTCGTTTGTTTGTTTGAATGCGCTAATCTCAGGAACTACTGGACCGATTTTGAAAATTCTTTCACTAATAGAAAGCTACAATACTCCTGAGTGCTATAGGCTACTTTTTATCCCGGAAAAACTATTCCACGCGGGCGGAGCCGCGCGCAAAAGCTATACTTTATAAGTTGTCATTGCCATTATCTCATTATTTGTGGCAAAACCCAAGCGCTGTCAGAGGGTACTTGTTGACTCTATATGCCAGTACCAGGGCAAGTGGGGCTCCGCATTATACTGCAGTAACAACCATACAGATTACATACAGGAATAACTTGCTACGTGACTGCACACATGGAACATGAATTGGGTCTTTGATACATTACAAATGTTGTAAAAGGATTTGGCGGACTAAATAATACAATCATGAGTCAAAATACTGAGTCCAATTTCATTGGTTTTTAAAAGATGCATATGCATATGTTAATTGTATTCATTAAGGGAACACAAAATGTGAACCAGCATGCAGTGGCGTAGCATGCATTCTTACTGCTTGGGGCGCAATACCCAAAATTTGCCACCCCTTTGCACAAAAATAATGTAATTTCAACAAATAAGTCACGCGTGCGCCGTGCACCCACCTCCCGCGCAATTACCATGCTACACCACTGCCAATATGTAGCTTATTAATATATTTGTCTAGGAAACACACTTTATGAAAACGAGATTCAATTTGTTTACATAATAATGACTACCTTTTCCTAAATACTTATGCCTTATACAGGTTGAGTTTTTGAAGTGGATGTGGATGGCCAAATCATAAACTATAAGGAATATCGAAAATTTCTCAAAGGAGTCAGTATTTAGGCTACTGCGGCTGACAACCAGTCGTCATTTAGAGTAAACCTCTATTTTTTATGAGTTCAGGGTCATTTTAAGCTTTTACGATCCAAAATGACACAAAAACACCTTCCGCACTGATGAATCAAAGACTGGGGAGTTTCTTTTCTTGCTTTTCAAATTAAGCCAAGATTGGGTGACTTTAGGCTACTTCGAACAGTCGGCGACTTGAACCACCATCTATCTGGCAATACTGCTCTCAAATTAATCTCTATTAACAGCTATATGAGGAGGTCTTACACAGCTGTAAAACTTTAATCAATTTTGTGAATAGCGTTTGAATCAATAAGTAGATTATGTAAGAGGCCATCTGGGTGGATACCACCGCAATGTCTATTTCTACCACCAAGCAACAGTGTGCATGCACTGTAGTGTTTTGGTTTGAAGGACATGGTAGCTAGTATAACTACCGGACATAATGAGACTTAACATCTTATGTCTCAGGATGACGAGCGCAGTGGAATGCCACTCAGTACTTTGTAAGTCAAGGTGCTGGATGGTGTTGCTACTGTTTATGGGTGGTCGTATCGCTTACCATCAGGCGAACGGCATGCTCATCTCGTCATTCAATGCAATAAAAAAAAATATCAAACTAAATCGCTATAAATTTAAGGTTAGGAGATAAGTAACGATTCAGTATACCAATTTCAAGCATAACGAATACTTAAATCCGTAAGGCCATCTTAAATATTAAAGTAGCGTTTGAATGTTCGGGCGATAGCCTCTAAAAATAAACCTAAAATATCATATAATAATGGGGCATATCTATGTGTGCAGTTTAGAAAATGCAAAACATCAACTTTAATTGGCGACGAGATGAAGTATATTATTACTTACCTCTTGTGCTGGAACGAAGTTGCCAGGCGTGTTGAATCGACCAGACTGACGTGTGTTGTCTGCAACCAACACAAGCACGCAGTATCAGTATGTAGAATTAACTGCGATATTATTATTATATTATGTGATGATAGTTTACACTAAGTAGCTGTTTTGCCGGCATTAAACGAGGTCAGTAACGAAAATCTATAATTGCGAATAATATTATATTTATCAGCATTTGAGGAATTGTACTCACCACGACTGTTAAATGTTAATTCATAAAAACTCCTATTTGTTTTGAATATTTTAAAACGCAACGTTGAAACCACGCTGTGTAAACATCAATACATGGACTCCTCTGTAACCTCTATTCCAATTTTATTTACAAATTGAAGGAATTCTACTTACATGATTTATTGAAGGACATTATCTCTAAGTTTAACACAGTAAATATGGGTGTTTGAGGAATTATTTTTTGGTTATATAGAAGTATAGAACCAATTTGTGAATCACAAAATATTTACATATAGCTTTTAGGGATTTCCTAGCAAGCCATTGTATTTTCAGTAGTATTATAATTCTCTTTGCATTGTATGCATTATGCCACAGCAGCACACAGCAGTATTATAATCTCAGACCAATAACTTTCAGTAGTATTATAATTCTCTTTGCCAATAACTAAAGCAAATTATAATTCTTTATTCTCTTTGCATTATGCATATGTCAAAAATATTGATTTTATAGAGTTATTCATAAAATGGCGGTGTTAAAGCAGAGTGCTGAGTTTAGACTAGCAACTTCTCTCAGCAATATGTTGCGCAATAACTTTCAGAAGCGTTTACACTAGCGGCAATATTTCTTTAGCAACACACTTTTTCAAGTCATCCACCAAGTTAACTTGCGCAAGTTCTTGCAAAACTGTTTATATTACTCGAGGAATATTTATTGCTTGCCATGTTCTTTTTTCATAAAACTGAAAGACAAGGCACGCAATCCTTTTGCCTAATTTTTATAGCGGGGTTTACATTAGCAATAAAACATGTAGAAGTTATGTTGCGCAAGCTATTTTTACCGTGTAAACAGTCACGGCAAGCTGACTTCTGCAACATTTTGAAGCTTGCAGGACTTCTGGCAAGTCGCATGTGTAAACACCACTTGTGCAACTTGCGCGAGAACTTGCAGTTTATTCTGCGTGCAGATAAAAGTTTCAACTTGCTGAGCTAGTAGCTAACGTTTTTTTTATTTGTTCCACTCTGAAGCAGCTAAGGTCTCAAAGACTATACTGCCAAGTTATAAGTTTGTAGTTTGACCGATATGTCTATTTTTGCCGCCAAGCTGTAGTGTACATGCACTTTTGTGTTCCTGTTTTAAGGACATTGTAGTCAACGTAATTAATGGGAGTTATAAGACTTAAAATATTATGACTCAGGATGACGAGTGCAATAAAATGTCACGCAATACTTTTTAATTCAAAACTCTGTGTCGTGTTGGTATTTTTAAGGCGACTATTTTGTTTACAATCATCATCCAAACAACATTATATTAGATTCATAAAAATTAGGCAAAAGGATTGCGTGCCTTATCTTTCAGTTTTATGAAAAAAGAACATGGCAAGCAATAAATATTCCTCGAGTAATGTAAACAGCTTTGCAAGAACTTGCGCAAGTTAACTTGGTGGATGACTTGAAAGAGCGTATTGCTATAGAAATATTGCCGCTAGTGTAAACGCATCTGAAAGTTATTGCGCAACATATTGCTGAGAAAACTTGCTATTCTAAACTCAGCATATGCATCTAATATAATGCTGTTTGGATGATGATTGTAAGCAAAATAATCGCCTTAAAAATACAAACACGAAACAGAGTTTTGAATTAAAAAGTACTGCGTGGCATTTTATTGCACTCGTCATCCTGAGTCATAATATTTTAAGTCTTATAACTCCCATTAATTACGTTGACTACAATGTCCTTAAAACAGGAACACAAAAGTGCATGTATACTACAGCTTGGCGGCAAAAATAGACATATCGGTCAAACTACAAACTTATAACTTGGCAGTATAGTCTTTGATACCTTAGCTGCTTCAGAATGGAACAAACAAAAAAAACAGTTAGCTACTAGCTCAGCAAGTTGAAACTTTTATCTGCACGCAGAATAAACTGCAAGTTCTCGCGCAAGTTGCACAAATGGTGTTTACACATGCGACTTGCCAGAAGTCCTGCAAGCTTCAAAATGTTGCAGAAGTCAGCTTGCCGTGACTGTTTACACGGTAAAAATAGCTTGCGCAACATAACTTCTGCAAGTTTTATTGCTAATCTAAATCCCGCTTAAACATTCTTTTTTTTTTTAATTTTCCCCTTTATTTATTTATTTATTACTTTTATACAATAATGTATAAAGGCGGACTTAATGCCGAATGGCATTCTCTACCAGTCAACCTTAGGGTGATGCAGAGATAAACAATACAGGTAGGTGTAATAAATAAAGATATAACATAAAATGAGAAAGAGAATAAAAAAAAAAAAAGATATGTTAAAAAAAACATAAATATAAAAGTACGCAACACAAATACACTTAATAAACATGATAACGAATACAATATAAATATATAAAACCTAATAATAATATATAAAATACATAATATATAAATACATATACCAAATTATATAATAGGAGACGATTATTGAGATGATTCCATCAGCTTGTTAAGCAACAGCAGTCGAACCTTAGCTTTGAATGCAGAACGATTCGTGGTCGTCCTAACATCGAGTGGGAGCGCATTCCAGAGAAGAATGGATTGAATTGCAAAGGAAGAGTGAGTAAATGCAGAACTGTGAGTGGGACACTTAAGCAGAAGGCTGTTTGAAGAGCGAAGATTTTTGTCATGAGTACTACTTAGGTATTGGAATTGAGAAGATAAGTACGAAGGTGAAGTGGGAGAAGAAAGTAAAGAGAAAAGAGTAGTAAGAGCACGCAAAGAACGGCGTTGACGTATGGGCAGCCATTTCAGCTGAGAGCGGTAGGGAGACACATGGTCATATTTACGAAGATTGAAAATGAATCGAATGCAGTTATTCAGAAGGCGGTCAAGTTTATTGAGTTGGTCTGCATTCAGATCAAAATAGCACACATCACCGTAGTCTATTATAGGAAGGATAAGGGATTGCACAAGCATTACCTTAGTTTTGGCAGGGAGAAAATTTTTCAAACGGTAAAGAGCACGCAGAGTACCGGTAACTCTCTGACAAACAGAAGTAATCTGGACCCGCCAACTCAGAGTGGAATCCATAAGCAAACCAAGATTCTTGACACTCGAGCTCCACGCGATGATAAAGTTACCATATAAGACAGGTGGTATGGTCGAGATATCCAGCCTGCTAAGCATCCTTGGGCTGCCCAAGAGTAAGGCTTGACATTTCGACGGGTTAACAGACAGGCCAAAACTGTCGGACCAGCTCTTTATGTGAGCTAGATCCCTATTTACTTGGTCTACTGCTATGGATACACTCGTGAAGGCAAATGGTTCAAGCAGTACTATTATAATTCTCTTTGGGTTCAAGCTCATACAGCCTCGTCATAAGTGATTTTCTGAGTTTTGGCGGGAACTTGGAAGTGTCATGAGGTGCTCTTGTTTTAATTCATTATTTTGGTGATACTTACACCCAGAGACAAATAAACTAGACCCGTATTCACAAACAATACTTAGAGGACGCATAGTGCTCCCGAACGCATAGTGTCGGTTGTTTTATCGTTTTCTTTGGCCTTGTTCAGCTTTGTTTATCTGACAGCCAACTGATGTAAAGTTGTATCTCAATATTAGCCAATCACAGCGCCCCTTGGCCTACGCAGTGCGTAGGCTGTCATGCCCAAACACTCACCCCGAGGACCAGGCCCGTTTAACTCAGCGAAAAAAAGTAACACAATAGCGTTACGCAACTATCGCACTTTTCACAATTTTTCCATACATTTTATAAATAGTAAACTCGTGCATCTCTTTCTACACTCTGACCTTTATTAGTGTGTGTGTTATAGTAAAAGCTGTCATTCGATAAGAAATAAACGTCAGATAGTTTTGAAACAATGCGTACACCGCCATTTTATATTGTGGTTAACCGCTGCTCTGAGTCGCTGTCCGTGGCGTGCAAATTTGTGTTGCAATTCGCAATTTCGATTTAAAGGCGGTTTTCATTTATTCGTTATCTTATTAATCTCGTTTATTGTGTGCGAATGTTTTTGTAAACAGTACTTTATAAAAGCAATCTTAGTGTTTACCAGTTCAAACGTGTAATTGTTTTCTTCGTATAGTTCGATTTATTTTGATAATATAATGGGTTATAAGTGCTGTGTTCCCGGGTGCAGTACTCGAGGCCGGTGTTTTAAATATTTTTGTGTGCCTTTCACAAATAAAACAAGGTGGGAAGTGTGGTTGAGGTTATGTCCCTTTTTACAAAAGTATCCTCCCACTAAACGTGAAGGGATCCGTTTTTGTCATAAGCATTTTCTTGCCGAACATATTAACCAGAATCTAAAATTAACACCCAATGCGATTCCCTTATTAAACTTAGAACCTTCTGATAAACAAATAAACCCAGGTTTGATATTAGAAATTTCACCCACTAGTAGCGTTACTGAACCCTTTATTTTTAAAGTCGTTTATCCTTCTGAAGTTACTCGACCTACTATAGAACAAAATTGTACTAGTGTACAAATAGATTCTGAGCTATCTAGCGCGGTAAAATCAATTCATGCTTCATTGAATGAAGCAAATAGTAGTACTCCCCCTCAACTCACCGCTAATTTACCTCAGAGTACGGAATATTTTCCAATATGTATAACCCCATCCACATCAACCACCACTGCTGTGTGTAATGAAAAATCAATTCATGCCTCATTGAATGAAGCAAATAGTAGTACTCCATCTCAACTCACTCCTATTATACCTCACAATACGGAACATCTTCCAATATGTATAACCCCATCCACATCAACCACCACTGCTGTATGTAATGAACAAAAACTAAAAACTCACAGCCGAGTAAAACGTAGATTAGTTAATCGTATTAGATTAAATCCTGGTGAAGCTACCCCTCGTAAACAAATTTTACGCACTTCAATTAACATTTTAAAAAATAAATTACGTCTCTTGCAATCAAGGTATAAAAAATTAAAGACTAGATTTGACCTTCATGCACCAAAAACAAAGATGTTTTTGAAAAAATATAACATTTTAAGTACATATGGGAAGTTATTAGTAGATTCACAATTACGTTTGTCTGGTAATTCATTAAAAGGTCGCCGTTATACAGATGCAGAAAAAGTCTTTGCTTTGTCATTATATAAGTTAAGCCCTAAGTGCTATGGATTTTTACGAAAACATTTAGCATTACCATGTAAATCTCGAATAAATTCTCTCCTCAGCAATATTCCTTTGAGGCCTGGTATTAATGACTTTATATTTAAACATTTGGCAGACGCTGCCTTGGATAAACCCGAAATAGACAGGCAATGCACATTAATGTTTGATGAGATGTCCATTAAAAAACATTTAAATTTTAATTTCTTTACTGGGGTAATTGAAGGTTTTGAAGATATAGGTTCTGGTAAACGTACTAGCAATGTGGCTGATAAAGCTTTAGTTTTCATGTTACGGGGTTTGTTTTCTCCTTGGAAAATTCCAATTGCATTTTATTTTGCTCGAGATGGGGTTAAAACATTTGTTCCAAAGAATATTATCAAAGAAATAGTATTTGCAGTTTTTAAATCAGGATTTGTAGTAAGAGCTACAATCAGTGATCAAGGTTCTGCCAATGTTGCTGCTATTAAGTCATTAATATCAGATTCTAATGCTGAACTCTTACGTAGTAACAAATGTACAAATGATAACTGTTATAAAATAGGCCCCAACCAATTATACCATATCTATGACGTACCTCATTTATTGAAATGTTTTCGAAATAATTTTCAGAAAAAACATCTTCTCATTGGCAACCAAAGGGCAAAGTGGGAATATATTGAGACCCTTTATAAAGTGGATGGTTTTGGTGGCAGAGCAAGAAGCACCAAACTTACTGAGAAACACATAAATCCAACTTCATATGACAAAATGAAGGTAATTAAATATACATTATTCTATTACAGTTCTGTTTATAAGTCTTGACTGATTGACAGAAGGTGTGCAATAGGAACATGTTGGATTCTACGTTGAAACAGATTTCATTAATCTCTACATATATGTATTATCTATACTAATATATCGGTGCGACTGCCTCAGTGGCGTTGTTGTATTACGGTACGGCTGCAATGCTGAGGTCTTGGGTTCGATCCCCGGGTCGGGCAAAGTATTATGGATTTTTCTATTCAGTATATCAGCCCGGAGTCTGGAATTTGTGCCCGATATGGCGATAGGCTCGCCCCCTATCACATCATGGGACGGAATACACGAGGCGAAAAGTGGGTGCCTTAGTTGCGCCTCTGCCTACCCCTTCGGGGATGAAAGGCGTGAGTATGCGTTATACTAATATATAAAGCTGAACAGTTTGTTTGTTTGTTTGAACGCGCTTATCTCAGGAACTGCTGAACCGATTTTGAAAATTCTTTCACTAATAGGAAGCTACATTACTCCTGAGTGCTATAGGCTACTTTTTATCCCGGAAAACTTTTCCATGCGGGCGGAGCCGCGCGCAATGCTAGTACATAATAAAATTGTAACAGGCCAATGTCTGTACATTATTGTTTTTTTGGATTGTGGTGGCTTTTGGAGTCAGTTTTTCTTTTGTTAAAAGGTTCTGTTTTTTTTTATTTTTTGCTTTTTTGTTAGTTATAAAAGACATCTTCTTGAATCCAATGCAAAGAGAATAGGGTAGTTTCCTGTATTTGATTTTGTAAATTACTTTATATGGAATAGAAAATAATACGATTTACTAAACTCAGCATATACCATACCAGCCCTGTATTATATACTGTCCGCTGCTGAGCACGGGCCTCCTCTACAACTGAGAGGGTTTAGGCCTTAGTCCACCACGCTGGCCTAGTGCGGGTTGGCAGACTTCACATACCTTCGAAATTCCTATAGAGAACTTCTCAGATATGCAGGTTTCCTCGCGATGTTTTCCTTCACCGTTAAAGCGAGCGATAATTCACAAAGAATACACACATAGTTTTTTAGAAAAGTCAGAGGTGCGTGCCCTTAGGTTTTGAGCCTGCGGACATTCGTCTAGACAGTCCGTTCCACTCTCAACTAGGCTAGCGCCGCTTGTAAATAATAGTACACTCAGTATATGTTTAATTACCATATTCTTGTGAAAGTGCTGTGTGTTTTATATAGATTTCTTTATGCCATTTAATAAAATATCATGACAGATAAAATAATCATACCATTAATTAAAATTGTCTATTTATTTATGAACTAATATGTATATTATAAACATTTCAGGTCAAATTTGCAGCCCAAGTTTTTAGCAGGCAAGTGGCTTCATCACTAGAAATCCACATGAAGTCTCTGCTATTTCTCCAGGATCATGATTACATAAGTTTAAATGC
Source organism: Sphinx pinastri (assembly GCA_947568825.1). Classification (NCBI taxonomy): domain Eukaryota; kingdom Metazoa; phylum Arthropoda; class Insecta; order Lepidoptera; family Sphingidae; genus Sphinx; species Sphinx pinastri. Next base: position 17,606,110 of record OX387628.1, on the reverse strand, counting down.
AGACATTGAAAATGGTTTATTCACAGCAGAAATGGTTCTATTCATAAATAATTTGTTTGATAGTTTAAATGGTTTTGGCCATTATGGGAATAAGTTAAAACATGCTCTTTCATGTAATTCTGATCACATTGCATTCTGGAATGATGCTGTGAAAAAGCTATCTTCAATGCGTTTTGACGCTTCCAATGAAAGGGAAGGGAAGCCTTTATCACTAAAGCATTTTTTGCATAATATTAAAACAATAAGACATTTATGGTCAGATCTACTGAGAATTGATGGTGTAAAATTTTTAAGTCTTAGACGTCTTAATCAAGATCCAATAGAAAACTTTTTCGGTCAAATAAGGGCACATGGTAATTTCAGTACAAATCCTAATTGTACTCACTTTGTATCGGCTTTTAAAACCTTGCTAATTAACAACATTACTACTGGTAAATCTTTATATACTAATTGTTCTAATGATGATGACAAAATGTTGGGTACATTAAAACATTTAGTCAGCCACCAAAAATATGGTTCATACACTGAAAATATTCATTGTGATGAATCTAACTTTATAGCAAATACTATACCTAACGAGAATATATTCCAACATAAGGCTGTACCATATATTGCTGGTGCAGTTTGTCGTTTTTTGATGTCCAATTTGAACTGCAAAGATTGTGATAATTGTACAAAAGCACTATTAACTCAGAGAGAGTCATTTCACGAACTAATTCATTTAAGAGAGTATAGCTCTAATATAGACAGGTTATATTATCCTTCTGATAATTTTAGTCAAATAGTCTGGCAGAGTATTTATATTATTGACAAAATGATGCCATCTATTTGCAGTGTTTATGTTTATTCTGATTTAATAGGTACTTTAAAAAAAAAAATTGACACTGCGTGGTACAATTGTAATTCACATAAAACAGCTCTTATTAAAGCTTTTTGGGTATACATGATTAGAATGCAAGTTAAGCAATGGTGTATTAATTTTAATAATAGAATGAATAATGTTGATTCTAGGCCTAAAGATGTAGAAATGGAAACTCTAATCCGTGAAAAAGTCACAAAAGGATTGAGTTATAGATCAGTAAGAAGGCGTAGTACCTAATCACACTTAATTGTAGTATGTTTTTTCTTCATAGTATTTTGTCTACGATTATTACAATTATTGCAAATTAAATTGTTCTTTCTTGAAAGTGTATTAGCCACATTTTTATGGTTTTAAATTAGTTAATGTCTATAGTGTATAGTATAGTAGGTTAAGGGTGGCTCCTTGTATTGTGTAAAGTCATAGTGGTAGTCTTCAAATTTATTATTATTTTGCTGACTGTTAAGGATTTGTTTTTTTTTAAATCCTATGTGCATAGTTATGCTCTTACACCTTAAAATGCACCTACCAGATAATTGTATGTATAAAGTTGTATATTTGAGTGTATCTGAAATTGTTTATATTTCTATTCATTTATAAACAGTAAATTTACCTTTTTATTAGAATTATATATTCATTATAGTGTATCCAACATTTTTTTTTAATTTTTATAGCATTTTTACTTGCAAATGTGCCATTATATGATATTGCGAAATATAACATTATGCATGGAATGCTTTTCGTGAGGGAATAATTTGTAAATGTATATTTAAGTATAATTAAGCATGTTATGTTTTTTTGTGTGTTTAAATTAGTTTATGTGCATACTGTATAGTAGGCTAAGTGTGACCACTTGTATTGTATAAAATCATTGTGGTAGTCTTTAAAATTATTAATTAACCTTTTGCTGAGTGTTGAGCATTCATTTTTTTAAATCCTATATGCATTATTATGCTCCTACACCCTAATTCATTTTACGTATTAGATGACTTTTTCAACTAAAAAGTAATTAACATTACCTTAAACGTTATTGTATAGAAAAAGATGTTAAAATTAGAATCTTACCTTTTACTATTACTGTATTATATTACTAGCTTTTGCTCGCGGCTCCGCCCGTTCGACAAAGTTTTTCCGGGATAAAAGTAGCCTATGTGTTAATCCAGGATATGATCTACCCGTATGCCAAATTTTATAGAAATCCGTTCAGTAGTTTCGGAGATGTCCTGTAACAAACAAACAAAAACAGACGGACAGAAAAGAATTATAAAAATCGCTGATTTGTTTTCATTACTCTTCTTTAGTCGCCCCCATTCTTTATATCACATTTCTTTAAATGTACAGACACCGGTACTACTGATTTATTATATGTATAGATAACATTATATTATTATAGATAAAAAAGAGGTAGACAATAACTATAAAATTGTTACTTGTAATTACTATTAGATGAGTAAGACATAATATTAAGACTACTTACTGGAAAAATAAGATTATTTATTAAAAATAATAGTAACATTGCAATGTTATTTAAGCACTAGTGTATTAAGGCTCGACGACAATGATGAGGTGTCGGATCCCTGGGTTGAGGGAAGTGATATTGGGTTTTGTTAATCAGTATCAGCTCGGAGTTTAGAATTTGTGCCCAATATGACGATAGGCTCGCCACCTATCACATCATAGGACAGAATACGCACGGCGAAAATTGGGTGTGCTAGTTGCGCCTCTGCCTACGCCTTCTGGGATAAAAGGCGTGAGTGTGTGTGTGTAGGACTATAAATATTATTTGTTACCTATAAGTTTGCATGCCGTTAAATAAATAAGTAATTATCAAAATTAGCCTACTAGAATCTATATTATTGTCGAATAATCACCTTTCTACAAAAGTAGTATTTTTTGTGTGTTTCCACAATTGTTCATATTTTTATTGATTTACAATGTGCAGAAATTCTTAATTTTACCTTTTTGTTTAATATTATATTTTCATTATAGTGGATCGCAACAATTTTTTGTAGCATTTTTACTTGCAAGTGTGCCATTAACATGATATTGCAAAATATAACATTATGCATGGAATGCTTTTTGTGAAGCACTAGTTAATTTGTAAATGCATATTTAACTTTAATGGGGGCTCCCGTTTTTGTGCTCCCTATTTGGCGCCAGTACAGATGTAAAATTTGTTATTACGCTCTTGGTAATAGATTTTAGATTTAAATTATTTCTAATACCGTACAATACAATTGAATAAAACATCAAACACGCCGCAGTGTTGCATAGTGTCGATAAGTTCGGGAAAAATAAAATTGCACCTCTTTGATAGCTCCGCTTTTAAATCATTCATTGAATCATGTCACATCGCATGTAATTAATCGGGTATTGCAAAATATTCACAATCCAGTGTTGGGTTTTGTATGTTGGTCTTGATTTATATGACATAATATCATTTAGCGGAAGACTAGTAAAAGATCATTTCATTGCATTTTGCCTTTATAATACCGAATTGTAAAGATGAAAATTAAAATAACGTTTGTAAATGTAGGCGACTGCACGCTGTACACCATTTATTTATTCATTTCCTCTTTTTTGGTATTTGCTTATGCATGTCCAGGTTTTTAATCCCTGTATTGATCCTGCAATCCTTGAATTCATCCGATTTTATCGGTGCTGTGCGTGCACCAGCTTATGTAAGCTATCTGACTACTATGTACACAATATGCTTAAAAAAAAGAACAGTAATTGATGACAAAAAAATAAGCCCGGAGTTTCTTTCTGCCTTTCTTCTTCGGGTAGTCATCACTTAGGTAGCTAGGGAAAGGCTGGTGGGTTAGCTAGGTTAGGGCCTATTTAAATAAAAGCATTGTTATTGGCCAGCCCGAGCTGGCTTTTATATTTTTATATATAAATTTTATTCGCAATTTTAAATGTATGTAGTGATTTAATTGTAATAGTAATAATAAAATTATCTATTTTTTTTACGTATTTACGTATTTTTGTAGCTTTGTTCAGGTATATTTTATCGTACAGAAAATGCAATTTTTCAAGATGCCTATTATAAAGCTGCAATTATAATAATTGAATTTCGCGGGTTATTGGTAGGTTCGGAAATAATTATAAATTGGGCGTGAAAACAAAATTTACATAAATAGTATAATAAAAATAAATATTTATAATTCAAGAAAAATATTTTGTTTTATTTGAGTCAATATTACATGTGTCGGAACCACGATTAAGCCATATACTCATTATAGAGAAAATTTAATTTTAGGTGATAGTATGAACCTGGCCTTAAGGACATCCCTAATTATTTAAAGTTTACTATTTTCCGCAGAGTCGATTTTTAATACGGTTACATCTCTAGTGTTACGGCCATATTTATTTTTAAACATAACCTTCGTGCGAAAGAGAAAAAACAGCACATAAGGCAATTGACGCGGGAAAGAAAGAGAGACCCAACTATTCATGAATTAATTGTATAACAGACTATAGACATAAAATGCATGCATGTGAGGGTTTCCTTATCGTGTTAAAAAATATGTATGAAGTTAACCGTCTCTCTAGTTTATTTGTCTCTGCCGAGGACGCATAGTATTCTCGAACGCACAGGGTCCGTCAAACTTATTCTTAAACAACACTTAAGGGACGAATGACAGTATGCATTTAGGAAAATGAACGCACAGCAAAAGGAGCTCGCGAGCTATTTTACGCAACGCATAGTGTGACAAATCAACACAAACGTCAATCTAGCACCGGGTTTTACAGACCACGTAAATTAGGTTTGTAAATTCGTGTGATTTTCTTGATTTGATCCGTTAACTTGCGATGGACTGCAGTAGCGAAAAAGAATTTGATGATTATATCCTTGAAAGAGACCTACAGAGAACGAATAACACTCGAAAAGTGATCGAGATTTTCAAAACTCACAGTATCACAACCAGGCAATATTCCCAAAGAAAATTACAATAAAGCTAACATAAAAACTAGAAACACAGTAGAACGTACAATAGGGGAGTCGAAGAGGATTTGATTCTTGTTTGACCAAAAAGTTGGCTACGAGTCTCATAACAACGTGCCATGTGATTGTAGCAAGTTCGATTTTATACAATACTAGTATTGCTCGCGGCTTCACCCGCATGAATTAGTTGTTCCGGGATAAAAATATTTTCCCGGGATAAAAAGTAGCCTATAGCACTCAGGAGTAATGTAGCTTCCTATTAGTAGTATTAGTGAAAGATAGTTTAGATTAGTACATCCAATGGCATCATTATCGAAAATATAAATGATAATAATATAAATTATAAAATACCTACATACCGAGGCGCTGCGATACAGGAGATAATTTATAACACAGCATTTTTAGTTAATTTGGTCGGATAAAATAAAACAAATATATTTAAATTTTCAAGATGTGTTTTTTATTGTTCTGTTTCCAATTTTTTTTTATTGTAAAGCATGGAGCTGTTTTTATAATCTAATATTTTTTCTATACGCATCATACTCATTGACTCTTGAGAGAGCTCCTTCTTTCTATAAGTTTTATATTTTCCCAATATCTTTTCAACTGTACATTGTCCCTGGGTGTAACATACGACTGTGCATTATAAGCTATTGTCAGTTTTGTTCAGTCATGTTTTTAAGCATGCGTACGGTATCTTCAATAATAGGCCGTTCCCGCATCAAAGCCACGATTAATTCCCTCTCTGAAGAAGTAAAATATGGTAACTTTTTTGAACTAAAAGAAATCAACTTCTGTTATTCGTCTTATCATTTTATATTATTGTAATATATATAACCAGGAAACAAACTGGAAAACATCATACTTACCACATTTTAGGAGATTTTTACTCAATAGAGGCGCGAAACTTGTGTCCATAAGTTGCGGCCCGCGTGCCGACGAAATAAATGGATAGGATTAGGTTAAACACCAACCTTCCCCACTAATCGTTGATGTCTCATCCTCTCCCAGTGACCGTCCTGAGCCGAGGTTCGTAACCCGTTAGTGGGTTGCTCTCAGCATGGTTACTTAAATCAAGGGTTGCGAGCGCCTAAAGCGTTCACCCGAAAGTCCGATGTGGCCAGAAAAGCCGACTCGCGTCAGGCTACTGGCCGGTAGGGCCAAAACAAAAAAAAAAAGTGTCCATAATGCAATGCGAACATAATATTATTTTAACTAAAAATTTTACAAGTTGTCTCCTTCTTTCGTGTTGTGGCTTCTACCAAGAATTTATCGGTGATGTCGCATGTATGTAATGTATTTTTAATACTTATTGATAATTTCCGATAATTTCCATCAAAATTAAAATTTCAAAGTCAATGTTTGATGTTTTCTGTCAATCTACTCGAGGAAGTTTCATTACAATATAAACCAATCACAATGCTATGGGAACGCACAGCAAAGAGTCCCTTGAGTATCGTTTATGAAATGAATGGCTTGCCAGTGTTACTTCTATACTTATGCAAGTAATGTTAACGAAAACAGACTTATTATCATAGCATTGCGCTGTCCTTAGCTAAGTATCGTTTGTGAATACGGGCCTTAGTGTTATATTGCATAATTATGGTGGTATATTATCCAATATAGTTCTATTAAAGAGCTCAAATGAAGTGAATTGAAATAATTGCTCACATCTCTAGCATAAAAAAGTTACGTGAAAACTAGTGACAAGCTTGCAAATTTCGAATGCATGAATGAGTATGCATCTCTTTCTGTCACCTTATCCAAGCCATAAGATAAAATAGTATCAATATATATATTAAGTAGCTATTTTAGCCCTACGTCTATTGCTTTAGTTCTTGGTCTGAGCCCTTGAGTATCGTTTATGAAATGAATGGCTTGCCAGTGTTACTTCTATACTTATGCAAGTAATGTTTACGAAAACAGACTTATTATCATAGCATTGCGCTGTCCTTAGCTAAGTAACGTTTGTGAATACGGGCCTTAGGGTACTGGAAGGAGATGGGTCTTTAAGGAAAGTAGAAGGTGCCTGAATTGTAGTCTCATTACTCCGCGTATTCTGACTACATGCTTCTAAATATTGAGTTATGTAGCTAACCTGCGACATTAAAGAATCAATTCGCGGGTCGTTATGTTCAGTTTGCATACCTGAATATGACTGTTGCGATGACTGCCGAGGACGCTTATTGGGAGGCGGGGACGCTATGCCCTCCTCCTCCGACGAACTATCACTCGATGAAATTTCAATTTCTGGTGTAATCAAACGATTCACATTATCCCGTTCACTAATGGACTCTTGCTGAGCGTTTTAAACATTCTCGTCGCCCATTTTTAATAGTTTAAACGAGTTTTACAAACTTTTTAGATAGTTACAAGAAATTTTGGCAGTTACGCGGCAAAATTCACAAACGCTATGCGTCACAACCACAGATTTTTTTTATTTTTTATTTTTCCCTTTATTTTGGGAAGACACAACCACAGACAACTTGAGACAACGTTAGCGCCACTTGACAGTGACAGCGCTCCTTCCTGGTGAGCTTATCTTTGGTAGCCATAGAGTATCTGGTAAGATTTTATGTATTTTCTTACTATTACCAAGAATTCACAGACTGCTTCTTAATCTCAACGCTGTGTGTTTTATAAAGACACATAATAAGTTAATTTTGTTCTAATTGAATAAACCAACGGACTTTGGTTGCCCGTTAGGAAGCACTCTCATTTATTACAAAAGGTCCCTGCATTGCATACCCTTAGACCCACCAATAAACTTGAGGAACATTGAGACTTCGGTTTGTAGGCTAGCTATGACAGGACATCCGCCGATCACCATCATACCGATATGAATATAAGGGCCGACCCTTAGAGCATTTAGCATTTACAATCTCTCTGTATCGGCCTATCTCTCGCCCTCAAAGGAGCTTCACTCCAATGATCTTAGATCATTATTAGTCGAAATGGGGAATTCCGTCATCCTGGCGGGAGACCTCAATGCCAAGAACACGATTCGAGATGGGAAACTTGCTTAGCCGAACTCGACCCGACACACAGGCCTTCTGGTAGCTGTGTCGTTCCTTCAAGAGAAACGATGTGACCTCCATGCCTCCGCTCAATCGCCCGAATCAACGCCCGGCGTTTGATGACGACGAGAAAGCGGAACTGCTGGCCGACAGTCTGGAGTCTCAATGTTCCCTCACAACCATACCCTTAGACGACGACCATCTTGTTACGGTTAATTCGTTAGTCGAAAGTAGGAACGTCATTCGTACGAACTATAGTTCAAATAACTAGTAAGGAGAATTCGTCACAAATGGTCATCACTAGAATTTTTGTTTTAGTGTACGTCAAAAGAATGTGAAGTTACGCTAAATTTAATAGATGTATGCGTGTTATGAGTTAGTGCGAATTTTTGTTGTTAAATGTGTGCTATCCGTGTTTACCTCGCCCCTCTTCAGGATTGACAGAAAAAAATGTTTGCACATTATTGCCATTTCATCTCCATTTGTTAAATACTCAAAGTGCATCATGCATGACTTTGGTTGGATGTACGTCAAGATGGAACGTAAATATTTCAGTAGTATTAAAAAATAAATTCTCTTTAGTCTTTAGGTAAGCGGTAGCTTGGCATTGGCAACACTAAAACTGGGTTACTTCCAGAGTTGCTAGATTAGGCGACTTTTCGCCATTTAGGCTACCTCGGAGGGTGTCGGGGCGACCAAAAATTGTGAATGGCGACTGGTCGCCGTTTAGGCTACGCGAATGGCACTCAGGCGCCAATTTAGGCTACTTTGGAAAATTTGCGTTATAAACCTTGTTTTTGTCGGATTTGAGGATATGTTTAGCTTTGAGAGTACAAAACATGACAGAAATTGGAATTGGGGACCTTTTTTTTTTTTTTTTTTAGCTATTCTCGTCAGCGGCTGGGAGGTTTTTTTTTTTTTTTGCTCCTTCGCCTCTCCATATACGGTGCGTCAAACATCTGGCAACACTGGTTACTTCAACTACGACTTGGGCCTTGGCCAAAGAGAGAAAAAAATACTACGACAGACGACTTGTCATTTAGCAAATATAGCAATAGTTATTTATTCTGTGATAGCCAATAGCAATCATTTATCTTCAATTTACATTTCTACTATTTTTGAATAATTGGTTTGCTAATTAATTCATTGCTAGGACGACTGTCTTAAAATATATAAAGTAACTCCTGTGATATTTATTGTAACAAATCGTGTTTCGAGTGTCAAATGAAGTTATAATTATAAATATGTTTTAAAAAACAAGCGTTATGAGTTTGGCTTTCAGGAGCTGGAATCGAAAGCTTTGATAAAGATGTGATATAGTGATATTAATATAGATTACAGATAATACTCAGGGCCAAATCACAGCAACAGAATTATTTATGAACGGTAAGTGCTGTTTGCAAAGTTAGCTAAATGCGTGGGAAATGAGATGTTTCTAAGGGGTCATTTCCTCGTTGATTACGTATTTGTATCAAGCTGATGTGCAGTCTAAACTATATAATTATAGTGGTGGGCTGTCAAGAAGTCAGACACGCTTATTCCTTGTGAAGTGCTCAGCTTAGGTATACTTCTTTGGTATATTGCCTGTAAGGATTTCAGATGTTGATTGTTATATTCACATCGCTTGATGATTTATGGTGAAAACTACGTTAGTTTAGACAGGAGCCACATTTAGTGTTACTGTTATTAAGGAATGAAAATCTAATAATCTTCTATGATTTTCCAGCATTATCATATTAAAATGTCTAGTCTTTTTTCGTATGCGGCAAGTTTTATAGCTATTCCACTACTAAAAGCTAAACTTGCAACAAATCTTCTTTGTAAGCAGTCTAGTCTAAGAACATGAGTAGAGTAGTGTGGTCTCCAGACAATACTGCCATACTCACATACAGTTGACTCCTAACAATGCTATTTGCCTACATCAGCAGTTTCCAAAGTTGTCTGGGCAGTACCAACCTGACAAAAAAATCCAAATAAACAATAGTTTAGGAAATGCTGGTCTTCATGATAAATTTACTTCATTTCATTTCACATGAGTGGTTAAGTGTGAAAATGATGAAAAGTTTCACACAAAAGTGTCATACTTAAAAAATGTATGCCAGTAGTTTTATTAACTATTAACTAACTGAATAGTAGTTCCGAGTTCATAGTAGATATTTAACTAGTTTACAAAAGTATTTTAGTAGGGCTCTTAGTATATACATTGCAACTGATGATAACCATCGGATTATAATTAAATGATGGGCCAATTCCACAATGTTCACGTAAAAGGTTTACAAATTTATTTTGATAAGCGGTACAAATCCTAACTTAATTGGACAATTAATGCTAAAGACAAAACAGTTAGCAGCATCTATCTTTTTAATGCATAGCCTTGTAAATAAGCAAGCTTGTCATCTGGTGTTAAGAGGTCACTATCCATGAACATTGAACACCCACAGTAGGACAAGATGCATTGCTGGCCTTAAAATAGGCTTAAAGAATTAAATTGTGCTATGTATGATTAATGAGACTTGTGATAATTTGTTTGCAGCTATTGAACAATGAGTTGAGGATGTCGTCGGTGCACTGTGTGGTGGTGTGGGAGTGGCAGATGAACGGGCAGTGGTTGCCGCACACGCCGGGGGTCACTCGCACTCTAGAGCGCGCGCACGCCAAGAAGCTGACGCGCGTCGTGCTCGCCGACGCCGACCCGGCGCTCAAGGGACACTACGTTAACCTGCGTACTTTGACGCAGGGTGTTGATACCTCAGGTAAATACGTATATTTTATTCACTTTTGTGGGTGGGTACTCCATTACAGCGACTTTGTAGTTAGTTGTGGGTGGTGTTGCTCTATTTACGGTGAAGAAATACAATTTGGCAGGTGTTGTGTGTTTATCTCAAACAAACATGTGCCTGTGACATGTGAGGCGTAAACTGAATTTGTTTTTTGTGATGAATATTCTGCTTTAAACATATTATGTTATTGCTAAAGGATAATTCTTAACAACAATGTTGCTGGCAGCGGGTTGTTTAGAGGGCGCGTCGGTGGAGTGTCGCGTGCGGCGCGCGTGCTACAGCGTGCAGTCGCCCGCCGGGCGCGGCGTGCGCTGGGAGTGGGCGCGGTTCGTGGCGCCACCGCTAGGCGGGGAGCTTGCCTACGAGCCGCTGCCGATGGAGGCGCAGTGCTTACTCGAGGAGGCGTGGCGCGCCAGCGGGGAGGTACTTATATGGCTTTTTATTAGCTGATTATTGGGAAATTACAACTAGCGCACCCACATTTAGTTTGGTTGAATATGGATGAGGTAAATAAAAAAATGTGTGTGTGTGTACTTATGTACACGCGTGAGAAGTTATACTTCTTTGGCATCATTAAAAAATAGTTTTTAATTGCATCATCATCAGCCACATGACGTCCACTGCTGAACATAGGCCTCCCCAAAGATTTCCAGACGGACCTGTCAAGAGCGGCCTGCATCCAGCGTGTTCCAGCATGCAAATAATTATTTGCAATAAAATAATAAAAGGACTGGAAAAGGAATATTTAATTAATTTTTCATAACGCGCCTAAAGAAGTATAACTTCAAAAAAAAATTACATCATGTTATAGGAATTTGAAGTAAATAGTTTATTTTGAATGTGTGTGTAAGGCGGTGGTGTGGGGCCAGTGGGCGGTGTCGCCGACGCGCATGACGGCGCGTGCGCTGCGCGGCGCGGCGGTGCGGCTGCTGCGGCGCGCGCCCCACCCGCCCTACCCGCTCACGCGGCCCGCGCGCGCCGACCCGCCGCCGCCGCCGCCCCCGCCGCGGGCACCAGGTCGACTGCCGCTCGAAGGTACCACGTAGACAAGGAACAGAGATACTTGAGCTTCTGGAAAAACTTATTTACCCCCATTGTGTCAGTTCGCAGGCCTCGGATCCCGCAGCAGCACACGGGCTCGTCGGTGCAATCGGTGCAGTCGGTGCAATCAGTGCAGTCGGCGCAGTCGCTGCCGGCGGCAGGCGCGCTGCAGGCGGCGCGGCGCGGTGCCCGCAGTGCTTCGCCAAGGGAGCGCAAGCCCGGCTTCGCGAGGCAGATACTGCACAACCTCAATATATTCAGTCAGTCCATTAGTTATTTTTCATGCTTTTATATTTTTCTTTACAATTTAGCTATGTATATTATACACACAGACCATAACGCGCCTGGCCAGGATGATCCGATATGGCGTGTCAATCAACATGAGTATGGTGTATGGTTGCTATCAAGCTAACTGTAAAGTATAAATGTATTATTTGCAATGAATTTGTATGTCCAGGTAACAACAGGCAGACGTCAAACCATCAGGAGCGGTTAGAGAGCAAGCACAAGCCGGAGCTGGCATTGGGAGCGGATGAGTGCGGTGTGGAGGCGGGCGAGATGGGCGAGATGGGCGAGATGGGCGAGATGGGCGAGGCGGGCGAGGCGGCGGACGCGGGCGAGGCCGGCGGCAGCGACGAGTGCACCAGCACGCGCTCCGGCCGCCGCCACTCTGTCGACACCGTCTCCACCTACCTCAGCCATGAGAGCAAGGAGAGTCTGCAGGTGACATATTACAAGCCTGCTACAATTTTATATTTATACTATTTTGTGTGTATTCTTTGTGAATTATCACTCGCTTTACCGGTGAAGGAATACATCGTGAGGGAACCTGCATATCTGAGAAGTTCTCTATAGGAATTTTGAAGGTATGTTGTGAAGAGAATACGTACCTCCGCAATGGAAAGTGGCAAAAATCATAATGATTCTGAAACCAGGCAAAAGCCCTGAAGATGCTAAGGCCTATCGTCCAATTAGCCTTCTCCCAATACCCTCCAAAGTGCTGGAAACCTTGTTATTGAAGAGGTTAAATCCTATTATTATGAAGTCTAAACTAATTCCCGACCATCAATTCGGCTTCAGGCAGAAACACAGCACAATTGAACAAATCCATAGACTTGTTGGAGGCATTAGCAAAACATTCGAACAGAAAGGGTACTGTACAGCTTCCTTTCTGGACATATCCCAGGCATTCAACAGAGTCTGGCATGATGGACTCCTTTACAAGATAAAGAATACACTACCTATTAACTTTTACAACCTGATTAGATCTTATTTAATTAATAACTTTTTGTCAGCCAAGGATAAGCAACGACAGAGCTTAAGGAAATTCAACCTTCCAAGGAACACCCGGAGACTAAAGAAAAGAATACCACAGGACTTGCTATAGTTCGGTAAATTATGAGGATATATCACTGGACGTGTACCTCACATACCACTATAGAAAATATTATAAATATTGCCGAATGTCACCTAGACAAATTGCAATAAACAAATGAAAGAAATAAAAACATATTTTGGAGCATAGATTACACTATGACTTTTGTATTTGGTTGGTTTATACATTTATTTGATGAGTAGCATTTATTAGCAAACTGTGAAATCGGCCCTTAGAGTATTATAATATTATATTTATGCTTCACATGGAATTGATTTAAATGACAATTTCAATAATATTGATAAGGTTAAGTGAGACAATCAGTAAAGTTTATATATTTTGATGTACTCATGTGTTGATAGCAAGCCGTGGTGGGCGAGCTGCTGAACTGCAGCACGGGCAGCGACGACGTGTTCGACCTGCCCTCCCCACCCTCCCCACCCTCCCCGGCGGCGCCGCCCTCGCCCCTGCCACCCATCAGTCACGACATACTCTCCACAGACGGCTGTATTGTGGGTGAGTATGAAGTAAAGTGTGTGTGGTGCTTAGTACTTGTCTTAGCTGAAATTTAAATCATGTATTTAGTTTGTTGAATGTAGTAACAGTGCAGTGTATATTGACTTGTGACCTGTCTGTTTGTCAGTATCTGATGGCGAGGGTACGTGCGCGCGGTGTGGGTGCGGTGGTGGGTGCGGTGGGGGCGAGTGGGCGGGCCCGCAGCCGGCCGGCAGCATGGCGTGGAGCGTGCAGCCCGCCGCGCTGCCGCAGCACGCGCCGCACACCGCCTCCATACTCGTCACCTACAAGTACGTGCCCACTGCACACTGCACACTGCAACGTACAGTGTATTCACTTTGATGTGCTAACAAAATAAAAAAGATTGTTAGTACAATTTGATATCCTAATAAATGCGTTTCTCGATAATTTAGTAAAAATGGATTGAAAAAGTGATTGTTGTGATAATATTATTTAAATAACTACGATGTAGGCTGTCCTTCCTTTGCCAAAATCGTCAAAAAACTTTAATATGACCAGCTCGATAAAGCCACGGTTTATATGCACACCATAGTACATTATTACTGATAATGAATGTTTCAGTTTCCAGTCAGGCCGGCAGGGTCCCATGCACCCAGTGCCAGGAGCTCCATACTACGCAGTGGGATTCCCGCGTTACACGCTTTTACCGGACACTGCCCTGGGACGACAGGTAACTTTAAAATTGTAAATTGTAAATGTATGTTATACAAATTGCAGTGATATAATTATGATGAATCTGATTTCCACAGAGGCCTAAATATTCTTTTTATTGATTTTACTTGTATTAATTGGCTTTATGATTGGTATTCCAATGCTGAGTTTTCTAAGATAGCCATGAGTAAGTATTTATGGACAGTGGAGATCAAGTTTGTTTGCTGGTGTGTAGCATAAAGTTATAGTTATTGTGTTGGAACTGCTGCGAATACCGGGGTCCCGGCTAACGGTTTACAAGCTACCTCTGGCGTAATGAGTGCAACGTGTGTGTGTATGTGTGTGTATGTGTGTGTGTGTGTAGGTGCTGGAGGCGCTGCGCGTGGCGTGGGAGCGGCGCGTGCTGTTCACGGTGAGCGCGTCGCAGACCACGGGCCGCGAGCACGTGGTGAGCTGGCGCGCCGCCCCGCCCGCGCCCCCCGCACACCCCGCGCACTACGCGCCGCCCGCGCACCCGCGCCGCCTGCTCGCGCGCACGCTCCACCAGCTGCACCAGCTGCAGCTCCACCCACACCACCCACACCACCCACACCACTGACTACACTCTATACTCCACAGATTATACGAACAAAACAGTATACACCATGTTGGAAAAATACGATTCAAAAATTTTTTTTTTTAAATTATACGTAGTCAGTTAATTGTTTTCATCTTTACCGGTATGTAATTAGGCATCCTTCCCGCAGTAACAAATACATTTTATATCTATTAAATATCCATGGTAATAATTCAGTTAATATCAAATTTAGTAGGTGTTGTGCAAATACTATAAGGACATAATTTATAAACATAACCACGAGAAAGAAGGGAAGAAAGAAGCTATAACAATGAAGCTAGTTTGTTTTATTAAAAATTGCTGAAACAATGATTCTTTACACACTTTTTTCCACATTTTTATATGCTAACACATACAAATTTCTTATACACTTTGTAATGAATATACCTTCTTTTTGCAACATGCTGTATATGAACATATTGAAACGAAATGATAATCCCTGGATAACAAAACATATTACATGCAAATATTGTGTTATATATTTTCATATTGACATAAATAAGATGCCATATTATTTTATATGTCATGTGTGAAAACTGCCACGAAAAAGAAATATTCTGTAAAAGATGTATGATTGTTTAACCACATTTAAAACATATATTAAACGTTGTGAGCTAAAAGACAAATTGATGCATTTTCTATGTAAGTTAAAATATAAAAATGTTACATACACGGTAAAAAATATGACAATATTTAAAAATATAATTCCTAGTTTAATGTAAGACTGGGCTGGATCTGCATTTATTTATAATAACTTGTAAATGCGACGCAACTTAATAACCGGTTATTAAATAAAGGGCAATATTAAAAATGTTTTTCACTATAAAAATTACGAGAAAAATGAAAATAATTCTATAAAACAGAGAATATCCTAAAAAAATATATTTAATTTGATAAACATCGTTTTTAATTTGAATTTATTCAAGGCGTTACAAAGAAAGGAGATTAATATTTTTTAAACCGGCTCGTCATGTAATGATTGTTTGTATAAAGCTCTCGAATATATTGTAATGCATATGAGAACTCATTTACTTTATGATTGTTATATATTATGTATACACGAATGAAAAAGATAAATAAAAATTACAAACATAAATATATAGTGAAATGTATGTAAAACAAAGGCTCCCGTGTGGCAAAAAACATCGTCAAATGTCTTCCATTTATATAAAGTGCAGCTTTATTTTGAAATTAAATAGAAAACCCGGCAGTTAATATGTAGCTATCAAATTGGGCGAATACCTAAGTAAAATAAAAGGGCAAGTCACAACATTCGTTGAAAGAGTTACACAAATAAACGAATGTTATAAAAAAAAAAAAATGTTTATAATATTCTTTATGGGCATTAATTGAATTAAAATTAACAGTTTGATTAATCTATCTCATTCATCACCATATAAAATTTATATTTTTCACACCCTTATTAGTATTCATCTCATTTGACAGTACATTCCATATACTCTATAAATAAGAGACTGATTTTTATTTATTATAATTTGCCGTGAAGATCATAGTCTCGCATGTTTAAAGACCTTTAACCGAAAGGTAAAATAAACCCTACCCACATTATTGTGATATTATGGGATCTTCAAGCAGTAATCTCTTATGGTCAAGTAGCCATTCCGGTTCTTGCGGCTTTGTCACGTATTTTTTGTGTATTGGATCACTACATGCTGCAGGTGAAACTGTTAAATATTTAGTTAATAAAAAATAAATTTTTAGCTTTAAACTGATTCAATTCATGTCAAGAAATTTGTAAACTAAAGCCACAAGTATCTTAAAAGTAAATCAGCACAAGATAACTTGAACCCATATTTTTGTAACACTTGTATTTATCATTGAAATTTGCGAGGGTAATTAAATTAGTATGAGGTTTTGCACGTCTACCAACAAAAGGTCTTCAAAAATGAGCTCAAATGTATAGAAATGTATGCTAAGTTTTCAAATCGACCATGAATATTATATCCACCAGTTTTTTTAGTTGACACAATCATGTCAGAAATATTTTTATTTAAATTAGCCTTAAGTTGATTTTTCAAACTTCAGATTAATAATATAGAAACAAATTGATTTAACTTAATAATAACAATCGATACTCCTAGATATCGCGATGATTTGTATTTATAACAATGATAGAGATGAAGATATATATCAATCTATTCCATACAAGATTTTGTTGGATTCAATAGATTTTATTGCTCATATTTTTTCCTAACAGCCAGTTCAAAATATTAGTTTATTGTGTATCTAGTATTCTTGGTCGATGCGTAGGTCTATGTATTCTTGCCAGTAAGTGCCTTATAATATGCGGAAATATGGGTATCATTGTATTTACATTAGGATTATGTTAATATTAATATAGCGAATATTTACAACGAAAGGGGCATGTGTGAGGCAATTTGACGCGCAACATGTGTTGCCCAACATTATGTTAAGGCCGGTGACAGTGTCGTGCGTGCGTTGTACAGTCAGCAGCATAAGTAGATGAACAAATTCAAAATTTCAAATTGCCTACATACTTTTGTGTTCTTACTAATCTTTTTTTTCTCTTCGCAAAAATAAAATAAAATTATTTACTTTACTTCAAACGAAGAAAAAAAAATTCAGTTTACTTTAACGCGTATATAGGCGATTTGAAATTTTGATTTTGTACAGATATTTATGCTGCTGACTGTACACGTAAGGACAGCATGTCGCTGTAAGGTTTTGCGGCGTTGCGCAACATAATCAGCTACATGATCAGCATATTGCGCGTCATCAGGGATATTGATGATTTTCTATTACTGTATACAAAATCATAATTATAGTAAAAACTACGTCAATATACCCATAGCTCACAAATACACGTGATTTTAAGAATATTTTATGAGACAAGTGGATGACGCACAGTGACGTTACTCCAGTTTGTTTGATGTCCATGGTGTCTGTTTGCAGTGAAGTTTATTCATATAATTTAAATGTCAGCCAATATCCCTATTGTTGTCTAACACATGATTTTAAGTATGTATATTAAAAAAATTAAGAAGAAATCTAAAGAGTATATTTTTAAATTTATTATTACATTTTATTATTACAATAAAAGTTTAACAATAACATGTATTTTGTAAATAGGCAGCGATATAAGTCTTCCCATTGTCAACGAATCTTCCAATAAGCTTTAAAGTGTGTTCACACACAATCGTGCCGGGTCCGTGTTGCAGGAACTTGATTTGATAGGTTCAACAATTACACATATTCATGTTTTAAATTATTGATCATATTAGACAAATAGTCCTTATGGCAAGTAAATAAACAGGAAAAAAATACAAATGAAATAAGGACATAAGTATTTAGTATTTTTAATATTGGATTACTTCAATTTATTTTATTGTACGCAATATTGTTTTTTCTTGGTGGCGTAGTTGTATTACGGTACGACTGCAATCCTGAGATCTCTGGGATCGGGGAGTGATATTGGATTATTCTATTCAGTATCAGCCCGGAGTCTGGAATTCGTGCCCGATATGGCGATAGGCTCGCCCCCTATCACATCATGGTAAGGAATACGCACGGCGAAAAGTGGGTGCATTAATTGCGCCTCTGCCTACCCCTTCGGGGATAAAAAGCGTGAGTGTGTGTATTGTTTTTCTTATGTTTATATATTTTTGTGAACGTCATTATACGTTCGCAGTGAGGTGTCGTTATAAAATGTCGTTGGACACGTTACTGTGCGCAGTGGACCGGGCCCGCCACGCTTATGTGTACTTGGACTATTAAATTATTTATACTTTGTAAAAATCTCGACGGAATTATTTAATTATCGATTACAATTGGTTAGTTTTTGTTTTATGATATAGAAGTAAATATTTTTTGCTACCTTTTAGAAAAGACTTTTATGTTTTGTATTTAGAAATAAATCTATCGATATTTTTACTAAAGAGTAGAGTACTAGAGAAATGTATTTTAATAAATTGTTAAGACAATAAAGTATTATATACTTACTAGTTTGTTTTTTTGTACTAAAATGTTTGGAAGTCATCCCGCGTATGATGAGCCAGTACTTACTAATGACACGAGACGCCGCATGTTCGATTCACGCGGCGAGACATTATTTCCTATTTGAATTTTACCTTAAGCCGTGGTTCTACTGTGCAAGTAGTTGCGTGTAGATATGACGTCAATTGCGTGTACATCAAAACCAGCTGCATTTAAACTTGCAGTTCGCAGGAATGTTTATAGTTTCCATATAAGCTGCATACTAGTCGCATCAGTAGTGAAATTGTAATCGTGCATACAAGCTCCAAGTTAATGCAAGTAGTTTTGAACTTGTATTGAACAAGTAAGACATACGTGCAAGTACTTGTACAATGGTAATACGGATTAAGTGTGGGGTCATAACTATGTGCATGTTGCGTATCTTACACAATAATAGTGTTCGTTGTCTTTACAGGCTTCGCAGTTATGCTGAGATTTATGAAACTAACATCGTGAAATTGTAAGTTCTGATAGAGTAGGTAGTAAATAGTAGGTGTTTAGTATGCAAGAGGCTATATAGTTAGGCTAGGTTGGGTTAGCAGTGACCGTTGTGTAGCGTTTGAAGGATTTTGTATTTTTTATAAGAGAGTAAAACAATAGTTACAAACAAAAGGTAAGGTAATATTTTAGAAATTGTTTAGATTATTTGTATTTTGAGTAGGTTTAGAACTTAAGTCCTAGTTTGCGCGTAGATCTTAGTTTTAGATAAATGAATAGTTACACAACCAGGGGTAATATTTTATTTTTTATTGCATCAATGATAACGACCTTCTGTTTTAACACTTGATACTTATGTTGTTATCTGATAAATGTTCAAGCATGCGGTGTTTGCTGCTACTGTGGGTAGCGAAATAGCATTCCTAGTCATGATTATTCTGTCTTTATAACACTCCAGTAGGACCAGCGCAACAATCCTTGTTACGCATTTTGTAGAATGTATTTGGTTTATGTCAGTCTATCGGACGTCAACCCTCTCCTGGGATTTAACCGTGGGGACGTCTATTTAAAAATTACAAAAAGTTATCTGTCGAAATCGAACCAGGGCCTACTATCCTCAGCATTGGCAAGTAGACCTATTATTAAATTCAATAACTATATTAATAAACAAAAAACATAACCCCTTTGTCCCCGAGGGGGTAGACGAAGGTGTAAACAGGGCAGCCAGTGTTTTCCGTGATCCGTCCCATGATGTGATAATGGGCGAGCCTATCGCCATATCGAGCACAAATTCTAGACTCCGGACTGATATTGAGCAGAACAACCCAATACCAATTTACCCGACCCGGGATTCGAACCTGGGACGTAAGAGTGGTGGTAGTACCGCGTAATACAACTACGCGAAAGTTTGTAAGTATGGATGTATGGATGCTTGTTACTCTTTCACGCAAAAACTACTGAACGGATTTTGATGAAATTTGGCACACGGGTAGACTATGTCCTGGACTAACACATGGGCTACTTTTTATCCCGGGAAAACTCATTCACGCGGGCGGAGCCGCGGGTAAAAGCTAGTACCAAATATAACAAGTATTGCCTCGGTGACGTAGTTGTATTACGGTACGACTGCAATGCTCAGGTCTCGGGTTCGATCCCCGGGTCGGGCACAGTGGTATTGGATTTTTCTATTCAGTATCAGTCCGGAGTCTGGAATTTGTGCCCAATATGGCGATAGGCTCGCCCCCTATCACATCATGGGACGGAATACGCACGGCGAAAAGTGGGTGCACTAGTTGCGCCTCTGCCTAACCCTTCGGGGATAAAAAGGCGTGAGTGTGTATGTATGTAAGTATATGTAAAAGAAATTTAGTAACGTCTTCTAGAAATGTTTTTGCATTAAAAATTACTGATGTCTCAGTGTCATGGAATGTTTTGTAATACACAATTCTCCTGTCATTGACTGCACGTAATGTGTCAACAATTACTGATTTGGCAAAGGAAAATACCGAGTAATTGTTATAATACGAACTAGGAGTCTGTTGTCTCAAGATCTGCCATTATCATCGGCTTATGTGGCCAAGATATCATTATTAGAAGGTATGTTGCACACTTGCGTTTATTACACGTGACGTTTCGTTTTTTAAAAAGACGGCTGTGATTCATTTTTAACAAGTGGTTTTGTTCTTGAAATAAGTGGTCAAACCTAAGCTTGAGGTCGGGAAAATCGCGTGAGCTTCTCGAATAAAATAACCATGGCATTTTAGACTTATTGGTTGGTCGACCCGGTTGGTCTGTTATTAGATACATATCCCCAATGAGGTGATCATTTTTATTTACACATATTTACATTAAAGCCAAGTACACTCAAAAGATATCTATATCTATACTATTATATAAAGCTGAAGAGTTTGTTTGTTTGTTTGAACGCGCTAATCTTAGGAACTACAGGACCGATTTTGAAAATTCTTTCACTAATAGAAAGCTACGTTACTCCTGAGTGCTATAGGCTAATTTTTATCCCGGAAAAACTTTTCCACGCGGGCGGAGCCGCGCGCAAATGCTAGTTCTTCTATATAGGAATAATTCTGGCGACGGTCAATACTGAAGAGTATTTTTTATTGAATTATAGTCTTTACTATAAGTGAAAGTGCTGAAAAATGCCAAAAATAAATTACATTATTAAGCGTCCAAACGCCATTTACTGGTGCTAGTGCGAAACCATGTGTATAGTTAAATAAAAGACTATTAATAGAAGATAAAATATAAAACGGCATGTTCATGCTACCGTAATACAGTATTTCATTCGGAAGAAAGATGGCCGGAGAACTACACAAGGCTCACTGTCTCGACGCAGTGTTGAGTGGAAAGGAAATAGAGTTTATCATTAATAAGGCTCTTGGGATACGTCAATCGAAGTTGTTAAGGACCGAGTACAAGGCGGCTTCTGACGGCATTGTAGGGTTCCTTGGGGATCACATGAAGGGTGTCCTGAGCGTCGAAGCCGGCGGGGAAGCCACCGCATTGAACGTATTCATAAAACGATTGCCGTTATATAACAAGCCGAAAGTGGACTTCATCACAGAAAACTGCTTTAATAAGCGAGAAAGATTGCTGTTTTCGTTAGTTGAAGAGTTTGAAGAACAAGGTAGGTTATTTTTAATAATTGAATAGCTCAATCATATTGCTGTCCTGATGGTAAACGACACGTTTGCCCAAAGAATAACAATGTTACATCAGCGCGTCAGTATTTCAGACAGTTATACCACTTCGCCAAGACCGGTTCATTCAAGTTGTACAGTCATAAGCATAAATATATATACGTTGACAGCACGGAAATAACATCTGCACCATCGATAGTTCAAAGTTATTTGTACCAACCAAATCTATACTAGGTATAATATTTATAGCTGAAGAGTTTGTTTGAACGCGCTAATCTCAGGAACTACTGGACCGATTTTGAAAATTCTTTCACTTAAGGAAGCTACATTGCTTCGAGTGCTATAGACTACTTTTTATCCCGGAACAACTATTCCACGCGGGCGGAGCCGCGCGCAAAAGCTAGTGTTATAAATATCTGGTTACACGACGTGTCATAAATATCCCGACATCAATACCTTTGGCGAAAAGGGGACGCAAAATTACTTGATGACTCTTTCAACTATCATAACAGAATACCCATACCTTAGATATTGAAATAGGTGTATGTATCATCAAGTTTTTATACCAGGGGGTGAATAGTAATCATTTTTGTGCCACTAGTCCTATATAAAGACGACCGATTTCAGTCATATATTCCACATTTACCCACCGGTTTTGATAATTATTTAAAAAATTGTAAATAAAGTATGTTATTCGAGGTCGCGTATAATATTCCACTAGGACCTGATTGCTAAAAAGCTAGATTTTAGCTAGAACTCTAACTTTTATTGGTAATATCTATTTATTATTAACAAAAAATAACAAGACCCAACTAATCCCAATACAGAACGAATCATTGTAATCCTATTTGATTTCGAGAACATCCCTTCTGCATCTTCAAAGCCCAAGGTCCCATGCCAATGAAATTAAAATGGTACCATTTCGTTGCTATACGGAATCTAGCGCATTAAACATAATTAAATTCAAGCAAAGGGATATTTTTTTTATTAAATTATCAGAAACTAAAAACAAGCAGCATGATGAACTTTCAGTTTCAGTCAATTGATTAATATTCGCACAGCCCACTACATCTGTGCCACTACATCATGGACGCTGTCAAAAATTAAAGCGCGCTAAAAACTCTAATGACAACTCCGGAAATTAAAGCTGGTTGCTCACTCACGATAATAAAGTAAACAAAAATCGCAAAGTGCGGGTGTTGATAGTTTCGTTGGTGATCCGCACTTTGCGGCGTTTCTCGAACATCGTTTTTCTTTTTTGCCAAATCGAATGTGAACATGTTACACGTTCTCTCTTATTATGTACTATGTGGTATTTAGGCCTTAGCATGCAATTATAATAATTTGCATTAAAATTAATGTAATATGTATCTTATTCATATCACTTATTAAGTAAACTTAGTAAAAGTTAAAAATGTAGTAAATTGATTTTCGTACAGAGATTGTAAGTGTTAGCTTGTGAGTGTAATGCAGGCCTTATTAAAATTCGTGATGCGTTCGATAATAACTAGCTATTCGCCGCCGGCTACACTCGTGTATTTTTTTCGCTGATGTTCGGCAGCTTAACACTATGATAAAGGAAAAGCAGTTTTGGTTCAATACCTACCATAATTAATATAATATATAAATCAAAAGATTTATGAAACCTTTTAATTTCCTTTGATAGTTTATATTTCATCTAGAAAAGAATCCTACGTGCTCACAAAAGTCCCGTCATTGGTAAACCATTTTACAGAATTAACGCAAACAGCGACTAAAATTGAAGATTCAAAAAACATAACATTTAAGTTTTTTTTCCAAATTACAGACAGATATTCGAATCTATCTTATATGTATGGATTTCTCTAGTACCAATTAATTTAAAAATTCATGTGATTTGAAATACAACTGTCATAGATACGCAATCTTAAAAAGAAATGACACGGCTCTGACATCATGCACGACATGACAAAGACGAAGTAATATTGCTGCTCTTCTATTAAACGAATATAGGAACGTCTTAGTCGTGATGTTGCCGGAAATATACGAGTACTTTTATCAAGGCAAAATTTATCTTTACAAAAGATGGTATTATGCATAGATGTTTACATTTTACTGGTGATAGTTGCACTGTTATGTTTCGGTTTGAAGGACATTGTAGCTAGTGTAACTACTGCACATACTGAGACTTAACATCTTATGTCTCAGGATGACGAGCGCAGTGGAATGCCACACAGTACTTTGTAACTCAAGTTGCTGGGTGGTGTTGCTACTGTTTATGGGTGGTCACATCGCTTACTATCAGGTGAACGGCATGCTCGTCTCGTCATTCAATGCAATAAAAAAAATATACACCTGTAGTATTACGCTTATTAAAATAAAAAAACCCGTCAGCTTAACAGTCTTCTTGCTGGTTCGTATCAGTTATTTCTGTAGGTACTTCTTACAGCAACTTAGGCATCTTGAGGTCCCCATCAACTTTGATTGATCAATTATTCTTCTACGATTATACACAATATAGTACTTTAGATTCAGTCACTGCACTTTGGCTATTAACAACAGCAGATCGACACAGATTAGCACTATAATTCCTTATTTTAACGTCTCATAGGGTTTATCTTCGGAGGTTTTTGATTTATTAGTTGTTCCCGAAATCTAGCTACCCGGTAATCAGGTCGTGATTGAATATTCAACTATAGCTTTATATTTACTGGGTAGCGTAGTTTTAGTGCGATGATGACCGTCGTCCCGAGTCTCTGGTTTGATTCTCGATCGGGTAAGATTTTCTGCTCAGTATTAACCCGAAATCTGATCTGTACCGGTAATTCGAATGTTGGTTTCCCAAGATACAGGCCTCGCCTGGTTTGGGAACCCCTGGTAATTTTTTGTATTTAATATTTTGATTCTTGTGATAATATGTATTTTTTTTTGTGTAATTTTCAAATCTTTGTAAGTCTAAATTTTTAATAAATAATTTGAATTTGAATTAGCAATAGCCTGACTTTCTATTACGCGAGACCTGGCATAGCTGGTAATATGTGGGTGTTATAGCCCTGTCTACCCTTGGAAAGAGGAAAGGCGTCATGTTAACTAAATATAAAAAGACTTATAAAAATCAGTACCTAAATTTTATATTATTTGTAAGTGGTATGTGTAATCTTATCTTAATATATATAAATCTCGTGTCACAATGTTTGTCCTCAATGGACTCCTAAACCACTTAACCGATTATAATAAAATTCGCACACCATGTGCAGTTCGATCCAACTTGAGAGATAGAATAGTTTAAATCTCAAATTATAGTCGCAATTTTAATTTATTGCTAATTATTTGTCTGTTATTATTTGACAGTCACAATTATCTTAACTCCAAATGATTCTAACAGATGTCGATACCTTTCGACTGGGTTGAGTAAGTAATCAATAGATGGCGCTGCTATGGTAAATCTACGAACGTGTCATATAAGCTACATTTTAAGCGGGACTTTTATACCGGGAAAACTCATTCACGCGGGCGGAGCCGCGGGCAAAAGCTAGTATAGTATAGTTTTGTTGGAAAATAAATAAATAAAAATAAAAAAATGCGAAAGTCAAAACTAAAATCAATCTTCCTTATATCGACTAGTTGCACAAGAATGGTTTCTGCTAACGCCCTGGTATAAAAACTTGATAATATTC
Source organism: Sphinx pinastri (assembly GCA_947568825.1). Lineage (NCBI taxonomy): Eukaryota > Metazoa > Arthropoda > Insecta > Lepidoptera > Sphingidae > Sphinx > Sphinx pinastri. The sequence continues at coordinate 17,580,520 of OX387628.1, read as the reverse complement.
ATACCTATTTCCATCTGTAACGTATTGGCATTCTGTTACGGCAGTTGGAAGAGATATTGAGTAATTTTTCATCCCTTTTTAGCAAATGTATTGATTTTTGAATATTTATGACTCCGCCGTGTAACTAGATATTTATAACATTTGGTTGGTACAAATAAATTTGACTTTTACTTTGGCCCCGATGATACTGCCGCCTTGGTGGGTACCGATACTTTTGCTTATGACTGTACATAAAACCGGGGAGTTGGGCCTAGCACTTGACGTATTACAAAATACACCATTTAATGTTTTGATTTTAGGTTCCAATCCGTGTGTACCAAAGGCATACTTATACTCAGACGAGTTATTGGTGCTACCAGACCTCAGCGTACAGGGATACTCTTCACGGCATTACCTGGAAACCCTAGACTTGCCGCATGTCTTGGTGACTGTGGCATCTCTCGCTCGCTTCCACGCAGCGTACGCAAACTATGCTACCAAGAAGAGTAGGAACGGCATACCGTATAACATATTGAATGACCATGGTGACATTATGCGGGAACCGATATACAAAGAGTCTCCGTGGTTACAAACTGCTGCGAAAGTAGCAGCTAATGTCTTGGAAACATTTTCTTCTAAGCACAAAATTGCTCATTTAGAAAATGTTTTGAATTTATATTTTGTGAAAGCTTGTGAAAGCCTCAAAGACTACGAAGACACAGTTAATGTTCTCCTTCACAAAGATTTGTGGATTAACAACATAATGTTTAAATATGAGGAAGGTGTCCCAGTTAATGCGATATTGGTTGACTTCCAATGCATCAGGTACGGCCCGCCGGCGTTCGATCTCATGGTCTTTTTATACATGACAACTTCTAGAATTTTCCGAGAAAAATACGAAAGGGACGTACTTAGTTATTACTTCAAAATCTTCTGTAAGTCCTTGGACGAAAACACGAAGCAAAGAATTAAGATATTTGGGTATGATGAAGAAGAATTTTTAGACTGGTGTGATAAGAGTAGGATGTTCGGCATGGTGCAAGCTTTAGCCATCCTTCCTTTCGCACGGATGGACTCCAAGACTGCTCAAAAGACCTTCGATGACCCTGAAACCTTCGAGAAATACAATCTCGAAGATAGATCTGAACCTGTGATTGCTCATGCTACCAAGTGTTCCGCTTATAGAGACATGGAAGTGGAGGTTGGCGAGGAATTTATAGAGAGATATGTGCTAGAAGATGGATTAAAACAAATTTCAGAATAATGAGTATGGAAGTGTAGATGTACTTTACGGATAAAAAGATTTGGCGTAGGAGTGACGTCATGTTTCATTTAGAACGTGATTTTTTTTATTATATTGATCATAATTTACAGTTGAGGTTGTGTGGAATTAGATGTACACATTTTGTTATAAATTTTACTAAAACTAAATTTTGTTCATGTATAGATTTTGAATAAGTTGCCAATGATCTTGAAAGCGTATTAATCTATAATTAATACTAGCTTTTGCGCGCGGTTCCGCCCGCGTGGAAAAGTTTTCCGGGACAAAAAGTAGCCTATAGCACTCAGGAGTAATGTAACTTCCTATTAGTGAAAGAATTTTCTAAATCGGTCCAGTAGTTCCTGGGATTAGCGCGTTCAAACAAACAAACTCTTCAGCTTTATAATATTAGTATAGATTATTTTAATCCTGGAAAAACTTTTTCACGCGGGCGGAGCTGCGAGCGATACTAGTGAAAGATAAAATACACGTACAACTTTAGTTTTCTTAGCCTAATTGCTGTACAATATTGCGCAGGCGCATACATTTTTGGTAATGTTATAAAAATATACACTAATGCTTTATTATAGTACTATCAATTATCAATTATTTTTTTTAAACTAAAGATAGGGACAAGCCTGTTACTCTAAATAATAGCAAGACCACTTAAAGCTTTGAATTACAAAGCTCCATATGGAGCTTTACAGAGCTCGTCATCCTGAGACATTACATAGTCCCATAATTAATTAAAGGCTTTTAAACTCCCTCACTGTGCTAAAGATGTTTGTTTATTAAAATTAAAAAAAATATTATAAGTAGAGTCACGAAACCGCGACGCACTTAATTGCTCCGGAAGTGTGGGTGATCAAATGCTTTTTTCTGTTTTCGCGGATAATTAAAATTACTACTACCAACCACCTAGCCCCGAAGGCGATTGAGTGATTATGTTGGGGTGTGACCCAGCGTAGAGCAAGCGGGAAAGATGGTAACGTCTATAAAAACTCCGACATTCCAACCAAAACTCCGCTGCGCGGCGGCCATCTTCCGACATGCTGACGGCTCGGGGTGCACCTTGCAAGTTTCTAATTAAACAATGCAATCATCTTTTAATCAGGTGACCTTCTCGCTTATTTGTGTAACTGTTTTTGGTACAAAATTAAGTTATTATCAAGTTTTTTCATCAATATATCGGTTGACAGTTAAGAAGTAACTGAGGTTAGTAGCCATCTGTTCGCGTTGTGATCCGAGATACTGATGCAACAGCCACTTTCGTACATCCAATCAGCTTTATTATGACTCAGTACTGCCATAAATAGTATTGATACATTGTTTATTTTTTAAGGCTTAGTCAGAAAGTGAGACTTAAGTAACGTTAACCATTTTGTAACCTTTGTGGTTCTTGCGAGGAAAATAAGACTATCGGTACGGTCTAGCTCGGGCCAACGTACGGTATTGTTGGATTTGCCAGTTTTACGACCCCAAGATAAGCAGCGCGTATTTAATAAATATCTACAGTAAATAGAATAGTGAAAGTTTAATTAAATAATCGGGCTTCATATTTATATTCTTCATATTCATATTTATATTGTGATAGATAAACCCGCTAAGTGTGAACTGTGATGAAGTTAGGTAGGTACTACAAAAAATTTACGACTATGTATCTTTACCACTAGAAATATCTAGAATGTTATTAGAATCTAGGCGTAGGTTATGATAAAAAACTAAATATTTAGTTCCTAGGACAAGTTTGAATACATTACTGGTTGGGTATAATATGTAATACATCCCTTTTTTTTGAAAAATAGATCTTAGTCCCGTAAAGCCAGTTTCGTTTAATTAACTATGAGACCAAAATGGTTAAGAATTTGTATCATAAAATACGTGCGCGATAATATATTTATAGCAATGAAGCAATGATACCTTAACAGTAAAGTCAACATTTAAAAACCGCAACCAACTGGATAAATCGATGTAGTCTTTATAAATCTCGTAAGAAATTCTACAAGTTATCAAAGTAGTTACATAAAGACAAATTAAAGAGAAATCAAACGTGAACGTTAGCTTGTATGATACAAAATTAGAGCGTTAAGCATCTATTTATCTCAATAAGGCGTCGTCGTGACAGCAGGCCCGCCGTGCCCATACTCGGAGCGCCATATGGCGTTGCATCAGGACTTAACTTGAGACTGACATGATGTTATGTGTTGCGAAACTAATGGTGAGATTTCTTTTTAGAAGTCGTTGATAGTTCTAAAGCTTTAGAACTTGAAATAAGCAATTAGATAGACATAAATTCAAGATTAGTGGAGAGGCTTTTGACCATTGGAACGATGATGATGATTGCTTAGTGGTGTAAGGATATTTAATTCCAACCGTAGTCCACGTGAATGTACTACGTTCCGGGACCAGCCTGTGTATATTCGATTTCAATTGGGCTTATATAGGCAATTCCTGAACATAGGCCGCCCCTAAAGATTTCCAGAAGGACCTGTCAAAAGCGGCTTGCATCCAGCGTGTTCCTGCGACTGTCAGGGGTAGTTATCTCTTGTCTGTCTACTCTCTATCTAGACCCTAATTCAATTATCATCAGGTGCAGTGGGGTAATTTTGTCGTGGACCTATAAAAAATAAACAATTTATATTATATAATCTAATTTAGACTTAAAATTCAAAGGTTTGTTATCCTTGTTTTGCGAACCGGCCAATAAATGCTAATAATAACTGGGCTCTATAGCCAATATAGGTACGTTAATGTTTTAATTACCTCGTATAATTATATACGCATACACATACTCACGCCTTTATCCTAGAGCGGTAGGCAGAGGCGCAACTAGTGCACACACTTTTCGCCGTGCGTATTCCGTCCCATGATGTGATAGGGAGCAAGCCTATCGCCATATTGGGCACAAATTCCAGACTCGCGCACTTTGCCCGACCCGGGGATCGAACCTGGGACCTCAGCATTGCTGTCGTACCGTAATACAACTACGCCACCGAGGCAGAAATTAGTATTCTACAAACGCGGTAAGTAGGCCTCAAGGCGTGTAGAGTCACGCTGGGTGGCGACGAGCTGGTCGGACCGGCCCGCGACCTTCGTGCACGACGCCCATTGATCTCGCACCGAGACTCATCTGGGGCGGACGAAGTACGCATCGAGGATTGCGTCTACATGGGACATCTTCAATAGAGAAAAGTCATATACCTATAGAGAAATGAAATGATTGCTTTTTGTTTTATATACTATCTCATTTCGACACCCGCATCTCATTCGATAATCGCAACGCCTAGTAACAGTAGCAAACCCACCTAGAAGTTCGGATTAGAACTTACTGTAACTGTTGCACTCTTCATAAGATATTAAATCCTTACCAATACACACATTTAATTAAACCTAACTAGTAGGTAGATTCTTATTAAAATATTAATATAAAGGGGGAAATTCAAGCAGAAATTAAGGAAAACCACTAATATTACTGCCTCGATGGCGTAGTTGTATTACGGTACGACTGCAATGCTGAGGACTCGGGTTCGATCCCCGGGTCGGGCAAAGTGATATCGAATTTTTCTATTCAGTTTCAACCCGGAGTCTGGAATTTGTGTCCGATATGGCGATAGGCTCGTCCCCTATCACATCATGGGAAGGAATACGCACGGCGAAAAGTGGGTACACTAGTTGAGCTTTTGCCTACCCCTTCGGGGATAAATGGCGTGAGTATGCGTATGCGTAATTTCTTTAGGTCTAGTGGCAGCAAATCTTCTCCGGAGGAAGCGAGTTTGTAGTAAGTCGAGATAGAGTGAGTTATATGTTTCGGTGATATGGGGCACAAATTCGATCTTCAGAAATGTCCAAATCGTCCTTATGGTAAGTGTAGTGCAGTCCAAATGTAAAATTGGTCAGAGACAATCATGTGCGATTATTCTTTATTCAACACACAGTCATTACAGGATATACCCAATCCGAACTGGAAGGACTATCACAAAATAACATAAACATAGAACTATATGCTATAATTCTTTATAAAATAAATTATATAACATAAATTAAACTAACTATAACAAATAACATATAACTACATTTTTGCGAGCTCACTCCAGTTACATGACAAAACATCTGTTTTGACATGCACCTCATTTATTGTTTCAAAGGCTCGGGTGAGAGGCGTCTTGGTCAAGAGGCTGGTCCTCGACGTCGGCACCGCCAGTAGCGGCGGGCGACGCCGCCTTCACACGTACCAGTCCAGCACGCTTAGGCACAGGCGGCGCCGAACCCCCGGGTTATGTTCGACACAACGCAACAGCTTCATCAGGTACGACGCGAGGGCGAACTCGCGCCGCACCCTCAGCTCGTTGTACCCGACCATTATCAGAGTTATGCCAGCTTTAGCTGCACATTGACCGGGTCGGACGACTGGAGAAAATGAGCCACTGTCATGTTTAGCGCCATGTCAACGGTCGCTAATCATTCGAGTACAAAATTTACCCTTTACTCTGTACTAGGCCACCTTGCTTGCAACATTCTTACTACTCAGGTGTTTTTTTTTCTGTTTTTTTTTATACAGTCATAACAAAGTGACCCCGTGATGGTAGGTGAAAGAGTTCAGATGGAGTGAGTGAGTAGACTGACGAGAGCTGATTAGCCCCGCCAATCAACACTATTGTGCGGGGTAGGTCTCGTATGCTAGTCCGGGTAGGCCCCATCGCTATTTCTACGGAGCTGTTGTGGTTCAGTTTATAGCGCAATTTAGCCATTGAATTGTAATTACTGAGTACTGTGAGACAATATCGAATGACTATTACCACTGTTTATGAGTCGTGACGCTTATGATCAAGCGAGCTGCATGCTCCGCTCGTCTCATAAAAAAAACCGATACGTGTTCATACTGTCAGTACCACTATACCAGTAAGTTTATAATTTATACATATATAGTAAAATAAATAAACATTAGACGAGTAAACAAGTATCTCAGATACAATGAGCTCCGTGTAAACAGACAGACAATCGCACAATTGTGCTGCGTGTCTATTTACCTTTATTCGTTGACTATATCAAACTTACATCTATGCATTATATGTCATTTCAAATCATGTTATCATATCAATATCATACATTAGTATATACATATACGTTCTATCTTAATAGGTAACGCATCCTTATCCCTCGTCCTTATACTTACATAGCATCAAACAAAGTCGCCCGACGCCTCTGTACGCGATAAAATCAAAAACTACCGAACAGTTTTCGATGGAATTTCATATGGAGATAGTTTTAGACCAGGGGGCTGAGTTATTGACACACACACAGCCCTTCAACCCCCGTAGGGGTAGGCAGAGGCGTAACTAGTACCAACACCCATTTTTTGCTCTATGTATTCTATTTCGTCTTATGATATCATAGGTGACGAGTGTCATTGCCATATCGGACATAAATTCCAGACTCCGGGCTAATACCGAGGAAAAATAACAATATCACTGCCCGACTCGGGATTCGAACCCGAAACGAAGAGCAGAAGTCATACCGCGCACACAATACTACTACGCCACCGAGGCAGCTTTTAAGAAATACGCCATAATACCATATACATATAATTATACGTTGGTAGGCACACAGCATCAACATTTTTTCCCCGTTTCACGTATAGGTAGTAGTGTTTCACATACATTTACCAGACCTGGTAAGTGGTAACTGGGAATTTCGAGTATTTCTTTTACCTTAAAGTTAATGAATTCCAATAAGCTCGCAGTCTGCGAATCCTTTTCCCTAAGCATCTGACCCAGTTACTGTAGCCTTAACCTAATGGTTGTTTTCCTAGAGCTCTGTGTTCACGGAACGATATGAGTCTCCACAACGGTTCGTCTGTTTGTAGTATGTACATATTTTCCTCGCTATGTCACCTGATGTGCCTCACTTCTATGCTCATCGAAAAGGACCGAAGAAAATTGTCACCTTATATTTCAGATCTGTTTCAGTAGCATTATAATTCCCTTTGGTCTAACCACTGACCTCTATTATAGCGTACTAGTATAATAGAGGTCAGTGGGTCTAACTGATTCATCTTTCAGTAGTATTATAATTCTCTTTGGATTCATCTCACCTTAAGAAAAAAAAATGCGTTTTGGATATCGAATACTACGAAGAGGTTTTACTCCAAACCCAAACAATTATTTGCGATGACAATAGGGAAGATGCAAATTTTTATTTTTCATTTGAATGAATTTCGTGAAGAATAGATCACGAGTATATTACAAAATTAAAATACTTTAATATATTGGTAAAAATTGCGGTTTGAAAATGACAGTTTACATTTTCGCGCGCAAACGGAGCTACACGCCCAGTGACGTCACTCTAGTCATATTTGTTCGCCGGTGGCATTCATAAATGAATAAGTTTGGATTTTCGATATGTTTTTTGAATAAATAAGTACATCAATGTTACTATGAACACACACACACGCCTTTTGATCCCTGAAGGGGTAGGCAGAGGCGCAACTAAGTGCACCCAATTTTGCGCCGTGCGTTAGTTTAGATTTGGATATAACCGATTGCATTGTCGCCATAAGACCTGAAATTACTGTAGTAGTTAAGTTCGTTTTTATTTCTACACATGAAAACTCTGTACTTTCAACAACAAAAAATTACAACCATGTGAACTCTCACTTTTGGTAGATTTCTGGATTCTTCTTTTATGAACCCAACTTCCATTTTGATTCGAAAACCTATTAATTTTCGCAATTAAAGAATGTTTACCTTTACAACTTTAACCTTAAACAAGTTGCAGGTGTGATGTCAATTGTCACTAGAGGTAGATTTATGTATTATTATAACACGTTCCTTTTCACGTTACTTTCAATTCGTAATTATTGTTTAAAATCGATATTAATTAAAATAAAAACACTGCAGTGGCCCTTCTTTTATGCTTTCCTAACATTTTAGCCACAAAATATTGATAAATATTATTTTTGCATCTTCCCTATTGTCTTTAGAATCGAACCCACGTCATCTCATTTCAGAGCCGGCTCAGGACCTATGGTGCAACAAAAGCTGTCACGTTGATAACCTTAACATTAATTATATATTTGTTTATAGAAATATCCTTAGGTTCCCTCGCGATATTTTCTTTCACGGCCCGAGCGATAACTATAATGAAATAACAGGGGCCGTAGCCAAGATTCCTGTCTAGAATCGTTAACGGTAACGTTATGTATGAGAATGTAATATCCTCATATTAAGTGTATAGCTTTTATATGTTTCTTGTTTTCAATTAGCGTTAACAGGCTTTTTGGCTTCAGTCACTGACATAAATTCGCAAAGTCAAAGGGACGTGCTCTAGGGATGAGAATTAGGATGAGATCAATATACTCCGTTCCTCTCCCTGTTTGCGATGCTAATTCTTCCTTGCCGTATCGCACTCCAATGGGGGACCCAGTTCGAGCCAAATCATGATAAGAAAATACACAAAGTGTTCCCTCTTTAGAGAATCTAATCCGTAACCCCGCGATTCACAACCCACATTAATGGTCGCTTGGTGTCATAAAATGCGTGTCACTATCGATCTTGGGTAACCGGAATTGCAGTGGGGGTGTGAGGGCGAGAAGGTCTCTACTCTCTAGCCCATATATTATGCTATAATATATATTGTCTGTAATTTTAAAGCCATCATTCAATTCAACCCGCGTTTTATGGGTCACTGCTTGACCTCTATAATAAGAAACGTGTTTATGAATATTCACTGCTACGTGTGCATTGGCAGGCCAGTGTGACTCAAATTTTATAAGAAACCAATCAGTACAGTTTTTATCCTATGCATAAATTTTACCGGATTGATAAATCTGCTCTATGTACAAATGTTCGCGGCTCTACCGTCTGAAATTAAATGCAAATATAGTCACTCAGGAACAGTACACCTCAATAAAAATACGGACAGTACAGAATGGGAAAGAATATTTAAACACTCCAGTAATTCCAGAGAGTCCTACAAACAAACTCACAAACCTACAAACTTTACTGTTCTATGTTAGTGTAGCGCACCGTGACCTTCGCAAGGCATAGAGAATAGAGCTTCATTCATCATACGTTGTCTATTATCTTGTATACTATTATTGGCCTTGGTATATTGTATTTGCAAGTTACATCTCCGCGAAACTCTGTCGGGGTAGGTGCACTACTATCCTGCGAAGTAATGTGGGGGTTTTAGAAGGTATAATTATTTTTTCGTATGACCACAAACAAGCAAGTATTTTAACTGATAAGTAATTTTCGTAGCTCCTAAACACCAACAATATAACAGGAATCAAAGGTTTCAAGCAGCTCATACGATGGCAACACTATATTAACTTAGTTAAATATGAGTTTTGGCGGGAACTGGCAAGAGTCATGAGATGTTTTTTTTTTAATTCATTATTTTGGTGTAGTTGTATCACGGTATGACTGCAATGCTGAGCTCTTGAGTTCGATTCCCGGGTCGGGCAGTGATATTGTGTTTTAAATTCAGTATTAGCCCGGAGTCTGGAATTTGTGCCCGATATGGCGATAGGCTCGCCCCCTATCACATCATGGGACGGAATACGCACGGCGAATAGTGGGTGCACTAGTTGCGCCTCTGCCTACCCCTTCGGGGATAAAAGGCGTGAGAGTGTGTGTATTATTTTGGTGATACTTAGTGTTATATTGCATAATTATGGTGGTATTTTATCCAACAATCCTTATCCTATTAAAGGGCTCAAATTAAATGAATTGAAATAACTGTGCTAATCAAGTGTTCTTTTGTTGCCGCCAAAACTCCTCGATAAAGTCTTGGTAAGGTAGCCACTGCTTTACTGCGAAGTCCTACTAAGGATAAAAAAACAACGAAGTATGCATCTGAAGGGCTTGTATCCATGGACATGAATAAATTAATAAAAAAAAATGTTAAATATTTTGCTTCGTAATTCAACGCGCGAAAATAAACTTTTTAACAATATCTCATTGCATACACGAAAACTATGAAATTTTCGCGGTAAAAGTTCAGCTGCAGACCATTCATAAAAGAGAAGGTCGCCAAACATGTTGCAAGGCAATAAATCCACAATATTTACGGTACAATGTGCTGTGGACGTTACTGTCTATATGGTATAACATGATTCAGCGACTGTAGGGCTGGCGCTTACTTTAATTGAAATTTTTTGATTGTTTCGTTGAGAGTTGATGAAATTTTGCGAAATAGTAGAGCTCTGGTTTTTTATACAGGCACGGCAAAGTGACCTCACTGCAGCTGATGATAAACGAAGAGGAGTCCAGATAGAGAGCTGACTGACGAGAGTGGTTATCCCTCGAAATTCGACACAATTATGTCAGCATGTTTAAAACTGGAGTTTTTATAAAACTTCCAGTTTTCGAGATGGACACGTCGCCTAATAGAAAGAGCCATCAACAGTAGCTGTATTTACCATTTTGAATTAAAAGAAAGAAAAACGATTTATTTGTCACAGTCGCAACACAAACAGATACAATTGACATAAAATAACAATTAATAATAACAATGGCTAGTCGTGGCTGTGACAGGTAGGTGACCACTCAGCATAATGTTGTGAAGTGGTGGAACCACAACACAACGCTGATTTTCAGGGGTCACCTTAAGTGACGTACGGGCGTCAAACCGGCTAACTAATAATAAAAAATAAAATAAAAAATATAAAAAGCACTGGATTACGGCCGTTATCCTGAAATATCAGATTTTAAGTCTACTGGCTACAGTGTTCTTGGACACTGACTATAAATACAGCGTTTCTACACTGCTGCTTGAAGATATATACACAGTCTCTCGTATACGTAACACCACCTACACGCACACACACTCATGCCTTTTATCCCCGAAAGGGTAGACAGAGGCGCAACTAGTGCACCCAATTTTCGCCGTGCGTATTCCGTCCCATGATGTGATGGGGGTGAGCCTATCGCCATATCGGACAAAAATTCCAGACTCCGGGCTTATACTGAATTTAAAAAACCCAATATCAATTTGCCCGACCCGGGAATCGAGCCCAAGACGTCAGCATTGCAGTCTAACATAAAATTGAATGTACCATCGTTTTTACCATGGTACATTTTACTAGCTCTATCATAGAGTCATCATTTGACGCCTCGTGTCTTAATGATATAAGACTGAAAGTACCATATTATCGTGATATAACTATGATAGTCGAAACGTATGTGGCAGCCCTCGCGTCACCCCTCTGTAGGCTCGAGTGGGACAAGGGCGGCGTGTCGCCCAATACGGCGCAACGTCTTCTGCGCCTGCGCACCGCCGCACCGCCGATTCATACGTTCAACATTACATCATATAAACTTGTTGATGTTGCAGTATGGTTTTAAAAATGCCGTAGGCAATGCACAGGCATGTTGTCGACATATTTATTTACAGAAATTTGCCGGTTGGTTTGTGGTAGTAAGGATGTCTGAAAGAAAACTAATGTGAAAAACGTTTCTGGAGGCCAAAACATACAATTAACCCCTCTCAACTCTAATCGTTATTATTTCGACCATTTAATGAAAAAATACCTATAGGATGTATAGTCAACCAGCGGGTTATCGAAATATTATATTTCTCCTTAGCACCGGCAAAAAGAAAAGGTGCATATTACTTTGTATACCAGTTTTAACTAGTCCCCCATCAACTACTTATAGTTTTTCTTTAAATAGATACGCATTGCAACCTAAGAAGATATTTTATAAAACAAGTAATTGTGATGAATTTTAAATTGCTTGTTTACTGCACACTAACAGTGGTATTAGCGCCGGTTTAGCATATGGCCATATGAGGAAAAGCCGTATACCTATGGCGCTTGTCAGTTCCTTGGCTTAGAATATAAAAAAGTAAACATACGTAATGCAAAGGACGAAAAGTGTACATCCAGTATTTATGTATATATTTATTCGTAGAGCAGCGAGGGTGGTCGCTTTGGCTATATCAAAAATAATATTTACGTGTTTTTGACTCATTCTTAATTGTAGAAGAAAAAAGTGGGTTTGTAGCTCAGAAAAATAACTAAAGCCATTCTTATTCTGAGGTTTGTAGTGTTATTAAAAAACAGCTCTATCACTCTAAATATATAGAGCTTTTCTTTTAGAAGCGTCAGTAAGTTTATTGAAGTCCAATGTCGTTCAACAGAGCTATATCTCTATTGGACGTTACGTTACGGGAATCGGCCGTGGAAAGTGCAGAATAATTATTCTGTCAGTCTCAAATCTGATAAAACAATGAATGGAGGTTATGAACAAAATTAAACATCACCATATAAAGCGATATGCTCAGTTATTAAAAATATCACAGCAAAGGCAACGAAAATAGAAGTCCTTACTCCTTATCCCCGCCCACGCCACGGATAAAAACAGGAAAATATAAACATATTTCTGCAAAATCGTGCAGTTGTGTCACAAACAGCCTGCGTGATGTCAGCGGCCGTGACACATTATATTTTCATGTGACACCGGGTACTCTTATTCGTGCTAATTGTTTTGCGAGTTATTTATAAGTGTTATACTTAATTCTTGATACTGATAGCTTAGTTTATTTTGAGGCACTGTAACGTTGCGAGGAACGTTAACTCTCTTCGTAAACGGACTACCGTTTACGTCAGTTTAACTACCAATCGAAACCGTTAATGTATCGTATTGGCTGGTTAAACTGTCACTAGTTTTGACGTACGTCTGAACGGCGCTCGTATAAATAAGCGTGCAATGTCACGCGCGCCCTTTTTCTTACAATCTTCTTCGCCGTAGCAACACTACTACTAACTACGTGTTGCCACGTACATCGTTGTTCCCGCTGGGGTGAGTGTGCCAACGACTACTAACCGCTCCCAGGTATTCTGTGCATCTGGGCTCGTGAGCTATCACGAGTCGCTGGCGCGGAATGTAAGCCTAGCTTGCATTCCGACCCGCTGGGATTCTGATTCCAGGTTTTTTTCTGCGGTGCGGCGTTGACCGCCGTGTTTTTTTTCTACGGTGCGGCGTTGACCGCCGTATTTCTACGGTACGACGTGGAGTGCTGACTCCATGCTCCGCTGGCGTCGGGAGTGCTGACTCCCGATCCCAGCCACGTGCTGACCGCCTTCTCCACGGTGCGGAGTGCTGACTCCGCCACGTGCACACCACCATCGTCGTCGCGGGTGCTGACCCCGGCCACGTGTGCACCGTCGTCGCGAGTGCTGGCCCCGACCACGTGCTCACCACTACCATCGCAGTCGGGTGTGCTAACCCCGACCACCTCACCACCGCTGCGCAGACCACGTGCTACCATCTGCCCGGCGAGCTGTCGCCGGAGCTAGCCACGTGCATCAGCGTCGTGCCGTTCGCCTGAATCGGAGTCTCCGCAGGCCAGTGACTCGTTTGCATACCACCAGCAAACCGTACCGAGTGTAACGCGGAGGTGCAAAATAAAGCTCGTACCACGAACCTAAAACCCTGAGTTTCTCTTCTATCTCCTAACTATCTACCTGCGGCGCCTCACGCCGCAGCACCTTAGAGGAAACTTTATTGTTTTTAAGGTTAATATTGCAGTAACGCTACACCGCGCAGGTTGCATTTTTACGCTAGCATAACTTAAATTCTCAGAATCAAAAGCAGAAAAATAAATACTGAAATAGGAATGCTTACGTTTAGAATTTAGGTGACTTGTTATAAGACGCTTAGGTTTATCTTGTTTGGTTTTCAGTAGAAAGTACCGCAATAAATATAATATAAAAATTGCATGCGCATTTCTATCCGAATGGTAAGACTTTTTTTTTTTTTTTTCGCGGAGAAAGTGACTTATTACTACCGCCCAGCCTTCAAGGGGGGCGACTGAGCGGTTATGTTGGGTTCACCGTGCCTTACGACCTGGCGTTGAGCCGCCCGGAGAGATGTAACCATCGGGCGACCGCCGGGCCGAGTCCCTAACCTATGTACAACGCACGGCATACCAACCAAAACTCCGCGGTGGCCATCTTCGGCGCATTAGGGACGGCTGCGGGCTTCCTCTGACTAATGTCTAAGTTGTCGTCCGCAACCGCCCCTGCGCGGTGCCGCCTGGTGCGGCCCGTCTCCTGTTGTGGGGGGGCTCAGGAGCCCCCGGGCACCGAAGGACGCCCTCGGCGTCAACGGCAGCGTGAGGCCTACCAGCCACGCTGCCGTCCATCACGGGGATCGCTACAATGTGCTAATAAAACACAAATATTAAAGACGGACAGCCCCCTGCCGCCCGCCTGCGACCCCCGGTGGCCCCCATTAGTCGCCTTTTACGACAGGCAGGGGATACCGTGGTGGAATTCTCCAAACGCCCCCAATCCACAGGGCGGAAGACGCCGGTCAGTCGTCCACCCGGCGCCTCCTACGTCTTGTCTGGCGGCGGGAGGGATCTCCGCGCCTCCGATCCCTCTCGGCACTCTCCTTCCGTGAGAGGACCACCTCACAGAAGTGTGCCACCGCACGCCAGGACCTCCGGCTGTCGACCATGGAAGTGACCACGGCCGGCAGCGAGAGGTCTCCTCCGACGACTGCTCTGAGAGCGCTGCGCTCCTCATCCCAGGCTGGGCAAGACTCTAACGTATGCTGGGCCGTATCCAGCGGGCAGTTGTCACAGTGGTGACACACGGCCGACACCTCCTTCCCCACTACCCGCCACAAGAACTCACCGAAGCAGCCATGCCCGGTGAGCACCTGCGTCAGGCGAAACGTTGCCGCACCGTGGCGCCTGTTCAGCCATTCGGCAAAGACAGGACGCACTGCCGCGACGACCCTGAGCCCCGCTGACGGGGCCTCCAGCCTGAGACGCCACTCCTCCACGGCGGCTCGCCGTAGGGAGGCCCTCATGGCCTCCACTTCCTTCAGGGCCGGATGTTGCCCGCGACTGGACGCCTCCTCCCGCCAATGAAAGACATCGGAGAGGGATTTGGCGTCCAGATCCCAGGGCAGAAATCCGGCCAACAAACAAGCCGCCTCGAAAGAGACCGTGCGGTACGCCCTGATCGCCCGCTGCGCCAAAGCTCTCTGCGGAGTGCGCAGGAGGGCGACGCAGGGGCGGTTCAGGGAGTCAGCCCAAACGGGGCTGCCATAGAGGGCCATGGACCGCACGACTCCGTGATATAACCTCCGGCAAGGGATGCCAGGACCTTCCAGGTTGGGCAGCAGGCTGGACAGAGCGCCCGCTGCCCGAGACAGTTTCGTCCCCAATTTCTTGAAATGGGCGCGGAATTTCCATCGGCTATCCAAGACTAAACCTAGATATTTCATCTCTTTGCCGATGGGAATCCGCACCCCCTCAACCACGATGTGGGCACCGGCCGGTGGCCCTCTCCGAGGCCCGTGGAAACAAATGGCCTCGGTTTTCTCGAGGGCCACCTTTAAACCCAACCGTCGAATCCGACTTACTACTTGGCCGGTGCCCACCGCCGCTAAGGTAGCGGCGTCCCGGAACGTCCTGGCGGTCGCTGTGACCAATGTGTCGTCGGCGTAGCACGTCACGCCGACGTCCCAGAGATTTGCACCACGGAGCACCCAGTCGTACCCGATGTTCCACAGGAGAGGGCCCAAAACCGAGCCCTGTGGAACACCGCGCGACATCGCTCTTCGGTGCCACCCGCCGTCGGCGCCCGGATACACCACGTCCCTGTCAGACAGGTACGCGTGCACCAGACGCCGAAGATAGGGCGGCACCTCGTGGTACCGCAGTGCCTCGTGAATGCAGGGCCAGGGCAGCGTGTTGAACGCGTTGGAGATGTCCAAGGACACCGCGACAACTACTCCGCCTCCGGCCACTGCATCCTCCGCCTGTGCCTTCACCCGCAGAATCGCGTGGACGGTGGAACGTCCCCTCCTGAAGCCAAATTGGCTGTCGGCCAAGTTCGGTCCGACCCTCTCGAGGTGCTCGACGAGGCGAGCATGGACGATACGCTCGAAGAGTTTGGCGACCTCGTCGATCAACACGATGGGCCGGTAGGCCGACGGCGACTCTGCGGGTCGTCCTTCCTTCTTCAGCAGGACGAGCTTCCCGGTTTTCCAACGCGCCGGGAAGACGCCCTGCTCCAAACAGGCGGTGAATAAACTGCGGAGCCTCGGGCCCAGGTGCTCGAGGGCCACCACCCAGGCTCTTCCTGGGATGCCGTCGAGCCCTGGGGCCGTTTTTTTGCTCCGCAGCCGAAGCACTACCGCCCGCAATTCTGCGGGCGAAACCTCTGGGATATCCCTTGCCGGATTCTCAATCGACGATGACGCCACATCCGGTGGCGCCATCGGTGGAGGAGTGGTCTCCACGGTGGCCGGGAACAAGGCCGCGACGACGTTGGCCAGTAATTCTGGCCGGAGACTCTGCGACAGCGGGGGCGCCGCTGGACGAAGCTTATTCATTACCATACGATAGGGGCGTCCCCACGGGTCACCGTCGAGAGTCTCCAGGAACTCTTTGCGTGCCGCGACCTTGGCCCTGTGAACGGCCACCCGCAGCGCTCTCTTCGCCTCTTTGTAGAGGTCATAGAGCCACCGCTCCTGGTCTGCGTGATCCCCACCTCGAAGCCTGCGACGACGATGCCTGGCGTATCGGCGGCGCGCAGCGACGCATGACGCGCGCAACTGCGCTAGCTCTGCCGACCACCAGTACACTTGTCGCCGCGGCGAGCGTCGGAGGGCTCGGGGCATGGCGGCGTCGCAAACGTCCGACATTGCCACCCCGAACCACTCCACCTCTTGTTCGACCCGTACCGGCCCGTCCGGCACGGGGAGCCACGACATCACCAGAGCGGCCAACTCTAGGGCCTCTTTATTGAGGCGACGAGTTACCCACCGCGGGCCGTCCTGATTCGGGGCACTCGGTTCACCACCGGGCTGGATACTCGGAGACGCGGAGACGTCGAACCTGATGTAACGGTGGTCCGACATCGTCTCCACGTCCACGAGGACTCTCCAGCCCCGGACACGGTGCGCGACGGCGGGACTTGCAAACGACAGATCAACAATAGACCCGCCGTTGTGCCGCACGCACGTGTGCACCGATCCCCTGTTCAGGACGACCAGGCCGACAGAGATCGCCCAGTCCTCCAGGACCCTACCGCGACCGCTCGTCGCCGGCGAACCCCAAGCTACAGACTTGGCGTTGAAGTCACCGGCGACGACTGCCGGGTAAGGTTGGCCTTGTTCCACTAGGGCCCCCAGCCGAACGAGAAAAGATTCGAATTCGGCGAGGGGTCTGTTGGGAGAGAAGTATACTCCTACAACCCAAACGTCTCCCAACAGAGCCGCCACGCATCCCTGGTCCTTCGATATCCTTCCGAAGGGCGGGGAGCCAGCGGCACCCTGGGTGATTATGGCCACCAAACCGTCGGTGTCCCCGGCCCAGTTGTCACGGGGAGGGACAAAGTACGGCTCAGCGACCACGGCCACTTGCACCGACCACTGTGCCAGGCTTTGGGACAACAGGTCTTGGGCACTGGCGCAGTGGTTGATGTTCGCCTGGAGGAACTTTAGGTCCATTATTGGGCGATCTCTTCAACACCTTCCATCTCGGCCTCTTGCGGTGGGCTTGCTATCTGCAGCTGGGTTGTGGCCACAGCAGCAGCAGCATTACGTCGGGAGGGGCGACGACGGTTGCGGCGGGAGGAGGCGGGACATGCCTTCCCCCCGACCTGGTGCCCGGCGGGCTTGCCGGAGGCCGCGCAGACCACGCAGTTCGGCGCAGCGCTGCACTCACGGGCCTTGTGGCCTGTCTGGCCGCAGCGGTAGCACAGCGCGCTACGGTCCACTGCGCAGTCGCAGCGTTCCCGGACGTGCCCGGACTCCAGGCACCGGAAGCACCGAAGGGGCCGCGCTTCAAGCACAGAAACTCCAGCCGCGACCCAGCCGATTATTACACGGCCTGCCCCCCGCACTTTCTGTGCTGCCTTTATCGGCATCCGAGCCCAAGCCGTGCCAACACCGGATCGGTCAGGACGGATTTGCCCTACCTTAACAGATTCCAGTGCACACTCACCGGCCTTAGAGAGGGCCATTGCGACTGACTCAGGAGTGGCTGTGTAGTCCAACTCCGTAAGCCGCAGTTCCGCATGCTTGATGGGCCGGGAGATTCGAACGTCCTCCGACCCATTGAAACACTCCCTCAGCCTTACGGCGAGGGAGTCAGCCCTCTCATCCGAGTTAGCCCCGGGCACCTCGTACATTGGGGCACCCGTGGCCGCAAACTTTGGCCTCAGCCTTGTAATGTCAAGGCCGGTGAGGTTCACTTTAACCTGCGCCTCTGTGAGAACCTTGGCGTAGGTTAGTCCTTTCGCTACCGCCGCCGGCGTCAGGGATATCATGACGGCCGCGGACCGCGGTGGGCGGAGCTTGGGCTCGGCCCGGCGCGGTGGTTGCTGCTGACTTGCAGCCGGTGTCGCGCCGGACCTGGGCTTCGACTTCTTTTTGCCCACCACGACCGTCCATTCCCTGTCCAGGGACACTGGAGCCGGCGGTAGCGGGCGGGGCTCGCAGAGAGCTTGCTGCGCTGGGGCACTGGGTTTGCCTTTCCCCCCCTTGTCTTTTGGTTTCGGCTTGGGCGCCGGAGGAAGTGTGGGGGCCGGGACGACTCTCTTCTGCGCTTGCACCCCAGATGGTTTTGCCACGATGAATCGGGCCGGAGCACTAGAGGGACCGGCGATTGGGATCAGGGTGGGAGGACTGGGTTGGGCTACTCCCTTGCCCTTGCCCTTGCCTTTGTTTGAGGACTGAGGTGGACCCCTGACATACCCCCCCTGTACCGGGAGCTCTATTGTTTGGGCCCTATTTTTCTCATGGGCCAGAGGCGGTCTTGCGGCCGGTCCCATGAGCAAGGACTCCATCCTTGCTTGCACCCTCGCCTCTATCATCCCCAGCATTTCCTCCGTTAGGCTTTTGCTGGCGGCCGCCTCTAGCTCTTCGAGGCGGCGACGGAGGGAGGCATTCTCTTCCTGAAGCTGCTTAACTGCAGCCTCAAGGCGGGAGCTCTTTTCCCGCCACCTCTTCGCCTCGTCTTCAAGGCCGGTGACCGTGGTCTCTGTGGCCTTGGAGCGCGCCAGTAACCCGGCAGAGCGCAGCCGCTTCGGCACTACCTTCTCCGACTTTTGGCAAGCCTCCGCACGCTTCGAGATGTTGCGCTCCCTCTCTGCCTTCTTTAGGCTGCCCACCGAAGGCGGACCCCCTCTACCGCGAGCAACGGTCGCCCTCGTCTTCGGTGCCGGCTCGTCCGTGTCGCTCGAGGTCCTCCAGAATCGCCCGCCTCTCACTGAAGAGCCACTATCGCTGGACTCCAAGTCCACGCACATGTCTTCAGGCCGTGCAACATCGGCCACGACTCCAGTAAGCCTCACGCCCAGATTCCCCCTTTCTACTTCTCCGTCGTTGGGCTTGCGCCCTTCGACCTCCGCCTCTCCAGCCAGAACTGGAGTAGGCAACCTCGTCAACGTGTTTTTTTTTTGTTTTAATGTATTCATTTTGAATCCCACGAGTATGGGGGAAATAACAGTCCGCCCAGGCAGTGCCCCCTGTACCTGGGTAAGCCTAGCGTAACCCGCACAGAGTGTCGGCCGGTACTCTGGCGGGGGTCGCACTCGAGACCGAACTACCCATCAGCCATGCATCCCCTCGCGGTGCGCCGCCGCTTGGGATTCGGGGTAACTTTTTATAGAGGTTTTCTCCCTCGCAGTCCAGGCGGTTAAGCCAAGACCCTCGGCCCCAGGAGTCGCTGCGAAACATGACCACAGTGCCCCCTGAGATTCCGAGACTAACGGTGGCCACGGAGAACTAGTTCTGCCCCGGCCTGTTCCGCGGCAGGGTGAGTGCACACGGAACCCGTCTACCTATTCCTCCACTGCACCCTCTGCTAGTCAGAGGGAACGTGGAAGAATCCTCTTTGCTGGTTTTGGTCCACGCCGTTTCCGGTACCCCCCAAATTTGGGGGGCGTTCCCCTATCCGCCACCCAGGGAGACGCGCCCGATGGGAGACCAGCAACTCCGCACGGGATCCGAATGGTAAGACTGCGGTGGAAGCCTTGGAACCACGGAACGCCAAGCTTGTTTCCATCCAATATGATGGGAAGCTTATCGCTATAACACAAATAGCTACCCCAGGCAACCCAAGAAAAGTTTAGTTTTAGTAAGGACCTGAATTGAACCCATAACCCCGCGGTTCATCGCACAATATAACACAACCACTTTTCGTTTTCACTGTGATTACAAATAACGGAGACAACACAATTTAATTAGTAAAGAGCTCTAAATATGTAGGAAGAAATCCTTTAAAAAAAAAAAAAACCAGAATATTTATTTCTCTCATCGATCTAAGCCTCAATCAATGTAAATATATTGATTGCTATATCGTATTAACCCATCTATTTGTAACCGCTGTGATCTGTCACAGGACAGCCGCCATTTTTTTCGCACTGTCACTTTTAAACCAGGCTCGAGTAATAGAAAGTGATTTATTATCGTGGCCCATTAGTGGCTCTTATCTATAATATTCATTTGAATTGTCAGCATTTCAACGATTAAATTGAAGTCGTTTTCTATTTTGCATATTTTACTTATGGTAGGGATAAACTTCGATTATGAAGCATTGTTTGAGTGTCATTTAGACTGCATAATATGGTCATTACTTCATTCACTCAAACCGTATAGTAAAAACAACTCGTTGTATTGACTTGACGATTTGACGATTCGTCGCGTCGGTTTAGTCCTAAGTTCGAGTGGTGTACAGTCAACTATAAAAATAATTGAAAAACTCATAGTTTCAAATCACCTATACGCTGTGTAATGCCATGCAGATTGTAATAAATAGGATAGTTGACTACTTTTTTTAATACATTTATCAAAAATGTATGCCATCCAAAATCTAAGGGAGATTAATAACAGTAATATCAGACTGTGACGTCATCGGGTGTTACCGGCCATAACGCTGCATGTCTGTGAAAGAGATAGCGCGATACCCGCCACGCCCCCACTTTTACCCACAACAATATTTAAAAAATGTATATCTGCTTTATTTTTCAATTTTGATGCTGATTTCATACGATTTCTTTTTCGTATTGTTTTCTGTTACATATAAAAATATAAAATCATGTACAAAATGAAACATAGGATACTACCCTATTCTGGGCGGTATTATAGTACCCACATGCAAGTAGGTAGTAAGCATTAACCTCAAACGAGCGACCTTCGTTTCGAATATTATAATTGTATCTTCTTCTTCTTCTTTGTCGGTATCACTCTTGACAGAGTTGTCGTGGTCATCACTTCAGGTGTTGGTGGCAAGCTTCACAACACGCCGCCTACAATTGTATATGAAAATGATAAATCAGGAAAGAATTTATATAATTTGGTGGATAATTCGTGTCCGGCAATGATTTGCGGAGTGCGGTTCAGTGTTGAGTTACTGCGCGGGCGCGGAGGCTGCGGCGCGCGTTTCGTCAGCGCTGCGGCCGGCTTGCGTCATGTGTAACTCACCCTGCACGAATCTACGAGCTACAGGAATTAGTACAATGCTTTCTAGCTAAGTAGATGAACCGCCTTAAGTACTTACCTACAGTGTTTTCTGGTACTTAGATACACACTGTTTCTATTTAATGTAATTGATTAATTGTAAAGAAAGAGCGAAAGAGCAACGCTTCGTAGTCGATTCCCGATGTAACGTCTGTAATTACAAAATAGAAGTCTGCTGCTAATTAAAGTAAATTCTATTAGGTAAAGTAATAAAGTAAAGTGCATTAGAAGAAACGCAATTAAGCACTCAAAGTGCTAAGTTACAAGGTCGTAACTAGTAGTGCATTGTTTGCATCGGTTTGTCTGTCCGTCCGCGACCTTCGGTAGGTCACGCCTACGTGTTCCAGCATCTATAACCGCTTATTGTTCGTCGACATTTGTTATTACATATGCCCAATTTAACTGTACTGTAGTTAATACAATATTGGCAATTTAAGTATTTTATTAGTTTGTAGTGGCGTTTGAAATAGAAGTTCCAATGTTTATCTAAGACTTGGCCTATTTCTGTGCTAAATTTCATTCGAATCCATTAATCTTTTTATAACTTATTAAAATTATAAGTTTATTTCTCACAATCATTAAAATATCGATTAGAATGATGACTCTCGCCATGAACCTATTTACTGTAAAAAGGATTATGAATGAATTGACTTGAAGAAGAGCTGTTGATCGGGAAAATAAGAGGATTTTACACCAAGTCCTGGATTAACATAAAGACTATTTATTGACTGCCTCGGACGCGTAGTTGTGTTACGGTACGACTGCAATGCTGAGGTCTCGGGTTCGATCCCCGGGTCGGGCAAAGTGATCTAGGTTTTTCTATTCAATATCAGCCCGGAGTCTGGAATTTGTGCCCGGTATGGCGATAGGCAGTTCTTTTTACAGGTTCGTCTGATAATCTTTAGGGGAGGCCTATGTTCAGCAGTGCTTCATTATATGGCTGATGATGATGTTGACGATAGGTTTGCCCCCTATCACATCAGGGGACGGAATATGCATGGCGAAAAGTGGGTGCACTTGTTGCGCCTCTACCTACCCCTTCGGGGATAAAAGGCGTCAGTGTGTATGTATGTGTATGAGTGTGTATATTTTTTATCCGGGAAAAGGGCATAGTGAGACTTTTATTTTGAGAATACGCCATGATTTTTTCATATACATGTAGGTATATAAACTGACCGATCTAAATTAGGTCAACTTAACAATAAGGACGTTATATCACGTATACCATGTTCCCGGACGGCATAACACGGCCGTGTCATCGCGCACGTCGTGAGCATGCCTCGATTGTTTCACCAGAGCTCGTGTCAACTTTATCACCAAGTATATTAATAACTTTACTAGTGGCACTGGCTTCAATACTCTTCAAACTAGGACACCACTGTACATGCAGACTGTCCAAACAAAAGGGGGCAATGGTACCTACCTCAACGCACCAGAAATTGGGGCCGTAGCCAAGACACCCATCTACAAGCGTTAACGCTAATTGAAAACAAAACAATGTATGGGAGTGACGTATCCTTGCGATAGGCTTGTCGATAAGATATGTCATTCGCATTATTTTTTTTTCTTATTATCGTAGCTACGGCACTTGAACTATCTAATATATTTAAACGAGCAATTCTTTTATATATATATAATATTTATAATCTGAATCTCGGTAACGGCTCCAAAGATTTTCATGAAATTTTGTATGCAGGGGTTGTGGGGGGCGATAAATCGTTCTAGCTAGAATTAATTTTTAGAAAATGACATTTTATCCGTGTTTTCAGTAATTCAACTTAAGTGAAAAATATGATACTAGATGGCGTTGTTGAGCACATAAACTGAAAACTCTTCCTGACATCTAATTGGGAGCAACTAACTGCTTTAACGACACAACATTAGATGGCGTTGTTTTTTTTTTCTTTTTGGTTTCGCAGTTCAGTTGTATTTAGCCAATGTCAGGTAGATCGCGTTGTTAAGCAACACTAAGCCAATGAGTGTTTGGTTTGAGGTTAGAGTACGTATGTAATTCGTATTTAAATATAATTTCGAAAAAACACACTTTACCAAAAAAATACCGAGCATAGCTCGGGCATCCAGGTGCTTATCTAGTATCACAGACCGTTCGTATAGTAAGGAATAGCGCAAACACTGTCAAAATGTTGCCCATATACATTACGCTGCAAACAGTTACTGAAATTATGTCTTATAATATCTACTAGTAGTCTCGACGGTACGTTTTTGAAGTTGGGTGTCTGCGCAACGCCTTAAGCTTTACTTTGTCACTCGCTCATTCATGTAACTAGTTACATCAAGGCTTTTTAAAAATTATCCG
The DNA here is from genome assembly GCA_947568825.1 of Sphinx pinastri. Classification (NCBI taxonomy): domain Eukaryota; kingdom Metazoa; phylum Arthropoda; class Insecta; order Lepidoptera; family Sphingidae; genus Sphinx; species Sphinx pinastri. The sequence continues at coordinate 17,556,474 of OX387628.1, read as the reverse complement.
CTGCCCCACATAAGAGATCTTTCGAGTGGCCTTTTAAAGAGAAAAAGTATAGGCAATGATTTCATTGAGTGGCGAGGTAGCGTAGGCGCCGCTGACGTCAGCTCTCGTCCCGTCCATATACGGCAGGCCTTGCAGACGGCTGCTGTCATTTCTAGATAATATTGATTCATATAAGCATTTAATATGTTTATATAACGTGTTGCCTTGATACTTCTGCTAAATCTTTAATAAGTAACGAAATTACCATAAGGTGGTTTGATTTCTTATATTTGCGTCTGTGTAGGTTACTGCTATATCTATTTCAGCAAAGAGGCAGCGTTGTTTATCAGTTTCAGATAAATTTCTAATCATATAATGTCTTAAACAAGTAACGCCAATATGCTTCTTTTAAATTTAATTTTCTGGTGTAATTACTACTTGTATCTCAGCCTACCCATTCTACGGATACAAGCATGAATTTATTAAATGCATAATATATTCAGTTAGTTTTCAAGACCAGTGCCAAGGTGAATAACATTATGTCATCGTTTATGGACATCAGAATTTGGGCAAAAAAATCTAAAAGCGTTGTTTGTCATTGTTTAGCGTCGGCATATAGTTTGCATATTCGGTGGTGTGTGGGTTCTGGACATGTAGAGTTACCAAACGTCTCAGTTCCACCGGATTTATTTGCTAGTTTGGAACGTGTCATTTATTGATGCTTCTGATTATTGTGAATGTTTATGACAGTAGTAATTATTTAGCACCTGGTTACCTACTGGCTCGTTTACCCTACAATAAAAAAACTTATGATTTAACGATGTCTTTTAATTATTATAATATGAATTTACAGGGAAATCTGTGATAGAGACACCGGGGTGATAAAATAATAGTTTTGTTTAAAAACGACCATTATAAAACCAAACAATATTAATTCTTAGTTGAGTAATATAACATGTGCAGGAATTGACTCTGTTTGTTCTTCTATGTTTTTGGTCGGCGTTAGTAGGTATTTGGTTAACCTACACGTATTACATGCTTAGTGACTTAGGTAACTTAACTTGTTTCGCACGAGTTTTTATGGTATTCTAAACATTGTATTAAAAATGTGTCACAATATTTTACGGTTTGTGGCTATTTCTTCGTACATAGAGCCAAAAATTCTACTAATATTATAAACGCGAAAGTTTGTAAGTATGGATGTATGGATGTCTGGATGTAGGATGTATGGATGTTTGATACTCTTTCACGCAAAAACTACCGAACGGATTTCTATGAAATTTGGCACACGGGTAGTTTATGTCCTGGATTAACACATAGGCTACTTTTTATCCCGGGAAAATATAAAGCGGGACTTTTATTTCGGGAAAACTCATTCAAGCTGGCGGAGCCGCGGGCAAAAGCTCGTTTACAAATAAAATAATGGTCTGTACCTATTCTTTTGTCTCCATTTTATTTTATGGATGTGAAGTACTTTACGATTTTTTTCCATACGGGTACAAAGTGATCCCTCTGCACCTGATGATAAGTGGAGTAGGGTGCAGATGAATGTCGACTGAGGAGACGTGATAGGCCTTTTTATTCCCATCGGTGCATTAGAGACTATCCCGCCCTCACACCCGCCACTATAACTCCTGTAGGTAAGCCAGGATCAGCAGTGGCACGCATTTTATGACACCGAGTGGTGAAGCTCGGCGAGTCTCAGGGAACACTAATCTGTCTTTAACCCGCAACGAAATTAATCAAATAGAAAGATAGGGAGGACTTGGAAATATTAATTGTCCACTTCCCTCCATAGCAAAACGGGCGACAAAAATAATGATCTAAGGAGGTATTTTAACCTCAAGTTCAGAGACGCTTACAACTAGAAAAGCCATTTGTAAAGCACCTCGGATAAAATTAAATGAAAGGGTCCTATCATATGAGCTGTCAAATTTGATTCCAATAATAGGCATGGCAAAAACGCCGGAAAGCACGGAAATTCCGTCTAGTCTCTACAAGGTCCATGTAGTATACAACCCCAGATGTTATTTGCATACTATCCAACATGATGTTGCGCTCATCATGCCAAAGACCACACTCCCAAAGTACGTGATGTGCAGATTGTTCATATACGTAACCAGGTGTAGAGCATGGGCACACAGGTTAACCAGCCTAAATGAAAATAGTTTGCCCTTAAAATTACCGTGGCCGGTAAGTAATTGCGATACACAATGATCTATTTCTAGCCAAGTTTTATTTAGGCGATCGCGAACGCACGGAAAGTATTTATATAAATGACGCCCTTTCGATGATACGTCCCACCGATATTGTCATTCGTTTAACAGCTCATTGTGTACATCAGTCTGCGGTTTAAATAATGTATTGATTTTTAAAAGCTCACGCGCTGTAAGTAACCTTTTGTCCATATCCTCTCTAGTGGAGAAATACATAGCGGCACGACGCTGTACCTCCAAATCGACTGGGAGTACGCCCGCAAGGACAGGCAAAGCTTCCGTACTAACTGTTCTATACGCCTTACACAAGAATATCAACGCCAGACGTTGACTTTGGAGCAGTTTTCTGCGCACTGCACCGATAGTATCGGCCCATACAGGTGACCCGTATGTAATACATGCTAAGTAAGTCGCTCCATAAATGACTTTGAGTGTAGCGAAAGATAGTCCCCACGTAGAAGTCGATATCCTTGTTAAAGCGTAAAAAATCCTTTTTGATTTTTCTCCAATGTTTCTTATATGTTCCAGAAAAGAAAAATTTCTCTCTAAGATTAACACTAAATAACAAACCGATTCTTTTCTCTTGAGAGTGATATTATTAAATTTAATTCGTGGCGGTGATTTTAATATTCCTTTTAAAAGCAGTTGGAACGTTTTCTACGGTGCGAAGGTAAGGCGGTTTCTTTCACCCCATTCAGATATTAATTGTAAACACGTCTCCGCCAAACTTTCTAGCCCCGATCTACTATTTGACTCTATGAGTAATAGGCCGTCATCCGCATATCCGGTCAAAGTGCACGCCACGGGTAAAGGAATCGAAAGAAAATCATCGAAGCCCAAATTCCATAAATAAGGACCTACAACCGAACCTTGTGGACATCCCATCGTCAGCGGCTTCGACACGGCGTGGTGGCCAAGTTTCAGTTTGGTTGTTCCGTACGAGATGTGTAGATAAGGAAATATATATTCCTATAGCAACCTCGTGTCTTTAACTTGAGAAGTATCATAGACCACCAAGCATTATCGAAGGCACCGGAGATGTCTACGAAGATACCAAGTACATATTTATGTTGCGATGTACTCCCCGTTCTTCTAACCGATATAGCCGCGTCAGTAGTCGACCTACCTATTGTAAAACCGAATTGGTTTTCGGCGCATTAGGGACGGCTGCGGGCATCCTCTGACGGAAATGTCTAAGTTATCGTCCGCAACCGCCCCCTTTTTTTGAAGTGAAAACTTCTTTAGCGGCGTTGAGCACTTTTTGGGATGGGTATAAAATGTTAAACTCGCGTCAGGACACGAGACACTGATCGAAAATGCGTAGGAGGTTTTACCATCCCTTACTAATATGAACCTTAAATACAATGCGTAGAAGCTATAATTCTTAAACGAGCACATTTTTATTTATTTCCCCAACGTTGGTACGGCACGAGTATAAAAGAGCGTAACATTATTTTTACAAATATTGATTTATAAGCAATGAACTGTGTCTCGGTTAATGAAGTATCGATGTCGCAATAACAGCCGCTCATTCAGTTTTATTTTTTCAAGTGGGCAAAGGAAATCGTCCTTTGGCCTTTGCGATCTGGATGTCTACTCATTTGCCCATGTTTTTTTGGTGTATTTTTTGCACAGGGCATTCATGATGCTCTTTAGTTTTCGTAGCATTCATGTAATCAAAGAGTATTATTACGGAAAATAATAATGCTCTTTGCTCCTTAGCTCTTTAGTTTCATAATTTTCTTTTGCTTTTACCTTTATTTAACCTTTAGTTTTAGTTTTCCACTATGCCTTGCTGATTTTGGGTAATAGTTTTGATAGTTTTGACAGGTCACAATAAGGAGGAGGGTAGTGTACAATCCTTAATGTACCTATCCGATTATCGATTGTTGTTCACCTAGAACTTAGAATTGATAGTACATATTAATATGCTTTGGAAGTACCTACCTAATACATACCGAAAAAATGAGCGTGACCTGTCAAGATTGTCATCCTAGGTGTAACAAGGTACATTGTTTGTGCCTTTGGCGCCCATGACATCACAAAGCGGCCCAACGGAAGACCAGCGCTGGTTTTTATCAGCTTATGCTGAGTTGGGGTCGTTTTTGTAACGAGCAATTTTAATTTTAAGTTTGTAATTCTTATTTTTTAATCTAGCTTGTTACAAATAAATATATTTCTTTCTTTCTTTCTTTCTTTTTTTTGTTGTTTTTTTTAAAGTGACTAAGAAATAGTGAAATTGTCATTTTTGTGTACGATAGCGCGTGCTTGTTATTCTTCTGAGGATAGCGCAATAAATAAATATTGTATATAACCACATAAATGCTAGTACTTTTTACACGCTTTATATTAGCTTCACTTGTATGTTTGTAACTCCTTTGGGCGCGATTTATTTTTAGTGACATCTGTTGGACCATAGTAGAATTACAACTACATTGGCTACTCTTATGCGTAAAAAATCCTACTTGTCACAAGATGGCGCTTTTGTTTTTACTGACATCTGTTGGACAATAGTAGAACAGAACTAAAAAATTAAAATATAAATAATAGTTTAAAACAACTGAAAAACACGCTTTATAGAAAATCCAACTAAAAAATAGAAAAGAAATTTGAATTAAGAATAGTGTAAATAAGAAAAAGTGTATTTTATTGTACAAAAAAGCGTAGGGTGCATGGTGTCAATAGTTATAAATATTTTATTGACAGATAATATGAGTAGAAGTATTATATATCATTTTGATAATAACTTATTTTCTATTTTTTAGTTGGATTTTCTATAAAGCGTGTTTTTTAGTTGTTTTAATATACTGATAAATAAAGCATTTCGTGCGAAATTATTCCCTAACCATTCCAAAATATTGAAAAATGCACAACGTTAATGTTCAAGTTTTTACTTCTGCCGGCACTCCCGGAGTGCAACCCGTTCTTTTTTTTTCGCGGGGAAAAATGCGTTATCGCTACCACCACTGTAGGGAGAGTGGAATGGTTATGTTGGTTTCACCGATCTTACGGCCCAATATCGACACTCGGGAGTATAGCATCATCCGAGCGAGCATTGGACCGAGTCCCTAACAGCATTGGACCGAGTCCCTAACCCTATGTATACACCCTACACCAGCATACCAACCAAAACCCGCGGTGGCCTACTTCGGCGCATATGGGACGGCCCCGGGGTATCTTGTTGCACGAAGATAGCTGCACGGAACCGCCCCTGCGCGGTGCCGCTTGATGCAGCCCGTTAAGGAGAGGTGATAGACCGGCCTGCTTCAATAATATGCTACATATTAGGTTGGGGAAAAAGTTTCTTCGCATTTTATATGAAAATTCAATACTTCTTTTTTCAAAGTTTATTTACATTTAATTACAGTATATATGTGCCATTTTATTCGATGTCTTTCTGCCATTTGTGAGGCAGTGCCATAATCCTGTTGCTGTAGAAATTTTGAAACTTCTGATCAAAAAAATGCGACTACTTGTCGCGTTTTTTTGATCTGGTTTTCTTGATTTGATTGGTTTTGGCAGTCCTCTCTTGATGTTTACCTGACACTGCCTAAAGGATTCTGAAAAGACCTAAACAAGTGGAAATCTGAATGTGCAAGGTAAACATATTCGCATACGTGTTTCGCCTAGTGTAAACACTACTTGGGCGAGATTCGCAAGCGTTGATGCGAGCCTCGAACAAATCGTTCTGTACTGATTTGTACGAGAATCGCCATTCGAAATTTGAATGGCGAGATTTGTACGATTTGTTTACACACGCGGTGACCAAGAAGAGTTTATGGGGCTATGCTTGCTTTCGAGAGGCGACATTCGCACCGTTTGTTAACACTAGGCGATAAATTATCGCATAACAAGAAACTGCCGCTCGTATGCAAAAAACTCTCCTCGTGTAACTTCGGCTTTAAGTTCTCATCATATTACCCAATGCATGAATAATTTGTCAATTCTAACCTCAAATATAAACGATCCCGCTAATTGCCTAGATTTGCCACCATTTTTGTTTTATATCGCGCAATAAAACGAAGGACATTCGGCCCGTCAGCCAACGCGCCTACGTAGGAAAATCTTCCAATTTGAATAATTATCAAACTATTGCGGAGCATGCGAAAACTGATTTATGATAATTTTGATTGATTTTATTGTTCTTGCTACCAAAAATATTAAAATATACAGATAAGTAGTCGTGGGAAGTTATTTAGGTTCTGCCGGTGTAAACTAGATCAAACTGGATGTGCTACAATATGTAACCGGTAGTCTTTATGACGCATATAAAAGCTTAGTGGCGAAAAGTTACTTGAAAAGAAAAGATTCCGGTTTAATTTGCATTCATCTCATCAGACGATACATTCTTTAAGCATCAGACTGTCACCGCAAAAACTACTAGCTACGCCATTTTCTTTGATACTGTGTGAGATGAGACACATCCAGTGACATTGACAATCATATTACCCGACGATTATCAGGCCCGCCACAAGACCTTCGTTGTAGTCTTTACTCTCCAGCTATAATTTATTTTTAATTATGACCCACACTCCCACATGCGAAAGACCTAGTTGGTATTCTAGTAAAATATATAGTTTCTGCATTGTCAACGTCCATGGGCGACGGTGACCACTTGCCATCAGGAGGGCCGTTTGATCGCCGGCCATCGGAAGCAATAAAAAAAAAATTGTTATTTGGAGATCTGTAATACAACTCACAAGTCCTGCTGTCATAACTACATGCATTTATTATTTGTTGTTCCCTCAACTTTGCTACGCTTGTTGAATATTTGAGTAATCGGTCGTATGATCGCGATTGTTTACATTCCGGCCGGATAGTGCGGGTTCGGTTCCTACCGCTGGCCCGGAGCCAAAACAATGACACGACCAACCTCATAACAAACCGCCTTATCAAATACGGTGGCGTCATTGGTGACGAGTACTGAGTGTACTAGTTAGGTAAAATATATGACTCGGTGACATCTGAGAAGACAAAGGCTTAGTCTAAATCTAGGTCACTACATTTGTCATTTCCATTTATTAATTATTCTTTTTACCTACGCTTTTGACACGCATTAATTGCAAATTGGCCCTCTAAATTTCAGTGCAAGTATTTGTGACGCTTTCAGAGTTTGATTTACATCAGATTATAACAAAAGGAGCAGCTTTAAGCGTAATTAGTATTCTCACGATTCGTAAAGGTATTTCATCTAAATTCCAATCCCGTGCAAATCACCTTCTCAGACTGACTGATACTTCAAACTGGTATGCGTATGTGTGGAATTTTATCATGTTCGATGACAGAGGAATTTAAAGCTATATTATCATGGCTTGAGTCATTAACGCAGGTCGCTGGCTGGACATTTAAGGCCGGACACAATAGCCGGTGGCTGCCCGATGGCGATGCAAATCCGTGACGTCATGGACGGTGGACCAAGTGGGCGGCCAGTGTGTTCTGTACACTGCCGTGAAAGTAAGTAAAACGTGGGAAGGTACCGGATATATTCTTTATCCGACTGGGTATATTGGACACATGGTCCGCCATAGTGGCTCGTTCCAAATCGTCTCAGCATTTGGGTCAGGTACATAGGAAGATAGACCTTCTGACGACTGTTATTTTGAAGGAAATAAAGTTAGAGAACCGTGATTGTCACATTTCACCTCTATATTTCATTTCTGGATATATTATGATTTCATGGAAAAGAATTTGCGACTAACTTTTGTGTGTGATAAATTAATCTCCAGATTCTGCACATTTACCATATCGAACCTTCTAATACCTTTTTGGGTATTAGTTATATTATCGCTGTTAAATCCATAAACAAATTTTGATGAAATTTTACAAGTCCTTCTGAACTTTTAGATCCGCTTAGTATGTTTGTCCTACAAAATGTTTTGCCATAGACCGGGCCGCAAGCAATGACTAGTCATAAAATGGGAGACATTTACTATTTTGCGTTGCAAAACTAGCCTTACTAGTAGTAAAAAAGCTGAGATTTCTAGAGCAGTTGCCCAAGAACTGAGACGCAGTACTTTAAAACCTGTTTTTCCTCTAGCTCCTTACTGAACGTGGTTGAATCATAAATTCTATTAATAGTTACATTAAAATACAATATAGTATTTACATCCAATGAAGCGTGTGTGATATGAATGAATAATATTAATTATCTATCAGTATAATTAAACGAGAATATTAGTAAAATTAAAACCGGACGATGAAAACGAAGCAAGAAAATTCATGTCTGGAAGTTGTAATCAAAGTGTGCAATGACTATGGCGATGCCCAGGGTATAGCCTTGATTCGTGTTATGTGGCCTACCTTCCCGGATACAATAAAATAAAAAACGATGTTTAAGATTAAGAGCTTTACACGTAAAAAAATTAACCACTGATTCACCTATTGTTTTGTCACTGATTAGGTATGTGCTGTAAGACGTGATAAAACAGTGATTAGTTTAACTTTGCTTAGGTAATAACGGTTATAGCTGTATCTATCTGTCGTGTCTGTAATATTGAAAATTATATAGAAACTTAATCCTCTTTCAGCGCGGTCGGCTAAACTACTTCAAGGATACAAACATGACGGTATTAGAAACACTAACTCCATACTTTTACATTTGAATAAGATAAGGTCAGCAATGATCAGTGGTTTCCACTAGTATTGATGTAATATGCATTAGTTCACGCGCCGCTTCCTCCATAGTGATGTCATCAGTGTTATTGTAGTTCTATTTTATATATTAACAAAACCTTCGGAATATAATAGATATAAGGCATCAGCACGGGCGAAACACGTATCGACTTTCTACTCGGCTCAATAAATATATTTGTCAACTGCGAGCTGTAATTGTGCAGCAAGGGTTCTTACTACTTCCGATTTACTACTTACTATGTACTTACTATTTTTGATATTATTTGGTAGGTACATACTAGAGAGGACGTAAACAACGGGTTAGGGAAGAAAAGTAGAGAAAAAATATTAAAATATAATGAAAATTACAAAGAAATTAATTCGATAGCATTAGTGTGGCGATTCGAAAATCTACGCCAACTCACATTTTGCAATCTACAGAAAATGGCTCAGATTTTAAAATAAATCGAAGACATTATTCACAAACAAATAAATACATCTCTTTGATTACATAACTTTAAAAGCTATCACAAATCATTCAGCATCACTAATTCAGATATAAAAATCAATAAAAGCATTAGAAACCTGTTTCTTAGAATTTATTCACAAAAACATCATGTAGTACTTAAGTAGTAAGAATAATTTTTCATCTGCCAATATAAAGATAGCTGTTCATGGACGGTCGAAAATATGGTCCGAACTTAGACAATTTGCAAAGTTTTTTATGGTCCACACACACACACATACACACACACTCACGCCTTTTATCCCGAAGGCGTAGGCGGAGGCACAATTAATGCACCCACTTTTCGACGTGCGTATTCCATCCCATGATGTGATAGGGGGCGAGCCTATCGCCATATCGGGCACAAATTCCAGACTCCAGGCTGATACTGAGGAGAAACATCCAATATCACTTTGCCCGACCCGGGGATCAAACCCGAGACCTCAGCATTGCAGTCGTACCGTAATACAAATACGCCATCGAGGCTTTATGGTCCGATCCGGTAAAATGATTTCATGGGCTTTGGTAGGGGTATTACATATAGTGTTGCCTGCAAATATCATTAAAAAAAAACGACTTAAAAAATTGTTACTAGGGTGAAATTTAATTTTAAATTTGTGTAAGGGTTAAGAACAACTTATACAAGAGCATCTTTATTTGCATTTAAGAAAAAATTACATCTATACTAATATTATAAAGCTGAAGAGTTTGTTTGTTTGTTTGAATGCGCTAATCTCAGGAACTACTGGACCGATTTTGAAAATTCTTTCACTAATTGGAAGCTACATTACTCCCGGAAAATCTTTTCCACGCGCAAATGCTAGTAACTTATATAGGTGAAAAATTATACCTAATTGATTAAGGATGCAGGAATCATTGGAATGTTTGGAATTTGGATTATTAATTTCTGTCCTATTGTTTATCGATTTCAAAAGCGGGAAAACTGATTTGATAATATTTTTTAAGTTATCGTAATTTTTGTAACAACTTAAAACAATCAAGTTCCGAGCAGTCATATTGTCAAGCAATAAAAAAACAAAAGCATCTGGCCCTGATCTTATCTCTTTCCGCACGGTACTGTTAATTCGTCTTTCTTCAATATATTCTGTTAGCACTTTAAATGTTTATCGGTATTTGAGATCTGGCCCTTTACGTATACCAGCTAATTAAAATATATTTGTATGGAACAATAACAGTTACCAGTTACGATAATTTTGTAATTCGAAAATTTTTGGATGTAATACTGTGGTTTTGTTTTTTAATACATCAATGGGTTTTGGTGACTTTCTTTCAGCTGGATGAAGGTAAGTTTGAATTGTAATTCCATCACGCTAGTCCACTGTCCAACGAAGATAATTAGTCCTTCTGTGGTAGTCTGCTGGTTGGCTTGGTGTAATATTGGATTTTTTGAGTACTTATTCGAAATTTGTAAATAAATGGCCTGTAATGATTATAAAATTGAGCAGTGTTTGTGAAAGAAAATTGCTTAAAAATCCCATTGACCTCTCTTATAGAACTAATAAAGTTATCTCTTAGCGCTGACCTATCCCAACTTCTCATCAAGAAGTTTTTGGGAATTTAGGAGCTAGAAATAAGAAAGGTATTGCGAATCGATTGTAAAGACCTTTCAAAGATCAACTTTAGGGTTTTGAAGACGACTTAGCACCACAAGTAGACTTCCTCCCGTAAATTCCTATGGTTTCCTGTTTATTTTCCTGGTAGTTAGAATGATAGGGTGGTTAGTTTAGGGAATGCTGGCATTTATAATAGTGGTGAGTGACCAATTTACCATTGCCGCCATATATTCTTCTTTGTGTAACATATCAACATTAAATTGCTTTGCCAAAAATCACATGACGTAAACCAATAAATATTTTTTCAACGCATCTGAAAAAGTGCAGCTACAACTTTATAACGTTTTGCATTTTTAAGAAGAAAGATTTGGCGCAGCGATTTCTCCAGCGCTGATAACGAGCAGATCTCCCAAACCCTTTGTTCCAGTGATTTATCTCTCTTCCTCGCCGTTAATAACATTTAACTTATATCGCTGCCAATAAATTTCACTTGCTCGTTGAGCCGGCCGGTTCCGTTGCAACTTTGACCACAATACACTCTCTAGAGGCTTGCACTGCAGACTATCGCGGCGCCATCGTCTCTATTGTCTCTGCAGATTACTCGGTACTTATTATTTTAAATCAATCGGTTACGATATGAACCATTCATCTTTATTAACGGCTATTCATCGCCATCTGATTGTAGCTTTCTTTACCTTTTGTTCTTGAATGACCTCGGAGTGAACTGATTCGAAAATGCTCCATCAAACATATGGCACAAGCTTTTAAAATTTAAATTTTAGACGCATTGACTAATTGGATTCGGGCGTGTAGTGTCGCCGGCTGAGCATCGTTTTCTCGGGACGTAATTTTTATCTTTGGCCTCGAGTTGCTGCGCGCACGGCGACCCGCGCTGAGGGATGAGGGAAGCGCGCGCGCATCCTGCGCCGGAGGAACAAGGCGCAAGCCTGCCAGCCGGTCTGCGAGGCGCTTGCGCTCGCGCATTCAGTGATCGCTCGGACGCCGCACGCGCCGCACGCCGCCGCGCTGTCGACAACCGCTAGCAACTTAACGCGAAAAAAAACTGTATCGACCCCGAGTGACCCCAAAAAGTGCATAGCCGAGCGGTCGACACGAACGAAACGACTTCGCGAAGAGACGATACTTAACATCACTAACCCGACGCTTCGCAATAACACGCGTGGGCTTAAACCTGTAAATATTAACGTTGAGGTGGTAAAAAACTGTGCACTTTAAGGATAGAAAAGTTTAAATGGTAACGGGCGGCAAGCAGTAGCGGCCCACGGCTGACCCTTCTGTGCAGGTGAGTCAAATGTTATGTGAATCAAGTGAAGCTCAGCTGAGCGTCGATTGTCTCACTAGGTTTTTTGACAGTTGTTTTTAAACGTGTCAACGCATAAATTAAGCATAAACAGCCTACGATGATCTCTATTACCAACGTTTAAGGAGTAGATTCGTGAAAACATGAAGTTGAGTAACGTATCCTCGGATGCTTAGGTGGTGAGTGTTTGCCGGCTCGCGGGGAGTATTCATATTATGTATTTCGCTCTGCATTGTTATCTATAAGACAATTCATCGATCGGGTTTCGTGTGGAGTGCTTTGTTTGCACATATGGCGGGTATATTGTTGCGTCCCGAGGTGTCTGAAACGCTTGGCCTTAAGCGAGTGATAATCTCTTTACGGAGAGGTAACATAGATATGTAAATCGTTACTTGTTATGTATGTTATTGTCCTTTCTAGCGGACATATCTCTTAAAGTAAATATTTTATATTCTACGTAATACGTAGGTAGGTATTTACTAGCTACGCTGCAAGATGCGGCTTCGTCTTCAATCTAATGACAGGGGAAGATATTGTAATTGTTTATTAATATCTACTAAATAAAGGTAATATTATGGGTTTATAATGGATAAAAAATTATTATAATATTTATATTAGATAGTACCTATCTACCTTTCTCTACGATTGTATCTTCAATCTTTTTTTGAAATTTTCTAACTACCCTGTTTTTAAATTAATATAGTTTAATGGCATAACAAGTAGGTGCTTCTTTTTAATTATAGTTAAAAATGATAATTTAATATATTTTTCATAAGATTTAATCTACTTAAACTAAACATAATATCTAAGTTACATTGTTATTAAAGCAAGTCAGAAAGAAGTATTCTCACTTTGTAAATCGAAATAGAGATAGTTCATAGTAGGTACTGATAAGCTCAACCCTGTAAAAACCTTTAAAGTATTAGGATTTATGAAGCATGGGTTTACGAGATATTCTAGTAAACTGTCACTTGTCAATCAAATCAAATCAAATCAAATCAAATTCTTTATTTGTAAGCATAGGTAGTTTACAGGTGTTATTGAATAAGTACATAATATTTTGTTCACTATGCTTTGCCGTTGCGTCAGCATACAAATATATTAGTTTTATGTTGACTATTACATCACATAAAGTCATTTAAATAATAAACTAAACTAAACTAAACTAAACTAAAATACTAAACTTTTTTTATTCGTAAGTTCAGTAACTGTTTGAAATGATCGAGGCTTAACACTTTTACTTCAAGTTAAAACTTGAAACAAAGTTGATAATCATGACCCAATAAGCGAATATTCGTAACATCCAGTTACGAGAATAGAACCCGCGACCAGTCGGTGATGCATCGGGTACAGTTTTCCTTCAAACCAGTTTAGCGAGTCCAAGAATTCATCGCAACAAATGATTCATAATATTAGTAATCAATTTTAATGAACCAAGAATTTATTCATTTTTTATAATTTGGATGTGATTTATGGGGAAGAGACCTAACTATTTTTAGTACAAAAATGTGCCTGACATAAGTAAGGAATTATTGATGTGATTTTGAAATAAGAAATCGTTAGAGTAGTAAGATTCTAAAATATGGACTCAAGTGTAACTTTCCGGATTCTAAGGTTTATTTATAACGGCTAACTTAATTAGTCTTTTTTTTTTTTATAGCATTGAATGACGAGACGAGCATGTCGTTCGCCTGATGGTAAGCGATACGACCACCCATAAACAGTAGCAACACCATCCAGCACCTTGACTTTCAAAGTACTGTGTGGCATTCCACTGCGCTCGTCGTCCTGAGACACAAGATGTTAAGTCTCATTATGTCCAGTAGTTATACTGGCTACAATGTCCTTCAAACCGAAACACAACAGTGCATGCACATTGTTGCTTGGCGGTAGAAATAGACATTGCGGTGGTACCCACCCAGATGGCCTCTTACATAATGAGAGACCTACCACCAGTACCAGTTACCTCCTGATTTAAGATAGAATGATATTTGGAATGTTATTTCTATCTAATTTCACCGGCAGCATCCAATATATATATATAAATATCCAATCTACTGTATTCGGTCGCGTAAAATATGTTCAATGATGTGATCTTAGAATAATAACACAATGCGTACCGGGTATATTGACTTTATACCCTAGGTCTATACCTGTTATCTTCTTTTTTAGTTAATTGTTTTATTTACCATAAATTAATTTATTATTATGCGTTGGGTAGACTCAACGTATGTGCAGCTAATCGTCACGGGTGCGAATGTTTTTGTGATGAAATTCACCCACAGCTACAGACTACCCACTGACACAATTAATAAGAAAAATTGTAAACTTTGTTTTTGTTCTTGTCTATTTTTATTATTTTCTGGTTTGTTGTTAATTATTACTTATTTTTTTTTTGTTTATGCTTCCAGTTTGTTTACCGACTGGACATCCGTGCGACACTTGGGCTTCTCATTGAAAACCAGCGCTGCAGCTGTATTGCAGCAGCATTAAGCTGAATGAGTAGCCCATTGTTGGCACATTAATTTAATTGTATTAAAAAAAAAAAAAACTTTATAACTGCATTTTGTGCCAACAATAAAACTCTTTTTCTTTCTTTCTTCTTTCTTTCAGTGAAGTCGTCAGTCCTGCCTCTAGTCGTTAAATAGTCATTATGTCGTTCGATTAGAAAAGCGTTAACATTTTATTAGCAAAACTCAAAAACAAATCTATAAATAGGCCCGTATTATGTTGTCCCTCTTATTAAACGAACTGCGTCAAACAGAAAATCGTTTTTATTTGATAAAATTAGTAACGAAATTGTAGTTTTTGGGACAAGATTTTCAGTATCTTTACGAATATGCATTGCAATTTTTACCTTGCACATTTGTAGTCTACCTTCACAAATCACAATGCAGACCACGATATCAGAAAACTGAAAACCATAAATTAGTATAATTTCGGGTTCTATTGTTGCTACGAACGATAAACCATATTATAATTTTGATATGAATATTTATAACCTTTACCACAATGCAGGACAATTTATATGAATAAGTTCCAGTGACGCGTGATGTGTCATCGCCTCTTTGAAGCCCATGTATTTATGTTGAACAATGTTTATGGAATTTGCCAATTTGGTTTCGGTGATGTGATTGGCAGTTGATATCCACGTTACAGGCCTCGTATTTTTAGAGTGGGCACGAGATTATGAGCCTTAATAATGAGCATTAATTAGCGATTATGCTTATCTGCGGTTATTATAAAATTCTTCAGGACTCAAAAATTTTAAAGTTAGTAAGGAAGAATGTAGCAATATAATATAAGTTAAACCACCATAGCAGCCCTGTATTATATACTGCCCACTGCTGACCACGGGCCTCCTCTACAACTGAGAGGGTTTAGGCCTTAGTCCACCACGCTGGCCTAGTGCGGGTTGTCATACTTCACATACCTTCGAAATTCCTCACGATGTTTTCCTTCACCGTTAAAGCGAGCGATAATTCACAAAGAATACACACATCAATTTTTAGAAAAGTCAGAGGTGCATGCCCTTGGGTTTTGAACCTACGGACATTCGTCTCAGCAGTCCGTTCCACTCCCAACTAGGCTATCCCCGCTTAAGTTAAACACAGATTAATAAAGTCTTTTATGAGTGAATAAATTCTCTAAACCCATAATGTTTGTTCGTAACAGGGTGTTAGTGGGACTTCTGAGTGTATTTTATAGCGCATTATGATATTTTTTCTTGATTAAAAGTAACCTATATCATATGATGTTAATATAGAACATGGTCTGTGTGCCAAAATTCATTCAAATCCGTTCAGCGGTTTCTGCGTTTACTTCTAGTTCTAACAAAGATCCGCACAGTGAAACATCTTCGCAAGCTTTCGCATTTATAATATTAGTAAACAGTCAATTAAGATACTCAATTGTATTAAAACTTTTAAATGGCTTGCATAATACTATCGTGAACCGTCCTTCTAAAACCTTCTTCAAACACAATTAATCTAAGCCAAATGACAAGTACAAGAAACATTAAGGCCTTCCCATTGTATTGGAGTTAAAAATATCATCACGACCGTGTCGGTCACGGCACGAGCAGAGAGAAAAGCGCGGGTACAGCGCAGAGGCTTGCATTATGCGAAACTCGTAAGACTGGTCGGGCCGACTCGCTGGGGCAGTTTTTGTTATATCATTCTATATATTGCGTTTATTTCCCACGCGCTCGTGAAGACCACTGTCTTTGTTCTTGCGATTTAGGGTTTATGGCTAGGTTTGAGACGAAGGATCTGGGATGGAATTTTGTCAAAGTTTCAAATAGCGTTACTGGATTGGAACGGAATACTGACTCAGGGGTCGTGTTCCAAGGCAAATACAAGTTCCAAGAGGAAGCCTAAGCTTTTGAAGTCAATAAAGTTACGAAGTCGGTTTGACGCCATTAGTAGTGGAGACCCGTACCTAGAAGAGGGATCTTTTTAGATGGGTAACTGAATGGCAATATCAGTAAAGAGTCACTTCAAAATAAAAACGATGGTCAGGGGTAACAAATGATTCAAACAATTCAAATTCAAATTCAAATTCAAATCGTTTATTCAGTAATTAGGCCCCTAAGGGCACTTTTACACGTCATTTTTTTACAATATTTTATCATCTAAAGGATTCTACCAGTGCTTCGGAAAAGCCCACTGACCTGAGAAGAAGCACCAAGAAACTCAGCGTAGGTCTTTTATTGTTATATTTTTTATATATATATTTTACAAATTGCAAGTAACAATATAAATTCAATTATTACTTATGTCAAAAAAAAAAAAAACAAAACAATATATAACATATAAACAATCAAATTATAAAACATGAGTGAATCCGAGCAACTTAATCCCAAGCATTTGTATCCTCCAGATAATCGCAAATACGATAGTAAGCTTTTTTACAGAGGCGGTCTTTTATAGTGATTTTAATTTTTTTTATTGGTAGTTTTACAATATGCTTAGGAAGTTTATTGAAGAAGCGTACACATTGACCAACAAAAGTATTACTAATTTTATGGAGACGAGTAGCATGTATCACATATTTATGTTTATTCCTAGTATTTATATTATGAATATCGCATATTTGATCAAAATGTGCGATATTTTTCCTCATATACAATAGATTTTCATAAATGTATTGCGATATTACGGTAAGAATGTTTATCTCTTTAAACTTTTCTCTAAGAGAAACACGGGGTCCAAGACAATAAATAGCTCTAATAGCTCTCTTTTGTAACACAAATACTGAATTAATATCTGCTGCATTTCCCCAAAGAAGAATCCCATACGACAAAATGCTATGAAAATAACTGAAATAAACAATTCTTGCCGTTTCTACATCAGTCAGACGCCTTATTTTTCTGACTGCATAAGCCGCTGAACTTAGTCTACCTGCTAACTTTGCTATATGCGGTCCCCACTGGAGTTTCGCGTCTAGTGTGATGCCCAAAAAGGTAGTAGACGCAACAGGATCCAACTCTTCACCATTTATTTATACATTGGTTTTTACTATTTTTACATTGGGCATAGTAAATTTAATGCATTTAGTTTTTTTAGCATTTAATAATAAGTTGTTTAAATTAAACCAATGCACAACTTTACGGAGAGCATCGTTCACGTCGTCATAATTTAGTAACTTTCTTTTGATTTTAAATATTAATGATGTATCATCGGCGAACAATACAATCTCGTGATTATCCCTTACGTAGTAAGGTAAGTCATTTATATATACAAGAAATAGAAATGGTCCCAGAATTGAACCCTGCGGAACTCCCATGGTAACCGCAGCTCCTGTTGAGATTTTTCCATTAATATCAACCCTCTGAATTCTATTATTCAAATAAGATCTCAGAAGATTGAGAGCCGTGTTTCGCACGCCATAATGGTGTAATTTCCTGACTAGAGTGTCATGATTTACACAGTCAAATGCCTTAGACAAGTCGCAGAAGACGCCAAGAGCATCATGCGACTCCTCCCAGGCCTCAAATATATTTTTCAAGAGATCAACCCCAGCATCAATGGTGGACCGACCCCTCGTAAATCCAAACTGCTTCCTGTGAAGTAAGTTATTGTTGTCAAAATGTCTCAATAGCTGATTAAGAATAATTTTTCGAATAACTTACTCAATGTGGGTAATACCGAGACAGGTCGGAAGTTCGAAGGATCCGCCATATCACCAGCCTTGAAGAGCGGTATAACCCTGCTTTGTTTCATCAAGTCAGGAAATACACCTGTTGCGACGCAACCATTAAAAACCGCAGCTAGGTGGGGTGCAATTACTTCAATAATAGACGATACGTTTTTAACTGAAATTCCCCATAGATCAGCGGTCTTTTTCTGGTTAATACATTTAAATGTCTTTAATATATCTTGCGCATTGATAGGTGTAAAATGAAAAAGTATGTCGCATTGAGGCACATTGCCTTTAAGCAGCAACTCAGCTGACGTGGAAGAAGACTGAAGATGTTGGGTAGTCTGTAACGCTACGTCAGTGAAAAAATTTTCAAAAGCAGTTGCTACTTCCAGGTCTGCTGTTACATGTTCAGAATTAATATTAAGATTAAATTCCTGGTTGCGTGCCTTTTGCCTACCTGATTCTGTATTTATAATGTTCCAGGTGGTCTGAATCTTATTTGTAGCTGATTTAATTTTATTTCTTATATATAATGACTTGGCAGCGGAACAGGCTCTTTTAAAAATCTTAGAATATTTTTTTACATGTTCTTTGAAAGAGGGCCGTTGGTTGTAAGCTCTTTCCGAATATAAACTATATAGTTTATTTCTACTCTTAATAATACCAGCGGTTGCCCATTCGTTAAAAACAAGTCTATTATTAATTACTAATTTCTTACTAGTGAAGATTTTTTCAAATTCACACTTTATCAAATCAAAAAGGGAAGTATATAATTTGTCTGGATCATTTTGTAAGGGCAACCCAGGTAGACATATTATCATGTTTCTCTTAAAACGGTTCATGCGGCTTATATTACAAGGAACAAATTGAATATGTTTTCCTTGAACCTTGTTTTTATTACTAGTAAATGATATTAATTGGCCACAATGGTCAGAATCTATTAAATTTATTACTGCCTTGTATTTCACCAGTGAATCGTAAAAAATCGACGCAGCTACACATAGCAGCATAGGAACAAGTATAAAAACAAAGTATTACGTAAGAAGAAATACATCGTGAAGGGCAGCGCTGAGTCAAGAGAAATGCAAATGCGCATGAATAAGGCATGCGGGGCGACGGGCAATTAATCGCTGAATAATTGGCGCAGGATATAGGAAAGGCAATAACTGCCGACCACACGAGAATAAATACATCTCGGATCATGCGTCTATTGATTTATTATTGTGGAGAAAGGTTAATAATATAGCTACAGTATACGGTAGTCTACGGTAAATTTTCTATTTTGCGTTTTTATTAAGGGCAAATAACAAGTTATCAAGTGCGTTCAATTATAACCCAGTTGAATACACAAGTAGAAATTCGATTTGACCTGCCGATATTATCCGGATGTCCCCCGAAACGCAATTAACAACTTGGCTATATCTACGTTCTCACAAGCATATTTTATTAATTGCAGTGGATCGTGTCTCGTGGGCACGCGTGGTATCAATGTATCGGCAGCCATTGTTTGCTCGAGCACGCCCTGTTTACTGTTTAATGTTTACTCCTCAAATACGTGACATGTCTCCGATATTGTGGAAGCAATCGAGATGGTGTCTTAATACACCCAATAATTAATGTTAGTTAGTATTTTAACTAATAACAGTTTTGCCACTGATAGACCTGTCTTTGGCAGACTTTTTGTCAACAAGTCGTGTGCTATGAAGATATTATGAGAATGCACTCGCTATGATGACGTGACATAGTTTATCTTTCCAAAAATGTCTTGTTGATAGTGGTGCCATTTAATAGGTCATCAGTCAGCAGCAGCTCGTACATTAAATATTTTAGTCAGAGATAAAACACCGGTTAAGTTAACGGTTAGATAAGAATCGAGGAAACAACCAAAAAAATATCATTAAATCGATAACATTAAAGACTCAAAAATACAGTTTAAAATCTAGACACAGTATAAAATTGTCCAATTGACACATTGAACAAGAGCGTTACCCTCGCAGGCGGCGGTTTGTTGACGATTTTCATTAGTCCTCGAAATTGTTGGCTAGACACTTGTGCCTAGATTGTTTCTATGCTAACTAGGAGCGGGAGGGGAGGTTGGCATTCTTTCATTCTATGCTGAGGTCACCGGCTTGCTATGTTTATTTAGTCCTATGACGTGATAGGCCTATCGCGGTGTTGAACGCAAGCCCGGGCAGTTCTGATATATCTTTTGATCTAGCGTAGGTATTTTTCCAACTGTAACAATTAAGTTCGTTGCTCCAGTTAGTCCAGTCATTTTAGTAAGTTCACCTCGAAATTTTAGATACCCAGCTAAATATAGTGTATAACCTTGTATTTTGGCATTCCAAAAGTTGTCTCAAAACCTACATAATATGGTAGGGTGTACACGTCTATTAAAATTTCAGGTCAAAGTTTCAGTCACAAAAATCGATTTTTTTGCTTATTTTTTGCAAATATCTCATTTCCTATGGGTTTTTCATTATTTGTATTTATTATCAATATTGTAGAGAATTAAATTCCCTACAACTTTTGTTTCAAAAAATCTTTTATACGTATAATTGTTTTCGAGATAGATAAGAGGGCGGAGAGCGCGCGGTTAAAGCATAATTTAAGGTCAACCGGTATAGTCCCGGTTAAAACACGCTATATAAAATTTATTAATTATTGATAAATAACTAATTAATAATTATTTTCATTTGTTATCAACTATTACATTATATTTAATCTTTTTTTTCATCAATTGAATCTGTCTATTCAATAATACTTACAACCGATTCCTAAAATTAAAAAATAATTAAGGGACAGACTTTAAGTACATTTTAATTATATTCTCATTTCCACTAATTATAATTTAAGTAGACAATAATGGAGTACATATTCTTTAAACTCCGTAAACTCTTAAATTCTTTCATAACATTAAAAATTATACTAGATAAATTTCGATTGAATCTCTGTGTGCCTAATTTCCTCCAAATCTGTTCAGCGATATTGCACTAACAAACATCCAATTTCTAATGCTTTCACAAACTTTTGCATTCATTATATTAGTAAGGATGGATAGATCAGTTATTTCTTTCCTGAATATTATAATAAACAAACAGCTGCAAGTTGTTGTACGTTTAGTGGGTTAATGAGTGGGAAGCGGCGGGCAGCGAGTTCAATTAAAGCTACATCTAGCCGGTTCTTGTTTACCAACATTCGACGGGCTTCTCTAAACCGATGCCATATTCGGGCAATGTTAATGTAATGTACCCACTTTTTAATTATCATCATGTTTTTGAAACTAGTAATGCCCTACATGGCTAAACCATTTTAGGGACGGAATAATAAAATGTAAGTAAAGAATACCTTCCTTTCACCCATTACAAAAAACAAAAACACACTCCTTAGCGAAGGGAAGGGTTGTGAAGGAATGTATTCCGTCCTAGGTTGTGATGGGGCGCGAGCTTATCGCCATATCGGGCATAAATTCCAGACTCCGGGCTGATACTGAGCAGAAAAACCAATTATATTTTTTCCCGATTCGGGATTCGAACCCGGGCCTCAGGGAAATGTACTGCGCACGCAATTCAACTACGCCATAAAGGTACCCATCCCAGTCACCCATATAAAGCCCTTTGAAGGACAGAAGGTGTAGTTTTTACCTGACTGCGAAAGAAGGAGGGTTATGTTTTTGTAATACTTTTCTGAACGTTAATAAGGAACACGTGTTTACATGCGCAAGTGCTATCGTAAAGTGTCTGTGTGAAAAATCACAGTTTTATGAGGTTTTATTGTGCATATCGATGTTATCAGTGCAGTGGTTAATCCGAACATCCCACGCCCGTCAGCCTCCGGTATCTCCTGCTGATCGTGTGATAACGCCCTGCAGGGTTATCACTACCGATGCACTGCTTCTGAGATCACATTTCAACTCGATTACGAAAATAAAACAAGGGTAATTTAAATGTTTTGTTTCTTATGTAGAATAGTTGAGATGGTAAATATTTTTTATTGATTTTGATGATGATTGATTTGAATTAAAGCTGTTATAACGGAATTGAGGTAGGGTTGTCACAAATGCACTAATTATAATAAAGATGTACCTTTCTAAAGTGCTGATGGAGACCAACATGGGGTTTTTAATCGGTAAAAATCCGACACATATCCCCTCTTCCTTGAATAAGCACGACCTAAGGCCTCCAAGATGATTTTCCTCATGAAAAGAAAAGTATGGTTCGTAAGTTTTATATAAAAACCTAGGCAATATAGAATTACGCCTCATTAAAATGGCTGTTAGTGTTAATTATCACAGTAATTAAATAACTATGCATCTGGAATTCGAGAGACAGATCAATGCGTTTATTCACGACTAGACTTCGCTCGCGGCTGCGCCCGCGTGAATAAGATTTTCCGGGATAAAAATATTTTCCCGGCATAAAAAATAGCCTATGTGTTAATCCAGGACATGATCTACCCGTGTGCCAAATTTCATCGAAATCCGTTCAGTAGTTTTTGAGTTTATTCGTTACAAACATACTTACATACAAATCTTTCCTCTTTATAATATTAGTATAGATACACCTCAAATACACGGAAAATAATCAGTGTTATTACTTACCGTTTTTGCGAACAGCTTGTTTTATTAATTAATAACTTTTCCTATTAATTGTGACATCTATATGAGCGGTCATTATCCAGAATGGGCATTGGGCATCCCACTGATTCGTTCAAATCTGCATTTAGTAAGGTAGTTAGCGTGTTTTTGTGTAAACTTAAATAAAAATGTGTAGTTTTCTACGAAAGACATTCGTTGTATTTTGTGAAATATTTGAATCCATTACTACGACTAAAACAGGGTTAACAAATAAAATAATATGAAAAATATCCAAACTACTTCCAAGCAATTTCATCCCACTCATTCATGACCTTGAGCCACATGCACTAATTTGTGGGTCATGTGGGAACCCTGGTAGCTAGACCGAGACGCACTGATAGGATTATAATCGAAAACGGTCCGTGACGTCATTGTCACTGGTCGCAGTACCGAGTTAACTGCGCGTCGATTTGCAAGGTGGAAAACAAGCTGGGTTTACATGCAGCGGTTTTTTAATTCAAAACATCGTTTTTAATAAATTTTGTATAAGATAGGAATAAGCGAACAAAAAACATTGAGATTCATGAAAAAAAAACACGAAAATAAAAATGGGTTAATTTTAAAAACAACTAGATTTTTTTTATCTAAAAGTGCCATATAAGTTTCCAAAAAAAGACATGTTACATATGACAATATTTCCAACAGGGTAAAAACAGTCCAAATAAATCATTACGCATAGTGGATTATTGCAGTATTGTGTATGTTTATGTACAGTGATGATCTTTTCAATAAAAAAAAACCGCCATTGAAAAATAGAGGAAATAAATCAGTCGTCATATAAGCTAATAGTCGGGATGCGTGGGCGCACATCAAGTGATTGTATCATCTAGCCACCCCCGCGCACTGAGCTCGCAGTCTCGCAGCCGAGCCGTCTCGCACTCTGCCACCTGCTACCTGCCACCTGCTCGCCACCACCACTTCTTTGCACGTAGTGGTGAGTTTTGTTTATTGTTCAAGTGTTTGTGTTGAAATTTTAAGTGATTTTTTGTGTTTTTTGTTTTTGGTAGTGTGGTTGTTTTGGTTTAGAAGGTAGGTTTCATAAAAATAAATTTTATTTTATTTTTGTTTAGTTTTGCTTAAATACAAGTTGCGAAATAAGTTTTAATATTATTTATGTTGGGTGCACTTTTTGTTCCATGCTAAAAATAAACAAATGACATTCCTAACTAATTTTTCTTCGAAAAAATACAAGGAATTCATGATGATAGTAACGTGGCCCTATGTTAATTATGAGTCAGTACATTCACTCTTTTGCTTCAAATGATAAAGCAAAATTAATCCAAATTATTTTTTGGTTTTTCAAGCACCTCTATAATTATTTCAATTTGAAAAAAAAAAAAAAAACGTTCGATCATCTCCAACATGTCGCCGATTGGTATAAGTAATGTTTATAAATGGCAATGGTTGTTTTGATTAATAAATAATAATAAAAACGAATCCCTCCAAAATGATTATCTTGTTCAAAAACTATAACAATTTACATAAATTAAATTAAAGCGACTGTAATGTCAAAATAACAACCTTTTTCATTGAAATGATTATTTGGACGGCACCAATACCCAAAAACAATTACTTTTATCTGTCTGTTTGTATGGGATAATCTTAGAACTGGCTGAGACGATTTTTATGGGACTTTCGTTAACATATAAGGTGAATTTATAAGTAGTAACTCCGGGTACTTTTTATCCCAAAACTATTTCAGAGTTGGATAAATCCTTGAAAATTAGGCATTACCCCTTATTTTGGTAACGATGTCATTAGCAGACAGTTTATAGTCAAAGAGTGATGTATCCAAATTTTTATCCGATAAATACAACATATCTATGGCATTTTTATTCCTGTAAAAGACTTTAACGCGAATAGACTTGCGAGTAAAAGCCTGTCTTGTTATGACGTGGCTGAGGATGTAATTTAATTAGTGTCACGGCACAGCGCGGCGTGATCTCGCGCCGGCCGCGTCCAGCTATGAAGCGATCAGCGATGGTCATACAGGTAGATGGTAAATACAGCGACACCAACTATCTTTCACTTGAGTGGTGCCTTTAGAATCCTTTGAGAGCAGATAGGGTAGGCATGAATTGGTCCAAGGTCAGCGTCAATTGATTTATGAATTTGGAATAATTTTATAAATTTCCTTAATTTACATCCATCGGTAATTTATATTAGAAAATCTCAAATATTTTTAATAATCGATACGATTCTGAAACTTTCTCTAAATCATATCCTTCGCGAGAGGGGCTTATTTTCAAAACCAGCAATACACCAACATTTCTGCTATATCTAAATATTAATATTTATTCCAGTAATGACCCAGGTGCCCCGTACTATACAAAATTCTTCTCACTCATCTGTCAGGCGCACTGTCGGACTGTTTGTATGTCCTTAAAACCCGTATATTGTACCTGCGAGCGCCGTGTTGCCCAGTAATGTTCGCATTTTCCTCCTAATGTATTTGTGACCATTGATAACACTATATTGTTTACCTTTAATTTTATGTCCTGTGAGTATTTTTGAATTATGATTGGTTTTTCCTCGTAGATGTAGTGTCACCTTCCCAATACCTAGGCCTTTAAAAGATGGTGGGGTATTTTAAGGTAGCGATCACTTCTGTTTACAACTCGGCTGGGCGGCTTTCGGACGGTTAAAGGACGTATTGCAGTCACGGCGGATTCCACAATGCTTAAAAACTCGTCTTTTTGACCAATGCGTTCTGCCCGCCATGACATACGGCGCCGAGACATGGACGCTCACGTGCGATATTTTACATAAATTGGGTGTGAAACAAAGGGCTATGAAGCTATCTATGCTCGGCATCAAATTACAAGATCGAATCCCTAACAGCGAAATCCGTAGACGAACAAAAGTTTGTGATATCGGAAAATTCGTTATAGGACTCAAATGGAGTTGGGCAGGCCATATAGCCAGACGAAGTGATGACAGGTGGAGTAAGATGCTGACCGAGTGGTGGCCAAGACAAGGCAAAAACAGCGTGGGTCGTCCGGCGGCAAGATGGGTCGACGACATTGTGAGGATCGCGGGTCTAACCTGGATGCGATTGGCTCGAGTCTGAGAAAGGTGGCACGATATGAGAGAGGCCTATACCCAGCAGTGGGACTCTACAAGCTGTGGATGATCACTTGTCATCAGGTGACCAACTACTATGCCAGATTTGTGATAAATATAGACTAGCCCAGATAGTGTTTTAGTTTTTACACATTAAAATTTTGTTTGCTAACTGAATTTTATTGTGTGTGTGTTCTAATAATTTTGCGATTGTGAGTTTGTGAAGATATGTGAATGTTTGTCAGAACTATAGAAGTAAACCAAATCGTTGAATTGAATTTAGATATTTTGGAAATAAGATAGATTGAGTCAGTATCCTAGTGTTAGACCACGTGTAGGGCATGAAAGGCGCGCTATAAACCGTGTAGCCGTGAAGGCTGCCTCACCTACAGTTCACTTAAATCGCACAAATCGACAAATATAATATTAACATGTCGTTGTAGACCATAAAATAGACGCTTGTTGTTTTTTTTTGGAAACTGTTATATTATTTAGTTTATATTCTTATGTAATATTTAGGTACCTATTACCTTGCTCAAGTCTGTCTGTCTGATATTTATTCCCAAATTAAAATAATTCGATTGAAAATAAATTATAATACAGTATGCTAAGCGTAGGTACTACAAGTACAATATTTGTTACAATTGGTTCATTAGTTGCGGAGATAATCACTACAAACAAACGCACAAACATACAAACTGTAGTGCAGCGTAGAGCTATAATTACGTTATTAAGATCTAGGTGGTGTATCAGTTTATGGTTCTTAAATCTTCATAAAGCAAGCTGCTCTTCCATAGCCTTTAAACACAAGCATTAAAGCATATCAAAAAATTAACATTAGATCTGCGGTTTTCTAAAATTGTTGGTATATCTGCATTATTGCAAACTGCAAAATTTGTTTTTTTTTTTATCTTAGCTCGGCAAAGTGACTTCACCGCACCTGATGTCAAGCGAACTGAAGTCCAAAAAAAAATGTCAACCGGCAAGAGATAAGATTATCCCTTAACGGTCGACACAATTATGCCGGCCTTTTTTTTTTTTTTTATCGCGGGGAAAAAACGCTTTATCGCTACCACCACTGGGGGGTGAGTGGAACGGTTATGTTGGTTTCACACAGTCTTACGGCCCAATGTCGACACTCGGGAGTATAGCATCATCCGAGCGAGCATTGGACCGAGGCCCTAACACTATGTACACCCTACACCGGCATACCAACCAAAACCCGCGGTGGCCTTCTTCGGCGCCTACGGGACGGCCCCGGGGTATCTTGTTGCACAAAGATAGCTGCACAGGACCGCCCCAGCGCGATGCCGCATTGCGGCCCCTCTCTAAATGAGGAGGCTGAGAAGCCTCCAAACTCTAAAGCACGCCTTCGGCGTTTACGACTGCGGGAGACCGACTACGCGCATTGTCGTCCACCTCGGAGTCGCTTACATTGAAGTAGTTGAGTGAACAGACCCCCACTGCTCACCCCGCGACTATTGCCAACCCCATTTAGTCGCCTCTTACGACAGGCAGGGGATGCCGTGGCGGAATTCTTTAGATGCCCCCGAACCACAGGGCATGACAATTATAGCGGCCTGCTAATTGCTTCTTCACACTCCGCTTGAAGGACCCCATGTTGTAAGACGGAGGGAACACGTGTGCCGGCAAACTGTTCCACAGCTTAATGGTACGGCATAAGTATGAATTTCCGAACCTTTTGGTACGGGCCAATCATCAAATATCCTTTAGTGGAGACCCTTCATAAATAAATGGCAATGAGCCGCCTGGAATTAAGGCTGGTAACCTTTAAAATTCTGGCGCGAGACTGCAAATCCCACAAAATGTATTTCTGATTGTAACTTGAAATAATGTTCACAAGTAACGGGCAATGTTTTGAGAGTTGTACGAGCAACGCGACTCGATTCCAAGAATCATATCGTACTAACAACTAGTCGTGATCGTAATTCACAAACATACAACGTTTAGTATTTAGCTAGTTATGGTATTAAAATTAGATCACGTGGTACAATATATAGACGGTGGAAAGGACAATTGACAAGCGCCATATATAAAGAATTTTGCTTAGAATTCTAAGCACGTTTTTGGACATGTCCTTTATACTTGCTTCCAGAAACACAGAAAAGTCTGCTGATTCTAAACAAGTATAAAACTCAATTATAGGCCAGGATTGTGTCGTAGGGGCAAGCATTATTATTATATTAGGGACAAGATTAGCTATGACTGAGAATGTGACTGGAAGAACCGCAATGTGGTGAATAGTTTGATTTTGCAACACTTTTTAATTTACCCTATTGGTTATGGATGCAAAGATAGCTTAGTATTCCCAAAGACTTGACGAGATTTAGTCGGTGTCAGAGTACTTCAGAATGGCAGTGGGTATGTGGGATACTCTGATATCTCTTAGTAACGGAATACAGTTCTTCTTACGGCCATTGTCAATAAAAGATTCTTCGACTCGATCCTGAGAATAAACCAATCAAAATGTCATTTGTAAGCATGTCAAAAAAAAAACCTTTGTTCTGAAATCTGATTGGTCCATTTCCGCGAGGGATCAGAAAGCGAATGGGATTGAAAACGGCGGTTAGTGATATTGCTGCTGTTTACGAGCAGCCATGAAATTTACCAGCAGGAACTCATAAAGGTTATTATTAAACTTTTTACTTTTTGTAACTGAATAAATACTAAATGTAAAACAATAAATGCGCACAGGACAAGATGTCCTCTAAGGAATCTCTTTATTTGGCGAAGCAAAAAACTAAAGTTTGTTGGTGGACAGCGTCACCGCCTGTTATGGAAACCGGCTCAGCGCACCGACAGACACACTTCATATTTATGTTTATACTGGCTCGCTCTTTTCGTATAATATATCAGGGCTTCTGATAACATAATTTTATGCAGAACGAATGCATCTCTCAAAGACGTAGGTGGAGAATAGAGATGTAAGTACTGGCATTTCGAGTGACTTGTTTCCGTCCTAAGTTGAGCTGCGAGCTTATATAAATTCCAACCTCTGGCAATTTTTTTACAACTGTATGCCAGGCAATCTTTGCTCGAGTTTGCAATCGAACCCAGAACTTCGCAGTGCACAGCTCAAGGACGCTTCCACTAGATTAATAAGGGAGAATTTAAATTTGTCGTTGTGAAATTAAACCGTACATGCCTTTTTTTTTAATATTTAATTTGAGTTCAGACCTAAGTCGAAATATGTTTAATCTCTTGAGGAGTGTAACTGAGTTACATTACATAACATCTTCAAAAATCCAAGTAGATACACCGTCTTCCCAAGTGTATAAAAATGTACTAAATACCTTCTTCAAATTGGTTCAAACGTCCGTTCCATAAATAGTATATGTTTCGAGGTCACTTAGGTACAAAACAAACAGGCCGCGCTGCGAGGTCCCGGCGCCGGCTCCCGACAAACCTGTTGTGCGGGACGGCGAGCCCGGGACGCGGGACTCGCCTTGTGTAATGCGCATTTCGCCATTTAAATTCCATTTTATAGACCACTTTATAGATTTTTTCTACTCGATTTCGCTAGCATCTTCGGTTGCGTGAACTTCTTTCAAGATAAGAGTTGTACCGTGCGCTTTTCCGGAGTAATAATGATGTATACTACTATTGTATGTAGTATAATATAATAATAGTAATTATCCGTATTACTTATTAGGTATCTGCTTGGAAACGTATAATTATTTCGCCTTTTTCCGCTGAGTGCAGGCACAGGGTTCGGGCTTACTTCTAATGCTCCAGGGTTGCGTCGTAGTACTACTATTTGGCTATGCCTTGTGTAATGTGTATTGAAGTTATGATATTTCTATTGTTTATGGACATTGGCAATGACCTCTCCACGAACATGTCTCTCGTCTCATTAAGCTATAGAAAAAACTTGGTGATTTATGAATGTTGTTTGTTAC
Organism: Sphinx pinastri; assembly: GCA_947568825.1. Taxonomy (NCBI): domain Eukaryota; kingdom Metazoa; phylum Arthropoda; class Insecta; order Lepidoptera; family Sphingidae; genus Sphinx; species Sphinx pinastri. The sequence goes on along the minus strand of OX387628.1, from coordinate 17,526,504 downwards.
AAGCTTTACATTGCCTGTACACTGCAGTCTGTACGGCTTAGAAGGACCTGGTAACGTCGTAATGCAAACATACTTTGTATAAATGACATCACGATTCAGAAATGTTACTAGAAAATGTTTTGGAATTATTCATATGAAATAGACATTTGAAAAATGATTTTTTGTAGCAAGGAATGGCAATGGGAGTTAGGGATTCTGTGTGCGAGATAAAAAACGGATCTTTTATTTGGAATACTAAGATAAATTAGATGTATATCGTCCTTCCAACTACGTGAAAGACCGTCCCTAAAAGAGAAGTAGCACTTTGTAGGTACTTGTCTAGGATAAAAGTAGTCATTCTAATCTGTTCAGCACTTCTAAAAAACCTGAAACATCTTATTTTTTTATTTTTTTTTATTTATTTAGAACAACAAACAGTTACACAATACATCTTACATGGAAAATATAAATTAAATAGTCTAACTTATTGTCTAACCAACACCGTTGTCCCTAGATCAACTCATTATATTGATAATTTGTACCTACCTACACCGCAAAATTTGTAATATTAGGATAAATAAACTGCAGAACCGAAATTATACATAAAAGGGTAAAGTAAGAATAGATAAATCATTACAATTCTGTTGATATTTCTAATATTTTTTTTTATACACGCGAGGTTCATTGTATGACTTCATGAGTCGTCGTATAGGTGCACGCTCACCAGCATTAGTCCGACAGAATTTAGTATAGAATACATCATTAGAATCTCTCAATCTTCATAACTTTCACATTAATATAATATAAATGAATGAGATAATCTTATCTATCAAACACATCTGTATTTGACATTCCAAACCACTCAATATGTCGCACAATACCCAACAATAAATATTTGCCAGTGTGCAAATATTTGTGACCAAGCAGCTTGCATCTGCGCCGTCAAAACAAAATATTATACATACCTAATGAGTTTCTGTGTTTATATCGGCACTAAAGCTAAAGTAACTTCTAAAGAAGTTCAGTTTGAATTTGTTTGTAATGATGATCTCTGGAACTGAAATCGGATTAAAATATTCTTTAACATAGTCCGTGTGTAGTGGCCAGGGCACTACACACCACTCGTTATGTACTATACACACCTACCCCTTTTTTCCCTGAAGGTCTAGGCAAAGGTGCACCCAGGCCACCCACTTTCCACCAACTGTGCTCCCATGAGTGTTAGGAGGCGAGCCTTTCATATCGGCACAAAATTCCAGACTGCGCTGATACTGAGTAGAAAATCCCAAAATCACTGCCTGAGCCAGGCTCTATAGTAGAACGGTGAATAGTAAATACATAGTACTATTTACCACATATATTTTATTACTTTTATTCTTCGGGCCTTAATGCCTACTTAGTTTAGCGCCTAGAGAATATGGACTGCGTATAGGGTGAATCCCGGGCTCGCTTCCATAGCAACACTTTGTGTAGATCTAACATGATTTTGAGATGAAGAGTTTTATTAGGCCGGCGATAATCCTTTCTGCAACAAACTCTGAAAAGTGCAATAATAATAAATGTTATTTTTAAGTGTTTACTGTAGTAGTTAGTTCGAGGTGAGCTTGCGACCGCCTCCGCATGACTCACGATGTTTACGATAGGTAAACACCGGTATCGAACCTTGTTCTTATGCAATGCTGTCAACACTTTGTACAGATGCACTTATCGAATATTAGCTAATGTCACTTGACTAAAAGGGTTCGGCGCTAGATGGCGTTACTTTAAATTTGTCATGTTATGGAGAGGTATTGAGTTTGTTTGTAGAAAGTTATCTTTGGACTATTAAACGAGTTCTAAAAATCCCTTTGTTAATATAAATATACTATCCAGGAAAATTACCAAATATTCTGTTTGTTTAAAATTTTATTCTTGGAATAACGTTCTTGCAAGTGCAGTCTGATTTTTAAAATCTGTAAGAAATACAGATAATAATAAATACATACAAATATGACCCATCATAAATGAATATCATTCTTAAACCTATTTAAGGAAGATGTTTCACGATTTTCCAACACTAGGGCACCGGTGATAATGTTTGCTAAATCACCCTCAGTTTTGTAGTTTAAGCATTATATTAAAATGCATATCTTATTAAGAAACAATAATAGCTTGTTAATTAAATAATTTCGCAATATAAAACCGACTGACATTTTGAAATGCTTTACGAAATAAGAGTTTTAAGCGTACACTTACGACATATTTCTTCATTCAATTAAACTATGAGCGACTTGCCTTGTGATAAGCGCTACATCTGCATAAAAAACAGTATCCCTAGCCGATTTCAGCCACGGCACGGCGGCCAATCTCAACGGACATCAGCCAGGTATGCAGGAGATATTATAGAGCACAAGTGTGTGCGCAATACACAGGTGCACTCGCTATTCCTTCACTCTCATAATCCGGTGAGACGGCAATCCGACCTGACCGGAGAGAGATCAGGCATAGGGCCAACGGGTTTACGTGCTTTCCGAGGCACGGAAGTATCACACTGCCAACTTCTTGACTCCGAGCTGCGACTGAGTAATTTTTAAGATATAAAAACCCAGTCACAATTAAAAACAGTATAACGACTTAAGCACACTACCACAATAATATTTTTGTACATAAGGGTAGCTACACTAACCTACCCAACTCGCGGTAATGTACTCAAGTTTGCCGGATATTATACATAGAACTTCACTTCTCTACACTGGTGACCCTGCGATTATGATATATCCTCCTTCTTCACCCTTCTTGTTACCACAGTTTTTTTGACATCAGTATGTAGGTCTCCAGATGTTAGGTGTTTCTATCGCCTATACATACTCATAATGCCAGAAGAATCATAGGTATATACGCTGCTGATCTGCAAGGAAAGAAAAAGAAATCAGACTAGGGACGCATGTGTGGGTTTCTGAAAATTGTACTCACCAAACCAAACTCTGAGGAAGTAGTCACTTTACGTTTCTTTTCTGCAAGACGCAGGAAATACCTCAGTTATGCTTATTCGTATTTGGCGCTACCAATTTAAAAACAATAACTACAACGAAATTAACCAATTAGAATGATACGGAGATGTTCGTTTATGTCAATCTTCTGTCATATTTTAGATTTTCAATGCCACGAATAAATCTAATGTCATTTCGCTAACTGTCCAATTCCGCACATTGTCTGCAACAGTTGGCCTAAGATCATTTCAATCTAGATTTATTTGTGGATGGCGTCATAGGAAGTGCTTTTTGGTGTTTATTACCTGTGAGTTTGAAGGCCAGTGGGCTGCTGTGCGTCTATAGACAGAACAAATGACATAATTACCGCTTACGAGTCTTTACAAACAACAGTGTAGGTCTACATCCACCCTGTTAACGCGGCATGGTACACTCCAAACTAAATTCTTATGGAGAAACCTGAGTAATGTTTAGGTATTTTCAAGAATGGTGAAACAGCTTCGAAGTCAGGGATCGAACCCGTGCTCTCCGTCTGTGCAGTAGTCTCTCTAGTCTCTCCCTAATTGGCTATCGCTGCTCAACGTGACATAAGCCGAGTTTAATATACCCGACCTTGCATTTTGATCATACTTTTATTTACCATATTTGGTGTACCTACTCCAAAATATTGTATAGCATACTGTTTTTGAAATGACACATGTTAGCTCAAGCTTTTTGCTCAGAAAGGCTAGGCTGTTGTGCTATTACAAATTATCGAAATGCTTATTTGCGTCCCTTGATGACCTCATCAAGGGACGCAAATAAGCAATAGGCAATGGCAATAGGCTTGCATACCTATGCAAGCCTATTGCCATATCAATCAAACCTTGAGAAAATAAAAAAATTATGGCAATAGACAAATTAAGTAAACAATTTCCTTGTCTGGGAATTTGCATAATTATAGACCTGTGCAGCACCATGTGGCTCGACTAAGGTTCCGCGCAGACGTTTCAACTGTTGAACCACATGACAGGACAAATTGCTAAACTGATCCATTTAGTTTAACATGTCAGTTACATAGTAAATTCTGTTTGTATAAAACCGAAATATTGACGGCTTGTAGCTGCCATTTGTATCGTGTGTCTGATGCAAGTGTAGACACCGTGTGCGCGAATCCTAATACACTGCAAGTCACATTGGATACCTATTTTTATTGTTTTCTATGACAATTCGTTCCGGCGCATGAACGGTTATTAGTTATGATATGTTTTTGTGGTGAGAGTGATTTCATATCGATTTCATTCACCAGGTCCGTCGATTAGTCTCAGTCATTCACTTTTATAATCTCACCAAGCTTGTTTCTTTTATTCTGCATGTGTTGGGACGTTGCAAATGAATGCTATTCTTAATTATTTTGTATTGTCATGATGAACGACGTGAACTTTATAAGTTTGTGAGTTTGAAGCGAGTTGATAAGCAATTCTAAAAAATATTTCACTAATTATAAAACTGAAGGTACAATTTTAATTCGAGTTATAAGTTTTATTCCTAGATATACGTGAACGGATATGCAAACAAAAGCTATTTATTACCTACTCTAAAAATTACAAGTGACTTTGGTTTTTATTTAAGAAGGGACATTTATCTACTGTACCTCTAAAAGACGTTTTAGCGCTATATGAAAAATAAATACAGTCTAAATTCTAGATCTCAAGATCACCTCTAAGACCTAACACACATCCTTAGAGGTGCATTGTGGTTTTTTGTGCATCCACTGACACATCCTGCGTTCACAAGGCTGTACCAATATTTGTGCTCATAAATTGTCTATGCCCTTGCAAATGTCAGTATGTTACACGACCTAGCGCAGCCTTTTAGTTTATTTACGTGCAGATTTATGTTTGAGCTGATTTTAATGTAATTTATGTTAATATACAGGTATCTATTTATTGAAATTTACATATTTAAATGACTACAATCTATAAATTATAATTATTTAGTACCATAGAGATGAGCGATATCTTATTTTGATAAGTACATTTCGCTTTAGGCTATTATTTATTGAAGATTTCCAATTTTTTTTATAGGTATCTACTTGTGCTTCCCGGTAAAAAGAAATTAGGTGTCATATTTACACCGAGCAAATTCGTTGGGATATCTCTTACACCAAAAAGTTCGTCCAATTTTTCTATCGCATATATTGTATGAAAAAGCCTTTAAAAACCTTTTATTGAAAAAAATAACAAGTACGTAGTCAGGTTTCAGATTTAAAAGTAAGAAGAATTGTCAATAATACCCCAGTTAAAATATGAAATAACTATAATTGATACTCTACAAAGGTTTTATGTCTCTATTTAGACTTGGAAGTCTTGGAAACTATTTATAAATTGAAACAGTTATATGATTCAAGGCCATAATCACAGTAAATCAAGTTTAATTGTTGTTAAATTGTTAATATCCGCCGCATAAATGACGTAAACTTGTCTCTATTGCGTCTTTTAATGCAAAGGAAATAGTTATTTAATTATACTTACTTGATAAATATATTGACTATCTAAAGGTAAACTAGTCCTAAAAGACTTATGTATCTTTGTTGAAATTAATAAATAATTGCTCCTGGTTTCTGAAATTACACACACACACACTCACGCCCTTTAGCCCCGAAGGGGTAGGCAGAGGCGCAACTAATGCACCCACTTTTCGCCGTGCATATTCCGTCCCATGATATGATAGGGGGCAAGCCTATCGCCATATCGGGCAAAAAATCCAGACCCCGGGCTGATACTGAATAGAAAAACCCAATATCACTTTGCCCGGAGATCGAACCCGAAACCTCAGATTTGCAGTCGTACCGTAATACAATTACGCCACCGGGTCAGTTTCTGAAATATTTTTTTTGGACATTGGTCGGCCCGCGACCAATGTCCCCCTGCGCATGGGCGTGCATTGGGTGTGAAGACCCAGCGCACAAGAATTGCCTCGGGGGGCAGTTTCTGAAATTAGTCGTAAGTAAAGAGTAAAACCATTTATTAGGTAGTGACTAGTGGGACCATGAGATGGTCGAAAACGGTTCTAGGGTGGGCTTGGCCAACTCTGCCTACTTTTATTCCTATAGTAATTCATCTGTCAACTACCCTAATTTTGTTAAATAACTAAAAAGACAATAATGTCCACAGTTCACCTTAACTGTAGTCGAAAAATGTATAACCTATAACCAGACGGTTATAGGTTATACATTTTTCGACTACAGTGCCTATAGATTCGTCTTTATTGGGAGACCCCAATAAAGACGAATCTATAGGCACCTCATAAATGTCAAAATCAGCCCACTAGGAGCAACGCTGAACTGGAGCATAAAATGGATACATACATACAGAGTATACAGACATAGGCTGTTAAAATCATTAGCCTTCCTTCCAAAACAATGAGAATATGTATCCTACAAATCTTTAATAAATGCGCAGCAAAACGAGACATCCGTATAATGACGGCAAATCACTTTCCGTGGACGCCATAACACGTCGCGTCGTGAGATCGTAACCTGAATAAACAAATCGTCGCTCAGTTCTTAGATCGTGGAGAGCGAAAGCCCATCAAAATCTAGCCACGTAGGAAGGGCACGGTGCTAGCCGTCTGTGCTAAAACACAAATCCTGTTTTGACATTTACGATTCATTTTATGCGGTGCTAGAATGTGTTGTTCGAAACCGTCTATAGACGTTAAAGTGTTAGTAAGTAACATTTGTTTATGAAAATATGTCGCACTGTGTTACTTGTTGAAAGACGTAATGCATATGTAAGGACTTAATTTTAATTCTATTTGTAAACATTTTGACACTTATATACCTAGAAAAGATGCAAAGAATCATGCCTTCTTCTTGCATGTTCCCGGAAAATTGCATTTTTGTAATTTTATTACTGAAAAGAACTTTCGTGCGTGCAATTAGCAATACCGCGCTCAAACCTGATAACCTATAATTCGTTTACAATACAATGCCGTCAATAAATTCAGAACGTTAAATCACGTTACACTCGATATTTCTACTTCGTCGCCAACATTTGCATGTTTCAAAAGGAATCGAGCCCACGGCCCGTGGATTTTCCCACACAGATCGTTTGTCACGAATGTTTTTGAATAAGCCCTCTTAAATCCCCGAAAACAATGCAATTACTGGTGGTCCAAGAATTCCAATTTCCACTCCTGTCTAAATATTTATGCACTTTCGTTTCTTCTGGGCAATAATTACTTACCATCGTGTGGCCTGGATGATCCATCCACATTGCTGTTTAGCCTGGTAATGGTACTATGTCGTGAATAGAAAATCTACATCTTTATCAGGTATTTTTTATCGCTTTATCTGAAATCGAACACTGGACTTCGACAGTCAAAAAAACATACCTATGCCAGATCGCCAGCGACTATGATTATTTACAAAACTAAATGTTAGTTGAAAATAGCCAGTAACATTTTAAACACTTTAAATTCCCATACATTGTGATAGGTGCTTAATCTTTGGGTAATGTATGTGTTTCGGGTAAACCCGACCTCCGTCCCATGGTGGCATAGACAACACGTTCGTTAATCGCTAGCACTCACCTTCCACCGAGTACTAATGTAACCACTAGGGCTGTTGCATACGTTTTACAAAACAAAAAAAATGAAGATTATGGTTTAAAAATAAGGAAACATGCTTAATGAAAAACTATTTTTTATTAACTTTAATGTATGAAAGCAAAATCATATATTTCTTTTATACAATAGTTATTAAATGCTGTACTCAAAATAAAATAATAATACAAACATTTTAATTCGTAAAAAATCTACTTTGATGAATATAATTTCGTAGAAACCTGAGGGAACGCTATAACCAGACTAATAGCGAAATATCATTTATTTAACCCAAAAATACCCTTTTTTCATAAAAAATAGTAAAGTTCAAATGATTTAATAGTTGAATGTCTAGCATTCTCGTAAACATAAAAAAAAATGATTTAATAGTTATAAGCGACAACCCTACATTTGTATGTGTGCGTGCATTAATTGCGCCGATAATTCGGGGTGACGCGGTACAACGACCTCTTTACTGCTGCCTTTTCTTTTCTTTCGAATATTTGTATTCCATTCGTGCAGGTTTATCTTGTATTATGTTTTATTATTGACAAATTAAACTCAATGTATTAATGAGGTTGAATTTATTGTCATTCGCCGGTTCTTTATGGCGTGCAGTTAAGTTTGTGAAATAATTAATTTTACAATTATGTATTGTAGATATTTTTAGTTTTGTACTCGAAAAGGTAATTTGGGTCTGTTTTTGCTTGTTGACATATTATTATGTGATCAATAAGTAAGAATATTTTGTAACGTGATAATACGTTAAGATGGACTGAGAAATTTTGGAGAATATTATAACAACAGTAACAACACATAAAAATTTGGATTCCTTATTTCACAAAAGGCAAATAAACAAACATATACATATTATATTATTAGTAAGATGTTCTTGTTATGCTAATAGTTTTTTTTGCCACATAACCCATTAGTGCTGACAAAATAATACAACTCGCGATTTGACGAATGACGGCCGGTGGCTGTGCGTAAACACGACTCCTTCCCTCAACACATCCTTCATAATTCAGTTTAATAAATAGCCATACATTACGGTGACAAATCGTTGTATTTATGCATAGAGTCTGGCTACAGAAAGTTGATACTGAACTTATTTGCAAACTTTTCACATGGCAATACTTTAAGTGTTCCAACGTTCAGAATTTTCCCTTGATGTCACAGTATTTTTAAGGGTTAAAATAAATAAAATGTTATAATAATGAAATATAAACATGAACCTGATTATATAATAACCATTATTGTATTTATCAACTAGGCGTACACAAACTCAACGTAGCTATGAGTTTGTGTACGACATGCAATTTATTGTTTTTTTAAACAATAAAGCAAGAAAACTTTATATCTATATAGAACTATATATTAATACAATTGCTCATTCTAGTAAACAAAAAATGTTTCGAGAATATAATAAATAATAAAATAAAATTCCGGGACTTTTCCCAAAAACGGGGAACCAAAATCGATCAATGGCATCACTAAAATCTAATGTTTACAAGATGGCGCCTTGACGTTGTTGTGTTGAGATTGAGTTAAGTTGTATTTGTTTGGATTTCTGAGTGTTAAAATGAACAAAACTATTAAGAGTGGAGTACGAGAATTATTGTTTCGAATGATGTGTAAATTTAAAGAGCAACAAGACAAAAAAAGGTTCTGAATTCCGGCAGAAACAGGATTGTTTACATATTGTCGTAAATTTCTTAGGTTAGTATGCCTCAAATGTTTTGATACTTTGATTCTGATTTTGTGTGTCTTTTCATACTGTTTGTTGTCTTTTGTTTAATTTTCACATGATTAACATGATTTATGACATGATAAAGCATAGCGTCCCTACCCATTGTTTACAAAGTTCTGAGAATTAGTTTTGGTTGTATTATAATTTACATATGTTTCTTTTCAGAAAATCTCGATAATGTAGCGGGGGTTAGTGAAGTATTGGAAACAATTAAAAGACTAACTGATTTAGAAGAAAAAGATACTATTAAAACTCAGAACGAGTACTTGGAAGAAATATCTTCACTAACTGGTAAGGTTTTATTTAGTAGGTACTTGTTATATAATGGCTTTAATTATCTATCTCAGTCATTCTTGTGCACAGCTAGTCATTTCTTCATGTTAAAAACAAAATTCACTCAGAATGTTACTTTTGTAGTCATAAATGGAAGACAACAAGATACATGTTATGTTTGCTGCATACGAAAATGTTTAGTGACTGATATAACCATGAAATAAATTTATTTATTAATCATAATTATTTATCATACACATTTGATTGTATTTTTACAGGAACCAGTATTGCAACATTAAAAAGAATTAAAAAGGAAGGTGTGGTGAATGAAGGTGTCTGGAGAACTCCAGGTAAAAAAAGACCACACCAACAGAAATTGTCAAACTTAGATAGCTTTGACATTGATGCCATTAGAAATAAAATTAATGAATTCTATATTGTGAGAAAACAAGTTCCTACACTAAGAACTTTGTTACCAGCTTTAAAAGACAGCATTGAGTTTAGTGGATGTCGTGAGACTCTTCGCCGTATACTATTAGCCAATGGATTTGAATTTAAAAAAAACAACAATGAACGGTCAATCTTAAATGAAAGATATGATATTTCGGCATGGCGACATCGCTTCTTGCGAACAATAGCTCTGAAGCGTGCAGAGGGAAAGCAGATTGTTTACCTGGACGAGACTTATATTCACAAATCATATAAACCAAAAAAATCTTGGCAAGGCCCATCCACAAGTGGTGTTATTGAAAATATTGCAATGGGAAAGCGTTATATAATTGTCCATGCTGGGTCAGAGAAAGGCTCTGTTCCAAACTCTTTATTAGTTTTTAGTACAAAATCTAAAATGGCCGATTACCACCATGACATGAATGCTACTAACTTCAATAAATGGTTACAAGAAAAGCTTCTGCCCAATTTAAATGAACCAAGTGTAATAGTTATGGATAATGCATCATACCATTCTGTCATCGTAAATAAAGTACCTACCACACAAAATCGCAAGTCTGAAATAATATACTGGCTTACTTTGAATGATATTTCATTTGAAAACTACCACACAAAGGCAGAGCTTCTATGTTTAGTGAAAAAAAACACTCCAGAGCCAATCTATGAAGCTGATGAACTTTTGAGGCAGAATGGTCATGAAGTATTAAGACTTCCCCCCTATCATTGTGACTTAAATGCGATAGAATTAATATGGAGTTTGGCAAAACGCAAAGTGGCAAGCAGAAATGTAAATCTGACTTCCGAAGAATTTGAGAAAATCATAAGAGACGCCTTTGAAAGCACAACAGCAGATGATTGGAAGAAAATGACTGACCATGTCTTACATGTTGAAAACAAATACAAAGAAAGAGATAGGATTACCGAAAATAGTTTGGAAAGATTTATAATTAATGTTAGAAATGACAATGACACAAGTGGCTCTGACGAATCTCTTGAAGCAGAATTTTTAGATTCTGATTTTGATTATAATGAATGAATTAATAAATGATAATTTTAATATATCTTTTTTCTTGTAGATACAGATTGCTCTTAAAATCACATTTTATAAATATTACTAGAATGTTTTACACTACCCTGCCTAACGAGGGTAATGTTTGTTATATACATGCTTTATATTAGCTTCACTTGTATGTTTGTAACCGACTTTAAACGGTCAGATTTTATTCAAACTTTGTAGATTTGTCGAGGACCGATGACAATACACTAATGTGATAAGATTATGCCATAATTCAATTTGCAAAATGAGATATTTGTTAATTTATATACCACTAGCATTTGCCCGCGGCTCCACTTGCGTGAAAAAGTTTAAAACCATACTAAAAAGTAGTAAATAATAGTTAAAAAAAAACACGCTTTATAAAGAAAAGCAAACTAAAAAATAGAAAATAAATTTGGATTGAGAATAGTGTAATTTTTTTTAATAAATATAAATTAAGAATAGTGTAAATAAGAAAAAAATGTGTTACTGTAAAAAAAGATATTGTCGAAATGATAATCCTTCTTCTCACATTTGTCAATGAAATGTTTATAACTATTGACACCTTGCACCCCACGCTTTTTTTTACAATAAAACATTTTTTTCTTATTTACACTATTATTAACTTCCATTTATGACTACAAAAGTAACATTCTGAGTGAATTTTGTTTTTAACATGAAGAAATGACTAGCTGTGCACAAGAATGACTGAGATAGATAATTAAAGCCATTATATAACAAGTACCTACTAAATAAAACCTTACCAGTTAGTGAAGATATTTCTTCCAAGTACTCGTTCTGAGTTTTAATAGTATCTTTTTCTTCTAAATCAGTTAGTCTTTTAATTGTTTCCAATACTTCACTAACCCCCGCTACATTATCGAGATTTTCTGAAAAGAAACATATGTAAATTATAATACAACCAAAACTAATTCTCAGAACTTTGTAAACAATGGGTAGGGACGCTATGCTTTATCATGTCATAAATCATGTTAATCATGTGAAAATTAAACAAAAGACAACAAACAGTATGAAAAGACACACAAAATTTTTTAGTTTGCTTTTCTATATAAAGCGTGTTTTTTAGTTTTTAAACTATTATTTATTTTTATATATGTTCCTGTGTCACACCTTGCAGTCTAAACGTAGTATCCACTAAACCGACCTATAAAGAACTATTTCCTAGTAGCTTAAAAAATCTTCCTACATACCATATATTTTTACATAAATTAATTTAAATATAAAAATATCAAAGTATCAAATTAGGTTGTTCCAAATGTTCTTTTAATAATGGGGTTGCCCTACTGGTATTTTTTAAATTTGCCGCGCTTTTTCAGTATCAACTTTCAGTAGCCAGACTATATACGATGTTTCTCTTTATTTGGTCGCTTTCGATTCTTTTCACGATGTTTATTATCAAACCGTATGAGACATTATTTTTGTTGAACGTATGAATGGCGAGACGAGCACGTAGCTTGCATGGTGGTAACTACTAATAAAATAGTATCACCCAGAATTGTGAATAACTAAATATGTTCGGCGCCTTGAGACAATATTATGTTAAGTCTCGATGCCTCCTTATTCTGACTTCAATGTCTTAAACTGGGATATAAAAGCTTGCACAGTACTGCTTAGCTGAAGAAATAGACAATTCTAAACTAAGTTTCTTTATGTATTACTGTTCTAATGATTATTTCGAAATAGTGACTCGTGTTTAAAAAAACAAAAGAAACAAGAAAAACTCGTTTCCAAACTAGACTTTTAATCTATTTAGCAATGTGGTGTTTAATAGCTAATGTATTTTGTAGTTTGTATTTTGGGAGAGGAGATACAAACGTTTAAGTGACGTGTTTTCGCAGTAAAATTATTTGGAGTAAAGTTTCGAACTGTAACTCAAAGTAGTTTGAAGAAAGTTTATAAGTATAAGATTTCTAGTAAATCCTTCAATTTATTGTTGGTTCAAAGATTGGATCCAGTATTACGACTAATGTATGTTCGCGCCAACATTAGCAATGCTAATGACCAATTTAAATTCGTCTAAATATAATACTCCGTAAATGGCGGATTGTGTCATTTGTTAGTCGATTCATACAGAGATGTTTGAATTTCACAGTTATAAAGAATATTTATGATATTAGACTTATTTGATTTAGAGCTAAAATATATTTGTAAGCGGAAACTTTAATCTCAAAGTCGACTTTTTTAAGTCCGAGTCATAAATTATAAGTCGAGTCAAAACATGGTTTATCTAAAAAAATATATGAAAATATATCTTTTTCGAGACTACCGCTTGTTACAGATTATTTTTATCCTTTGAAGAAACAATCCTAATTTTCAGAAGAAACACAAAACTGCAGGCAACCTCCTAGATTACTACTTTGGATTAGTTTAGACTGTCCTCTAAATAAGTTTTGTCTCAATCCGTAGAACGTGAGAGCGTGGTGAGTCACGCGAGGGTTCAAGCTTTGCGGACCGTACCTGCACGTCCCGGGTCCTGTGACCCCGCCAGTGTAGAGTTCGCATTCCTTATTTATTAAATCTGATTCGGTATTTTATTGAGCACTCCAGTTTGTGGAGGCAGTCTTGATTTCTACATGGTTAATGTAGAAAGCAATATGACGTATGTTGCTTTTTCGTATTAAAATGTTTTCATAAACTAGCATGATGGTTATTATAAGCCTAGTTGTTCCTTCCATTCTATATTTAGAGGGATGGAGAAAGAGCCGTCGAATTGGCATTTGAAAAATGACTATCTGTACCAATTTTGTGGTGCAGGGTTTCATTTGTTTAATTAGGGGCTTCGCGTTTATCCCCGAAGGCTAGCCTAGTGCAAACATGTTGTGGCGAGCTTATTACCAATTACCATTATATCATACCATTAAACTGTAAATACAATGTGTTTTGTCGAATGGAAAAAATTCTGATTAATGAATGAATCCTGTATCCCACCGGTTCTACACCAAAATATTCGATGCTATTTAGAAAATGCGACAACATTTATATTATTGACATTTTCTCACTAAATTTATTATTTTCACGAACCAATAAGTTTACGGAAAAAACGTTTCCTATTTATAGCGCATATGTATGCAAAATATATATCTAAATAGCAATACCAGATACTTATAAAATCAAGATCATTTCCATAATCTTAAGTGTATCTTTAATATTAACGTTTACGAACAATTATAAATTATGTCTAATATTTTATTGCACCGGTGGGCTGGATGATGTAATTTCTACAGCCTTCGCACATTCGGGATGCGATCGTAACTCGTAACCAACTCAAACAAAGTGGGAGGCGTGTGGGTGAGATGATAGATTTTTGCACGTTTTTTGCATTACTGTCTCGTCTAGATAACACTGCATGGTCCTTGAAGACAACGTGCAAGATTCATAAAATAATTTATTATTACTACTGTCTGGGTAGGTATGTGTCTGGTGTCATTTAAGCAGCAGTGTCAAGGTAATGTGGATATAAAACAAATTGTATATGTGTCAGCGTTATGAGATTGAACTTTCAATGTGTCAGGGAATTGAATGCAGTACAATGCAGTAGGTACTTTGGAATTCATACTTCTGGGTGGTATTGCTTTTAATGAACAGGCGTGACGCTTGCCAGCGGCCAAGTGGCTGTAACGTTGCTAGGAACGTTAACACTCTTTGTAAACGTTATCGTTTAAGTCAGTTTAACTACCAATAGAAACTGTTAATGTATCGTATTGGCTGGTTAAACTGTCACTAGTTTTGACGTACGTCTGAACGGCGCTCGTATAAATAAGCGTGCAATGTCACGCGCGCCCTTTTTCTATAATCTTCTTCGCCGTAGCAACACTACCAACTAACTGCGTGTTGCCACGCATACCGTTGTTCCCGCTGGGGTGAGTGTGCCAACGACTACTAACCGCTTCCAGGTATTCTGTGCATCTGGGCTCGTGAGCTATCACGAGTCACTGGCGCGGAATGCAAGCCTAGCTTGCATTCCGACCCGCTGGGATTCTGATTCCAGGTTTCTACGGTGCGGCGTTGACCGCCGACCTTTTCTACGGCGTGGAGTGCTGACTCCATGCTCCGCTGGCGTCGGGAGTGCTGACCCCGATCCCAGCCACGTGCTGACCGCCTTCTCCACGGTGCGGAGTGCTGACTCCGCCACGTGCACACCACCATCGTCGTCGCGGGTGCTGGCCCCGACCACGTGCTCACCACTACCATCGCAGTCGGGTGTGCTAACCCCGACCACCTCACCACCGCTGCGCAGACCACGTGCTACCATCTGCCCGGCGAGCTGTCGCCGGAGCTAGCCACGTGCATCAGCGTCGTGCCGTTCGCCTGAATCGGAGTCTCCGCAGGCCAGTGACTCGTTTGCATACCACCAGCAAACCGTACCGAGTGTAACGCGGAGGTGCAAAATAAAGCTCGTACCACGAACCTAAAACCCTGAGTTTCTCTTCTATCTCCTAACTATCTATCTGCGGCGCCTCACGCCGCATGGCTTTATTTTATTGTTTAAGTCTAGAAGGAGATTTTTAAGTATCTCAGATATAAAAATAATATCAAACAAACAGGACGTTGGAGTCGACCACTTATAATAAATGATAGCTAATGAAAACTATTTACAAAGCATAATAAATCCAATAAACTACTTAGAACATATCTAGATAAACACATTTTATATCCATCCATAATCGTCGCCTACAACTTACTTTAGTCTAAGTCGTTACAACCAGTTATATATTATAATAAAGCAAGAAGCATATTCCATCCTATTTACCGAGATTAGCTGAGGTTTTAAATTTACGAATTACACACAAACGTTTAGATGCTTCTCAATTGTGAGTACATTCATTAAATGTGGTGATTCGCGAACAATCTCTGTCCACGGCCGGTGACATCACCTCACGTGGCCACCACGGCGTGGTCGTTTTGTTTATTACCTAAGCTGGTATGGTAAACAATTTTCCTATTACAAGCTGGTAATGAGAATACCGGCGTGTTGCGCCAATCTAGGCGATTATGGATTTTTTCACGCGAAGAGCTCATCACGGCTTGTGGTCTTTCAATGCCACGATTTGTCCTGGTGTGGTGTAGCTAAAATAGCGACTATATTATTCATAGTATAAGCAGAGCTGTAACTACTACACTCACAATAATATCCCACTATATGATAGAAGTTCAGCCGATCGCTACATCAAGCACATAGGCCACATTCAAGCCATTCATAAGTTTATGGAACCCATAAACCCAATTGCTCGTTTGCCGAAATAGACTTCATCAGGATCCGACCGATTTCACAACCCAAGTGTGTTGCAATAAGATAAATGACAGATATGGTTACAATATCTCAATAATTTGAATTAATTGAAACCATGGGAATATTTTAAATCTTGCTTTATTTAGGAACGAATCAAATCATATCATTAATAGACAGAATCCTATACCAAGACAGCTGACAGAATTCAGAGCACCTTCACTGCCAATTTTAAAACTCAATGAACTTTGTAATACTGATTCTTTGGTATCAAACATATTATTTTGTGTTTTTTTTATATTGGACCTATGGTAACAAGGTGAAGAATCCAATGGTGCGTGACTCCACGGTTTCCATTCACGGTGGCAGGCGTGGCTTCAGTTAATCACACCATGAACTAGCTCCTCCCATCCACGCCCCCATGCTTGCGTAATTTTTCAACAATTGGTACGAATATCATTTCTTTCGTACAGTTGTAGAAACTAAGGTTACTAAGATTATATTTTATAATAATGAGCTATGGTTAGTAATGTACCTATGCGTAATGTATTGGGAAACCTTTATTTCTAAATATTGAAGTGATGAAGACTAGCTAGAACTCACCTTATGACAACACGAATGACGCAATCTTCAATCTCCAATGTTCTGTATAACAAAATATTAATGTTATTCAAGTTGTTATTACCGCAAATGCGTCAGGTGTTTTGGGTTCTTCGTCACTGTTGTTTTGAAGGCAATAAAAATTGTAAGTTTTTAAAATTTATTACATATTAAATTATAAAAGTAAAGCTTAACCCTTTAACTTTAAAAAAGCTTATGATGTAAAGAACGTAATAATAAAGGTACTTATGAAATAAAACACACTTATTAATATGATTGTAGTGAATTGGTATAAAGTGGTTAGTGCTTGATGATTTATGAATGCAGACGAAAAAAATGCTTGCGCTTTGGTTTTAAATTAACATGCAGGTTTTTTTACATCAATGTATCATGAACTATTTATGAATGTACCTACTTCAATGCGCAAACCATCCATTAATTTGCCATTATTGAATGAAATTTTTTTTTCCATTCCTCTTATGTAACCTATAATTACTGACACGTTTTTAAAATTCCGAATCCAATCTCGATTAAAAATCCATTCTATTCACTTGACACGAATACTTGCGTGTATGATAAACGAACTCCTTTTAGAGTTGTTGTTGGGAGTGGTAACAGGGACAAGGGCGGTGGGCCCGAGCTGGGATGCCGGCCATGTATGGGCAGACCTTGCCTTGCTGCGCTTCTGTGCGACGCGCGCCAGATGGCATTTTGGTGTGAAGGTCTTGATTTTTTATCTCCTTTATAAGTAGTATTTTTTATGTTTATTTAATGTGCTGTGAAAGAAGACTTGAAATTGAAAATTATAGACCCTAAAGTCTTAGTATATATTTTAGCAGAGCATGCTTTTATATCTAGAATTGTAACTATTTTTTAAACCTAGAGATAGGTAAATGAGCAGATGGGTCATCTGTTAGTACGTGATCATCAGCCATGAGCCAATGTTCAGGCCCAACGGTCTAGCAATCTATCGGGCGGCTGGCCATACGTAATGCAACAGCTAAGAACTGTACGTCTGTTTCCTGCCTAACAATCGGCGTCACCCCAGTCGAGCCGATCCTTATCGCAAGCAAAATGTTTACAACTCGTTCGATTACAAATATTTTTACTGATACAGGAATGTCTGTCAAGAAAACATGTCCCCATATTATAATGCCAACAATTCTCGCATATTTCAATGAGCGCGCGACATTTTAATTGTTATGCGTTTAGTCGCATGTTACTGCGTTTGTCGTAAACATGCCGACCCGCTGACCGAACATTAGGCTCAATTGGCGCGAACTGCATGTGGGATGGTAATAACTGATAAAGTAGAGTTCGGAAAAAATTGTCTAATACGTTTACAGATCGTAAAACAAACGAGAAAATATTGTGGAATTAGCTACATTTGCATGACCTTGCTACGTGTTAAGGTGTGATAAAGTCTGATTTTTTTACAACTAAATGACGAGAGGACGAGGTCAGTTGCTTGTTAGTTGTTAGTAAGCTCAACGCCAACGCTAATACCATCCAAAACATCTAATTAATATTGTATTAGGTATATCAGAAATCAAACCATTATGTGGTACAAAGTTACACGTTGTTGCTTTAATTTCGAATATTATAATATAAGTCCCTTCAGTGTTTTACCTTTTATATTGTGACATCAGCAGATAATAATCGACTGACTCATTCTTACGGTATTTTATAGATGAAGTTATAATTTTTATACTATATGGATTATGGTGATGCATTAATTTCCACATTTCTATTAAAAACTGTACTACAAAATACAATCCAGTAAGTACTCTGTAATTTTTTTTCCCACGGTATCACTTACACCAAACATACTGGAACATTCCATCGTTTAACATTAAAAGCGGGAATCGCATCGCTGTGACAGAAAAAATGTCGTGAGAAAAAGTTTGCTAGTAATTCTAAAACAATTTTCGCCCCAGGCGGCGGAATCGTTTAGCCGTTTAGAACTACGTTTAAAATAAATGGCTTTCCGGTGGGAATATTATTCTTAACACACCTGGACTTTAAAGAGAAATATAACCTCAGGTTACCATCCTTGTTTTCTTAGATATAAAGTATAAAATTTCAAATCATTTCTTACTCTGCCTACAATACCGCATAAGCCGAAACTCTATAGTGATTGCTCATAGCTTGACGGCACAAACAGACAAAGCGTTGATACTAGAATATTTTTAGACTCTCGCCTACAAAAAAATCTACCTAAGATTACCTTTCTATAAGAAGTTTTAAGTTCTTTATTTACAATCTCAGCTCGTCAAAACGGGCATTTCTTAGTCACCTATAAAAACTACAAAGTACAAACAAAAAGTATTGATTTGAATACATCATGATTTCCGAGTATATTATTACCTCACGGTTATAAATACATCGGTGACAGTCGACAGACGAGAGCTCAATTGGATGTGATCGAGTAATTATCACATCAGACAGCGAATTACCTTTATGTTGTGACGGGCCATTTGAGAGAAATCTTGGTGTAAGTAGCCATGCAGTAGGTTTTTGTCTGCAGCGTAAATGGGGTCGTCTAGGTTAGAACCAATTTTAAATTGAAAACAGAAAGGTTTGTTGTTGTGTTTCGTGCAATGAAATAGAGAATACTTAAAAGATATTCCGGTTCTTTAGTATTCTTACACAGGTCACTACTAAGTTTTTATCGAATATAAATGGAATAAAATGATAATATGGTCAGTTTGTCATATATTAATTTTAATCAGAATGAACCAAAATCTGATGGTTAACAAGTATAGGGAGCGTGCACGAACTATAGGGGGCAGCACAAAATCGAAACAAGAGCCACAGGTGGATAAAAAAAGAAACTAAAACTAACACAATAATTTGTTGATATATTCTTTTAATATGATAAAAATGATAAAATATGCGTTCCGGCCGAATGTTATTTACACCCAGCTTGTCCAGAATATTCTTTTTTTAGATGGGAGCTAGTTATGTAAGCAAAATTAGGAGGTTATGTTCCTTTAATTACAGATATTTTTGTATTGAATATTACCTTTAAAACATATTTATTTTTATAAATTACGTAACGAAACATTTCTAAATGCTTTTGGAACTCATAATTATATATGTTTTGTACAGCTTTTATTATTTTTGTCGATTTTCACATATCCATGGAATGTAAGTACTTAGGTTCTTGGGAACATTATATAATTTCACACCATTTGATTTGTTTATTTTTATGTTTTGGAGCATCGAGATACACAGCGATACATTATTAACAAATTAAATGTTATTTTTCATCCTTTTAATGAATATTGTACGTCAATACCAAGTATCGATGGGCTGAAATTGAGTCCGCAAGTGCCAGTGCCAAGTATCAATTGCGCCAAGTTAGGTGCAGTGCTTACTACGTGCACGTTCCCTATTAAGTAATTAGTATTGTGCATGAATTATAGTTAAGTGTTTCATCATAAGAATTAAGACTTTTATGCTAAGACTAAGTTCGTAGCAGGTACCATTTCTTGAGTTTAGGTAATAAAAAATTGTCGGGATGTTGGCCGCAAAATGTGTTAATTGTTACAACAGGATGTGAACTATTATGCACCGTGTATAATTTAAATTGGTCCGCTGGTGTTTATGGGTGGCTTGGCATAGAGATCACTTGTAGCTTCTACCTATCGATATTATAGATTGGGATATGCGAAATACATGCTTTTTTTAAGTTAGTTTAGTTTCTGTCTTTAAATTCTGTGAAATAAATTTAAAAAAAGGACAAAGGTGATTATTATGATATAAATTTTTTTTTTTTTTTTATGGCATTGAATAACGAGACGAGCATGCCGTTCGCCTGATGGTAAGCGATACGACCACCCATAAACAGTAGCAACACCATCCAGCACCTTGACTTACAAAGTACTGTGTGGCATTCCACTGCGCTCGTCATCCTGAGACATAAGATGTTAAGTCTCATTATGTCCTGTAGTTACACTGGCTACAATGTCCTTCAAACCGAAACACAACAGTGCATGCACACTGCTGCTTGGCGGTAGAAATAGACATTGCGGTGGTACCTACCCAGACGGACTCTTACATATGAGAGACCTACCACCAGTCACAATATATATACAAGGGATTGAAATTAAACTATTATAACGGATTTTATCGCGGTTTTTTCTTTAATTTTTCTCCCGACGTTTCGAAGGCTTTGCAGCACTTCGTGGTCACGGGGCGGACTGAGGTGTTGGTGGTCCGAAAAGTTAGTGTTACAAATCTACCTTCAATTTACAATTATACAATTTTAAGATGCTAGTCATTGTTTGCGGTCCGGTCTACGCAGAAAGAGGTCACAATGTCTTGAGGTCTGGCAGCAGGTCTTTTGGGGCCCGATTTAATTAGATGTATTACCGGGTCCCAGGCTTGTGCAAGTTTCCAACCATCTTCTCTATTGAAATTAGGATGTTTTTTTTGATTTCAATAGCCTCGCGAATCATCCTAGGCAGGAATCGGTGTTCTTTGGCAAGGATTTGTGGCTTGTCGAATCTAAGGTAATGGTTGGATCCTTCTTCTGAGTGTTCAGCTACTGCAGACTTCGTAGAGCGTCGGTGTTTAACATTAGCTATATGTTCTTTTAAGCGGGTCCCTATATGTCTTTTAGTTTGTCCAATATAAGAGAGGCCACAGTCGCAATCTATCTTGTATACGCCCGGTTCTTGTAGAGGTATATGGCACTTGACAGGTGGTAAAAATTGACTAATCTTCTTAGGCGGCTTAAAATAAGTTTTTATGGAAGCACGCTTCAGGATGTAGCCAATCTTGTCGGTGACTCCTTACATAAGGTAATACAACTGGGACACGATCAACTGTGGCTGGTTTCACTCGGTTTCTGTGACGGCGGCGTGGAATTTGGAGCTTGTTGTCTCGCAGTACTTGCTTGACATGTTTCAGCTCAGCAGCCAGGTGTTTCTCGTCACAGATTCCTTGTGCTCTCTGAAACAAAGATTTGCCCACGGTAGCTAACTGTTTTGGATGGTGATGAGATTCACCGTTCAGGTCTTTATCAGTATGGGTCGGTTTCCTATACACAGTGTGGCTTAGGGACTGATCAGGATTACGGATGACTAAAACATCTAAGAAGGCAAAAGAGTTTTCCTGTTCCAACTCCATGGTAAATTGAATTTTATTATTAATGGAGTTGAGATGATTTAAAAATACAGTTACTAACGTCGGGAGAAAAATTAAATAAAAAACCGCGATAAAATCCGTTATAATAGTTTAATTTCAATGTCTAACATTCGCGTAAACATAAGGAATCATTATATATACAAGGGTGAAGGGATTAGGTTGTTTCGTTTTTAGCTAATTGTAATTGACGGATTTACTGTAACTTCAATATATACCTATGTGATGATTAACGTTGTATGTCTGTTTGTCCGCAGCATGTCTGAAGGAGACGTGTCACTAATTCGTGACGAGGACCTTCTGCGCCGTATGGTGAGGATCACTTCAATTAAACACATTAGGTCAAGTGTTCAATTCGACCCCACGCAACTACTGCACTGATTGTTTATACGCTTCGTTTTATTATGCAATTTCATAAGATAAGAAAATGCCGCAAATTTTTTTAATGCACATTAACATACAGCAACGTAGACTACGTTACCATCTTTATTTTATACGCCTGTTAAAAATAAATGTCAATTACTCATATATGATCTTTGCTCGTATAATAATGTTAGGCGCTTTCCCAAGCGAGTCAAAACGAATTTCAACCAGTTTCAAAACAAATTCTGTGAAAATAATCAAAATATCAAATATAATTAATTGACATCAAGCGAACTTATTATGTCGATGTTCCAGTGGCAGCAGACCGAGGATTTTTCCCGCAAGAAAGAAATCCGCGCCCACATGTACCGCCTGCGTGAGGAACGCCTGCGCAACCTTTATTCGCCGGACCACGCCTCCGACGGAAAAGGTAAACGATTGAATCTTTTAAACCCTTTAAAGTATGTTTCGTTTTAGTTAACGAAATATAGTAGTGCCGTATATTGACTGAATTTTGTAAATCACATGTTTTGGTTTGTTGAATTTGTATACCTACAAGTGAAAAATCATTTTTTCCGAACTTGGATGTCTTGATGTTATACGTGTCTTGTAGTAAGAATATTGCAATTGTAAATTAATTGTATTATTAGATAATAATTATTTTTAATACTACATATTTTAATTAACTATTATAAGATAAGTATTCATTAGTATTCACGAAAACCAGTTCAGTAGCGTTCCTACTGAGCAGTATTGCACGATTGAAGCTTGCGTTCGTCTAGAGTAGTTATGCGTCAACAGGTTGTGAGTTCACGTCGCCGCAGGGCCACGTGCAGTCGTTCGCCGACCAGAGCTTCCAGTCCATGAAGAGCAAGGAAGTGCGCGACGCGGGCTCTCCTCCCAAGGAGTTCTCGTACCGCGGCCAAGGTGCCTACTGCGTCTTTACACTAACGCTTCATAACTTGTAACAACCCTACAGCATCAGGTTCGGGACACTCACCACTCACCGGCGACCCTGTTGTGAACTGTTCTGTACATGTTACCTATGCTTCCAGACCTGAAGGAGCTCTCCAACGCCGGCTGGAACGTGGAGTCGGAGAACAGAACGACAGACGACGGCCACACCCACGTCAAAGCCGTGCACGCTAACATCGAGGGCCGGTACGACGTCGAAGGCGGCAAAGGTCAGTTCGCAGCCGTCGACCATCACAAGCAGGCGGTCACCGAGTACCAGGATGAAAATAGCAGCCTGAAGCGCAACGAGAGCTCGTCCAACACGGCGGCCCACGAACAGGTGGTACGCCGTACCGACGACGGGACACACTTCTCGTCTACCACCAGCTCCTCTTCCAGCTCCAAGTACCAGCAAGTGTCGACCAAACACGAAACAGTGCCATATTCAAACGACTACAACCAACGAACCCTTGACTCTAATCGCAATGAACAACTACCGAGAAGGACTCACGAGACTGCCGTGGGGAATAACAACAACAACGGAGAACTGGTGTCCAGGAAAGTGGAATACCCCGACGATAACACGCGGGTGATAGTCGAGACTAGATGCCTGCCCGACGGGACTCGCGTGACCAGCACTCGCCGGGAGTTCCGCGCGCCTGTGCAAAGCACCCGCTCCGAGCAGCGCTCCCAGACGAAGACCGAGAGTAAGTACAGCGCGCTGCACAAGTCCGACCAGACGTCGTCCAACGTCTCCCGATACACTGACAATCGAGTTAACGACATCGTCGACTCGCAAAGAAATGTTGATGACCAAGACTTCAAAAGACAAATTATGAAATACACTGACAATGATGACTATTCTGAAACGCAAAGCGTTAAGAGTTACGATACAAATGTCAAACGTGTTGTGGATTCCAAAATTGATGACAATTTTTCGCAAAACTCGCGATATGAAACCAAAATTAATAAGAAATTTATTGACAACGTTGACGATCATTCGCAGACTGATAGGTATGATAAAGTTGTCAAAAAAGTGGTTACCAACCAACGCGACGATGTGGATTATACCCAAACTCGGCATGATATTAACAAGGAGCATTTGAAAACCGACGATTCTCAAACAACTCGGTACGTGACAAAAATCAACAAGGTCACTGACTACACCACCGAGGACGACAGGCGTACAGTCCAGCACTATGAAAACGTAGACAACGTGGACCGACGCAACCACACGGTGCGGCGCGAAGTAACGGAGCCCCGTGATCAAAAAGACGCTTACTCCAGAGACAAACATCCGCAAGAATCGATGCCTGACCGTCGTGACTCGACTGTGCCACACAATCAAAAAGCCTACCCAAAGGATGTTTATCCGAGAGACGCTTACCCGAAAGATACTTATCCGCAAGACACAAAGCCTGACCATCGCGACACCACAGTCCCTCGTGATGTCAAAGACAACTATCCGAAAGCTTCCTACCCAAAAGACACTTACCCTAAAGACATTTATCCGCAAGACACAACAGCGCCGCGCGATCACAAAGGCACTTACCCAAAAGATGCTTACCCTAAAGAAAATTATCCAAAGGACATGTATCCGAAAGATTCCAAATCTGAACAGGATACTGTAGAGCGTGTGCATACGATCACAAGGGACAAAAAGGAAGAAGTTGTAACTAAAAAGACTACCTCAGATCAGTACCAAACTACCTACGCCACGGACTATACTCAGAAGAAGATTAGTACTGACTGGAGCCCTACCCACACCGCATGGGCAAACACCCTGCGTTCTGACACGCCAACTACAACCCGGCCGTCGACACGAGCCTCGTCCCCAGGCAGTAGGACTTTCAAGTCCAGTACTTCTTCACTTAGAAGCAGTGTGAGCCCTGATAAAAAGAAACCGTCTAGCCGTGGCGGTAGCCCCAACAAGGTCGATCGCCACTCTCCTTCCCGTACTGTGTCAGACAGATACACCACTCATTCTACCCATCATGTAACCGAAACTAAAACTACTAAGCATACGGGCTCTGATGGTCGACCCCCCACTGGTCGCTCTCCAACTCGCCCAGGTTATAGTCCTGATAGAAAACCTCAGGGTTACCCAAGAACAGGAGCCAGCCCAGAGAAGAAGCCTCAAGATCAGCTTCACAAACCCAGTAGTAGCCCGGATAGAAAACCAACATCTTGGGCACCTGGCGGTCACCCTAGTGCACCCACTCGCCCAACAGACCTCGGGTCACCAAAGTCGCCTCGTCAAAGTCCAGAAAGAAAACCATCATCCAGCACACCTGGTGGTCATCCTGCCTCTCCAACGCGCCCTCGGGAATTTGGTTCTCCAAAGTCACCCCGTCAAAGTCCTGAGAGAAAACCGACCTACCGTCCTGGTGACAAACCAGGTGATGCCACTTATCCACATTGTTCGTCGCCCCAACGTACTAGTCCTGATAGAAAATGTGCCGTCGAGCCAAGGGATTCTCCACGATCAAGCCCGAGCCCAGATCGTAAGCCGGGATATCAAACGCCTTCTGACCATCGTCCAACGCCTGGTGATGCTCCGAGAACTACTTCTCCTTCCAGACCATATTCTCCTTCAGAAGCTCATAAGAGACCAAGGACTAGTCCTGAACGCAAGCCAGGATATCCAATATCTACCGACCAGCGCCCGGCTCCTGGTGATGTTCCGAGAACCACTTCACCATCGAGACCATATTCTCCTACGGATTCACATAAAAGACCAAGGTCTAGCCCTGAACGTAAGCCAGGATATCCAACATCTACTGACCAACGCCCAGCTCCTGGTGATGTTCCGAGAACCACTTCACCATCGAGACCTTATTCTCCTACGGATTCACATAAGAGACCAAGGTCTAGCCCTGAACGTAAGCCAACGCAACCATATAGTACAGACAGATCCTCACATCCAAAGGGTGTAAGTCCAGACAGAAAACCAGGATATATGCAACCTACTCCTACCATGAAGCCATCGCCGGATAATCTAAAGAGTCCAACGAAGCCCTCTGCCAGCCCCGACCATAAATCTCCCACAAAACAAATACCTGATAATCGTAGCCCAGAGAAGACCAAAACCAGCACAATAAAGGAGGTCCATCAAAGATTTGTGGATGAGGAGACTAAGATCTATACTCAAATTGATAGAACAGACAGTAAGCAGACAACGGTCATTGACTCGCTAAAACCACGTGAGCCTTTACCTGGTAAAGACAGTCCGGACTTCAGTGATTCCCCTTACCGTGACACTCCAAAGTGTGAAGAACCAACAGAGTCCATCCCATCTGATAAGAAACCTCAACGATTAGACAAAACCGACTTCACAACGGAGTATGATGAGGTTACAACTATAAGAACAACAAATACTAAGGATTCTCGAACATCAACCGGTAGAAAAACTTCTCCTTCTAAAGATACAAAACGGTCTGGTGAGGTAAAGGATATAACACCTCAAGACAAAGCCGAACCAAAGTCCTACCCTGATAGAGAGCCGTCGCCTGACAAATACGGCACTTATGACAAGAAAAAGCCTACCAATATCCCTAAGGATAAAGCCTCTCCCTCTGAAATTTTAAGAGAACCATCTCCCAGCAAATTTGGCACCTATGACAAAAAGCAACCACGGGATGATGGTTCCGCTCCTAAGAAACCCCATCATGCCCCTATGAGAGAACCTTCTCCGACTAAGTATGGAACTTATGATAAGAAACGGCCTACTGTGGAAACTCTTAAAGGTTCCTCAAAACCTCAAGACAAGAAAACAACTGTTGAAAAAGTAACAACTACTGTTAAAGAAGATAAAGGAAACAGATATGATTCTTTAACACGCCGTGAAAAAATCACTAATAAGACTAAAGAACCAATTTCTCCTACAAAAAAGACCCCGAGGGACAGCGTGTCTCCCGTCAAGTCACCGACAAAAGATACTAAATACGAACATACCACGGATTTCATAACTACTGAAAGGACAACTGAGGAAATCAATAAGAAACATACTACTAAAGATCGCCCCAGGCAGCTTGTTACTCCATCTTCAAGTCCCACTCGTAAACCTAAGCCCGATACCGCGCCTTCAACAGGACAGAGTTCTCCTACGACTTCTGTTAGTGGATTTGTCTATTTCGGTTCCCCGAGACAAGGACAACCTGTAACAGATTTGGATGATCAGGAGCTTTATCCAGATAGTACTACCCTCGACAAAACAATCCCAGCCTATGACAGACCTGACAATCGTAGTATGAATGCTACTCCATCACCTTCCAAAATACCGTGCCGATCGCCATCTCCTGATAAACGTACTTCTCCTTACAAAGACAATCTTCCACTCAAGAGTTCTTTAAAAAAACCAACGGACTCGCAGACTTCACCTTCTGAAAAACCTCCGTCGAGTTTCCGGGTATCACCAGAGCATCAAGACTATTCACCTCATGATATTGTAAAGAAAGATCGTCCAGAGCCTGAAGGTGATGATTCACCCAAACGTAAGCCGCCTCTGGAAAGACGCGAGACGTACGAGGACCGCTGCAGAAAGATTCTTGGTATGATTGACACAACGGAGACCACTACGAGGGTGACTACTGAGAAAGTAACTAGAAGTTCTCCTGATGATTCGCCAAGTGAAAGGCCAGTTCCAAAAGACGTATCTCTGTTGAAAGATTACCCGTCTAAGAAGGACACTAAAACCAATGTCCTTGATTTTATATCTCGTGAAAAGGATGAGCTCGTAAAAACTAAGCGCGATCATTATGCTGCTGATGGAAAACCCAAGACGCCTAGAGACACTTCTCCTACAAAACTTCAAGACATCGCCACAACAACAAAAAAGACACGTGAAGATACTGAAAAAAATACCATTACAACAGCGAAAACGAAGTCCACGAGAGAAAGTCCTGAAAGGAAACCTGGATATGTGCCTAGTGGTGAACAACCAAAGCCTAGTAAAGATCAGCCTACATACGACTCTCCCAAAACACCTAAAGGTACTCAGCCTGACTCCACTACGGACTCGCCGAAGTATCGGCCAACTGATTCGCCTAGAAGCAGCTTGAGCCCTGACCGTAAAACTAGCTTTACGAAATCTACTAAATACGATACGGTATCTACTGAAGGTGTTCATGAAACTGTATCTTCTACAGTAAGCGTGAGGAAGAATCCTACAAGGCCATCCGATTCTCCAACCCGCAAACCTTTGAAGCCTAATGACGACAAACCAAGAGCAACATCACCCTCTAAAACCCCCAAGAAAGTAGTTCCTGATGACAATTCTCCGGGTAAAAAACCTTTATCTTCAACCAAAAGTCCTATCAAGAAACCAGGAGATGAATATCCTGATGACTCTGATACTACCGAGGAAATATCTCAATACGAATCGACTACCATCACTACACACTTCGATTCGTTGAAATCGAAGGAAACAGATAAAAAAATCTCCTTGACTGCGGTAAGGGATCGACCTGCAAAAACAACATCTCCCACACGCAAGGCTCCGACTACCAATCATTCTAGACCTCAGTCTCCGGCGGATGATGATTTAGGCAGAAAGCCGAGTTATAAGGCTCCGTCACCATCCAAGAGTGCGCCGACGAAAGAAGCTGTTGGGAAACATCCTAAGGAAACGTCTCCATTGCTAGATGATAGGACTCCTGGCTATAAAAGGACCACTACTGACATTATATCAACCACAAGTGAAATTGACGAAACTTTAACTTCTAAGACAGTAATTGAAAAATATCCTAAAACCCCATCAGATGCTCCAACTCGTCATACTCCTGATGAAAAGTCTAGGCCCGACTCAGTAAGTCATAGATATTCTAGAGAAGAAAGCCCAGAAAAGCAACCGATATATCAACAATCGAAGTCGTCAAGGAAAGACGCTCCTGAGGACAAATATCCTCGTGGTTCTACACTATCTCATCCCGAATACTCGAAGACTACTACTATAGTTACTTCTACTGATAAACACTACACTACTGAGGATATCGATGATAGTGTGACAACTAAGACCCTGGAAGAGAGTTATCCACGCAAACCATCGGATTCACCAACTCGCCGTGGACCGGATGATAGGCCAAAGACCGGTATACCCACTAGACCTGGATACCATAAGGAAGAGAGCCCTGAAAGAAAACCAACTCATCATCAGCCGGTTAGAGATGCAACCAAGAGGGTACCTGGCGAAAAACAACCTGAAGATATGTCTCCGTCTAGTCCTGGTTACTTGAAAACGACTACTGTAGCCAGCTCCACAGATGAAGTATATGATACAGAAGTTATTGATGAAAATCTCGTGTCAAAGACCGTACATGAGAAATATCCTCGCAAGCCTTTGGACTCACCTATTCGTCGTGGACCGGACGATAAGCCGAAGACTGGTATACCCAGTAGACCTGGTAACCTTAAGGAAGAAAGCCCTGAACGGAAACCAACTAATCAACAAACAACTAAAGATACGTCTAAGAGAATTCCTGGCGATGAACATCCCGAACATACGTCTCCATTAAGACCTGGTTACTTGAAAACTACTACTGTAGTCAGCTCTACTGATGAGATATACGATACAGAACAAATCGATGAGACTCTTGTGTCAAAGACCGTACACGAGAAATATCCCCGCAAGACTTCGGATTCACCATCTCGATGTGGTCCTGATGACAAACCAGAGAGTTACATCCCATCTAGACCCGGTTACCCACAGCCAACTAAAAATGACACTAAAACCGATGTCATTGATTTCATATCTCGTGAAAAAGAGGAACTGGTAAAGTCTACCACTCGTGACCGTCAATCTCCTGATAGAAAACCAAGTTATCAACAACCTACCAAGAAAGTTCCTGGAGACAAGTATCCTGAAGATTTATCGTCAGGACCTGGATATGTTAAGACAACTACGATTGTCAGTTCTACTGATAACGAAAATACTACTGAAGATATTGATGAGACAGTGATTTCGAAGACTGTGCATGAGAAATATCCACGCAAGCCTTCAGAGTCACCAACTCGCCGTGCTCCCGAGGACAAGCCTAAAGCTGGCGCTTCTAAACCTGGTCACTCTAAGGAAGACAGTCCAGAGAGTCGGTCGGGCAAACAGCCTTCTTCGTCTAAAGATGCTCCCAAGAAATCACCAAGAGATAGATCTCCTGATGGTCTATCTCCTACACGTATTGGATTTTTGAAAGCCACTGCTATAGTTAGTTCTACTGAGGACCAATTTACTTCAGAAGATATTGATGAGACCATAATGACAAGAACTGTTGAAGAAAGATGTCCACGCAAGTCTTCAGATTCACCAACCCGTCGTGCTCCAGATGAGAAGCCACGAGCTGACGCTCCGTCTAGGCCCAGTTATCCTAAAGAAGATAGTCCTGAAAGAAAGCCGAGATATCAACAACCTTCTTTACCAACTAAGGGTGTTCCACAAAGAGTACCTGGAGACCTATATGCTCATGATTCTTCACCCACACAGGGATACTTGAAAACAACCACAGTTGTAAGTTCTAAGGATGATTCATATACTACGGAAGACGTGGAAGAAACACATATTTCAAAGACTGTGCACGAGAAGTATCCTCGCAAGCCTTCGGAGTCACCCAGCCATCAACCACACGATACGCCCAGAACTGATACTCCTGGCAGACCTGGATACCCGAAGGAAGAAAGTCCGGAAAGAAAACCTTGCTATCAGCAACCACCATCACCAATTAAGAAAACTCCTGGTGATCGATATCCTGATGAATCTTCTCCATCGAGACCAGGTAAAGAACCCGCATACACAAGGACTACAACAGCTGTAACTACTACATACGATAGCTATGACACAGAAGGTATTGAGGATACTACGCGAAGAACTGACGAAGAAAGACACCCCAGAAAGCCGACAACATCGCCTACACGTCGGCCGCTTGAAGATAAACCCAGAAC
Organism: Sphinx pinastri; assembly: GCA_947568825.1. Classification (NCBI taxonomy): domain Eukaryota; kingdom Metazoa; phylum Arthropoda; class Insecta; order Lepidoptera; family Sphingidae; genus Sphinx; species Sphinx pinastri. The sequence continues at coordinate 17,495,215 of OX387628.1, read as the reverse complement.
TAACTCGACTAAGCCTAAATTCACTAAGGATGAGAGTCCTGAAAGGAAACCGGGATATCAACAGCCATCTTCACTTACCAAGGGTTCACCGAAGGATCAACCTGCCAAGAGATATCCGGAGGATTCAACTCCTAAGCCTAAGACTCCTGGATACGTGAAATCGACCACATCAGTTACATCAAAACACGATACAACAGAGGATACTGAAAGGACCGTCATATCCAGTACAGTTGAGGCGAAAATCCGAAAACCGTCGGACTCACCAACTAGATGCGCCCCAGGATACAAAACTGAAAGCGATATTTCAGATCAGGAAGAGTATCCAGAAGAGGAAAGACCCGGCCACCCTCAAAGATCACCAAATAGAAAAGCGCCATCGCAAGTACCAGGTGACAGATACCCTAAAGAGACATCTCCATCGCTTCAAGGATACATGAAGACAACTACTGTTGATTATACGTCTGACAATTTCAATGTCACCGAAGATGTTGAAGAGACTCTAATATCCAAAACAGTTCGTGAAGAGTATCCGCGTAAACCTTCAGTGTCGCCAACCCGTCGTGCTCCAGAAAGTAAACCTAGGATAGAGTCACCAACGAAGCTCAGAAGCCAAAAGGACGATAGCCCTGATAGAAAACCAGGATTCCAGCGTCCATCATCCCCAACTAAGGACACTCCGAAGAAATCACCACGGGACAAATATCCTAAAGATTCGTCTTCTACGAGGCCTGATAAGCCTGGTTACACCAGATACGACACTTACACTGTAGAGGACACTGAAGGTACATCTTACTTGGTCCAAGAAAAGTATCCACGCAAACCAGCTGATGCTCCTACTCATCTTACGCCAGTAGATAAATCAAGAAATACTTCTCCTTCTAAGCCCAGACGTCTAGCTGATGAGAGCCCTGAGAGGAAACCTGGTCACCAACGACCAACGTCACCATCCAAGTTGCCGAAAGACGAACGTCCCAAAGATACGTCACCATCGAAGCAACTTAAGACTCCTGGATACATGCGCACCACTACTTTTGCGACAACTAAACACGATACTTCAATAACAACTGAAGATCTGGAACAAACCTTCACTACAAAAACGGTTAAAGAAAAATATCCTTCCAAACCATCTGAAATATTACCGTCCAGACCTAGAGATGGTAGTCCAGAGAAGAACCCGAAACACCCAGAAATAGTATCACTAATTAAAAGTACGCCGCAGAGACAACCTGAAGAACCCCGGTCTAGGGAGACCTCACCGACTAAAGGTGACAGAACTCCTGGTTACATGAAAACCACTACTACGAAGTCTTCTAAGTACGAGAATGTGACTACAGATGTAAGGGAATCTGTCGCGTCTACTGTTGACAAAAAATATCAAACCATACCACTTGAGTCACCTTCCCATGTTCCAGTTAAACATAAGCCTATGCCAGAGTTTCCCAAAAAAGCTACTGAAGCTAAGCCAGAACAGCCTTCATTCAAGTCTACCACTAAAAGCAGTCCTAGTCCAGACAGAAAACCGTTGTCTCGACAACCGACAGATACTGATAGGGACAGTCCAAGGAGACCAGAAGACAGGCGCCCTCATGAATCTTCACCTACCAGGTCTGAAAAATCCCCGGGGTATATGAAGACTACAACTACAGTTACTTCTAAGTATGATACTATAACTACCGATGACATAGGAACTATGACTGCAAAAACTATTGAGAAGAAGCACCCGGGATCCAGACCATCTGTGTCTCCAACTCGACAAATTACAACTCATACAAAGTCTTCGCCGGAGCCTTACAGAGCATCGTCTCCTGCTAGGCCCCATAGGGATGACTCTCCAAGAGACAGCTTAAGTCCAGAAAGAAAACCAGAAAAACATCCCCAAGAACCTACTCAGGGCTTTATGAGTACTACAACATCAGTAACTACAAAATATGACAATACGTCTACTGTGGATAGTGGCGAAATCAGGTCATGTAAAATTACAGAAAAGAAACCGCTAAGATCCGAATTACCTTTGCATCAACTTTTGAAAGATGCGCGGCCGAAATCTGACCGGCCTCGAAATATCTCTCCTTCAAAGCCTGACCATGACAGTCCCCATAAGAAACCCGATTACAAACAAACCTATCCATCTGACAAAGATAGTCTAAATGACATGAAAACGACTACGCAACCAGAGGGTAAAATACCCAGTTACATGAGGCCTACTGCTTCAGTGACGTCCAAGTACGAAACAACAGCTGTGCCGGATTCAGAGGAATATATCACAACAGAAACTTTAGAGAAGTCATTCCCGCGGTCGGGATCTCCATCGCGACGCGTTCCAGAAGACTACACTAAGCCGGGACATCTCACAACAACCCAAGAACCCAGGCAACTGCGCACTCCGTCTCCCATTAAAAAAATAACAGATGTAAGCATAGACTTCATAATAAGTGAAAGAGAGCAAGAGGTGCTAGAAAAAGTGCAAAAATCTCTACGGAAACTATCACCAGAGCGCAAAGAAAAGTCACCAGTCCGTGAAAGGAGTCCGAATAAAACGACTACTAGCTTGCACGATTTGGACATAAGACAGACGGTAGAGACTGAATCTGTCATTAAAGATTTCACAGAAGGAATCAAACGTGTTACAAAAGAAACAATACAGAAGCCTAAAGAAGACAAACCTAGGGACCAGAGAACAACCACCAAACCGTCAGTTCGAAATGAATCTCCAACCAAAAAAACAGTTCATCCGATTTCACCTAAGATTGACAAGAGTCCAGAGTCTCCTACTAAACCCAGGAGCACTTCACCAAGAAAACCATTTGCTGAGCGACCTCAGTCACCACAGATGTCTAGAACTGGTGTCATCAGGAAAGAACCGACGCCGTCTCAGTTAATCAGGAAGCCTACGCCTGTAAGTATAACTACAAGTAAAGTTGAAAAAGCAGTTACCACGGACGTCAAGAAATTGACTGGAGTTACTAAACAAACCATTACCAAAACTACGGTAAAAGCTGCTGCGAGTAAATTTATGTCTACGACGAGCAAGACCGAGCCTGAAGTGAAACGAGCTCCGACTCCCAAAAGCGTCAAGGATTCTCCCAAGAAAGACACGGATACAAAAGGAACTCGTACTGTAAGTGATGTCACTGGCAAAATGAAGAAAACTTCACCGCAAAGAATTAAATCAAAACCTGAAATTCAAGTCAGTGATATGTCTAGCGCCAAGGCTCCAAAATCAACTAAGCCCACGAAAGAACCTCAGACTAAATTCTCTGGTAAACCGAAATCGGCAACAGCGCTGAACACATCCGTTGAAGAAGATGACATAATCATTGACGTGCAACAGTCGAAGTCTTCTCGAGAGAATTCCCCTGACCGCATTTGTCCAACGCCGGTTAATTTCGCTGATGATGTTGGCACGCCTAGATTCCCCGACCAGGTCAGTGAGCCAGATGATGAGTTGCGTAAGCGCACATACCACACCATCCACGAAACCGAGTCTATTGTCGATGATATCGTAGAGATTTGCGAGGATGATGAGTTATTCGTCAAGAGGACGGACGTAGAAGACATTTCTGAACACGACGAAAGCCTACTAAGCGTCCACGACAAAGTTTCTAAGTTTGCGAGTAAAATTCACACGTCACCCACACGACCAAAAGACTCAATAACCGCTTTTAAAGACACTGAAATTAAAGTTCATTCCGATTATATTGATGAAAAATTGAAATCTGATGAATGCCTATTATCCGTGTCGGAAAAGGTAAACAAGTTCGCTAAAGGGCCGAGGGACACGAAAGATAACAAGAGCCCGTCGCGTAGAATCGTCGACGAGTACGACCGAGACACGATTTATCAGGACGACTACACGAAGCTAAGTGTAAACGATAAGGCGCACCTGTTCGTTGAATCGGCGGAACACGCGAAGTCGCCCAAAGTAAAGCCAATACAAAAAGTGGAACGACCTGATTTGACCGATGTCGATGAGTCACTAAAGAGTGACGACTGTTTGCTCAGCGTGTCTGATAAAGTGAACAAGTTTGTTAAAACCGCCGAACAGTTCTTAATTGAATCACATGAAGTCGAGGAGAAAGACAAGAAAATTAAGGAGCAACACGAAAAGATAATGAGACAAATTGTGGACGACTCCGACGACGAGACCACGGAGAGAACTGAACACACGCAGAAAACTGTTACGCATCACCATGACCACCACAGCAGGAGGTCGCCGGATTGCCGGGACGACAAGCCGTCCTTCGCAAGGGAGACCGAATCTTCTCATGCCAAAATTAAGGAATTTGACAGTCCCAATACGAAGCCGACCGAAAGGACTCACCCTGTTAAGATAACCACGTTACGCAGCAGCGAGGCAGTTAAAAAAGCTAAAGCATTGTTTGAAAATATTGCTTCAACTACACAGAAAACGAAAGAAACTCACACAACAAAAACTACCAAATTAATGGATATCGGCGTGCAAAGGAAACCAAAGGAATCGACTACAGTACCCCAGCGTCATATGGAGCGACACCTGAGTCACGTGACTGACACCGATAGCGAAGTCGATTCGGCGCCGCATGTCCCGAGGGAGCGCCCGCCGAGCGGAACTCTCAGCAGCGCCCCTGAAGACAAACCGCGTAGCAGCCTCGACCGTATCAGGACCACATCTCCTGAAGCTTCCAAGTCTAAGTCGCCGATGCGTCAGACAGTGGAGACGACCACTACAACAAAAACTATATTGACGCAGTATCCGGCCGCACCCAGGTCTGAGTCCCCAAAACAGCGGCCCGAAAGTGACAAACCTGGTTACTCGCGACCGACCAAGTCGAGCCAAAGCAAAGAGGAGAAGGTTGCGGAGGAAACTGAGGTGAGCAGCCGACGTGGAAGTGGAAAGTTCGGTGTAGAGCTCCGTAGAACGAGTGTGGAGCGATCGACGGTGAGCAGCGAACGCCGGCGCAGCGTCGAGCACCCCTGCATCGAGGATATCTTCGATTTGGACCTCCTGGAACAAATGGTAAGTAAACAAACATAATCATTAACAGTCTTACTTATAAACTCGTCTTATTTTTTAATCAATTGCGTTGCCACCGATTAGAAATAATGTTACTTATAAACTTGTTTTAGCGTTAAGAAGTGGTTAAGCATTGCTTAAATAACTGTCAAAATTACACATCGCCGTAGCCTAGTTTAAACCTACTTAAAGGCAAGATGGCGGGTTTTGACTTACAGTTGATCGAAATTAAATTTGTGTGTCAAAAGTTAAGCATTGATTAAGAGCAGACTAGTTAAGACGTAACTAAGCACAGCTTTGCGAATTTTTTATAAATAAGACTGTAAAAAAACAATACGAGCTTCGGTGTTTTATATTTGGCTTTTTATTTGCAGTTGGAAAAGGTCGTGGGCTACGAGCAGAGGCGACGCATCAGGGCGCAAATAAGAGTGGCTAAAAAAGGAGAGGACACCAATATCACGAAGGTCCCAAAAACTACACTAAGCATACCAAAGAGTAGGTCTCCCGAACCGCACAAGTCACCCGACCGCACTCCAAAAACAACACATCATAGACCCACATCTCCTGACCGCAAATCTACACCGCAAAGAGTAGTTGCTCAGAGAGAAACGCCATCACATAACGGACATTCCAAGGAGCCGGTTGACAAGCACTCGCGTGGACAGAGACCGCATAGTCCCGACAAAATAGCACCAAAGTCCACGAAAACTGTCCGTCAACCAAGCCCTGCAAAGAAGACTCGTCCGCAGTCTCCTAGCAAAATGGCTTCGAAACCTAAACCCAGCCGCTTCAACGAGTACGCCTCGGCTTACATGAAAAAAGTTGGACTGAATGAAGCAGACAAAAAAACCACTGACATTAAGAAGAAGGACGTGCAACACAAATCTATGCGCCAAGTGGAAGAAACAACAACCGTCGAACAGTATTCTTCGGAATGTCTTGTCGAAAATACGCCATCGAGTGAGGTCATAGAAATTGTACACCTAAACGGGAAGAGATCGCCGTCGCCTGAGAAAAGACAGAGCCCGGAACGCAAGCTTGAAAGACAAGAACGCTCCCCAACTCCTGAACTGAAAAGGCAGAAATCTGAAACAGGTAAAAAGGAAACTATAATCAAAACTGTGTATGATATTGAGAAGAAGAGACCACAAACACAGATTCAGGAGGAAAAGCCGTCGTGGGTAACCAATAGGAACCTGAAAAAAATCACTTCGGAGACTCGCACGTTCAGTAGCAAGAAATTAGAGCCAGAGAAGCCTAAGTACCGTTCTGCGAGTCCGTCGAAGGTCATCACGAAGCCCATAGACGTGATTACTTCAAGCTACGGCCCCGGCCCGCTGGACGCAGAAGGGAAGCCGCTGTTCGGCATCAAAGCGCTGAGAAACGGCAGCAGCAACTACCAAGGTGAGCGATGTTGATTCATTAGTAAAGTTCAATATTTATTCAAGTGAATTAAGCCAGCGCGGCAGTATGAGTGCGTAAATTAGCATCGAAATTATAGAGTAGTGTTGAATGATATTTTGTATTGAAATGGGTCACTCTAGCCTACGCCTACGTGACGAAGCAAACGTGTCTTCACGATAACTGAAAATCGAAATAGAAAAGATAGTTGAAAATTTAACGGCAATGAATAAAAAAAAGCTATCAACATCATTTTATTAATTCCATAAAAAATAACACTCTCAGTACAGCGGTTATAAAACATACTTTATAGATACACGAAACAATTTCCTATTATTCTCTACTTTTAATAAGGTTTTAATGTTATCTGAATTTACGCAACATTTATTTTTCATTAAGGTTAACGTTGTAAGTATTCGGTATTTATCGCGCTGTTTTGAATTGCCTCAATTAAGCAGCTGTTAACATATTAATTGAAAGTGAATATTAACACCTATTGACATACTTCGAGACGTACATACGGCCTCCGTGGCGCAGTGGTTGATGAGCCGGCTTCAAATCATCGCGGGTTCGAGCCTCGCATCTAAATAATTTGTGTAACCGTAAATATTTATTAAGCGTGAGTGTTGTGCGTAAAGTTTGTTTTAACTATAATATGTTATAGCGTAACAGGAAATTTAGCATAAAAAATGTAAGTATTAAGTAACAGACAAACTATTTCCGATTGTCACAGAACTAATGCATTATTATGATTACAGAATTATAAAGCCTAGTAGTCCTAGTCATTAAATGGCAGTAGACTAAGGGCCTGTTTCATAAGTGTCAAGAGAATTTTATTTGACTGTTATCGTATTAAACAGCTAATGAAAATAGTACTGACTTTATTACCATTTAATTGGGAGCATAGATTTGAGTGTAACTTTTTGTATTTGGTCGGCTTATACATTTAGGTATGTGACGGGTAACAGTTACACACAAATTGTTAAACAAGCCCTAAAGCAAACACAGATCTTATTACTTTTTTACAATTCATCGCCAATTATTTAATTAATCCTCAGTGAAAGGCACAGTCATCCGCCAAGAGTTCCACTCGCGCAACGGCAGCGAGCCTGAGGGCACGGTGTCGGTCACCGCGTACTCCACGGAGCCCGAGGAGCTGGAGAACCTCCTGCAGTCGCAGGGCGCGCCGCCGTCGCGCATCCACGGCCTCGCCGCCATCACCACCACCAAGAAGTTCGGTGGCGACACCGGCACCACCATACACCAGGCTCATGGGGTTAGCTACATTCAGATTACGTTGTCATAGTTATATTAGGTAGCAGTGTTCTATGGTGAAGAGTTTGTCTAGGTGGCGCCACCTCTTTGTCTATATCTACCGCTAAGCCGCAGTTTGAAAACACTGTTGTGTTGTAATTTTTAGTATAGTAAGCGACGAGCAGTGCATTGTAGTATTTTGTAAATCAAATGTCTGGGTAATTGCTATTATTTATGTGCAGGCGCAGCGGGTGCTATCAAGCGGCCGGCTTACTCGTCTCATAATTATGTATTTAAATCTTCAAAAACTATTCTATGTTTCGTCTTTGTCATACTAAAATCTTAAGACCTTACGTTACATGTCAAAAATCTTTTAATAGATGAAATGCGGTCTACAAAAGTTTAGGTAAAAATAGCGACGATAGCCTAGTTGGAAATGGAACGGTCTGCCGAGACAATGTCCGGAGGTTCAAAACCCAAGGCACACACCTCTGACTTTTCTGAAAAGTTATGTATGTATTCTTTGTGAATTATCGCTCGCTTTATTTATTTATTTTTTATTTTTTATTTATTTATTTATTTAAGGACCTCCAACGAAGAATACACGACATATTATATAAAAACAATGATGTAGCATTTTCACAATTTACAGTGTGACGTGCTTCTTCAATTATAAGAGACCACAGCATGCAAATTTGAGTACAAGTACAATGGCCAAAAATGGATATTTGTTATAAATATTATTAAGAATTTATGAAAATATTATGAAGATTACAATAAATGAATACAATAAAACTTTTGCAAGGATCTTAAAACAGGCAAAAAACAATATATCATAATAAGAAATAACAAAAAATAATAACAGCTTTAACGGTGAAGGAAAACATCGTGAGGAAACCTGCATACCTGAGAAGTTCTCTGAATTTCGAAGGTATGTGAAGTCTGCCAACCCGCACTAGGCCAGCGTGGTGGACTAAGGCCTTAACCCTCTCAGTTGTAGAGGAGGCCCGTGCTCAGCAGTGGGCAGTATTTAATACAGGGCTGGTATGCAACGTTTTGTTTTTCGTTCTTAGAAAGAGGAACGCGCTGCCTTAGACCAGTTCACACACAGTGACCGCCGCGTCATAGACTCAGAGAGCGTGGGAGAGACCAGGAGCTACGAGACCAAACGACATGAGGAGACAAGACGGCTGGATAGACAGGAAATCGAAGACCAGGATCAGGATAGAGGCACGGAGAGGATCATCTACAAGCAGGAGAAGGTTGATAGGACAGGACAGTTGGAGGGACGGTCCGACGAGCGCAGGGAGAGAGTGGATAAGAGAGAGGACAAGAAGACCGTCAGGCAGAGTTCAGTCAAATCTCTTACCGAGAAATATATCAAGAGTGCAAGTAAGTCGACTTTTATTATCAAAGTACATAATGTAAATTTTTTGGTATGCTTTTTTAGATATTGTATGTGTATTAAAAGCAGAAAAATTTGCTGTTGCTGATATATCTAATTGGAATACATATCTAGAACATATATGGAAAAAATATATGCAATGCAACCGGATAGGTACCATCTTAACACAGAACAGAATGACGAGCAACTTATCGACTGGCTTGAAAGCATTTCACCATATTTTGCACTTTTCGTTCTTTAGTGACCTTTCAGACCGGCCAGCACTAATTGCGCGTGCTTATAATTTGGTCCTAAAATTAACCTATTCATTAACTCTACCGCTATACCTAATATTAAGTGGCGACTCTACAAGCAACGATATATAAACCCGATTTTGTTTCTATGTTACTTGAATACTCCTTGGGTAAAATACATATAGTTGGTATAAAATTAATATAAAGAAATAGAACACTAATATGTAAACCCAATCGCGATCTCGTTACTGAGCCAAGTATTCGCTCGTTTTGTAATTACTACTATCTCCGTTTTAAAACTTATCCATTACAATTACTTTTTTATTCATAATGAATTACATAAATAAGCCGGTATTCTTAGCTTGTATGGAGTCGCCAGTATATGCAGTATTTGTATGTATGTATGTGTGTTTTATTACATTTTCATTGTAACACCAGACCAGACGTCTGTACCTACTAACTAAATTGATGTTATTGACACTTATGAAAGTATGGCTAATTCCTATTACATCATCTTTGACATTAAACATTGCGAATAAAATGATGCCTTTGCAAATATATGCGCGTTATGCCGAGTTTGAGTTAATTGGCGAATCGTGGGTTTAGACTGTTTAGACTGAGACCTTTCGGTTTGAGCCGTGGCATTTAAAGGGCGTTGTAGACAATATCTTTGTTACTAAAATGTCTCGCGATTCTGTCTACGAATAAAGAATAGGCTTTGTTCTAATTCTACGTTGTCGATGCATTAAATCTATTGTATTTTAATTTAATTATTTTATGTAATAATTTAAAGAAAGCTTTATACAAGAAAATCCGAAATAAATTTTGAAATCGATTTGATTTTGTGCAATGTTGAAAGAAAACAACTCCTTAAAATAGTTCATGATTTATCCCTACAAGTTTTAAAAAGATATTTCAATGTACAGAAAGCACAAACATACAGCTTCAATACCGTGTAGTTGAGTTAGCATTTAATCTGTCTATATTTAGCGTGATCCTCGTTTGGCGTGCTGAACTAAGATTTATCTAAAGCGTGAACTGCAATTATACTTAGTTACTTAGACTTGAATATTTTGTTAAGCTTCACAATAACTGTTTTACAAAGAAAACGTATTTCAAATGTAGTATAAGTATTTAAATTTCAAACCCGTCTCATATTCAATTCAGTATTTTGGTTACAGCGTACAAGTTATTATTTTACTGACGATGAGTAGCAGTGACTGTTGTTTTCGAGAAGAAATTGAACTGTATCGTAACTATTATATTTATAATAAGTTATTTCTCTAACTGCCTCGGCGGCGTAGTTGTATTGCATGCGCGGTACGAAAGTGCTGATGCCAAGGTACGAATCCCGGGTAGGGCAATATACTGGATTTTTATGCCGCACTAGGCACTGCACTGAGTCTGGAATTTGTGCCCGATATGGCGATAGGCTCGCCCCCTTTGACGTCATAGGACGGAACACATAAGACTAAAAGTGGCTGCTATGTTTGCATCTCTGCCTACCCCTTCGGCGATTAAGGCGTCACATGTGTGTTTTTTTATTTCTCTAACGAACACAGTAGGTACCATTCACTACTTTATGATAAAAATATTACGTTTATGATCGAGAACCATCAGGTCTGTATAAAATATCTCGTCTCGTGATTCACTTGCATTAAAAATCGTATTCGTAAGTTACCTGTCGAAGGCTCATTACCTCCACGAGACATACGAGATTACGTAAAGTAACTTTCAAGTATAGCGAACAGTTTTCAGTGTTGCGTGCCCGTGCGAACGCGTGTGATTGTATTGTCGATAAAATGTTCCAAGAATATATCGATATTATTAAGTTGATTAACAGTGAGTTTTATAATATTGTATTTGTAAGGATTAGTTAGGAAAAATAATTGGGAGTATTGTGTAGCAAAAATATCAGGATGAATTATCGTAGATATTTGTTATTAATGTTAATTTGTTTATAGATTTGTAAATTTACTGTAATTTGTACTGAGGTACTTATATTTTTTTATATTTGAGTATGTTCTTTATTTATTTATTCGTTTAGAGATATTTTCTTTTATATTAGCATATATGTGAGTAGTAGTGCATTTTCGGGAGTCGCAAATTATCTACGTACCTATCGAATATTAAAATATTGCAATTTATTTTTATTCGACACTCATTGACAAGTATTTTAATCTAGGCAGTAAAATGCTTAAAAACTGTCTTATGTACATTGTATAATACATAATTAATAGTATAAATATATCATTGCAATTAAAATTTTAGAATTTTAAATTAGTACATAGTAATAAAATAAAGATGAGTCAGTAATGTGGATCTCAGTGCGTTCACTGCAACGATTTAGTTCGCTTCCGGAAAATAAAAGACTGACGTGAATCATGCTAGCGCCGCAGAGTACTATCACCCAGTCTAGCGTATTGTTTACAGCCGCTATATTTGTAGAATTTAACTGAATAAAACGTCTAATATTCACTCTTCTAGTGATAAAAATAGAGTTCTGAGTATTTTCTTAGGCATCTTGATTTAATGAACAGTAGGTATGTACCATTTCAATAACTCTTCATCGACACTAAAGTTGCACCACTTTGCTTGGAATACATATTCATGGAATACTAAAAAATGTTTGATCCCCATTCTCTCACCACAGCAGCGTAACAAAATGATTCATCAATTAGATATTTGTAGTTCATATTTTGTCATTAGTGTAGAAGATTATATCTTTTTGACAAATTTAATTGTTGAATACTTCGATTTTACTTTTGATTGTAGAGTTTAATTATTATTGGAGATTTACTACTGGAGGCAATTTTTGACATAAGAAACTAAATAGCTTATGTCTTGGCAGTATGGTCTTTGGCCTTAGCCGGTTCCTTGAGGAACAAAAACAATGTGTATAGAGTCTCAGTAGAAACACCTATGTATGTAGTTGAGTGATAAAGTTGTTGCATCAGGCGAGACGTCGAAGACAGACCGCAGCACGTACCCGAAGGCGGGGCTGATCCTGCGCACGACCACCATGAAAGACAACGTGTCTAGCGACTCCTCCGCGCACGCCGGTCAGTACACTGTACCTTCACGCCCGGCGTCACTCGAGCGGAATCGAATCGTATGTTTTGTATACGCGGTTATTCGCGTTTCTAAAGAACGCAGTTTCAAGGTAAAAGTATGGCAGTTGAATTGATGCGACTCGATTCCATTCGGCTCGGCACGCCTAGTGGACGCTGGGCATAACGAGGGAAAGAATCAAGTGCGAATAAACATCTACCCACATTACACTTATCTCTATGGTATTTAGTCAAGAGTCAATTTTACAGTCATCAGATAAATTATCCATCAAATAAATTATAACCAGACAATATAAAAGTAAGACAATTGAAACATTTTATTTGAATACATCTGACATTCTTAATTGTATCGAATAGCCAATGAATTTTTGATCCGACTCTGACTGCTAATAAACCTTAAGTTTCTAATACAGGCCGTAGGAATAATTGAACGGTTGTTCGCACTTACATTTTCTTTCCTTCAATATGGTATAGTAGTAGTTGTAGTAGTAGTAGTAGTAGTAGTAGTACCTAGACGTAACTGTAGTCATAGTTTTTATGATATTAGGGGAATATAAGTAGATAATTCTAATGCCGCCACGTTTAAATAAAGAAAATTTTCGCACATCGGTTTCGGTGACCAATTGGCTTAAAGTGGAAGTAGGTTGATCTACAATAAAGACGCCCGGTGTCAAGTCTATTCCAGTGACTAAGCAACAGTGTGCATGCTCCGTCCGACTTAACGGAAATTAAGGGTCGTATAATTAAATGACCTTATGAGATTTAATGTCTCAGTGGTCAGCTATGCAGAATTATGATTATGCTCATTACTTGCATATAAATTAATACAAATCGAACATGTATTAAAATACCTGTATTTTAATACGTAACTGTGTACAATAATCTATAGGTTATAAATATTGTTCATTACCGGTTCCATTATGCAATGATGATTGGTGTTAATTTTTAAAAGGCTCACTCATAACACTATTTGAAAGTGAGCAAACAGCGCGACAGTAAGCTAAAAAAACCCGTCTGTACCTACTTCTTGTAGTTTTGTGCAGTTTTTTATTTATGTTAAATTATATAATTTCGCCATAAGTGACAGATTAAGAATAGTGATACTTTCGCAATAACCTCCACATTTACTATACTGCCATGATAATCGAGAGGGCACTAAGTCAAAGGTGGCCTATTTCTGACTTACTGCTATATCGATAATAGGGCAATATACAAATGTATATCCCGATGCTTACAGATAGTTTGAGTTTTCACCAATCTTTGCTTTACTTAAGAGAACCACGCAGAACCAAATCGGTTTGATGACGATTTTTTACGTTGCATCGTCGCATCGCTTTCGTGGTTCTTGACTATTGAAGCCCTCTATAAATAAATAAGAATGGGAATACCGATCATGGGACTGCTTGTCACTTATTTGATATTTATTAAATGTTGTATTATTTATTTTCGTTACTGGCATAACTAAAAACTAAGTGACTAATATTTGTTTGTAAAAATAGTTACTAACGTGTTTATGTTATAGGTATATTTTACTTTCAGCCGTCATCCAAAGTATTATACTTGTTTTTTGTATATTGGTATTTTATTTCAGAATATTTAAAGTTTATTTTAAAAACGATTAACGAAATACCATTAAAACAAATATTATAACAAGTCTCGCTACCACCAGGTCTTACACGCACCGACAGCGACCACTCCCTGGGCTCTGCGGACGACACGGTGGTGACCACCACGGAGCGCGTGGACGACGGGACGCGCACCACCACCACGACCACCACGCGACACAGCGAGCGCTCCTTCCTGGACAGCAACGCGAAGGTTACTGGGGTGCAGGACATCCTTTCTAGGATGAAAAATGCTGATATAGGTAAATATTAAGCTAGTCTAAACTCTAGATTGTAGGTATTCACTCAACTTACTAGAAATGTAAATAAATATATATATGTAGTTTATTACTAGCTTTGTCTCCCGGTTTAGATTAGATTTGAATATTCATTTTGCCAAACAACAATGCATGCATACTGTACTCGGCGACATCTCAGTAGTCTTTGTTAGCGACAGATTAATTTTCTAAGTACCTTTATCTTTCCTCGGTAATATGATAAATCACAGTGTGACGCATAATACGTCTTTGTGTTCCTTTTCAATGCTCTCGAATAGCCTTCACAAATTTAGAGTTTTTATTGTCCTTGTTGGTACTACATTGCCGTAATGCCGAACGATTTCCTTATATTACGTTGAACATAATATACTTATTCAGGGCGATTGACTAACTTCCATACTAAATATTCGCTTCTCTCTACTATAAAGTACTTACCATTCGATCCTACCTACCATTTCTGTTTTAGTCTAATCTGATCTCCTAAACTGCTAAACAAATTGTGATGGGATTATTGATGGCAGGTTTGACTTTTAAAATACAATCAGGTACATTTATCTCGCAAAGGACTAACACGAGCGTAACTGCGACCATAATCTCTACCTCCACAGTAGCAATAATATCATGTTACTCCTTGATTGATCATTTACCAGTGATTCAAGAGGGCGACACGTCAGAGGACACGGAGGCGCGCGCACTCCTCAACAAGTTTCTCGGCGCGAGCGTGCTGATGGCCGGCATGCAGGGCTACGTCACCGAGAAACCCACCGGCAAGATCATCGTCAATCAGGTAGGAAAAGAGAGAGACAGTAGAGTTTATTAAGAGTATTAGAATTCAGTGTTTTTAGGTCCCTCCATACGTTATTTTATTTATTAACACGCTTTTATTAGCTTCATACGTATGTATGTATGTAACGGAAACTTTGAACATGATTTTGACCCACTTAATAACGTCGGATTATTTACGTTACTGTGACTAATTTAATATTAGGTAAAGTGTTAATAAATTACACCTACAAGGCAAATAGTAAATTCAAGTTTTGCGAAAAATCTATCGCATTAGATACGTTAGTAATATATGTACTTCACTTTGTCGTTTTAAATTTATTAAATAAAACCTTTATTACGTTTAATATTAATATACAATTTAAATTTAATCACCAATTACCATATCGAATGCTAATTCAACAAAAACTCGTGATATTTTTATCACGAGATGTCATTATCGAAATACTCAAACGTGTCGAAGGTACTGCAAGTCATCGGCCGCGTTTTTATTACATTTCCCTTTCGTTGGTATGTGTAGTACTGAATATCGGATCAACCGTCGACGTGTGTAAACAAACGTTGTGCCAAACATCATCTCCAACTCGTGGGCAACATGAAATAGGACAAGCCAAATGCGCGGCTAATATGACTCATTTCGGTTGAAGTGATGGTAGAGTTGCCATAAATGGACAATTCTGTTACGTGTTTTGGTATTGGTAATTATGTTTTAGTCTTTTCTTATTGTGTTAAGTCGTCTCTATTTTTTTACAAAGAAACTTTGGCAACCGATTTATATTGTTGATGTTTTATGGTAGTAATACTTAGTCTGTCATAGGAACAAGACGTGTTAGAAAAAGTGCATAAGTCAGACATATTACAAATATCAAAAATTCGGTAAGAAGAGAAGGTGAGTCCCCAACATTCAAGAGGGGGTAGAGAGATTATAGTTAGTCCAGCTATATCGCTGACCGTGCTGAGTCTACCAATTCAAAACCATTTTTAAGCCTCGATTATGGTAACCCAGACTTGGACATTCATTTTTAGGGTTGTTCTGTTACAGTTATAAAAAGCTTACACTCGGTTTCGCATGATTAAATAAATAAATTGTAGAATGAATCTTAAGAAACAACTAGTAAATGTGATATATAGATTCCACGTCTTAAAATTAAAGCAAACATTTTATCAATATTTGCACCCACTTCAGCGTCACATAGGCAATAGTTGTCAGATGATCCCGCAAGAAGTCTGCACCTAATAATTACATAGAACGAAAGCTACATAGTTTGCAAGTAAAATGGCAATTGATAAATATGTTAGCTCATACCTCTATCTTCAAAAGTATAGGAAGTATTTACTGGAGCCAAGAGATCTTATTTGCATCACTTTATATCAAAGACAATACAACCTACATCGAGACTGTCACTTACAAGGTGCCTACCTTAACAGACTCTCAATAGTAGCGTGTATTCATTTCTTTAACAAAGTAACTCTTTTAATTCTGATTCCTTTATATCGGCCAATGGTTTCCAAACAGATATAGCCAAACTAATGTCAGACGATAAAATACATCTGAAGTGGTCAAAACACCGGCCTTGCTCGCATGCCCAAAAACAAGTGCAAATAAAAATATGATCTATTTGCGCACGCGTATACAAATAGACACGTGCCGCGCCGCACACTACTTGTAAACATAAACTGAAGTAGATATGTAGAGATCAGGATGTTAGGGAAGGGAGAAAAGAGAAAACGAACGATGAAGAAAGCGTAACAAAGAGTCATGAAAACGAATTTTAATTTTTCACGAGGATATCGTAACAAAGACAATTTACATTTGAGTGATACAGCTTTGAAGTCTCATGTGCCAAAAAATGAAAAAGTAAGAAAACAATTAAGTATTGTTGAATAGAGCGTACAGACAGTGTACACAATCATCATCATCATCATCATCAGCCACATGATCTCCATTCTCCA
Organism: Sphinx pinastri; assembly: GCA_947568825.1. Classification (NCBI taxonomy): domain Eukaryota; kingdom Metazoa; phylum Arthropoda; class Insecta; order Lepidoptera; family Sphingidae; genus Sphinx; species Sphinx pinastri. The sequence goes on along the minus strand of OX387628.1, from coordinate 17,478,240 downwards.
CTGCTCATAGTATTACAACATTTTGATTACCTACATTGCAACATGAACTTTCTTAGTAGATACATCAGTAAATAAATTTACGTACACACACACTCGCGCCCTTTAACCCCGAAGGGGTAGGCAGAGGCGCAACTAGTGCACCCACTTTTTTCTGTGAGTATTCATAAATTTATGTAACGTGATTTAAATTACATTTAATTTAGATTCTACATGTTTATCAAATATAGGTATCTGGTACCACTACCCGTAACTCCTAAAATATTTTTTTTCTCGTACCTAACTTTGGTAGCCAGAATTGTCCAAATAAACATTTTCAACCGCGACAATAAATTAACCAAACGTCCTCTCAAATAATCACCAGAAAACCTTATTACTTGGTTCTATTAACAATTACATTATTTAAATCACAAAACCTCAACAAACCAATTTTTTGTTCAAAGTTCAAACATTTTTCATATGTAAAGTACCTACCTATAGTCTCTCGAATCGATAAAAATATCGATATTAAACATTGTTTGAAAGTTGACAAAGCTCACTAGTATGAGGCCAAGTTTAAACTCGTAAAAATATGATCCAAACCACATTATTTATTAGAACACTAAATGAAATACAAAATAACGCGCATAGACGATTGCCAAGTATTTTTTTCTGGAATTTCTACGCTACTGTTGTGAGATATTGTAACGTTGGATTTCATTTGTGGCGACGCATTCATTTACAATCTAAATGCTTGATTCTCGGAGTAGGTAATGAAATGAGTTGAATAAAAAAGTATAAGTACCGAAAACTTGATTAACTGATATCGATATATTTTTCATGAAAATTCAATTAAAGTATAGGATTAGGCTAAAAATAATCATTTTCCAAAAATATTACGATGTTTTGACACGAAAACTTCTGTACACATAAACTTAATGATGCATTTCTTAGCATGCATTAAAGTTAATAATATTATTATAATAACTGACATCCTAACTATGAACATAATCTAGTCTAAATGAAACGTTATATCAGCATTTAACGCCGTCATAAATTAAAAGATAAGAATCAATGACATAAATTCAAAAATGTCGGGAGCCAAATCCCACCAAAATACCGTATTCCCACGTTTATCATACATGTTAATGTGTTTCAGTGACCCACTTACATTGTACGTAGACTTTTTCCTAGTAAACAAAAGGCGTACGAACATTGGCTTCTTATATTGCCGTTTTAAGCAATGCGCCCGTCGGAAAGCGAAGAAAACTCGCCGGCAAAAATAACACGCCCGGACCGACATTTCACCGCTACAACTACTAAACATCATAACTACACCCACAGTACACGCTAATGTACACCGTAATTACATAAAAAATAATGGGCATCGGGCTGAAAATAGTGTGTTCGCTAGTTCCCGCTATATTTGGTGTGGTGACGTCAGAGCAGGGCGCGCGCGCAGTCCGAACCACACTCCCGCGCCGTACGGTTCGCGCCAAATTCGATATGACATAGGATTCAAAAAAATAAACCATATTTATGGTATAGTTTAGATGATAATTAATTAATAATAGTTGCAATACCGCGTGCTGTAGCAAGCGGTAGGCAGTTTAGTGATAAATTAAGTACAGGATTGCGCATTTCCAACACTACGTTACTGGGTGAGTTCATTTTATAATTAATTTTAATATATATTTTTTCCAAAGAATTAAGCAAATATAATATAATTATAAGGTTTACAATTAATAGTCTAGATGAAAATTGTGTTAACTTTATTAACTACCATTTATTAATTCACTGACACAATTTTGAATTATAAGTTTAATAAAATTATTGTATTGTATAGCCCTTGAGTACATAATATTGAAATGAAATGAAATGAAATAATTTATTCGAACCCATAAAATGTTATACATTATTTAGATTCCGTCAATATTAACTCTACCACCAGCTCGGAAAGCAGTTCTCACTAGAGAAGAACGGGCAAGAAAATCTAGTGATTAGATGATTAGTATTATTACATGTGCCCCTGTTACACACGGTCGGATAGGTTGTCAAACATGACATTGCGTCTGTCAGCGCTCGTCAAGCACGGCGCACAGCGCGAGGTCGCTTGCGACACACGGACACGAAAATAAAACAACAAAACATTGCAATTTGTGTTGCAGAGACGGCTGTCGGCGCCGCATACTTGTCTAAATTGCTAGTGGAATGTGACCTATTAAAAACAACAATCAATTTCTTTATATCTATGGAATGCCATTAAACTTTGTTTTGCTAGATCAGAAGAGTAAGTGGTAAATACTTTGGACCTGCATTATGCGAAGTTATTGTATTATCCAGAAACCGCCGCTCCGTTACAACTATTATAAAATTATAATACACATTACACTCTTATTTATATGTTAATAGATTCATTAAATCCATTACATTTGAAACTAATTAATGTTATGTAATAATAAATTAAATTATTGATATAAAGATACCGTATGTATATAAATTACCATTATCTCCATTCTTTATCTTTAACTCAAATTATAGAAGTAACTTAGATGCTCATTAACATTAAAGATCTCCATATTCCATAGAAAGCCTTGGTCACAACCCACATAAACCCATGTTTCTTGTATATTTCAAATACATTTCATACAAATGATTAATTATGTCAACAATATATCAAAATTAAATCATTAACGGCTTTCTAACCTACACTCCTATGCTTGCAATTCTCATACGTGGTAAAAAATATCTTGAAATACGAATCTTACCCAAATTTGACGCAAAATGGATGCTCACTCAAAACAACTATTACAAATGCTAAAACCCGCTTTCCATCCAACACGAACACGCTACATCTTAACAGCTGGACACGGCTCATTGGGCCGGCACACGTCTAGCGGCTAAACGCTAGCGTTCACGCGCCGCTGCCCATCCAGGGCACTTGTGCTCGCCCGACTTACCGGCAATGTGTCACTGCATTACTTGAGATGAGAGCTTGGAAATTATTCGTTTGTATATTGGTTTTGCGTAATCGTGTTTACGTGCTGCGCGTGTAGCATAAACTTTAACACGAGTCGGTTGTGGGCCTCGTACGAGCTTACCGCGAGCACCGACCCTTCTGCCGAACTTACATAGGTGCTTTAACGCGCATGGAAAGATCACCTCCTACGAACTTTAAAATAAGTGTTTATGGCTCTATAAATGTATCAAATGTGCAAATGCAGTAGCTTGGCAAAGATTGGTTTCGAATAAATATTGCTCAAGATAAAAGTTCGGATATCTATATATAGTGCAATAAAAATACATACGCGTTGCATTAAGAACCCACTCCTTATTGAAATAAGTTAAAAAAAATTACAATACTGATAGCATATAACAATTCATGAATTTCTTATACAACATAACTACAGGCTAGACACCATTAGTAGATGGTAGCATTTAAATTCATAGTTAGTTTTACGTTTAAGTTCCTACCAATTTTACTATTTAACCTACTACTAAATTTTCGCGATTAAACCAAGTTTTAATAAGTAAAGAGCATGTAATGACGGACTTTCCCCGCGGCTAGCGGCTGCCTTCTGATTTCTACCACAATTACACGAGTGGCCCGGGTAAATAATTATCTCTTAGTTAAACTCTACCTAGAGACGGATGTCATTAGGGCGTGGTAGAAGCGATTCTACGTACATTTATATGGTGTCAAGAAGTTTGTGTCAAATTTCAATTACTGTGTTCAGTAGCATTGCAGCCAGTGCAGAGTAGTTACTGGCCATTATGGGAAGTAAGTGAGGCCCGCAGTGTGATGCAGTGCTTCGTAATTCAAAGATTGCGTGAATTGCTACTGTTAAGGGTAGTCGTGACGCGTACTATCAGATCATCACCTTACTTGTGACAGCATTCAGTAGTGATAAAAATATTAATGAGAAACAAAAACACAAATTGAGTTCTCAAATGAATGAACGGCAGTTCTGAAATTTTGTGTTTTCGAGAAGGATCATAAGAATTTAATATTAAAAGCCATAAAACGAAATCTCCTGGTTTACGAACGTATCATTTAAAAACGACATCAAAAATAAAACATTAACAATAAAATATTAAGTTTTATTGTATATTCGTATTATCGACTTGGCAAATTTTATGAGAGTTGTTTGACATTTATAATTTTTAAACGACTTCCAAAAGGAGGAGGTTATCAATTCGTGTGTTAGTATTTTTATGTATGTACACTGATTTCTCTGAAAATTGGGAGCGTATTTCCTTGATTCCTTCTTTATTTAGTAAACAAGGGTCTCGAAGTGGTCCCATTTCAATATATCTTGGTTTCGGGCTCATTAATGATATTTTTATTTGTTTGTAAATAAAAACGTTTATTTTTATGGTAATTGATTTAGAGATAAGCAAGTTGCTACCCTGATGCTTAACGCTGGGACTGCTAAGAAACAGCTGCAATGCCACCCAGAGCACAAAACGGTACATGGCTAACCATCTGGTGGGAACTTGTTTACTTTGGCCACAATAAAATGTAATTTAAGCTATATTGATCCAACGTAACACCTCATCCAACGACCCGTGTGGTCGTCGTCATACGTAATCTGTAATTATATGTAATGCCAATAAGATGATAACGTGGAATAATAAATGAAACTAATTTGGTTCACATCGTTCGCCAAATGAATTCGGCTGGTCGTTGTGTAGAGAAAAGGTAGTTACAGCGGAAAACTATCAGCCTACCTTCATTGTATTAAGGAGCTAATTTATCTCATTTCATAACGTCTTATTTACATGAGCAATTATCGCAGATCCTCTTGTTTTAGGTCAAAGCAAAAACATTTGCAAAGTGGATTTCACGAGTTATCATTGTAACTTGATTCATTTTTTTAGTTTTAACTTATCGTGTAAAATTTGAGTTGCAAGTAATGAAAAAAAAAACGATTCTTGATTAAGACTTAGATTAAATCTACGATGTATACTGAAAATTTAATTTTCGCCTATGCCTTATTCAACACTTAGCAATGGCTACAAAAACATATTAACCTTTCAGTATCGGCGTGGTCGAAATCGACCATGACGTCATCTGTCATCTCTGTCGTCCCTACCATTAAGGTTATAGACAAAAAATGATGTGTGCAGTGTTGCCATAAAATACGAATACTGGAAGGTTAATCAACCACTCCCGCTCCTCTCCTCACTAACTTCCGCGCATACCCATAGCAAGTCAATCACAATGCACGCGCAGTTCGTTCACACTCCCATCTAATTATAGCCCATATAAAAGCCAAATATAATCCGTGGAGTGGCGGAATTGTGTCAATGGTTCCATTGGCCACTCCGGGAGCTGTATCGGCCACTTGTGACGTAAATTGCTTGGATGCAATGGGCTGGATATCGGGATCGGGAGTAGAGTGGGAGGCAATCAATCACTACTCGTATCTTCTATCTTTGCTTGTAACTTTAAGATACACAGATGTGAAGCTTGGGATAATGGAAAGTTATTGATTCGGTGTTTGAATGTATATGGGGCTCACCATAAGATAATCTACTTGCAAGTTTCTCGCCTCTGCCATAAAAAATGGTACAACTATAATTGAATTTTCTTTAATAAGTAACATTGTATTCGTTACAAAATATTTCTAGCTAAAAGGGCAGCCAGCCTGTTTTTAAGAGTTTATTAGCGAAAATTCAAAAAGTCAATAAGGACAGGATAGTTCTAAATAAAAATACAAACAAAAATAAACTAAACTCGGAAACTTCCTTAAACACCTTCGCGTCACAACAAAATGTAGACGTTGCGTTTATTTTTGTTTTGGCAAATACAGAAATACTCAGTTTTTTACCTTGTGTCAACACTAATGTCCATAATCCATAGTCATCGTAAAGCACGTGGCCACACACGAGGGATTACAGGGCTGCCAACTTAAACAAGCTAACTTTTCTTTATAGTCGGAAAGTTCTTTTTTTTAAAGCTAAAAATCGTTAGACGTTTAAGAGGGTGGTGATGAAAGCGTCGGTGGAATTAAAGGTGCACTGTCTATGGTTAGAAACGTGAATATAATAAGACAGATGGGAAGAAGGAATCTTCTCCTCAAATGTCCCCCTCATAGCTGTGACTTCACTCACTCTTCTTTCGCTATCCAATCTGTTCTTCTTTGGAATTCACTCCCCCTCGAAATCAGATCGGCTACCTCTCGGTTTGCCTTCAAAAGGAGAGTGCGGCATATATTTATGATTGATTGCTTTGTTTACTTTTATGTACGTTTATTCGTATCTCTAATATCAAGTTTAAGTACCTGATGCACCTACCTTATGTATTTCTGCACCACCCTAAGGTTGACTGGGAGAGAATGCCTTTGGCATTAAGTCCGCCGATATACTTATGTATATAAAGTGCTAAAACAAAAACAAAAAAAGAAGGAAGGTGTGTGTTGTTTAGCACATATAGCAGTAGTAAAGTAATGTAACCTTTGAAGTCAACCGGCTGCCTTATAACAGAGGCCAGGCCTTTTCTACCACTAAGGGCTCATACACATAAACACGATACGGCGCGGCGTCGTCGTGAAGCGGCGTCGCGTCGTGGGACGGCGCGACGTCGTGTCATGTTTATGTGTATGAGCCCTAAGGTGGAAACAAAATAAGTTCAATATTAGCTATTTTAAATCTATGTTCATTGAAAGTGAACCTAATCGGTTCTTACATATTTTTCAAATATTTGCAATACATTGATTAGTGTTGAATACGTAACACGCACTACTCCAGTTCTCTCCAGAGCATAACCTTGATACGCGCCAAAGCTTCCTGTAAACAGTTTCGCAAAGTGATTATATTTAGCGCGAAGAAATGTTAGGAGGTCGCTTAATGAAATCGTAAATCATCAAGTTTATTTTTTAACTCTTCTCTGCCGAACGGAAGCTGAAAGCCAAGGTCTGTTGCGTGCTACACTAGCGGGGTTTGTATGTGTTGAGAAGCATTTCCTTGAAGTATCTATTGCAATTTGCAAGTAAAAATATTTTTAGAGCCTACAATTCTTCAGAATATAATTTTGAAGTTTAAATAACCATTTATTTCAGTCTCCAAGAAAATGTACAATGGGCTTAGAATGTGGCAAAAAGATGCAACTCGTCAGACGATGTCGTTTAATGTTGATGTTTGTGGTTGATCGAGAGACCAATACGTCAGTCATGTCACATGTGTAAGTCTCTCAATCAATCCCCATAAAACGAAACGGAGTTGTGTTGTGTTTTTTTTTTTCACATTCCCAGCCCACTGGCCTGTTGTGTCCGGGCTTAAAGTATTTTATAGTTAGTGTAATAATTTGGAATTATGAGAGTTCACATCTATAATACTTATACCAAGCGCAAGTCTGTGTGTGGTTTGATTGATTCTTTGTGTCTTTAATAGTCACATGGCCGACATAATTATTTTATTGTTATTATTGATGCAGCAATTTACCCTTACGTACATTTTATTAATACTTAATAGTGAATATTCTATCTATTTAAAAGTTATATAATAAGCAATCAAATCTGCAATCAAAATTCCTTCTAAGTAATATATTTATTCCATTGCCCAAAACTGCCAATGTACCATGAATATGATAAATTATATTCCCTTGCAAAAACTAGCAATAAATAAGTCCGTGTTGGTAACCCTGTAACGAGCTGTTGACCGGCTGCCAACGGCAGCGATGCGCGTGGAGCGTCGACCCTTGCGCCGCGCCGTGTGCTCTGCTTCCTCCATGCCCACATTTGGCAGTTGGCGAGTGCGCATGCGCTTCCCGCAAAAAGGGCCAAGGATTCCCGCGCTTTTTTCTAAAACAAAGAATGCTGCGCGCCAATTTTGTACGGCCTTTGTGACTTGAGTTTACGCTGTGCTTGTAAATTATGTTCTCGTGTGTTATTAAACGATTAATTTGTTCTTTTGTTGGCAGTGACCAATCTTAAAAGCATTAAGGTTAAATTATATTCTAAGACACTTACCGCGAACCAGGGAGTGGTTCAAACAATGCTTACAGAGACAAAATATGTTAGTGTGATCTTCTCGTATTTGCAATGTATTTATTAAAACCGTCGCTCCTGCAGAAAACTCTTTTATACTCATTCAATCAGTTCTTTAATAAATGCTAATTTTATTGACAGGTTTTGTAAATAGCCATTCAGTCGTTTAAAATTCAGTCAAATCAACAATCATATTAGTCAACAAACTAGCTCCATTTCACTCCCGCGTAATATTATTAAGACAGGAAAGCACAACGATGTCACGTTTCTCATATTGAATCATCCATCGCCAATCAGCCGTATGAAAGCTAGCTAATGAGCCACTCGCCCGGCCACTTGCCTAGTCACTCGACCGGCGAGTGTGCTCGGATGCTAGGTTTCTCGCCGGTCTAGACTTTACACATGTGAAATCATGTCTAAGTACTTGATTTATGATGTATAATTCGCGCTTTGTACGCAGTCACACTTTGTTCATTTTAAATTAAACTTTTTGTAACCAGTTGGTCAAAACTAGGTACATTCTAAAAATCGAGTAGGTAGTATGGCGTTTTATCAATAAAATAGACCAACATGGCCTATATCTTCATTGTATTCGGTGTGACCAATTGACTAAACGAAACAGAAGAGATAATTTTTCATTTTCTCTCTCATATTATAGAACTAGCTTTTGCTCGTGGCTCCGCCCGCGTGAATATGTTTTTCCGGGATAAAAGTCCCGCTTTATATTTTCCCGGGATAATATGTGTATAGCCTATGTGTTAATCCACGATATGATTTACCCGTGTGCCAACTTTCATCGAAATCCGTTCAGTAGTTTCGAAGACAACGGTAACAGTAACAAACAAACAGAAAAACAGACAGACAGAAAATAATTATAATAATCGCTGCTTTGTTTTCTACTGCTTTATTATAGGCATATATTACCACCCCCCCCCCCCCTATGGTACTAGTCTCCCAATCTCCACATAACAGCGATTTATGAGCACGTTACGTAGCGCTCTGAATGTTCGGAATAGTTAATGTTGGTTAATGCATCGGCCGGGCCTGCTGCCCGCATTAACATCACTACCGCGCCGGCTTTAGAGCAAAAAAATGTGCTGTTAAGATGAATAATTTACATTTTATTACACTCAAGTTGAGATGTAATTGGGCTGTAACTTTGGTAATACGGATAATTTGTAAAGATTTGTTGTGCTATATAATAGTAGGGTACAGCTGAAAATCAGTGCTGTTTAACAGCGTATACTGAGCTGGCAACCCTTCTACCACACATATCGCAACAAATACTTAATATTGTTTTTTGTGTCTTTTTTTATTTACTTTTTTTTTGTTTTTGTTATGTGTGTGTAGAAAAATAAATGGTTTAAATGGATAATACTTCCGAGAATAATTTAATTTTGGTGTGACTAACTTTTTTCCTTATTAAAAACTAGAATACAATAAACTTACATTGTTGACCGAGTCTTCGCTTAGATTCTATTCCTGGGTATCAAAAACTCCAATAAATTTTACTTAGTTTTGGAAAAGAAGATAAAAATCTTTTTTTAACACATTGATAGACATTTTTCATAACACTAATATACGTGACAGGAAGTTCGTTTGTCTAATGATAATTAATACACTTATCCATAAACAGCAACACTTCACAAAACAATAAAAAAAAAAGCAAATAAAAATACAAAGGATGATGTAAAATCATGATCTATATCTCCGGATAACGGTTTGCAACACTCAAGCATCATTTACCGCCGATCTCAATAGACGATCCCAATCTTAGTCATTGATCCGATCCAGAGAATAAACCAATCAAAGAAAGTCATTTACAAGCTTGACAAAGAAACTTTATTCTGATTGGTCCATTTTCGCAAATCGTTTATAGATATCGGTGGATAATGTAAATGGTTTTCACTATGTTTTATCTAGAGATAGGTATGATCTATCGAGATTGTTGGTTAATTTCGGCCATAACGTATGATGTCGAGTTTCATAACGCCCAGTAAACACAATGACTATATTATGACATAATTTCTCTAAACAATGCCTCTGTATGCCTCGGGTCCCTAATTACCAAGTGCACACATTTTCCCCATTTTCACCGTTTATTTCAATATTAATTTTAGGATTTTTTTACGAGATCGATCTTGGCACTGCGTCTTGTTAGTTTTCTATTCCGTTTTGTGGAGTTATTGTAAAATTTATTGTTTTTCTGTCTTCGTGGCGAAATGGAAAAGCTGATTGTGAAGGAGAGCGTGTTTTCGATCCGACTTCATGACATAATAAGTAATTTGTTTGATAATTCTTAATACGAGATAAGACTGATGATGGGACCTTTGAATAATTAACTTAAAATAGAAGTTTTATGTAAAGTAACTACTACAAAATCCTATTCCGGGAAACTATAAAAAATGACAAATATGTCGGACATGGAAATCGAATGCAACTCATCTCACAATCATCACAGCATCCTCATCAACCATTTGATTTACAGCTATATTTTGTATTACAACTGTAATTTCTACCAACTGACGGTCACCATGATTGATGGTCAGCGCGTGCCGTTACCATCACAGATTGTGTCGGAATCCGCACCGGTTACAACTAGAGCGAGACGATTGTGGTTTTTTCTAATCGATCGTTTTATTGCTTTGCTTGGAAAACCATGATTTTTGTTTCATACAAAGAATCGTTCGATTGTAGCGTTGTGAAGGTAGCAGTGAACGGTGAGCCGACGTTTAAAACTAGAGGCTTTGAATTTGATACCACAAAGATAGCAGTTTTCCCCGTGGTTTTGTATATTATTCAGGGAATGAAAAAAATATAACAAAGTACCAAAATGTTACTGTTCCTTGGTTTTTTTTTATATATCGAATTTCTCTCCTATCCGCTCGTCATTAGATATTTTCTTAACAGGTAAATTACTGCAATACTTATTTTAATAAAGAAAATTTATATGGTAATGCTCTCATTACTTTTACTGGTGGTTTGTCCTGCTTCTGTTCTCAAAAGAGAAATTGATAAATCGTAAATATTTTAGTATTTGTCGTTTTATGACATCAATTTCAAGTAGGTTGCGGTAAAGTGTAATTTATTTTATTGATTTTATGTAAAACTATTCAGAAATGTTATTTATATGTGTATAATATTATGTATTCCAAATCAAAATCTCACAATTGATAGCTGAAAATCGAATCCAGACCTCAATTGCTTGTCAGCCTAACAACGCTTATGTCAAAACTAATTGCATCTATAATAAAAACAGCGTTTAATTATTGTCGCATTCAGTACTTTCTTAAAACATTTGCAATAAGGATACAAAGAGAAAGTATATAAATATAAATAATGGCCATAAATCGAAAATGGATCGAGATAAAAGCGTTTCCACTTTGGATTTTATTGGCGCGTGTCGTAAATAAACATAATAAAAGTGCATTATTGCAGTTGTTTTGCTCCGCAGATAAACTTTGAGTGAAAATATTGTAAAAGCGTGGTTAATCGCTGAAACGAACTATAAATACCATTATATTATCAATCTTACTTCGAAAGTAATGAAGCAGGAAAACATAAAGAGATTTGCAACAACTATTCATAGAGTTTCTGTACAGTGGCGATATTTCTGTTTAGACATAGAACCCTGGCTACTCGTAATTATTAACAACAATCTATTAAGTATATTTATATTTTTGGTGTTATTTTGATGACGCGAAGAACCACTTCAAAATGCATTACTATATCGGTGTAATAGCTAACCTCGATTTTAAATATTATAATTTATAATCGGGCATAAGATGGGATAATCTCAATTCTCTTAGAAGAATAGACCATCTATCCAAAATATCACATATTGTAACGCAAAATGGCGGGAAACGTGTGCGGAACGTTAATACACCAGTCGCAGTGGGCCGCGATATATTTAAACAGAGTGGGGTCGACGCCGGGTGACCTGCCAAATATCTGGCCCACTGATCTTCTGCTGTATAATGTAACAATGCCCCCGGTTCCGGTTATCTTTAAACGACACTTTATCATGCTGACAGATTAAATTAAACCGGCTTTGATGTGACCGGCCGGTGATCTGAACTAATGATGATATGATTGTGATAGAGATACGCTGGACGTCTTCAGCGTGAATGGATCCGTGGAATTCTCCCAGATTGTGTACCTGTAAAGCAAAGGAATTCTATCCGTATTTTTGTGGCATTGTTGTGATTAACCGATTAAAGATTACCACTTCACAATACCAGAATTATGCATGCGATGTCGATCATAGTATTTCTTCCCTTGAAAGTGGCAATACTTGCTAACTAAATACTGGTACACAACTTGCCCCAAGAAATTATATTTTTTTTGGTCCTGTGCTTATAGGAATTTCCTAAAAATAAACAGTCGACATACCGCGCATGTCGTTAAGTATCGTTATCTTTTTGCCGGTGCAAGGACAGAGCGCCGGAATTAGACAGAATGCAACAAAACAACCGCGACCGCGACTGACTCAACGACGGAATTTTTCGAATATTTCCGAATATACCGTTAAAACTAATTTACTGGGATTGATGTGTATTTTTTACGAAAAATAATTTTGCAGTTTTATGAATGTATTATGCATATTCAAGTTTGTAGGTACCTATATTTACTCTGCCTAGCACTAGTTTGATGGCGAGACCCTTTCTGCTTCTATTATTGAAAAACACTGTGACTCAAACTAATGAGTCTGTTGCGAATAACTTGACACCTCAGTGATCTTGAATATCCATCGAAAATCATAATTTGTACGCATTAAAATACTGATCTCTAGCTTCCAAAAATCTTGCTTAGTGTTAGTTGTTACACGCACGCCTCTAGTTCAAGAGACATATATCTTCAACCTGCGAATAGTTTCGTGCTAGAGTAAACTTCTGTGGTGATTCCAGTTGCTTGTACATGCGTACTCTCCGATATAAGAGAGTGAACACACACATCGTACTCTAGACTGTAGAGTAACTCACTTCTTAAAATCCGATAAAAAACCTAATTTCTGCGCAACATACAAGTCAATATAGATCCAAATATACCACAAACAAAGGCAAATGTTTACGCATCAAAATAATTATGATAGCGCGCAGTGGTGGAACCCGGTTCCGCGTTGGAACCGAGCCCACGCCATGGCATAAACAAACGCAATGCAGTCGCAAACTTTTATACAAACCTGCTTAGCGCGTCGGTGGGCTAATTTTACTCAATAGTGGTGCAGAATAAGTGTTAGAATTGCATCAATGATTTAAAATATTTGAGCTTATTTTTTAACACGGGCCATCAGAATTTATTTGCACCAGTGGGACTCCACAATAAAAGTCGTGGGTAAATTAGGCCAGATGACTTGGTAAAGATCGCAGGAACGCGCTAGATACAGGCCGCTTTTGACAGGTCCATCTGGAAATCTAGGGCAGGCCTATGTTCAGCAGTGGACATCATTTAGCTGATAATGATGATATGCAGGCAAGATGCAGCACACAAAATTGTGCAATTAGAGTATGACGCCAAAGTATTGACCCCATCAGCATATTGGCAAAAGTCACAGTAGCGTCTCACGAGAAAAGTTTGCTTTTTAGATTGTTGCTATGTTATTTTACGATTACAGCTAAGTAGCATCTTATTGAACATAGTAAAATATGTGGAAAGTTTTTCATTATTACGAATAGCTAGTAGTCCCTCATACTACCTACTTACCGATGTTACATGCGATACAATGACAAAGAAAATACAGAATTCGAAGCCACATGGTAGAAAATAAATTTACTAACTGAACACCCAACAAATACATTCAGTCAAGCGCGATAAACACAAATCACTCGAGAGCCACCACTCATCAACCGATCAGCCGCCGGCCGTTGTTTGTCAACATCGATTATGGTCGAGTGGACAGCACTATCGATCGAATCGCCCCGCACTATCGAGAGTCGAGAAACGCGCCAAACGTCTGTTACGCAACAGATAGCGGATTTAATCATTTCCCGAAATAGCTGGATGAAAATTAACGTATTGAAATATGGGAATCGGTCGAGACAAGGTTAAGTTGCATTGAGGAATGTGTGGGTTCGATAAGGCGACAGTGTATTAAATCATTTCTTCACACACACAAAAAAAAAAACAAAAAATGTATAAAAAAGCACACAGTTTAAAATTTTACAATTCAACCTGTTATCAGATGTTACTTATTTTTGTCCCGTAATCCGGAATCCTTGCAAACAAAGACAAAAGTAGGAACACTAAAGTGGCCGTTCTTATCTTTACACGTCGAGAGAACCGATATTATGCCACTAATTAGATGAACATCCATCTTGTATCCTCATAGTTACGACACGAGACATAAGCATCTATTAATTTTTCCTATTTTCAATCACAATTTTCCCACGCACTCAATGACATTCAAAATCTTCGACTCGAATTTCTAAAGCGATTATCTAACACAGTATTTTTAGCAACACAAAAATTTATATTTACCCCAAAGATTTATCCCGTACGGTGTAAAATCAAACAGTACAAGAAGTAATTTACGATGACTCGACATGCCAACACTTTTGCAACGAAATCCGTTAAAATTGGAATTAATTGTGACAACGCTGTTGTTTAATGTCAATTTGCTTAGACTAAACATAACTATTACATCAGAGGTTTGTTCATATGAATGTAACATAATACTATTGTTTAGTAAATATTTTTGTGAAAAAAATACAAAATCAACCGTAAATACCTATTTAGTTAAATGGTTTAGATTTCTGAAGGAAATAGAGCCATGCAGATTAAGATCTTAGCGACAAAGCTCAGAGTTCATTTATAGTATGACACATAGACATAGATATTATGTTGCTAAACGAATGCTAAATTAAGTGCTAATTCGCAACAAGATAACAATCAAATTCAAAAACAGAACACAATGTATGACGCATTGCATCTGTCAAAAGGCGCCAATCAGAGCACAGACTAAATAAATAGCGCAGATTAAACCGCATTCAATTGAATGAAACCGTACATATATTTCTAAAATAAAGTAGTGAAGTGTTGATCGGCAGCGTAACGGTCGGGCTCGGCTGTACATCTGGCTGTCGGATCCCAAGGCCGGTGTTATTTATCGCGTGTAATCGTTATTAGAACGCCTACGGGGAAATTCGGACGCTTTCTTCGAATGTTAGGCATTTTTCACGTTTGCAACACTTACATAATTCTAATCAATGAACGGCTCGGAGAATAAGCGTTGAATTTAACGTTTATTTTCGTTTTAGTGGGCATAATATAAGAGTGTTGTATTATCCAGAACGTACATTTGGGCGTAGGTATATAATTGCGTCTTTATATTCAAAGATAGGTTGAGCTGGCTGATAAAGCTCAAGTGGTATTTACTGTATGTAAACAGTTTAAATAAGATAGAGAACTAATGTCACGCTTTAATGGGAACAAACTTTTTATAAGTCGAACAAAACTTTATCAATTTCAAAGCTTAATTAGTAGGAACTCTTTCACAGCCCACCAAAGAAGCGCTAAAATAAAACTTTTAGCTCATCAACCTTCAACTTATCTTCTTCACTTTGAATGAATAAACCTAAAATAGCCTGTAGTAAAAGAAAATACATTTCATCACCCAGTTAGAGTGGGAGAGAAATAGGTGGCGCTAGAAGGGCGGCCGCTCATCGCCACGCGGCGAGGCCGAATGACACAACTTAACTGATATTTCAGTTTAGAAGGTCAGGAGCCGTTAGACATTGAAGCGCGTGGAGAGCGGTACCTAGGAACAGGTGCAAGCGCTTAGAGCGACAGACCTGGACCATATTGACCATTTTAATATTTAGCTATTTTCTTGGTGGTCAGTCTCCCCTATATTTATTTTCTTTATTATTTCCATGGCAACGTGCACCTGGTATTACTATTAAGTTAGGTGGAACTCTAAAAATATATCGATCTTACATCTTAGGCGGTCGGCATCGTTATGCCGGCCTGCTTAATTGCTTCTTCAGACTCCTAATTCTTCTTCTTTCGTATGGGAGAGTTTGTCTAAATAGGTACTAACGTATTGTCTATTTCTGCTAGCGTATTGTAGGCACTGTTGTGTTCTAGTTACTAAGGCAACATACCCAGAGTAAATACGGAGCCGTGACTATAAGTGTTAACAACTAATGTCCCAGGAATATAGCGCAGTGCGTTTATTTGTCATTTATAATACAACGTTGTTTCATTCCTTCAGTGGAATAAAAAGCCAAATTACTGAACGATTTTTTCCCTTCATTTACCGTTCCATCTACACCGAGTATGCATAGTACTGATATCCATATTTGTTGCAGGAGACAGTCCGAAGCAGTGGTGGTGGCAAGGTGATTAGCTCTCGGACCATCGAGGACTTTGACGTAGACCAGTGCTGGGACGAGAGGGTCCTCAGGAAACTTGTAAGTACTAACTATTCCTATGATGGTCATACATAAACTAAACAGCGTTTATATTTGTAAAGAGAATCTAACATATGTGCCATTCTCTTTAGGTCTTCCATTATAGCTGGTACATACAGTATTTAAAAAATAATTATTATGATTTCGAATTGATGTCAAGTGTCAACCGGTGAGATAGAATTTAAAATGTACAAAGATAATTAATTATATTTAGTATTGTATGAAAAATAAACTTCATATATTGTTTCTTTGGGAACAGAATGCAACACGGGTTTTTTATTTCACCAATCAATATAAATAAATTACAGATCTTATATATTTATTATGGATACCTATAATCATTACCTTTACGTAATCAAAAATAAACCTACCGTCTATTTAAAAATGGCGGAATAAAATTTAAGACCTACCTCCCAAATTTTAACGCTCTCATTAGCTAATTGCAGCAGGCAAACACCGTAATATATATGATTCATTATGCATTTAAATTACACATCATATATAATATATTATTACTATAAACTTGAACATAATCGCAACCAATTTGAGTTATGCCAGCTAATTACAGCATTATAAGTACGCTGACCTCTGAGTGTATGGCTCTGTGACATCCCGCTGGCGATCAAAACTGCGTAGTCATGGTAACGGTCGCATGAGGTGCGTGCGCCGCTGATGCAGCGGTTTCACTGAAAGTGAGAGCACTGATAAGCATTCATTATCGTATGAATCACGCAAGCAACAGAAAGTGCACGGAAGTTATGATTTGATATGTAAAAATTATCTGCGAAAAGAGAAATTCAAGTACCTATACTACCGATACCTATAGGTACTATACTATATTTAATATTTTTATTGTAGTCTCTTATATGTACGAGTCCGTCTGGGTGGGTACCACCGCAATGATTATTTTTACCGCCAAGCAGCTGTGTGCATGCACTGTCGTGTTTCGGTTTGAAGGACATTGTAGCCAGTGTAACTACTGGACATAATGAGACTTAACATCTTATGTCTCAGGATAACGAGCGCAGTGGAATGCCACACAGCACGTTGTAACTCAAGGTGCTGGATGGTGTTGCTACTGTTTATGGGTGGTCATATCGCTTACCATCAGGCGAACGGCAAGCTCGTCTCGTCATTCAATGCCATAAAAAACAAAACAAAAATTGAATGACGAGTCGAGCATGCTACTCGCCTGATGGTTAGCAATATGACCACACTTTATTTATTTTATTTATTTATTTATTAAGGCGCATCAACAATGTGAACACAAACATATAAATTAACTATACAATAACATCCTATTAACTAGTGCTTACATTTTTGACAGATGTGCACAACATTTTTAACAAACTAAAGTAAAAACTAAGTTTTCCTCCTTACCAACCCCTCTCCCTCTCTCCCATTCTAATCTATAATAAGACTCAGAGAGAGGTCTGAATCAGGAGAGAGAAAGAAAAGAATAAAGAAGATATAGCAAACAATACAAACAAAAACAAAGAAAGACAACAAATGCGACATTCATGGGAAGAATACTTCCGACCTAGATCACACTGCTTAGAGTTTTATTCCTGAATGACGTGGTCCGGTCATGAAAAATATCAAGATCAAGCAGTCTGTGCCAATTATTATACGTGGTAGTAAGCCTCGCTAAGGGAGAATTTCGTCCGAGATTTGTTCTGTATTTAGGTACTTTGAAAAACATTTTACATTTTACGCGTGAGTTTATTTTAGGCACGCAGAGCTCAATGCGTTCCAAAAAATCTTGACAATTTATGGAACTGTTGAGTACATTGCGAAGGAATAATAAGTCCAGCATTCTTCTACGTTGTGACAAGGTGTTCAATCGGAAGATAGTGAGCCTGTCCTCATACGAACTTCTGCCATTTACTCGAGGAGTAATGAATGCCAGGTGTCTAGTAAAAGAACGCTGGACTGACTCAATACGCTGCGAATGAACTTCGTAACACGGGTTCCAGATGACGCTTCCAAATTCAAGGACGCTCCGAACAAGCGTCTTAAATAATGTTATTTTTGAGTCAGTACCTCTAAAATCTTTTGTGCTGCGCTTAATGAACCCTAGCAATTTCGCGGCTTTATTGATCATATAATTATAATGTGGTTTGAAGCTTAATCTAGAGTCCAATATTACACCAAGATCACGAACATTATTGACGAGGTTTATCTCATCATGGTTGATGAAGTAATGAGTATCAATGACCTTTCTCTTTTTAGAAAACTGTATGTGTTGACATTTGGAGGCGTTTATTTTCATTTTATTTTCGCAACACCATATGTAAACACGATCCAAATCAGACTGCAATAAATATGAGTCCAACAATGTATCAATCCTACGTGATATTTTCATATCGTCTGCAAACAGGGACACACTTTACTGTGTTAGTCACTCAAAAACGCCTAGTAATTACTCCGACTATAATTTCCTTCAAACCGGAACACAACAAAGTAAGTAAACTCCTGTTTGGCTTAAAAGTTGAATAATATCTATTCAAATAATGTTTTATAAATTGTAAGATTTGTAAGACATATTGTTTAATACCACAAAATTACATACAATAAATTAGAAAAAAATTTAGATTATTTAGTGCTGGACCTTCATTTAATTTTTCCCATCTCTGAATATAAAATGGACCAAAAAAATCCTAGAATAATATTTTGTATCCTACTAATCATATTATTTTGAAACCTGCCTATCTGAGAGTTCTATTCTATTCAAGAACAAATATATGTAAAGTCTATCAACCTGTGATAGGTATACAAGTACAAACAAAATCAAGAACGGGTCAAGTGAAATAGAGGAGAAAATGATGCAGTATTTCTGGATTCCGTGCCGTTTCCGGTGGCTTTTGTTTGGCCTTTACAATAGTTTGTGTCATCAGTCATCGCACTGACTATGTACCGAGAACACGTGGATTTACTTAAAATTTCCACGCAATTCATATCTAGAAGTGTATAGTATAAACAGTTGTAATTAATTAAGATTAGAATGTTCAGTGGATGGAAGGATTGTGTAAGGATTTTTTAACTACATTACATTATAATTAATGTAATTAATTTAATTATATGTTATTATCAATAAGCTAACCGACCTTAAATTTGCGTTACGGTGTAGTGTAGTTATCAGGTGCAGTTATTTTACCCTACCAGAATTTAATAAGCAAACAGTCAAACGAAAATAAATATTTATCGGGAAAGTAATAAAATACAACGCAGGTTTCGATCTTGTTTTGAGTGCCGCTTCCGGTCCAGAAAAAAAGTAAATTTATTTTTAATGTTAACCATAAAAAAGTTGACCATAATGCTATATCAAAGCCCTGTCGTAAACATGTTGACGCGAGCGTGTTCGTTTCCAGCTTGACGAGTGCACCGACTACGAGCAGCGCCGACGACTGCGCGCGCGCATACGGACACTCATGGCGGAACAGGAAGGTACGTGGCACTGCTTCTGTAATCTGCTAGCTTTTACTCGCACTTCCGCTCGTGTGAAAGTCCCGCTTAGATGGGAAATTATGAATTCTTTTTATCACACACATTGGCGGGTCGTTCAACTTTCTGTACTGTGGAGTGGATTCCATTATAATCCTTATAGAATTTTAGCAGTTTTCTAGTTCCTAATATTTTTTTGTGCTCAAAAGTTTTTTTTCTGCAAAAATACATACTGTACGATGAAGGTTTTAACTGTGTAACTGTATTGGTTGTGTAGCATGCACGAGTGCAGTGACGGAGGCGCTGGCAGCGGCCGGCGAGACCACGGAGGGATCGGAGACGCGCGGTGAGTCGCTCCTCCTGCCGCTCCTGCAGGGTCTGCTGGGCAGCGGCGGCGACAAGCTGCTGGCGGGGCTGGGCGCGGCGCCGGCCGACGTGGTGGCGGACGTGCGCCGCTCCCTCGCACGCCTGCGCGCCGCGCTCGCGCCCCCCACCGCGCACCCCCAGGCACGCGCCCTGCTCACCCTCGCCGACCGCCTCGAGGATGCGCTGGACGCCGCCGACCGCCTGGACGGGTGTCGCCGCAAGCCGCGCCGCCGGTCCCGCGCCGCAAGGCACACTGTCGGCGTCACGCACGAGGAACTCGAGGAGGCGCGCCGGCTCGTCGACAGGACTCAGCTGGAGCTGGGCCCGGACCCTGAACCGCATTCCTCCTCAGTCTCCACCGGCACGGCCTCCATCACGCCTGAACGCAAACCCAGTGTAGAGGAAGTGAGCTATCACAACCCAGTGGCGTCGCGTCAGAAGTACGCTCCGGTGGCCCACTCCGTCAGCTACGAGCCTCCTAAGGTGAACAGGGATCATGTAGTGGAGCGCCGTGCTCCCACGATGCGCAAACCTGAATTCTTCCGTCACTCGGTGGCGGACGCCGGACGGGGCCAGCCGGAGCGGTACGAGCGCCGCCCCTCCGACACCAAGAGCAGCATAGCTGCGATCGCCAATAAGTTCGACTCGAACGCTCAGACGTACGTGGAGCCCGTGAGGCGCGTGCCCGCCGAACCGATAAGACGAGCTCCTGTCGAGAGACAAATTCCTTCCGAGCCACCAAAACGGGCCCCCGTCCAGCCTCCGACCCCGCCGATCCAACGACAGGGCTCCCGCGAAGAATCCAAGCGTGCCACGCTGTACATGCCTCTACCCCCTACGTATAACTTTGCAGCGCCTCCTACGACCCAGGATGACTCCAAGCCCCTCAGCAGATTCAGTAATAACAAGAAGTTGCGCATGAAACGTGCGAATACCATCGACATCGGGCGACCGCTCGGAGGCTACAAGATGGACAGTGACGATGAGGATCAGAAGCGAGCGCCCGCCGTGCCGGAGTTCTGTCCGCAAACAGAGAACGATCGCAAGTTTGTAGCGTTCATGAGAAAGACTGAGGAGGCGGAGCGCACCACCAGCGGGCAGGTCGGCCAGGCCAACTGGAGTAGTCGATTCGGCAACATCAAGAACACGTTCGAAAGTCGTGAACAGAACGTGCGTTCAGCCAGCACCTCCTCCGCTAGAAACTTCTGGAAGGCAAACGACACAGGAGCACCTTCTGCTTCACAGCGTCCTAAAAAATTCTATGCTGAGCCAAATGCCGAGATAGTAAGGCCCCCGTGGGTGACGGAGCGCCGCGACCCCGCGCGCATGCAAGTGCCGCGCCAGGAGCCGCCGCCGCCTGCCGCGGTCCCAGCACCCGCCCCTCCCCTTCATCCCCCCGTCCCACAACCCCAGCAGGCTCCACAGGCGCCGCCGACGAGGGACATTGTTGTTAAACCATTTGTAGCGCGTCCCATCCCCGTAAACCAATTTTCCCACGCCCCGATGTCGGCCTTCAAACCTCCGGCGAAGATCACTTCGCCGACCGTCGCTCCTCCCCTCATCTGGAGTCCTCCCTCCACTAACGCGGCCCCCTCTCCGGCGGCGGAGATACAGCTCGCTTTCCCTATCGCTCCGAAACCGATTGTGGCGAGTCCCCCCGCTTACCCCATTGTTCCGAAACCCATCGTCGCGAATCCAGCGCCGACCGCTCCCTACGTACCACCAGCAAAGATCGAGAATGAGAGACCTCTCGCGGCACCGTATCGTCCGCCCGCCTTCGACCCGCCCGTACAACACGCACCAGCGCTCGCCCACACACAGAACTACCCGGTGCGATCTATACCCAGCCAGAACGAATTGTCGGCGCCCGAGCTCGTGCGCCGGATCGACGATGCTAAATATCAGGAACCGCCCAAAGTTGACGCACAGAGATTGCAAATAGAGTTTTATGAAAATCAGATCCGGGAGAGAAATCGGCGCGAGTCCGAGCAGGCGCCGCCCGGGCGCAAGCCGCCGACCTACACCGTGACTGACTTCACACCGCCCGGCGGAGTCTCCACATTCTTACCGCTGCAGCGCACGCCTGATATAGAGAAGGCTCGAGCACACAAAGTCGACTACTTACCTGATGTGGTAACTAATGAGACGGACCGTCTGCGGCCGCAACCCTCCCCGCCCGCGAACCGCGCTCCACCCTCCCCCCGAGCAGTGAACCAGGTCAAATCACCTCATGCGCACCAGAACGGTGAGGCGTACACCAATGGATTAGACGATGTGACGACCGAGCATGGCAGCGTGGTGACGCGAGTGATGCGAGGCCCGGTGCGCGGCGCCGCCACCATCACCGCGGGCGTGCGCACGCGTGGCGAGGAGCTCCGCCGCCCTGCTGCAGACAACCTTCGCACCGCACTCGATAAATTCTCCTCGCCGAAGCACGACGTGCTGGCTCAAATAGAACGCAAGAAGCGGGAAGCAACTCGAGCACAGTTGCGCGCTCCCCTCACTAACGGGCTGGCTCCCTCGCTGGGCGCGTCGCGTGAGTCTGTGGTTTCAAGCTCATCAGCCAGCGGAGGCAGCGCGCCACTCAGCCGATCTGACTCCTGGCACCAGATGCCTGGCTCCAAGTCTGCGTCGCCTCGCCGCGTGGTGGCCCGCGCAAAGTCGATGCACCTGTTGGCCGTGCCGAAGCTGTACGAAGGCGATATCGCCCGCGACAACGTTATAGAAAAGAAGCGCACAGTGGAAGCATACTTCCTGGGCCAGACGGGCACGGCGCAGGCGCAGGCGCAGGTGTCGTCCCCGCCCGCAGCGCCCGCGCCGTCCCCGCCGGCGACTCGAGCCCGGGCCCGCGCGCCCGCGTCCTACTCGCTGGGCCGCAGCCGCACCATGCCCGCGGTCTCGGAGCTGCAGTTCCTGGACGAGAGCAACGCGGACGACGCGTTCGAGGACCTGGTGTCGGCGCTCGCGTAGCACCACATTCCACTAGTTAGGAGCGGGAGGCGAGAGAGCGCGTGAGTCGTGTGTGTGTGGGCTGCCTGCTTGTGTCGCGCCTGGAACCGCCCCCCTCCGACCCCCGACGCATGCCCCCTGTCACCCCCTCGCGCCCGTCACCCACCAACGTTGTACATACGTAACATTTGATCATACCGTACCCAGTAACAGTGTTACTTTGACTAATAGCTTAAGTTTAGTTGATGTGTTGCTGGTGTGTTGAGAGTGTCGAGTTAGCGTTAGAGTTAGTAGTGGTGACGTCACCGCTGAGTCTAATCAACTCGTTTCATTTGCAGAGGAAGAGGAGGTCACTGTCACATCGAGCGTGCGGAGGAACTCTTCCGAGAAGACCGTTAGCAGTAGCACCACCACTAAAACTTCTAAAGGTCAGTACCAACGGAGCTTCTCGAAAGTCTGAATTGGGGGAGTGGCGGTGAAGATAGAATTCAATGACAATTAAAATGCAACCTTAGATCCTTAGACATAAATTTGATGCTAATTTAACTTAAATTCTCGTTATGCTGCTCATCATGTCATTTAACTTAAATAGATTATAATGGTAGAGAAGAGGATAGAACAATGTTGACGCCAAACTTTATGACATGAAGTTAGTCACGAGCTGTGACTAAGCTATTATTTTCAGAAGCTATAGGAGGCTTACAATCGTAAAGTAGCTAACTTCAATCCAACCATACGCATCGGGATCCGCTGAAATACATTAGTTGTTAAACATATTTGAATGTGAAGTGATTGCAACGTGTATTCCCGTGTGTAGTTATAGAAAGCATGAGTCGGCCGGCACCGAAACCTGTGTCTCCGTTCGCTAAGTTCCGGCAACTCGAAAAACAAAACTCAACTAACAGCCCCAAGTAAGTACCAGTAACCACCACTACACCGATCACAAACATACAATATCGAACACACTCTATATAGATATATATATCGAATCTCTTTTGGCTTCATAATTATATTTAACGCAGTATATTTATTTCCGGCAGCCATTACTGTGGATGCGAATGAGGAATACAAGTAAATATAAAATTCAAGTAATATGCATAACATAAAGTCGCTTCACTCGTTCATACGAACCATCGCTTGAGAGTACACATAACCCGTCATAAGACGTCATGATGTAGTGAGTTTGACGCACGCACGCGTCCCTGTACATACTACATAACGTGTATAACCGTCACGCGGGCGGCCGTCCCCGTCGAGCACACTAACGCGCCGCGCAGACGCGTGTAGCACTAACGTTGCCCCCCGTTGTAGCTCGCCCAAGAGTCCGCAGAGCCCGGGCTCTCCGTCGCAGCCTTTCTTCAAGTTCACGGAGCCCGCGCTGCAAGCCAGCGCTCTCACGATAAAAGAGCGGCTGCTGCAGTGGTGTCGCGACAAGACCCGGGACTACGAGGTACTGCGCCCCGCCGCCGCCCCGCCACCACCCGCCGCCACCCGCCACCACCCGCCAACACCCGCCACCGCTCGGTCCCCGTACTAACGCTGTATATAGCTGCACCCACGCACATAAACACGTTGACGCACATACAGACATTTCCATATGAACTTTATGGTCAATTAATATTTTGAAACACTGTAGCATTTTCATATGCATTTAAGTATAGTATCAATACAATTTTAATATAAGCAATTCACAGTATCTACATATAATAATGTACGTTAACACACATGAAGTAGAGAACAAAACACACAAAAAATCACTTCCACTTAAACTTAATTTCGATATACAAACAGCGTCCACCAATGGCGGATACAGCCGTCATATCTTCATCAGTCTTCTTCTTCTTCTTCTTATTATGGCTTCCACCGATTAACTATCGATGATTTCGCCAATGTCAAGTAATAATAGCAGATACAAAACAATAATTATAAATTCTTAGAAATAAAAAGTTGTCGCCATGTCAAAAAACAAAAGACGACCCTATCACGTAAGTCAATTCGAACGATGTCCCACTTCAATATTGTCTTTGTGTCATTCCCTATAAATATTTTTTGCATTATCATTCTAATGACGGATATAATATCAGTCACACGCGTCAACGTGTTTATACTACAATAAAAACCTTTGTTTATGTGAATGAAATTGTTGGGGAAACAAAAGCGGTTCCTTTAAGGCAGATGCATATTTTGACATCTTGATTCCGATGACTTTAGCAAAATTTACAAGAAACGAAATCTCATATTGAGATTAGTCTTATACAACATTTATTATATTTTATAAATATTGCCAAAGGCCCAAAATAACTCTCTGTCTACCCTCACAATACGCACTTCTTTGGTCAAAGTTCGGCATTCAGCAACGCACCCATGTTTTCTCCGATAGTGGTGTTCATGGGCTGTGACCACTTACCATCAGGTTCCACTTGCTCGTTTGCCGGCCTTCTCCCACAAAAATGTGCATCGGCCTAAAGCAAGGCGTTTGTATGTCCGGATGTTCGTGGCCGAGGCTGTCGCATGTCCGTTCGCTGCGCACGCGCACACGTAACACGCGTTGATGTCATCCACTCACGGCCCACGCTTCGTCTTAAGCTTCATTTGTACACGCTGCTATTTTCTGTACATATTTATTCTTGTTTTGCACGATTTTATACACCCTCTTCATTATTTTGAGAGATGATTTGGTATTTATAAATAAATTCCTATTCTTTTTTTCAATTAGGGAGAAAAATCATGTCTCAAGACAACATAACAAACCTAATCATTCACCACATCACAATCGAATGATATTACTTTGAATTTGTTTATTTAGTATATTTATAAACTCATACAAAATATTATAATGTTTACTGGATGTATATTTAAAACATACTTCTATGTGAAAATATGTGACGTGCCATGACGTCACAAATAATATGGCATGGTTTGTTTTGGAATTATATTAACGGTTTATTATGGAACTGAACTTGTTGGCAACGTGATGCATGGATATTGTGTGGTTTTTGTTATTGAAATGTTTTGTTGAAATATGTAAAATAATAGGAGAATTTTGTGTAAATATATTTTATAGTTAGAAGATTAGGATCAAGATGTATAAAGTTCAATTCATTACTTTGTACATTTAAGCTGAAAACAATATTTGGGTATATGTTAAAAAATTATTATTTAAAAACTTATTTGATATAGGATTTGTATAAAAAAATATTTATGTAGACCAATATCAATACCATATTTATAGTGGCTCTTATATTCTTTACCATTAATCTGCAAATAACATAACTAGTGTAGATTTTGAAGTCTCCTAGGCACACCCAAAGCACAATTGTGTGTAGATACAGCAACTTAAAATTTATTCTGAGTTTATTAATTTGTACACAAGCACAATCTTTTAGGCACAAGTATTTTTGAAACTCAAGGCATCCTTTTATTCGCTCTTCAATAACTATGTTTTTAACGCTAGGGTTGCCAACTTGTTATCGTTGTATGTTTAATACTTTATGGTGTGACTGTAGAATGTAAAGCTGGAGAACTTCTCGACGAGCTGGGCGGACGGGCTGGCGTTCTGTGCGCTGGTTCACCACTTCCTGCCAGACGCGTTCGACTACTCGCAACTCTCGCCCGAAAAACGCCGACACAATTTTACGCTCGCCTTCAAAGTTGCCGAGTGAGTAGCCATGGACCTTTAAAAATCAATATAGTGTCTGCGTCACGGCATAAGTGAGTCGTGCAATTAAGTACTGCGAATATGCTGTATGCCCAGAACAAATGATTTTGTAATGCAATACAAAAAGAATATATAGGATCTAGGTGGCTGATATTCTTCTTAAATTTGATTTTATTTATACTTCACTAAATACTTGCAAACTATATGTAATGTATACTTTAATATTAGTTAAATTTGTGTATTATTGGTCCGTTAATGATGGGTTTGTGTATTCTAGTGAGAAGGCGGGCATCTACCCCCTGCTGGACGTGGACGACATGGTGGCAATGCGCAAGCCCGACTGGAAGTGCGTATTCACGTACGTGCAGTCCATCCACCGCCGGTTCAAGGACCATGACTGATAACCACCTCGCAACCTCCTCGCCCACGGGACTCGCCACACACTTATCCCTGTTGACTTAGGTCTATTATACCTTGAAATTAATTAAATTGCAAGACTTTAATAGACCGATTTTATGCTGGCAACGTTTTCCTTTTCTTATAAACATTTTACTAATTCTTCTTTTATCTCTTTCACTCATACAATTTTACATAGGGATGAAAGGGAAAAAAAATTATTAGTTTCGCTTTTTAAAAATGTTAATAATAAGGTCCCTAAGTGTGTGCCGCGTCCACGGCGCGAGCTAAGCGTAGTCGAACGTTTAGAGTCACAAACCATTCGAGTTTACTAAAGTCCCAAAGAGAGTTATTTAGTTTTGGGTATACAGCCATGCCGGGCTATACCAGTGACGGTACAGTGTCAATAATTTGTGCACATATTTTATAAGGACGTGATTACACGTCCAGCACCATAGCTTGAAGTGACACGATCCCACCACCGGCGGACCCGACGTGACTGTACGTCCAAAGCGATTGTTGATTTGTTTGTATATTATATTAATGTCAGTGTCCGCCCAACACGTTTCTCCACGCGCTGTCTCGATTCTTCCTATTTATTGTAATCTCAAGATGTGATTTTTCTATATTAGTTGTAAGTACTAACACGAGTAGGTCATGGTGTTGTGCCAAGATCGCTTTTGCTTATTCGTACACATAAGTAAGTGGAGTCTTCGCACGGGTCGTGTGACCCCGCGGTCGTCCGACCACAAGTCCGAGCACCAATTTTTCTTCACCTTAACATGTTACACGTTGACATTTAACAGCGGCTCATGTATAAGCCATTATTGATTTTATAAAATGATATTATTGTAATGAAATTATAATTTATATTTAAATGATGGAATAAATATTAATTAACAATTAATTATTCGTGTATTATTTTAACATTTAAAGTATAATATTTTAAACGTTTTTATCTTCACGTGGAACAAATATAAAAAATTACCTCATTTAAAATACCTACGAGGTTGGTCTAATATTGTGCAATGTTTTGCTCTAAGTAGATTATCTTTCATCAGTGTGCAACAGTTCCAGTTTGTACAACGTTGAATATAGTGATATTACTACCTGCATATTACGGCTCTGGACATCGATCCAGTTGTGGAGGTAGTGCGTTGCTATTATTTATAGACGGGAGCCTACCACTATAATAGTCAATAATATAATTTTCTCATCATTCAGTTGTCAAAGAATAAAAGCCATACAATTTATTCACCTGTTTGTATTTCTAAATGATTCAATATAACCACGGTGAATAGAATAAGGAAGCAGAAGCAAGTCGTCGCCGTGACGTACACGAATGCCAGAGTCATCGTACTTGCGAGATATATTATGTAAGCAAACGCAGCTCAAATAAGTTTTCTCTCGTGAATTAAAATTATATTCTGAAATAAAATATATTGTGTGATCATTAAGTGCCTACTTCATTTCTATTATCATTAATTATTCCGAGATGTGATCAAAGAAATATGTTGGAACTTAGGACCTTAAAAATAAAAGAGTCCCATTTGTATAATCCAAAAAGTGAAGGCACCAACCTCAAGGTTCTGGGAGCGTATACGGCAGAGCGACCATAAACGGATCGGCAACATTAGTGCTTCTATCTGCGGTAGCATTCCCCTCGTCATTCCCTATCACAGTGACGTCAGAGGAACGAGGTGTGAGGGTCTGCTCCTCGTCAGCCAGGGTAACGTGCACGTGCAGCGTGGAGTCGCGCCACGCCTGCCACGACAGCTGATGCTCCTGGATCTTCAGCAGCATCCACGTGGTCAGCAACCCGTTGAGCGCACCTGTTGTCACCACTTCAAATCTGATGGTAGTCTAAAGTGCGAGATCTTGAAGAAAGTAAAATGAACGCAGCTGCAAACGTCCTAGGCGGTAAAATTCCTCTTTATTGTATAATTTTCTGTGCTTAATTCAGATTAAGTAAATCGCACCAAAGTTGGACTTTGTAGATGCAAATCGCATACCTACATAGGTAGTAGGTACATGTAATACATACCCATAAATATAATTCTGGTGTGATTAACAACTGGTAACAACATTTGTAATTAGAGGTCTAACCAATAATTCCGATGAGCAGCGACGAGAAGAGGTTGGCGGCGAGCGCGGCGCCGCCCCCGCGCCTGGCGCCCGCCTGCAGCACCAGGTCGCACGCGTGCAGCGCGCGCGCCGTGCCCAGCACGCTGGCCGCGCACAGCGCCGCGCCGCGCCACGCGTCCGCCGCCAGCGCGCGCCCGTGCACCGACCACGCCCACTGCGCCATCGAGCGCACCCACGACCATCTACACACACACGCACACACACCCAATGCCGTAACTACACTCGTGACAAATTCAAGTAACCGACTCCCGGGCCAGTGCAAAATCTGGCGAATCTTTTTTTATAATTCTCCTAAACGGTCCTCTTTCTCAAGCGGGAGGCCCATGATATTTTACCGTCGCGCTACCCTATAGTTACGCCATTGCACACACATACCTGAACATAGCAAATTATGTGCGAATACGGCGCTATGTCAAATATTGCAACTGCGACATAACAAGTTGACGGACAGTGTGGATAATTGGATATTATATACGTTATGTGTATGAGTCCTAAGTGCAGGGCCGGCCGTCCCGCCCTGTGGTATGGGGGCATTTAAAGAATTCCACCATGGTATTCCCTGCCTGTCGTAAGAGGCGACTAAAAGGGAGCTAGTGGGAGTTGCGGCTGCGCAGCGGGGAATGCGCAGTCTCAAGTTGACGGCAGCACGGAATCATCGTGCTGCCATTAAAGAAGGGGACCTCTGAGTCCAAAGAGGCGAGCCGCGAAGCGGTATAGCGCGGTGACGGGTCCGGCGAATTCGGATGCATTCACGACCCCCCGGAACCGTCCCACATGCGCAGAAGCGGGCCACCGCGGGTTTTAGTCGGTATGCCGGCATAATTTGAGGGACCCGTTCCAGAGGTCATTTAGATGGCATCTGGGTCGGAACGCCGGTGAGTCCGACATAACTATTCTTCCCCTCTCCAGGCTCAAGATAAGTATCCATAAGACGGATTTTTCCTGCGGGACAAAAAAAAAAAAAAAAAAAGGGCCGGCCGTAGCTATTCGAGCGCCCTGAGCGAAATATATGTTCTGTTGTATTCTATATCTGCCAATAGTATTCCTTTAAATAGTACGCCCATGGGCAATGTATGGAAATTAGTAATGTCATACCAGGTTTTATTGATAAGTGAGCACTATCCGTCAACGTTTTAAGAACCGAGAATTACTTACTTTTGCTAGTAACAACAGCAAAAACTGCCATGTCAACACAAATTTACGTGTTAATTTTCCAATCGTACTCAACCAAACGCCGCCGAAAAAAATCTCTATAAACAGTTATATAACTATATTGACGTTACAATATCGTCCTACGGACTTCGAGCCTTTGTCCCACAGCTAGTGACTAGTCGTCAGTACATAATGTGGCTCAGTACTTGTGCGTCCTGGTGACGACGTAGTGATGCCGACACAGCTCGCAGTAGGAGGTGGCGGCCTGCAGCAGCCAGCGCTCGAGACAGGCGCGGTGCACGGCGGCGATGGTGCCGCGGCAGCTGCACGGCCGCACCAGCCGCTCCGCACTCTCGCCGCCGAAGCAGATGCGGCAGATGGTGTCCGAGCGGAGGCTGCCCGTCAGACTAGACACTTCTTTTGCGCTTTGTGGCCCCTTGAGGATGAGTGATGACTTTCATGTACTTTTTTGTAATTGAGCTCTACTCGCGCGATAAGAGAAGGTAACGCCTAAAGCTTTTATATCGCGTTATATTTAAAATGGAGAATGTGATCGCGAATTATTGACGTAAATTTAAGATAGCTGTCCAGCTTCATCAGCTAAGGAATAAGATAGCACCTTCCCAAAAATGTATATTTACTTACCTACATAGATTACAAAAAAATTACACGAGTCTCACCTGTTTATTCATCAACAAAGCGCAGACAGAGCCTAGTATGGACATGGAGCGGCCGGTGGGCTGCAGCAGCGAGGAGGCGGGAGACGAAAACGTCAGGGAATCTGCCAGTCGTGCACGCATTAGCCGGGCGTCTTCCAGCTCCGAGGGACTTACTAAATAACAATAAGAAATCTTAACAATAGGGTAGTTTCGGTGGGATTTCAATGAAATTTGGCATACGGGTAGATCATGACCTGGATTAACACATAGGCTGCTTTTTATAAATAAACACGAAAATGAAATTCTCTTGTGAAATCAGCATCAATATTCGTTGAAAGATAAAGCAGTTATTGATATTTGAAATTTTGTAAGCAAAAGTGGAGGCGTGGTGTGGTTATTGCGCTATCTCTTTTATTTATTTATTAAACACAAAACAGGTTACAATCAACTATGCTTCAAACATAATATATAAAACAAATTGCTGGACAATAATTATAACCCAAAACATGTGTTCCAGAAAGTAATTACCTAATAAGTAAAATTACACATTGCAAAGTTGAATAGGTTCTTATGTAAATAGGATAATAAGTAACATTGAAATATACAGTATTATATGATGCTTATGAGATATCTTAAGGAGAATCTTTAAGGATATGGTGAATTTGTCGTTTGTAAGAGTTGATATTATTGTTAAATGAGTCTAAATTAGGATTATCTTTGCTTAACTCGTTGTATTGTCTACACATACGTATAATGGGATTATAGAATGAAGTATTTTCTAGTATGCGTAATTTTCTACCAGTTACCACCAAAATTAATCTTGCACAATCATTGCTACTCCCCATACTTGATTATGCCGATGCCTGCTACCTGAATATTACTGAAAATCAAATAAAAAAACTCGAGCGTCTCCAAAATTGCGGTATTCGGTTTATATATGGTTTGCGCAAATTTGACCACGTATCGGAATTTCGTAGGAAGCTCGAATGGCTGCCTATCCGTCTTCGTCGGAATACTCATATTTTAACGCTTATGTATAAAATCCTCTTTGATCCATCTAGCCCGCCTTACCTTAAAAACCATTTCCATTTCTTGCATGTATCTGACTCCCGTCCTTTGCGTTCCTCTAATACTTACCAACTTAAAACTCCTGTCCATACTTCCTCCTTCTACGGTAAATCATTTTCTGTACAGGCTGTTAGATTGTGGAATGATCTGCCTGTCTCCATACGACGAGCTAAATCACTGTCCCTTTTTAAGATCCTTCTAAAAAAACATTACCTCTCTATCATTCAGTAAGCTGTTATTATTGTATTTATTACCATTTGTTCTTTTATTTATGTATAATATTATTGTATATTTTCTTTATTTTATTTTATTTTTTTTATTTACTTTATTTATTTTTGTTTTTTTTTTTTAATTTGCGTAAAATATAATGTTTTAATTTTAATTTAGTAACATAGTATTAATAATTGCACCACCGTTCTCTTTTAAATTATGTCCGTTACGTATTTAAATTAATTATAATCCATTCGGTTGTCTGGAAGAGATCGCTTAAAGCGATAAGACCGCCCGTTGTACATCATGTTTTATTTTTTATAATTGTTTTTTTATGTCTATTAATTTTATATGTTTTTTCTCTATCATGTGTGCAATAAAGTGTTTTGTATTGTATTGTATTATTACGATAAACTTTAAGGGAGAAAGTATTGGGCTTGCGGCATCTTAGATTAGTATTAATATTTAAATAAGATAGTAAAGAAGAAGAATCAATTTTCGAATGCATTATTTTAAAGAGATAAACGAAATAGCTTATTTTCCGTCTCGATTCTAATGATGATATATTGAAGTGAGTTAATCTATCTTCATATTTTAATTTACGGTGAAGATTGTAACGGAAGCATTATATTTTTAAGCAGTTTCGTTGGACACGCTCAACGCGGTCAATATGCAATTGATAAAAAGGAGACCAAATCACGGCGCCGTACTCTAATATGGTTCGAACTAAGGTTTCAAAAAGGTAAATAAGATTACGGGGATGTTTCAAAGGTTTAGTTACGCGAGCAACAAAACCATGAATTTTAGAGCCCCGACAAATGATATAGTCATAGTGGTTCCGAAAAGATAGGGTGTCATCAAATAAGATGCCAAGGTCTTTAGCAGTAGCTCTGCGATCTAGACTGTGATCGTGTATTTTATAATCAAAAGTTACCTTATTTATTTTGCGAGTCAAAGATATACAAAAACATTTCGTGACATTTAAAAGAATATGGTTTGCCGAGCACCACTCATAGATAAGATCGAAGTCACGTTGCAAAGCAATATCATCTCGAATACAAGTAATTCCATTAAATACCTTTAAATCGTCAGCATACAATAAATAAGGACATCGCAGGCGTAAAATGAGATCATTAATGAAGATAATAAAAAATAAGGGACCTAAATGAGAGCCCTGTGGTACTCCGGACGTGATGATTACAGGAGATGACACTCCCCCCTTTAGTGAAACAAGTTGGCTTCTCATATTGAGATATGATTCGACCCACCGTAATAGAGAACCATGTATTCCAAATGCTTTCAATATAAGGCAGAGAATATAATGATTCACTTTATCGAAAGCCTTTGAAAAATCTGTGTAAACAGAGTCTACTAGCACATTTCTTGCAAAGGCATTACATAGGTTTATATTCTAAAAGATTACTTATAGTGGACTTATCCTTAACAAAACCGTGTTGATTAGGAGATAATTGGGGCTTTACATGATAATATATGGCATCGTAAATAACTGATTCGAAAAGCTTAGCAAAACGAGAGAGAATACTTATAAGCCTATAATTTTCGCAAAGCGACGCATTGCCATATTTAAGAATTGGCACGACATGTGCTTTTTTCCAGTAAGAAGGAAAAACTCCGAGTTTCAAAGATTGATTCTTCTTTCTATTCTTTCTCACGCACGCAGCGTTATGAAAAATGAAAAAATCTTTATTGAAATAAAAGAAAGGTACAAAAAATCATTGCCAGAGGATTATATTACATGGCCAGTTTATATTACATGGCCATTATGGCCAGTGACATTCGGTGACGTCACAGTTTGATATTACTGTTATTTTCCAGCTACCCCTTCCACCAAATTCCAAAGCCTAATAACTTATTTATATTACCTAGGTTTTATAATTCTTTTTTCTTTACATTTTGAATGACATAAATTTTTGATAAATGTATTAAAAAAAATCTAGTCAACTACCCTACTCGTATTAGTCAGTCTGTAGGTAACTACTTATACTTTTGAATATGAAGTGTAAATAAATCTATACATATAATAAAGCAGTAGAACCGGTGTGTCTGTACATTTAAAGAAATGTGATAAAAAAAGAAAGGGGTGACTAAAGAAGTGTAATGGAACACAAATTAGTGATTTTTGTAATTCTTTTCTGTCTGTTTTTCTGTTTGTTTGTTACTGCACATCTCCGAAACTACTGAACGGATTCCGATGAAATTTGGCTCACGGGTAGATCATGTCCTGGATTAACACATTACTTTTTATCCCGGGAAAATACAAAGCGGCACTTTTATCCCGGAGCTGAGCCGCGAGCCAAAGCTAGTAAATAAATAAAATCTTCATAATAACAATTCAGTGTCTTGTACCCAAATACCTATTTTATTGTTATAACGATTCAGTAGGTACGGTGGCGTAGCGTAGTTGGAGCGGGGGGGGGGGGGGGGGGGCCCCGTGCGAGAGTTTTAGGGGGGCGGTAAAATGCTTTCAATAATACCTTTTAAAAATCACTTTTGTCGCTTTTTTTTTTTTTTTTTTCGGTAGGCGATTCTGCAGTCAACACCGGGGGAAACCTGCGAATGGGATACTGGAGTCCCCCGGCTTGACGACTGCAGAGGCCTGGGAAGGAAGTGGAAAAGGATGATGGAAGGAAAAGTGGGGGAATGGAGAAAGGTTCTCAGGATGGGTGGAAAGGAAAGGGGTGCCAGGAAATGTTCGCGGGCCCTTTTAGGCCTCAATGTGATTAACAACCAAGAGGTATACACACTGCTGTGTGCCTCGGCCCGCGACTAATGTCCCCCCGCGCATGGGCGTGCATTGGGTGTGAAGACCCAAAGCACAAGAATTGCCTCGGGGGGGGACTTTTGTCGCTTGTACCAGTGAAAAAAAAAATTGGGTCCGGTTATACAATTACATAGAAGTATTTTACATAAATACTTACCGGGAGAAGTGATGCCAGGCGAGTATCTGCAGCTGATGTCGGTCTGCTGAGCCGTGGAGCGCAGCTCCTTCTCACGCTGGTTCTGTCCACACGCCTGTAACAAATTAAAGGTATAGATAGAACTTATATTTAATTCCAGCCCTAATTAAGATAGAAATAATGCTACATTTTCTGTTTTTGTCACGATTTTTAATTCACTTTTAATCTCGACGTTTCGAAAGCTATTCAGCCTTCATGGTGGTAGTATCTGTAAGTCATTCCTTCATTTTATCATCATAGAAAATTAAGTACTGGACTTTGGCTATATCTAGGTATCAACCATGACCTGTAAGCATGGGCGTAGCTATAGCTTTCACATAGGGGGGCTCAAGGGGGGTTAAGCCATTCATGGTCCTGCCAGTGGCGTAGCTTGCCATCTCTATTGCCCTATATCAAAATTCGTCGGGGGCCCTTCCAGTGCCAGATTTATACTTTCACACTCAATTTTTGCCGCCCTCGCATGCCCTTCGTCCGGAGGACTTTTATGCGGGAGCAAAAAAAGTCCCTGAACTTTGGGCCTTTAGCGTATGGGCTACGAGGGGCTCCAAGAGCTCGGGGATACCGTATCATTGATATGGCGGTAGCTACGCCCCTGGGGCCTGTTAAACCTGTATGTAACCACAGTAAGGTTCATGATGAGCAGGGAACTATACTCACAGCCATGTGTAACGAAGAACAGCTAGACGCCGACAGACTCATGGTAATTCTGCTGTCGGAGCGGTTGCAGCTCCAAAACATCAACAGGGTCTTACCCTCGCCGACATTGCACTCCTAAAATATAATAATAGCTTAAGCTATGGAGTACGGACTGAATAATTTCAAGGTTGTTTATTGTCCCTTATATAAGGATTACCTTTAAGAAAGTCATTTGATGCCATGTAAAGTTTTGGTTAGTTGTTTTCATAAATAACATACATACCTACATTATTTTTAATACATTTTAATTTTAAGTAATAAATACTTTCCTGGATAATATTTGAGCTGCTGCAAGTTCGGTGATATTTGAAATCAACTCTGTGCAATGCCTGTTGAATTTTTGGCTGGTAGACAATAGGCGAGAGCACAGCCAATCTCAGATTTTGTACAGCATCGCTAGGGAACGGCCCGGCTTCGTTGCGGTCGACCAAGCAATTAAGGGCCACGAATTTTCGCATTTTTTAACATCGCTGGTGGAACATATTTTTTCATATTTTTAATTTTACTAAATTGATTACGGCTACATAACAAAACATAAAATTATTTTTGATTATAAATATTTCATGCTGACATGTCGAATTTGTCAGAATTTTGTTTGCAAAGTTCTTTATTTTATCAAAGAGTATGTTACATATAGGGTCATTCGGGGCAACAGCACGCAGTGGGTAAAAGTTCGCATGGTCAATATCTCGGAACCCATTGAGGGGGCTCAGACACTTTTTCGGCTAGATCAGGGGCGCGTCAGGGACGATGTCAGAGCCACAAGCTATTTTACCAAGCCTCACTTGTTTAGCGAAAAACGGTGATCAACGTGACTTTGTTGATTAGTTACCAACATTTTGTGTTGGGAAAAAAGTGTATGGCTAGACGGTGCATCAGTTTATAAAAGTCCGTTAATTATGTTAAGTTTACATGATTATTATAGTATTTATTTTAGTCATTAATTCTGTCCTAGAAAATAAATGCGTCTCAACTAACGCGTGATTGTTTAAAATATTCCCCGTTTGGATAAGAGTACGACGTTAAAAGTACGCACCCTGTTATAACTTCATTACAATGATCGCACGGTTTTTTCTTCTTTAAGTTGCAATTAAGTCGAATATTATTTGTAAAGATTTTTAGACCTTGTACAGATAAAAAATATTTTCATTAAACACTCTGCGTAGTTTTACCCACTTAACGGGTCAATAGTACGAATTTCTCCCGATGCACTTAAACATGTGTTGCAAAAAAAACAGTGAAGCAATGTACAAAAACTCATTAAATAATGAAAGTAGAATAAATTTCCTTTACATAGAGTGTTAAAACGTTTTTCAAGACACTATATTTTTGACTGTGTAGACGATAGAAAAAAAAGTGCGTACTTTTAGGCCGAATGACCCTACATATAATATGTTGTTACTTGGTTAAATACTCAAAGATTGTTACATATTAGAAGAAGAGGAAAAAAACATTTATTGTCGCAGCCGTGAGCAAAGAATTAAAAAAACACAAAATAATAATACTTAAAGATAATAAAAATAAGCATCACACCAACCCCATGTCCACGCCGCGACAATTAGAAAAAAACCTCCCAGCCGCTGACGCGAAGACCTAAAAAAAAAAAAAAAGGTCCCCAATTCCAATTTCTGTCATGTTTTGTACTCTCAAAGCTAAAAATATCCTCAAATCCGACAAAAACAAGGTTTAAAACGCAAATTTTCCAAAGTAGCCTAAATTGGCGCCTGAGTGCCATTCGCGTAGCCTAAACGGCGACCAGTCGCCATTCACAATTTTTGGTCGCCCCGACACCCTCCGAGGTAGCCTAAATGGCGAAAAGTCGCCTAATCTGGCAACTCTGGTCAAAAACACAGCACTGTTTTTTAGTAGTCACCTAAGGTAACGTACGGACGCCAAACCAGCGCAGAGACACGGTATTACGGTATTTGAATTTGCTACGTGTATAGCCCTTCTTAAAGTCAATTCCTGAACGCGTTCATAAACATACAAAATGGCAGCAATGACATTAATCACGTTCCATAAGTCTTTAAAATGTTTTTAAGCATAAGAGTATATTAGACAGTATGGAAAAAAGCTCAAAAAAGAACTAAAGTATATTTGTATCGTGCGCAATGAAACGTAGTGGCAAAATAAACTGTGCTTTCATTTGTCAAACTGACACACAAGGGGATCAATCGACTTGTCAACGATCCCAATCTGTGTTTTTTTGTTCCCACGTGAAGTACATATTATTGTGAAATAGTTTTAAATTATTCAAGATAACTGAATAAGCAGTAAAATCATGGCGGTCCGCGTTCAATTCGAAAATAATAATGAAGTGGGTGTGTTTAGTAAATTGACAAATTCGTATTGTCTTGTCGCAATTGGAGGTTCGGAGAATTTCTACAGCGTGTTCGAAGCGGAATTGGCGGACACGATCCCAGTGGTGCACGCGAGCGTCGGAGGATGTCGGATCATCGGTAGGATGACCGTGGCGAACAAGAACGGGCTGTTAGTGCCTTCGTCGACTACAGACACAGAATTGCAACACATTAGAAACAGTCTACCGGACAGCGTCAAAGTACAGCGAGTGGAGGAACGGCTCAGCGCGTTGGGGAACGTGATCGCGTGCAACGATTACGTCGCGCTCGTGCACCCGGATTTGGACCGCGACACCGAGGAAATACTCGCAGACACACTCAACGTAGAAGTGTTCAGACAGACCATCGCGGGCAACGTACTTGTCGGCTCTTACGCTGCTTTGAGCAACCGAGGTGCGATGGTGCACCCCAAAACCACGATACAGGATCAAGATGAGCTCTCTTCACTGCTGCAGGTGCCTCTGGTGGCAGGCACGGTGAACAGAGGCAGTGACGTGGTCGCCGCCGGGATGGTAGTGAACGACTGGTGCGCGTTCTGCGGCCTGGACACCACCTCCACAGAGATCACACTCATTGAGACTGTATTCAAACTGAATGATGCCAAGCCCACAGCTATCTCTTCAACAATGCGGGCATCTCTCATCGACAGCATGTCATAACATAATCCATGTTTGTGATACTCTTTTACAATAATTACAAAGCTATGCACCATGCACTTTATAAGAATATTTTTGATGTTATTTTATAAAAACAAAGTTTGACTCTGTTTCTGGCACTACAAATTATGTACGCATCTTTAGATCATGGCTTTCAGAGTGAAACATTTCAGGTAAAGGAAACTGTACAGATTGCATAATTGTAAAAAATGAGTCATAATTTGTGTTAGTAATAAAGTGTTTAAATGTAGGCCTTGTTTTATTTACATCTGATTACACCACTAAAAAATAATTAAGTTGTATCTTAGCAAATAGTATTATTAGTTAAGATTTATGTTAACATTGACAGCATAGTTAATTAGATGTTTTAACAGTCATTGGCATTCAATCTTAGACAAAGCAGTTAAGAATTATCAAATCAAGCAACTAACATTTTAGATAGGTATTTATATTTATTATTATAATAAAACTAGATATCTTTACAGATTAAGTTTGTGAGCTCTTGGAATGAGTCACGAGTTAAAAATACCCAAGTATGTGGCATAGTGCGCCGCTATCCAGGTTATATAATTTATCAATCTATATATATAAAAATTTCATGTCACAGTTTGTTACCATACTCCTCTGAAATGGCTGAACCGATTTTGACGAAATTTTATATTAACACTTGGTAGGTCTGAGAATAGGTTGTTATCTACTTTTCATCCCCCTAAGTGATAAGGCTGGCCCACACCAAATTTTTTTTTCTGACAGTTTTTTTTATGATGTGGCATTAAAAAATACATACAACCCTAAATATTCTACCTTCTTCCATCACCCCTTATTTTTTAATTACGATATTAGTAATTCAATAACTTTTAACCCCGGTCAGTAACTGATCAATTACTTAGTTTTTTCTACTAAAATAATCTCTAAAAAGAATTTATATGGCAAAACAACGTTTGCCGGGTCAGCTAGTAATCATATAATTTTAATAACACATCTCAGACTAATCTCTTGAAAAAAACACTTCTGAATTTAAGTGCGAGATCCTGTGCTGCCTGTGAGGAGTGAGATTGCGATTCCCACACTGGGAGTTGGGCTTAATGTTGCTTTCGAGTTTTGCGCCTGGCTGTTGTTGAACCAAAAATTACTGGACTTTACCTGTGATTGTTGGTATAAAAAATCACATAATATCCAGAGCTAACAAAAAATTTACCAATTTTTCCTCCTATAATAATAAGGCTGCAAAGTATTTATATTTCCAGGTAAGTAAAAGAGGTACTAATGTAAATTAAATCTTGCTATTAGCTTTAAATATTTATTTTCAGGATGCAAATTTAAAAGAAAAACATTTCCTTAGAATATAATTTATTTAAAAACTCAAACAGACCTATCTACAGTTGCCACATACATTCCAGTTGGAAGGCGCCACTTTCATCCACTGACATACTAAAAATAACACTCGACCATTTTGGTTACCGCCGTGCAGTGCCCAGGCCGTGGCAGGAACGTGATGTTTCACATGAATATACTTTACATAAGGTTACCTATAATGGATATTGTTTGTTATACGCGCACGGTCTAGCCACGGCCCGTATCCAACACGACGGCAAAGCCAAAGGAAAACATAAACACATTTGTAAAATATATTGTAAATTGATTACAAATTAAACAGAAGTAAAATGCAATTCTATTTATTTCATGATTACATTCTAGTGTGGGGCTAAAACTATTTATACGTATGGAGAACCCGCACACGGGCACAAGTGGCCGATATGAATTATTCTATGATGGCTGGCGTGCATTAGCCACACACAAAGTGAGTATGATATGAAAAAGTAATTCTGAAACTCTGCCATTTTATGGCTGTCGGCTGATGTCCCCGTGTGCGGTCATCTCATGATTTTTATAGTATGTACGATATGATCTCCCACAACGAAATACTTATGAGGGTGATGTCTAATATCTTGTAGGACCGGAAGTCGTTATATCCACAAAAGTCCCGTAGCTTAGTGTTGAGTCAGGGCTACTTTGTTAATGTTGATGTATTATTTATTGAAAATACAAGGCATCCTCAACCATTAAACGTGCGAGGCGTGTCCCTAAAATTATT
Organism: Sphinx pinastri; assembly: GCA_947568825.1. Lineage (NCBI taxonomy): Eukaryota > Metazoa > Arthropoda > Insecta > Lepidoptera > Sphingidae > Sphinx > Sphinx pinastri. The sequence goes on along the minus strand of OX387628.1, from coordinate 17,437,030 downwards.
ATAAAACTAAAGTACCCGCAACTCAGTTTACGTATTGTAATATAAACATTAACATTAAGATGTATAGCTGACGCCAATCTTTAGGGCCTAGTTAGTCACGAGCGTTGTAGCTAGATAATGATTTGAAACTCTGATTATTATTTATTCATCCAAGAAGTCCGAATGAAAAAAATAGATTTCAGTTTCACGCGCCCCCTTTTCGAAAGTAAAGTTTACAAAGTTGATAAATTTATATAAACTATCACTTTTCAAAACGGAGAACGGGAATCAAATAAGCTTTTTTTGAATCAGATTTAATAATTATGACACTGTTATCTTAGCATTAAAGGGTGATGATGCGGAGAGGACGCACAAAGTGACTCACTTCACACCGTAAAATTGTCATAAGCTGTACGATTTGTGATGCAAAACTAGAATGGAATACATTACACCAACTAATATAACATATGGCATCATGATTTAGCCCGAGGAGCATACAGCCGCGGTGAGGCACAAACATTACGACGATCAGCCATGCTTACCGTTCAAACTTCAAACAATATATTAGGTCCTTACATATGTAATTGGCGTTTTGTATGGGAGTAATACAGTCGTTTTTTTTTAATATAATTAATTAATCAAAGTATACACCATTGTTATCTATGCACTTTTGCCATTTCGTAGGGAGTTCATTGATCCCTTTACTAAAAAAACAATGGGGGGAGAGAATTAATATACTCTCTGAAGGCGGTTTGGACTGCCACGTCGGAGCTGAAATTTTTTTCTTGTAAAAAGTTATCCAAATTACGGAAAAAATGGTAATCTGTTGGACCAAGGTCCGGGGAGTATGGTGGATGTTCCAATTGCAGCTTCTCTAGTTCAGCGGCCGTCTGTTGTGCAGCGCGTGTGTTGTTTTAAGCTTTTTACTTCCCGATTTTGCTTCAAGTGGATTAAAACAGTTTCATCACTCACACCGAAGCCTGCAGCTAACTCTGAAGTGGTTTGCGATGGATCCGCTTCCACAATAGCCTATAGATCCTCAGTATCCTCCTTGGTCTCCGGCCGTCCACGGGGCTTGTTCTGAAGGTCGAAATTTCCAGAACGAAAACGTTGGAACCAAAAACGTACGGTGTTTTCTTTTGCGACACCAGCGCGGCTCCATACACATCGTTAATCTTTCGAGCTGTTTCTGCAGCACCGGTGCCACGGTGGAACTCATACTCGTAAATATAGCGATATTTCATGTTTTCCATTGTGCGATATGAAATACGCCAAAGAAAAACTAATCAGGAAAAACAAATGAATGACTGTTTTGGAAACTCAAATGTACCAGTTAAATGCATTTATAAATTTTAATTTTGAAATCAAAGGGGAGATATTTCAGAACAAAGTGGCTAGTACGACAAGACGTCAATTTCATACGTAAGGACCTAACATTAAGCATATTTACAACACTAAAGACACGACATAAAAAGCATCATGTATATAGCAGTGAAATTGAAATTCGTCCCATATATAACACTGCATGTTACAAAAAATATATAAATTCTACATAGAAAAGATTATTTCTTGCATTTTGCACTAACTTTTGAATTTACAATTTTAATAGAATAGCATAGTTGACTTAAAATTTAGATTATTCTCGGTGTTATATTAACGGAAAATTGTTCTTTAAGCCAGCTTTAACTAATTAAGAGGTTAACTCCTTTGGCCGTTGCTTCTTCTCTTGGTGGGTAGAGTACTCCCGCACTTTTATATTAAAAAAACAAAAAAAAATTGTGTCTATAATGTAAAAAAAAGGATTCTTTCTTGTACATTTCAGATAAAACTCACTTAATAAACTAATATAATTATTGTAATTGCGAAATTAAAATAATTATCATGCAATATGTAAAAAATGGCAGTTTTTATGGACGTCATGTTACAAGAATCACACAATAATATAATATATCGAAATGTATAAACTATGTACTAAACACGGGAAGTACATTAAATGAAGTATAATATTATGAGTATACCACGTCACGGGCAGTATTGATAGAGGGCGCCACTGACCACAGAATTACAAACCCGCTAATTAAAGATATGTATAATCAACGCACTTTTAAATTAGTTCACTATCAATTTGCTTCTAAAGCATAATATCAAAGGTTTATTGAAAGTTCTAAAAATGTAAGCAGTTATACACAAAATGGCACAACACAGCGTATACAAAATTGTCACTCAACTATCGCATTGGCAACAAATAACAACAATATACTATGGCGGAGATTTATGAACTTTCATTAAAGTATATCAAACCCAAAAACAGTCAAAATTATGTTAATAATATGGTTCTTTATCGACGAGTGATATTTTTTTAAAAACTTTAAATTGAAACAATGATTTGGCAGATTATCGAAATGAATCACATACAATGATTGAAAAAGACCCAAATGTAACAGATAATTCGTATCTGTTGTCATGATTTACATTCGTTTATAAATCTCATACTATGACATCACGCACATAAGAGATGTGGTCAAACGTTGAGATACTCTGCCCTGGATCCAGGGGGAAGACCACCCTCGGGTTTATTTCCCTTATTCGACATGGGCCGAAAACATAGATAGCTTATAAAAAGGGGTGATAAGTTTTAAAATGGAGGGTTTCCTAACATTTAGTATCAAAGCAAAATTTGTGATTAAGGTACAAAGGATAGAAATGGCGTATTTTGACATGAAGAGGCGAGTGGAGTTCAATGTTATCAGTATCACTGTTTTATAAGTTACTTTCGTTTGTTGCTGAGAAGTTATCTATTACATATTGTACCTAATGCTATGGTGATTATGGTATATAATCTGGAGAATCATTCGTCTAGGAACTCATTCCGGGGTCGCCGGTACACATCTAGTGAATTTAATTGCCATAATTGTGACCATAAGAACCTATAATACCTTTGTCATTGTGTTTGTTGTGTGTAAGTTTAAAAACAACAAATATAAACCAAATACCTTTTGTTACATTTTACTTCACTCGCCTTTATTCTACAGTATGCTCCTAGATATGTGTATTTATTTACATAAATGCAATTTTATATACAAAATGCAATGAAGTAATTGATAGACATTAATTTTGAAATTTAATTAATTTAGCCTCATTACTTAGACAATTTTTGGTAAAAAAGACGATTCAAAAATAGTTATTTTTATCGAATTTTATTGGACATAATACTGATAGAATTTTAAAAGTCGAAAAGTTCTTTTAAATTTTGTAAATCGAATTGATATTGTGCAATTTTAGAATGTAAGTTTTAGCATTAGAAGATAATTTTATATTACAATACAGGATGTTGCAGAAAAGGGGTATCAATAACACATCTCATTACAAGTGAGTGGAAACTAAGCGATAAAGATAAAAAATCATGCAATTGGTAGTTTTCAGGGTAATTAAATTTTGAAATACAATTTGAAATATTCATTTTATGAATGTTAGTTTAAGGTGCGCGCATACTACAGCCGTAACGTGTGACAGCGGGTCGCAGCGCGCCGCACTCAAAAATTACGCCATCACATAGGAGTCGCGTCGGCGCGCGCCGCAACGCAGTTGACATTTTTTTTTAAACTGAATTATCAAAATGTATGCCATCCAAAATCTAACTCTTTAAAGATAATTTTCAAAATTGGCGCAGTAATAAGTAGGTTATATACGTTTGAAATTTGGTGGAAGGGGTGGATGTCAAATAACAGTAATGTCAGACTGTGACGTCACCGAGTGTCACCGGCCATAACGCTGCGTGCGTATGAAAGAGATAACGCGATATTCCCACCACGCCCCCACTTTTGCTCACAACAATATTTCAAATATGAATAACCGCTTTTTCAACGAATTTTGATGCTGATTTCACAGAAGAATTTAGTTTTTGTCTTATTTTCTGTTACATATAAAATAATGTACAAAATCAAACATAGGAAACTACCCTATTGAATCACTCAGGCGTTGGGAGTCCAGAGTGATAGATGTATGAAATGAAGATTAAAAAACTGATTTGAGCCTATTTACTTATAACTGAATATTTTACTGTTTTTCATTAAACTCTTAGTACATTCAGCCTCAAATGAATGTATACCTATGCCGATAAAGACCAGAATAATGTTTATTCAAACATTATTGGTGAATGTCTTCTATTTGCTCATATACAGTTTTAGACAAAATGCTTGATATTAAAGTAAGTTAAATCAATTTGTGTATATATATATAAGAGTTCGGTTTTGTATTCATCCAACGCACAATAGAGCGGGTCGTATCGCAACGCATAGCATCGCCGCAAAAATGCGCCTAGCCAGCGATCCGCACGTGCGCTGCGATGCGGCCCGGTGCGGCCCGCCTCTAGTGTACGATAGGTCATATACAATGTAAGAAAGTAATCTAGGGGGCTTTTTGTTACGCGATGCGTTACGGTGCGGCCCGCCTTAATGTGCGCCAGCCTTTAAATGGCAATTATGTTTTTTTCATCATTACTAGTTAGCCGTCCCACAAGCAGAGTTATTATTGATACCTCAGTTTTATAGCAACCTGTAGACACGTCGAGACGATTCATTGTCAAATGACGTCACAAGACATCTATATGTACGTAATATCACAATTTTTCATCGTTGTTATTTAAAAGCGGTTTGTGCGCTAGCACATCTAGCTGGAAGGTAAGATTTAAATATATTTTACAGTGCTGGGTATGAGACTTTTGAGTCATTTATATAAACTCATTTATTTGTAGATAATAAAATGTTCGTTTGCTTTGATGGAATTTTCTATTTTTGTGTTTTAAAAACTTTTTAAATGGGCTATTTAACCAATTTTTACACGTTTCTACCCTGAAAACGTGTTTTATTAGTCATAATTTATTTACCGGTTTTGAAACTGGTAATTTTAATGTAACCGTTTTCGTCTTTGGACTTAACACAACCTTTGTTTCTTCCCTAGTTGGCGACGTAACATTCCATTGGCACACATGACCCGTCATAAAGATCAGCACTCTAGACAGAATTACTTCCATCAAACTCCCATGGTTTCTGGTAGCCAAAAATTTAATTCTCCCTTTTACAAACACCACCAAAAGCTCGCGCCTCATCCCTTAAGGGTTAGACAGAGACGCATCATTGCCCCCATAGTTCGCTGCGCTTTAACAGAGATAAATAAAATCTTGGGCTAGCAAACTCAAGAACCAGCATTGTCCCTCCAGTACCATGACACCATGCATCCTTGTTAGTGAGCAAAGTCGGTGACTAGAAGTGGTGTTGTATGGGAGGCGGCATCTTCTCGTAGAACAGCAGGTACGCGGCGCAGCGCAGCACCTCCTGCAGGGACACCTCGTGGACTAACGTGTCAGATGTGTACCACCACCTAAAGTCCAAAATTAGAGTTTAATTTAGGCAATAAATAGCATAGATTATGGAATTGTAGAGTTTTAAAAGTAATTTTCTGTATAGTACACGATTGGACGAATAAGTTGTAATAAGTTGCGCCTGCGTGTACATTTGCAACATCCTTAACGTTTTCGATTTACAATACGTTTATTATCCTGAGATGGTTATTCTATGGACACAGTCAAAACATATCTGTTTAGACGTTTTGTTAAGTTGTTAAATGCCGAGGTGACTGTTGAGGGTAATTCATTCCAAGTCCTTACAGTGTGGCATATTTCTGTACAGAAGGTATTGTAGTAAAATGCACATTTCCAAGGCCGTACCGATTAGCTTCGAACCCGTTGCCCCTGCGGTAGGTGGCGAAGTGGCCGGAGCGTGGGCCGCCCACGTGCACCACGGCGGCCGTGAGGCGGTAGGTGGCGCCTCCCCCCGCCACCGCCACGCCGCCCCCCGCGCCCACCGCGTTCAGCGCCGCCACGCCGCTGCGGAGGCGACCCTCGCCCACCAGGGACATCAGGTCCACCTGGGTAACAAGAATTAATTGCATCTGTTGCTCCTCTGGGTATCATGTCAATAATTATTGTCGACCATGTGACACCAAGAAAAAAATAAAATTGAATAGTACCTTATTTAGTCATTTTTGTCCGTTAAATGGCAATACATTGGCCCTCTGTTATACGGGACATAACATAGCGAATATGAGTGTTACCTAAACCTCTATCTACAACAGTGTCTTGGTGCCGTTACCTTGGGCTGGTGCGCGGCGGCGTAGGGCGCCATGCAGAGCGTCTCGGGGAAGGACACGAAGTCCCCGCGCTTGCACAGCGCGCCGCCGCTCCACTCCACGCGCCCCACGTGCAGGCACAGGCAGCTCGGCAGCTGCACGACCACTCAACACTCAACATCCACCATTACACTATAGTAGGGACAAACTAATATGGCCGGTATGACATGACACGGTTTTGAATTTTTTGGATAGACGTTCTCACAGAGTTATCGTGTCGGGAAAAAAATTTAATTGTCATACCGGCCAGCTTAGTTTGTCCGAAGTATAACATCATTACTTACACTTGTAATAACTAGAAAGAAGAAGAACTATTGTAACTACTGTTTAAAATTTTCCTTTAGTCTTGTTTCACCGGGTGCATGTGCTCCCAATATTCATAAATACGAATGTATAAACTGTGGATAATGTAGTTAGTTGTACAATTGTCTCCTATATATATGTAATCTTACTTGTATATAACTTATTGTACAATTGTTTTTTTACCGAATAAATAAAATAAAAAAAAATCATGGATGCACTGACGATATTAAACAAGGTAATAGGCATTTTATAAACGAACATAGTTGTTAGGGCTACTGGACATCTCGCTTACTACAGTCTACAATACATCTATCTCCATTTTGGGACACTGAAACAGCTGCGGGCGCAACGGCTTTTATGCTATAAACATTATTTTGAACAGCATTGCTCATTGCTTTTCACCTCTTTTAGAACCGTTTAAATTTTTGCCACAGATTATGCCTTGTAGCGGCACAATTAACATATACTGCCACCGATCAACATGGCTCGGAACTACTACATGAAGTTGTCAATTAGAAGACCCGACACTCATCCATCAGACATCGAAGTGGTATCGACAATTAGTAGATGACGCCTAATTATACCGCTAGATGGCAACACTCAATCCTGAGTTGCGATATCAACATTTGCGTGATGCGCGGTATATACACCACTTCCAAATAAGAACCGTCAGAGGGGCCGTGGCCGGTCAGGCCCAAAACATCTGCCAGATTGGAATTCTTTCCCTTCTAGCGACCATCTGTTCCTCTACAGCGGCGACGATCCTTGCGCCGCTAAACCTTTATTACATAGTGTGTAGGTCTTATGATACCTTCCCGAAGCTGACGGTCCTGATGTGCTTGGTGTAGGCGGGTGGGGAGGGCGCGGCGGCGAGGTCGGCGGGTGGGGGGGAGCACTTGCTGCACTGCACGCCCTTCACCAGCTCCGGCGCCGTGAACGCGCGGAGCAGACCTGATCATGGGAACCTAGTTTTAACTATGTCTCTAGCTTGATCTGGTAGAGTTCTGTAGGAAATATTGTACGCAGGGGTTACGATAAATACCATAACTACCCTTGTATACACACTCACGTCTTTTTTACCCACGAAGGGGTAGTAGACAGAAGCGCAACTAATGCACCCACTTTTCGCCGTGCGTATACCGTCCCATGATGTTGATAGGGGCGAGCCTATCGCCATATCGGGCAAAAATTCCAGACTCCGGGCTGATACTGAATAGAAAAGTCCATCACTTTGCCCGACCCGGGGATCGAATCCGAGATCCCTGCATTGCAGCCGTACCGTAATACAACCACGCCACTGAGGCAGTCACACACCCTTGTATTCATAAAGATTAAATAAGTAGGCAGCGTTATAACGAGTGAAGTCACACTACACCTATAGTTTTATTAATATTACGTGACATTATGAAAATAAGGTTATAGATTTGTAAAATTACCTGCCAGACTGTAGGTTCCGGTGAGTCCTACGCTGCCGTTGGCTAGAGATAGAGAGATGCTGTCGAACTTGTCGTACCGCACTGGACTCTGGGATCAAAACGTAACATATCAGCGACATTGTCACCAGCATCACCATCAGCATGCATCGTTATGAAAGACGACACACTTTATTAATTCACTGTGAATACACTATGCTACTTTCTGACGAGATCTCTATGACCATTGAGCCGAGGACTTTTTTTGAAGTGAAAACTTCTTTAGCGGCGTTGAGCACTTTTCTTGGGATGGGTATAAAATGTTAAACTCGCGTCAGGACACGTGACCTGATCGAAAATTCGTAAGACGGAGGGAGCGGCGTAGGAAAGGAAGTAATTTATGTAATATAAATTGACATTTTTGTGTACGATAGCGCAATAAATAAATATTGTATTTAACCACATAAATGCTAGTACTTTTATACTGATAAATAAAGCAATTCGTGCGAAATTATTCCCTAACCATTCCAAAATATTCAATAATGCACAACGTTAATGTTCAAGTTTTCACTTCTGCCAGTTTGACCTCACTAACCCTGTCAGTTGCCTGACGCGACTCAGTTTTTTTGGCCACATCGGACTTTCGGGTGAGCGCTTTAGGCACTCGGAACTCGAGTTAGGTGATCATGCTGAGGGCTACCCACTAACGGGTTACGAACCTCGGCTCAAGACGGTTACTGGGAGGGGATGAGACATCAGCGATTAGTTGGAGGATTATTTTGCCTAATCTATCCTTTGCTTTCGTCGGCACGCGGGTCAGAACTGTTAGGAGAGTCGGGGGTACAGGCGACGCGGTTAGAGGATATGTTACTTGTGAAATGCCCTACCCCAAATCTTTAGTGTTGCTAGAATATCCTCTTATAATCGCCTCAAGAAATATTTTAATGATTTCTAAAATAGTAACGTAACGTAATCCTTCTAGCCAGTTTCGGCCACGGCGGCCAATCTCAACGGGGATCAGCCAGGTACGCAGGAGATATTATAGTGCACAAGTGTGTGCGCAATACACAAGTGCACTCGCTATTCCTTCACTCTCATAGTCCGGTGAGACGGCAATCCGACATGACCGGAGAGAGATCAGGCGCAGGACCAACGGCTTTACGTGCTTTCCGAGGCACGGGGGTATCACACCGACAACTTCTTGACTCCGAGCTACAATCGAGTAATTTTTAAGATGGAAAATCCCAGTCACCATGTTTTTGGCTCGACCCGGGATTCGAACCCAGGATCCCAGCTCGCAAATCGTACTCGTAACGCGTACGCAATACAACTACGCCACCGAGGCAGTCAAAAATAGTAATAAGTTAACAATCAACTCAGTACCTAACAATAGCAATAGTATGTATGCGTATATCGCTTGCTTTAAGGTAATAACCTTAAAACAAGCGATATACGCATACATGACTTTTATATTTGTAGGCTATTTTTTAAAATAAATAACTTTGTAATGCAGGCCGATACACAATACACCACCGAAATCTATTCATTAAACGTGTAATTCATCATAGTTGATGTTTTAAAGTTATTTTCGTTGCAACAAACAATACCCAAGGCCAGGTAATAAAATATTAATAGAATAGTTTCCACTGGCTTGCTGCCTTTTATATTGTTTTTTTGTAAATTGCTAAGACCTGCGCAGTTGTTGACCATAGGGTCGATATAGACCCACTAATGTATAATCAACAAATATTTACATTTGAATATTCTGGTTGAGATTTGCCAATTTTCTTCATATTATATACAAAATAATAATAGTATGTTGTAACTCAGTATTTTCAATCATAGCGCAATAGTAACGAAGCGCGCTAGTAGTATAGCGTAAAAGTACCATAAAAACACCTATTTTAGCTTACAATGGTTTAAACTTCCATCAAGACGATAAGTCCCTGACCATATTAGAATCTGTTCTGCAGTTAATGGATTTATGTTGTTATTAAGAATATATAAATGGTGTACCTTATTAGAGCAGACAGTGCACTGCAGTCTGGAGGCGAGGGTGCCGCGGAAGGGCGGCGGCGGGGGCGGAGGCGCCGGCGCCAGCGGCACCCAGCGCCGCCCCACCGAGCTCAGGTGGCAGAACGAACGGGACACGCCCTTCGTCAGCCGCGGAGCCTCCATCATCGGCTCTGATGGCAAACAATTTCATTTAATATTCATTTTCTCTTGTTACAATAAATATTATATATACCAAGGGGTCTCTGCTAATGGAATATAAGCAACCCCTTGGAGCTGTAACTGCATCAACTACAAGGGAAAATAAGAAAAGGAGATGTTGATAGACATGCTTACCCTCAGTGTGTAACATATATTGAGGTGTGTTAAGAGTATACGCAACGCACTTTGAACCTTGATTTGCTATTAATGTTGCCACTGATTTGAAAATACAAACATTAATTAGTTTTGTTACTGGCATATTAAAATGACTGCCTCGGTGGCGTAGTTGTATTACGGTACGACTGCAAGGCTGAGGTCTCGGGTTCGATTCCCGGGTCGGGCAAAGTGATATTGGATTTTTCTATTCAGTATCAGCCCAGAGTCTGGAATTTGTGCCCGATATGGCGATAGGCTCGCCCCCTATCACATAATGGGACGGAATACGCTTGGCGAAAAGTGGGTGCACTAGTTGCGCCTCTGCCTACCCCTTCGGGGATAAAAGGCGTGAGCATGCGCATATTAAAATGACTTCTAAACATGTCAAGTATCATTCAGTTATATATTTAATACAAATAAAAGACGAGACGAACGAGCTGCTCGCCTGACATATTATAGTGAATGACACTACTGGGTAGTGGTCACAACATTCCTTAACTTAATCAGGATGGACAATCCCATACCTGAGTGAATGAGATCAGGCTCGTCCCCGGGCGCGGCGGAGGCGGGCCGCGTGCCGAGCGCGGAGGGCGTGGGCGGCGTGGAGTCGGCGCGCAGGGAGTGCCCCCCCGCGGGAGGCGACGCGGGCGACGCTATAGCCGACCACGCGCGCGATCCCAGCCCTAACGCGTCTGACAGGCAGCCGGGCTGCGTACAATACACTTGGTTTAACTTGGACTTATTTCGAGATTCGGTCAAATTAATATTAAATACCAATAAATTGAAAATCAACAAAAGGAAATAGACATAAATACAATAAATGATTCAAGCTGTGAACAGGCTAGCATGTGATTGTTGCATTTACATTTTAACATTGTATGTACACCTGTCCAAATAAATTGACAACTGAGTCTCTTGTGTTTAATTTCTCTTTATGTTACAAATTTTATTTTGTAATTGTACATGTCATGTTTTCTTTATTTCCTGCCCACCTTTTTAGCCATAGCAGTGGTTTCTTCTTCGATGCATGACAGTAGAACATGGAGCAGCTCATGCGCGTCCTGCTGGTCTGCTGGCACCACCCAGCCAGCTGCTCTGAGAGACTGCAGCACGCCCAGTGGACACACTGGCGTGCCACGGGCTGACTCATGCGTGCCATTTATTACTAAAAGTATTAAAAAATGCTCATTTTGAAATACTCCATACAGAATTTTATGAAACTTTTCACAATGGAGTCTCACTAATCTGGCACTTAAATAGTTTGGCACCCTCCGCTTGTGCCTGCCTCGTCATTCCCTACTCTCGTTCCGCACATCAATCCATTAATACTAATAATTTAATCACATAATTTTGTCAATAAAATCAATAGAAAAATATTAATTACAACAAAACTTATAACTGAATCAATTTAAAACGATACAATGTTGTTAAATTGCGAATATAATTTGGAGCTTTTTTTTACCTTAAACGAAGAAGAAGAAAGAATTCAAAGAAACCACCCTCGACCATACCTGGCGTAAAGGTGCCTATGACACTGGCAACATCACCACACTGTATAGAGAGAGATACGTGTGGCACCAGATATGATTCTGAACAGAAATCCTCACCATTTTTTCTTAGTTGTTGCCCCCATTCCCAGACATATTCTTTAGCCTCCGCACACCACACCCCACAAACTTCTACCACGAAGGGAATGAACAAATATGTCTGTTCAAGTGTGAAATATTTAGAAAGAAAGAAATTCTAATTAGTTAAGTAAAATATTTACTCACATAAAAAAACAAATAGCATATGAATACCATTATGTCTCATGAAATGCTTTAGGTATTATATTTATTATGAATCATTAAAATTCAATCCAGTAATCTGGGCATTACGCCAGACTCCTCTAGTTTTTAATAGTGCGAGATTAGTGAGACTTTATTATACAAAAATTGACATAATCCAAAATCTAGCATATAAAACTCGAAGGTGTAAGCCAATAAAATCTGGTAGAAGGAATAAGTGTCAAAATCAAAAAGAAGAAAACCTGTATTTTGCCATCATCAAGCACTATATTGTGACGGTTTGGGCATAAGAAAGAGATAATCGTAATAATCTCCCACTCTCGATCCTTTGAGCTGTTTTCACAGAAGTGTCTTTTTACATAATTTACTATTTTCTTAAAAAGAATGTCCATTTATAGAATAACATATTTGTCATTATATAATCCCCTGCGCTGAGAATCTATTTAAAGTGAATCCTTAGTAGTAAACAATAAGACATATGAACTAAAATTTCATATATTAGGTATTTTGTTAGCATATCACATTGACAAATCCATAAGTATCTGGATAATCGTAGAAATACAAGAGGATGTATTGCAAACCTTCAATTACTGTGTACAGCGTAGTTATCATACTGTTATGTCCGTTAGCTTTCGCGTATTTCTTCAACCAGTCTATGAAAGTAGGACAGGCAGCCAAGGCCTGCAATAGCGTGTTTAAAAAACATGTCCTGCCCAAATTTTGCAGGCCTGCTATCTGCCCCCGCCTTTTGCGCACCTTTGGAGCCCCGCCTGGGCCCCACAGGACAAACGCACCTACTACTACTGCGGCAGTAACGCCTGCAGCCACCAGTATCCTGTCCCCGCCATCCATGCTCGCAAAATGAATGAACGGAAGCTTAAACGCACTGTTTCTCACATGCTAACTGTTAACTAAGTTTATATGTGAAGATTTTAGCGAGTGTTATTTAAAAATTACGCAAGTTTCGCGTTTTTATTGTATGCGAAGGAAAAATTTCATTTTGACGTTTGTCCTATCTGACATATGCTTTGTTATAAAATGGTACAGATTATATAAAATAACAGTTTTGTTTTTGTTATTTTAACGTTATCATTTAAACTAGAATCTGAAACTATAATTTTCAATGAAATACAATTTTTTTACGTTATTCATGAGTATCAATGCTGTAAAAACATTATTTTAATTACTATCTAGTATTTGCAGTTGTAGTGTTTCGAAATAATGGGGTTGATAAAAATATTTTTCCGTAATAACGTTGAACTAAACCGTTTTTCTTTAGAGCTCAGTTTCATAATGCTATAAAATAAGCAAGCATCTGTCAAAATAATATCTCCATGTATCTTGATTCTGCATTTTGAGTTTTGACAAACAACCTCAAAAAAGGCAAAACAAACTCGACTGATTACTCTTATTTATTTGTATAGTAATTGTTATACACATCTATTTGCAAATATGTTATCTCAATAAAAAAATTAAGTCAGTGTACATCGTATAGTCGAACTTTTAATAAATTTGTTTTCACTATGTGATTGTTTTGTTGTATTAAAATTTGTTTTCACGAATAATGATTCCTTCGAATACAATATGTGTTTCTGAGGAGGGGCCGGCTAATGCTCTGGCCCTGAACAAGGATTCCACGCAGGTCGTCATAGCTGGGAGAAATGGTAAAGATTTTTATATATTTTTTTTTATTTATGATTACTGCACTATATATAAACCCTTTCGTTTTTATTTCTAGTGTTCAAAGTGTTCTCCATTGGTGAAAATGAATTCACGGAAGTATGCAATTTGCGTGTGGGGAAAAATTTGAACCTAAATTTTTCATCTATTGATGTTGCCTGGAGCTCCACTGAAGGTACTTTTATTAAATCTTTATTATTTTAGTTTTATAATACGTTAGATAAACTTAATAATCTATCCTAATATTATAAAGCTGAAGAGTTTGTTTGTTTGAACGCGCTAATCTCAGGAACTACTGGACCGATTTTGAAAATTCTTTCACTAATAGGAAGCTACATTACTCCTGAGTGCTATACTTTTTATCCCGGAAAATCTTTTCTACGCCGGTGGAGCCGCGCGCAAAGCTAGTTTTCTTATAATATTAGCCATTAGATGGCATCTTTTAAAATAATATTTGTATGCTCTATTGGATATCTTTAGGTGAATCTAAATCTATAGTCCTAGACTGTTTATTTTTCTTATTTCAATACAATTATTGATTACTAATCACAGATTTTAAAATAATTTTGAAGAGTTGAGTGTATTTCTAATATTTTTTTTCCAGAAAACACACTGGCCACTGCTGCCACAAATGGGGCTGTTGTTGTGTGGAACCTGGGCAGATCAGGCCGATCCAAGCAGGAACATGTGTTTTCAGAACACAAGAGAACTGTCAATAAAGTAGGTTATTGTTAGGTCAGTCAATGTCATCAGAGTTCTTTAGAATTCTGAGCAAATATTCTTTTATATGTAAATAAGACCCTAAATGGATGTCAGTAAAGTAGGTTGTTGTTAATTAAGTTGTGTCATCGGTATTCTTGTTTAAAAATGTATGTTTTTTTTTATGTGCAAATGACACATTGAAAGGTCTTTTTAATATAAAACCTGAAGTTTGTAATTAGGTATTGTTATATTATCTTAAAATGTTATATTTTACCTGGAGAACTATTTGGTTTAACTATTTTTTTTTCCAACCAAATATAACATAACCATGCATTCTCAAGGGGTTAGCAAGAAATGTTTCTAATTCACCTATCATACCCTCCCTTTTGATTATGTTAAGGGATTAGTTATTTTATTAGACAACTTTCTATTAACTGTCATCTCAAATGTTTCTTTGAGTAAAAAACTATCTTGTCTCACCATTGAGTTTTGTGACTTTATAAATTATCGTGCAGGTAAGTTTCCACCTGACAGAGCCGGCGCTGTTGATCTCCGGCTCCCAGGATGGCACCATGAAGTGCTTCGATCTCAGGATGAAAGAAGTCGCCAGGACATTCATCAGGTAAATGATAAATAGGATTTTTACTGGCTTAGTATTAAATAGTATTACCTTTAGGTTCAAAACCTTATCAAATAATTGCATCTAAATTGGGTCATCCATTTTGGAAATTAGCACAGACAAAAATGCAGATATAGCACTTTCACTTTCACAAAGATTGATAATAACCATAATAAGTAAAAAAAAGCTTCTATTTCAAAATTGGATCCTTGAATTCTAATTATTTATACTTGTAGAAAATTAGCTTTTGCTTGTGTTAAAGTTCGTTTTTGGAATAAAAAATGGCTTGTAGCTCTCAGAGATAATTTAGCTTCCTATTAGTTCAAATATCATCAGAATCAGACTAGCAATTTCAAAGATATGCTTAAATAAAAAAAAAACTTTCTAGCTTTAGTTTTGAAGCGTCATATTACACGAGATTTGTGTTGCGTCTAGACAAAAGGCTGCACGTTTCTGCACTCAAGTTGTAAATAAAACTATTACACAACAATGTAGCATACTCGTGCGGCCCGGACCAAGGTCGCTGACGTAACGCGTGTAAAACGTGAAAACAACAAACACACAAACATGGCTAAATTTGAATTATATTTATATGACTAGCTTTTGCGCGCGGAACCGCCCGCGTGAAAAAGGTTTCTCGGCATAAAAAGTAGCCTATAGCACTCAGGAGTAATGTAGCTTCCTATTAGTGAAAGAATTTTCAAAATCGGTCCAGTAGCTCCTGAGATTAGCGCGTTCAAACAAACAAACTCTTCAGCTTTATATAATAGTATAGAAGTATAGATTGTAAGGGTGGGGACTAGGGAGATACACTATTCTCGCGCCCTGAGCGGTTTTCCAGGAATGATAAATCCATAAGACCGTTGCTGCACCACAAACCTATTTATGAAGTATGTTATAAAACAAATTGCCTGCCTCGGTGGCGTAGTTGTATTACGGTACGACTGCAAGGCTGAGGTCTCGGGTTCGATCCCCGGGTCAGGCAAAGTGATATTGGATTTTTCTATTCAGTATCAGCCCGGAGTCTGGAATTTGTGCCCGGTATGGCGATAGGCTCGCCCCCTATCACATCATGGGACGGAATACGCTTGGCGAAAAGTGGGTGCACTAGTTGCGCCTCTGCCTACCACTTCGGGG
This sequence comes from Sphinx pinastri, assembly GCA_947568825.1. Taxonomy (NCBI): domain Eukaryota; kingdom Metazoa; phylum Arthropoda; class Insecta; order Lepidoptera; family Sphingidae; genus Sphinx; species Sphinx pinastri. Next base: position 17,420,855 of record OX387628.1, on the reverse strand, counting down.
ATAAAAGGCGTGAGCATGCGTGCGTATAAAACAAATTAAGAGTTTCTTTGTTTTAACTAATAAGAAACTACATTATCCCTGAGTGTTTATTTTTCTCGGAACAGATTTTACCACGCGCGGAGTCGCGAACAGGATTTATAACCATGATAGGGAAAGAGAAAATAAAGGGTGTTAATAAATATCGACGAGCTTTACAATAATCCCTGCGTTATAATTAACAGACCTTAAAAAAGGTATTTTTAAAAGAAGTTACTACCTACTTAGTATATTTTGTTACATTTCGCGTTTTCTGTGTTTAATATTTTTAATTAATGACAAATAATTATGCCTTATCCCTTTCATTAAAACCCCAGTAAGATTAAGGAAGGAAGAAGATGCGATTGTGTCAAAATAATGTATGTAAAAGTATTGTGTGTATAATTTTTTATATTCCACATTGACCAGTCACCCAATATGCGCGGTCCTAATCTGTTGTCCGAAAGCCTGTGACCTACATGAGCTGTGTGTATAATTGATAATGCAACACTATCAGAGAATTTTGTTTAATTACTTTTCATTGCAATCCACTCACAATATATCTGGCGTTAGTGATGGAATGAATGAATGAATAATCGAGCATTACAGAGTAATTACCATCTTTTTGGTCTGATACTAGGGTAAAAAATAAATCCAAACATAGTCCCATGTAGCTATGTACGTCGTGACTACGGCCTTTATAAATCTGGGAAAACACTGCGTCCATGTCTATTTAATAAAACCAGGATCTCAACCATGACTAATGATATTCTGATCACCAATGAGGGATCAAAATATAATCTAAAACTGTTAAATAATTGCCAGTATATTGACGACACTATAATATCATAGTTCATTCGCTTTACGAAAAAAGCGATTCATCGTTGTTCGTCAGCCGACAGAAACTCCAAGGATCAATTAGATTGCTTACATATTTTGTCTTCAACTTCTCACCGTCAATTTCACTTTATAATTTTATGCAACTTCATTGGTTGGAGGGCGGCGCTAAGCTGACGAACAGAGATGTTCAAGATACTTCATAAAAGTATCTGAAATACAAGTTACAAGATACTTGTAAATAAAGGATTTGAGATACCAGATACAAGATACTTTTGAAAATGGTATCTAAATACTAGATACAAAATACGTATCTTCTAAATACTTTTTTCAAATAAGATACCTTTTGAAATTATTTTTTTATAGCCTTGAATGACGAGCCGAGCGTGCCTTCCGCCTGATGGTATGCGATACGACCACCCATAAGTTAAGTCTCATTATGTCCAGTAGTTACACTGGCTACAATGTCCTTCAAACCGAAACACAACAGTGTATGCAAACTGCTGCTTGGCGGTAGAAATAGACATTGCGGTGGTGGTCTCTCATATGTAAGAGTCCGTCTGGGTGGTCCATCATACAATGCCATAAAAAAATTCAAATGTTGAACGTTTTAGATTTTAGAAGCTACTGTGTTTATTAAAAAATATGAGTAAAAAGTATTAAAATTAGGTTCTGCTGATTTAATAAAGTTCATTTAGATTTACCGGAATCAGGAGACACACTGAAAATCAAAATTATAAGACTCACGGCCCTCATGTTTTCAAAAGAAGACAGAAACCAGTTGAATACAATGTTTGGTTAACCAATTATAGCATGTGCTTTTTACACAAACAAATCAAGAATGTTACGTGTTGATTATTTAAACCATGCAAGTCATATATTGCAATCAATGCAATCAGCCCTGTATTATATACTGCCCACTGCTGAGCACGGGCCTCCTCTACTACTGAGAGGGTTTTAGGCCTTAGTCCACCACGCTGGCCTAATGCGGGTTGGCGGACTTCACATACCTTCGAAATTCAGAGAACTTCTCAGGTATGCAGGTTTCCTCACGATGTTTTCCTTCACCGTTAAAGCGAATGATAATTGATAAACAATACTATAAAAAAACAAATATATAAAAAATGCATAGGTAATTAGTAAAAGTATCTTAGCAAATTAAGTATTTATAAAATACTAAGATACTAAAAAATTGTATCTAAATACAAGATACAAAATAAAAAAATTAAAAGTATCTTAGATACAAGATACTAAATACGTATTTTGTATCTTGTATCTGCATTTCAGATACTTGTAACTAGATAAATCACATCTCTTGCCTCACTATTTTCTTAACGCGAATTGATTAAAGTTGAATTGATCTATGAAATAAAATAAATGATTGAAACCCATAAAATGTTTTACATTATTTGCACTCCGTCAATATTAACTCTACCACCAATTCGAAAAGCAGTTTTCATCAGAGAAGAAAGGGGCAAGTAACTCTAGTGTTGCTCGTTTCAAAATCAGTTCAAGGTACAAGTACAGTGCAGGATACAGAAAAAAAATACAATTAGTTTTTATTTTGTTTAGGACAGCATCTTTTTTTTGACTTATCACAACTGTGATGAATAAAGTAATATAATTTCTGTGATAGTAACACGGAGTCGATCCGCGACGTGCAGTTTAGCCCGCACCAGGCCAACACGTTCGCGGCGGTGTCGGAGAACGGCAACGTGCAGCTGTGGGACGTGCGCCGCCACGAGCGCTGCCTGCAGCAGTTCACGGCGCACTCCGGCCCGGTGTTCGCCTGCGACTGGCATCCGGAGATGCCCTGGCTGGCTACGGCTTCCAGGGACAAGACTATCAAGGTATGAGGGTTCTTTGGATATGTGCTCTGTGTTTAATATTCCACGGCATACTCGAACTTACCATTACCCTAGGATTTTATGTGGATTTGAAGAGATATGAGCTCTGCCAGCAACAGCTTACTGCACATTGGAAGTCAATTAGCCTACTACTGACATGTAACACTTAGCCAGTCTCTCTTCATTTCTGGAACAAGACAATATAAAGGTTATATACAGCTAAGTCTTCGTAAAGGTAAGCATTCCTCAGTTGGTAGAGCTACAAGCTAAATTGATTCCGCCACGCTGTTGATCCAATCTAAAGATAACTCTACATAGATTGCGTTTAAAAACTATATAGGGTTCATTATGGCCGTTGACCCAGCCAAAGAGGCATGTCATTAGATGTAATGCAGCGAGTAGGAGTCATGCGATGTGCTGCACGCGAGCGTCGATAAACAACTAGGTCGCTGATAGCCGCGTCTGTTGCGGTTAATGCGCAATCATGATGGGTTAGTACTAGAAGAGTGGCTTTGCTCGTATCACCATTCGGTTATACAAAATGCGTGCTTTATCAGTATTGGTAAAGGCTTCCTTTTAATGCTGATATTGAATAGTTATTTTATCATTTGAGATTGATGGGTGGCCTTTGTCCTTATTATTAAGATGTGCCTCAAAATATGTTCAGCCGAATTATACCATGCGCGACCAAATTAACGAACAGACAGTCAAAGTCAGTAGTCCAAGTACTATTTTAGTACGCATTTAATGAGCAAACAAACATACGTCTGTATTTATAATAATAGTTATTCAATAGTAATAGAATATTCACCTATATATCAGTTAATGTAATCAAATGCCGTACACATGACAATTAACCTGTGCATACCGTAACAGGTATATATCTAATTTATTGAGGCTATAGCAAATCCATTGATATACGAAAGGCAATAGCAAAATTCCCACGTTGGATCTTTGCACCGCTGTAACAAGTCTATTCATGTTTCATATCAAAAGGGTGGTTCTTTCCCAAATAAATAACAACGTATGGTTCCTAGAATAGGTAACTACAGTACTCGACAGTAAATAATACACATAGAAATACAATACTCGGCGTAGGGCAACAAAAAATAGCTTTACAAGAGACAAACAGTTTCGGCTTCATAGAGCGTCGTCTGTCACACCCATGTGATATTCTACTTGCTTATTATCTTTTTGTAGCTCGATGTATATTTACTGCCGAGTACTGTACTAGTTTATCGCTAGTGTAGATGTAATATGGCCGTTACTGCAGGCTCGTGCACGGAGGTTATCGTGTATTACGCAGGTCCGTCGGGGTTCAGACCTCTGATAACTTCTAGACGGGAGCCAAAGATTATACTGTTTTGAAAATTTTTGATACTATTATTTTATATGGATCTATTTTTATACTATGATATGTAATGTGATGCCATATTTGTCGTCAGGTGTGGGATATACACGCGAAGCCGAATTTAGAGTACACGATATACACCATAGCGTCAGTGGGGCACGTGAAATGGCGGCCTCAGAAAACGTAAGTTTACAAAATAGCAAACCATTTTCTAGGCTTAAAAAGAGTGCTCAGCTCCCGGGAGGCAGCGGCTTGGCTGTGCCCCTGGCATTGCTTAAATTCCATGGGTGTCGCTTAACATTAGGCGGACCGCTTGCTCGTTTGCCTACTTAGATAGGTAACGTGCACGTCGTAAGACCTGCCATCTGGTGGCGCAATCTGAATCTTTCACTCTATCGATACTTGGTATGGACGTAAAATATTCATATTAAAAGGATGAAAAATAACATTTAATTTGTTGATAATGTATTGCTGTATATCTGGATGCTCCAAAATATAAGAATAAACAAATCAAATAGTGTAAAATTCTATTACGTTCCCAAGAATAGTACCTAAGTACTAACGTTTCATGATTATGTGAAAATCGACAAAAAATAATAAAAGCTATATAAAAATTACATAGTATGAGTTCCAAAAGCATTTAGAAATGTCTCATTAGGTAATTTATAAAAATAAAGACGAATAAAATATAAAATATCCGATAACAAGTAGAAAATGTTAACTTGTGTTGTGTCGGTGCCGGGTGCAGTCACCAGGTGGCGTCGTGTGCGCTGGTGCTGGACTGTGCGGTCCACGTGTGGGACGTGCGGCGCCCCCACGTGCCGCTCGCCACCTTCGCCGAGCATCGTGACGTCACCACCGCCATCGCCTGGCAACCCGACCCGCACACCTTCCTCGCCACCAGCAGGGTACGTATAGAAAGAAAGAAGGAAAGGATTTGTCGGTATATAACTAATTCATACGTATCGATGTATCGACACTCCAGTACATAATCGATTTGTCAATATGAACTCTTCGATTGATAGGTTTGTTATGTTACAGGACTGCGGTCTGTACCGGCACCGGTTCTCGGAGGCGGCGCACCCGGTGCTGTGGGCGAACCCGCAGGCGGTGTGCGTGTCGGCGCGCGGGGAGCTGGTGCTGGCGCTGCCGCGGCGGCCGCTGCCGGCCCTGACCGCCGCGCCACACGCCCACCACGCCCACCACGCCCACCACGCCCACCACGCCTCCTCCGACCGACACGTGCCCGGCCTCGGGTTTGTACACGAGATCTATTGACTATTCATAACTATTTATAATTATTGGTTGCGCCAAACCATTACTCTATTAACGCGCAAGGTGATTTTTCTTTGTTCGAAAAAATATCGATATACCCATAATGATATACGTAATATTATTGTATACTACTGTTTACTGTATTCGAGTTTATAGATACATCCATTATAAAATACAAACTATCGAAAACCATATCTAGTACGTCACCATCGTTATTATCTATATTGAAATCATCATAAATATCAACATCGGCTCTTGATCGAATAAGAGGCCAATAGGGTATTTTAATGTATATGAGAAAAAAACAAAAAATATATTATTGAGATACCTTAGACAAAAAGCAGTCGGAAAATGTTGGTTTTAGTTCATAAAATAATAAAATATTTCAAAGTTTTCATTTTTTTTAATCTGTTCTTAACACCATGAAATAGTCGCCGCCATGTTATTACGTCAAACGGCTTTGTAAACTAATGTGTCGAGGTTTTGGCGGGAACTTGGTAGTGTCATGAGGTGCTCTTGTTTTAATTCATTATTTTGGTGATACTTAGTGTTATATTGCATAATTATGGCGGTATATTATCCAATATAGTTCTATTAAAGGGCTCAAATGAAGTGAATTGAAATAACTGTGCTAGTCAAGTGTTTGTTTTGTTGCCGCCAAAACTCCTCGATAAAGTCTTGGTAAGGTAGCCACTGCTTTACTTCGACATAGTACTACTACTACTGAGGATAACAAAGAAACAATATTATATAGTATGTAACTTCTAAAAACTTTGACACTGGCAGATGCGCAAACCGCGCCTTGCCAAAGAGAAAAAAAAAAAAAAAAAAAAAAACTAATGTGTCAACTGTCAAATTATCAGCGAATTTGTTTTTCGTTTACAAAGCCAACTGACGTCAGTACCACAGAGCAATATGGCGTCCACTGCGTCCAGCGTTTTTGATAAATTACGCGCGAAATTTGAAAATGTAAAATTTAAATGAATTTTTATGGCACTTATCGATTGAATAAAATGTTTGTGTTTTTTTTAGTGGTTTAATAGCACTATAGAATCTAATTAAGATACTTTTCAAAAATGGGTGTAATACCCTATTGCCATATTATAATTTTGGACAGTAATGAACTAATCGTGCGTGCAGTCGCAAGCAGCCGACGGCGGGGTCGCTGAGCCCCGTGGCGCAGGCGGCGCTGGAGCGGCTGTTCCCGGAGGGCTCGGCGTCGCTGGTGTCGCGGCTGGCGCGCTCGCCCGCCTGCCCCGTGCTGGCCTGCGCTGCCGAGTACAAGCTGCGCGGCCTGCCGCCCCACGACCTCGCCGCACACAACGCGACCGTCGCCAGGAAGTACAACAGGCACATGGTCAGACATCGATACTAACCATCGATATTACAATATTATTATATTACATCTAGCCAACTTCTAATATATTTGAAGTTCTTTTTTATATGAAAGTGATATCGTATTTTACATAATTATATTGGGGTCGAGTTGTATGTCATTTCAATGAAAGCGCTTGGTGTAGGTTGTGTAATGATAAGATGCGTCAGGCTGCAGGTATGAGTAATGTGTTTTTGGGTGTTGGATGGTGGTGCAGGTGGGCCACGTGTGGGAGGTGGTGCGGTGCGTGTACGCGGCGGCGGCGGCGGCCCGCAGCACCCCCGCGCCGCCCCCGCCCCGCGACCCGCAGCCCGCCAGGGACCCGCCGCCGCCCCCGCCCACACACACATACAAGTCAGTACCAACTACCAACCAGAATCACACCTGCCTTTATACTTAACAAAATACACCACTGCATTCAACATTTTAGGACAGTTTCACAGTTCCGAGAGTCAACTAAAACGTGAATTCACAATTAAAACGTGAAAATGTTGTAAGGGACTTGGGCGTTCTGGTTGATTCTAAGCTCAGTTTTAAACTTCATTATGAAACAGTTGTGTTGAAAGCCAGAAAAATGCTGGGTTACATAAACAGAGTAACACGCCCTTTCAAACAACCCTCAAGTCTACTTACTCTATACATATCCCTAGTGCGAAGCATACTGGAGTATGGTAGTGTCATATGGTCACCATATTATAAGGTCCACATAAATAAATTGGAGTCGGTCCAAAAACGTTTTGTCAAACAGTTGAGTGCAAGATTTGGTTTGAAGCTTCTTAATTATCAGGATGGGTTACAGGAATTTAAACTAGATACATTACAGTGTAGACGAAAACTATACGATCTTATGACTTTATATAAAATTGTAAATTCGAAATTGGACACCACATTGTTGGGCCAGGTGTTTCTTAGAGCCGCTATTAGATCAAACCGTAGACAACATCTGTTCTCAGTACCTGCAGCTACGATAAATGTAGCACATAATAGTCCGTTACATCGTATGTGTAATTGTTACAATGAGCACTGCAAGGAGTTGGATATATTTCACCAGAGTATTTACCACTTTAAAACAAATATTAAAAATCTAAAACTACTTTAAAATTTTATATCTCCTATGTAACTTTATCTTTTTAATTGATTAAAATTTAGTGATACTATTTGAATGTTGTGCGCGGGTTTTATCGGTGTACAAATTTAAAATTCTTATTATGTATATTGTATATTAGATGATTAAGTATCTTTGTACATTGTTTCTGTGCCTAATAAATAAAAAATAAAAAAAAAAAAAACTCAAATGTTGATAACTCTACTTTGTGACTTAATAGTTTGTAAAAGAATGACATAAACATAATGAGGGTTTATTATACAATTACAGTACTGTGGAAGAGGAGCCGTTGGAAGAAGTGGAGCAGTGGCCCGAGACGCAGTTCCACAACAGCGGCGTGCTGGGCATGCCCACGCTCAGCATATACATACCGCCTGCCAAGTACGCCAAGATGCGCAACGACGGTCAGTTCATCAATATTAATTGCACTAATTGAAAATAATTTTATGTTATGTTAAATATTTCGGGTTGAATAACTTATAATAGAAAACAAACATTATCCAATAATTAAAATATATATAAAAAAATTGGGATAAGTAAAATTTGTGGCCAGGTCTAAAATTTCTCCTCTCGGGTCAGCTTTAGTGAAAGTACACTCTAATTCCTGGTCACAGAAGCGGGGTCCGGGTCGGAGGGCGCGGAGGGCGAGGCGTCGGAGGGTGTGGGCTGGGTGTCGGCCGCCAGCGCGCATTACGTGGACGTGGAGGGTGCCGACTGGACCCTCCCCGAGGAGGCCTTCCCGCTGCGGAGCGCGCCGCCGCCCGCGCCACCGCCGCACGCGCCGCATGCGCAACACGCGCAACATGCCGCGCAACACACCGCGCACCCACTCGAAGACACAAGGCACGGAACAGGTCAGAGACAAGGTCAAGGTCGAGTCCAACCAAGGGCCACCTTTCTATTTCATCTGATTAATTCCTCAAAGCTTCCAATAATTTTGTATTTAAGTTCTGAATTCAAATAGCATTTTAGACAATCTCCATGACAACATTTGTTTCAGGTCGCAGCGGCGCCGGCGGCGTGTCTCCCGGAGGCAGCTCGTCCCCGAGCAGCGGGTCCAGCGGCTCCGGATCCGCCTCCACCGCGCCGCCCAACTTCGACCACAACTCTAACAACTACCACGGAATGCCTGTCAGTACCACTTACGGGATATTTTGGCTACCGTTTAAACCGTATTAACAAAATTGTTAAACCTCGCCACCCATCTCCGCAAGCTCAAACCAATGAAAAGAAAAAATACTTCCGATGCTAAGTTCAAAAGCGCGCTCTTAATAAATTCAAACGCGCTCTGGTGTTCGCACTTGAGCGGCTCGGATGAATGAGTCACCCATTCGCTTGAGCTTTTTACAAGCTTTTATTTAACTTACAATGTATGTATGTAATTATGTTTGTTCGGGTGGAATCTTGCAAGTCAATTTTGAAGCAGTTACCCTCAACCGATTGTGTTGAAATTTTGCATACACATTCAGTTTGGGTGACAATGCATTGTTAGTTAAGTGACGTGATTCTGAATCCAATATGGCGGACGGTAGAAGATGGTCGACTAGTTATTCGAAGATACGTTTTATAGTTAGTAGTAGGAATGAAGTATAATATTATAATGTGTGTCAGATGGAGGAGGGCTCGCTGTCGGTGCGCGTGCACGAGGCGAGGCCGGCGCTGGAGCCCGCGCCGCTGCTGGCGGCTGCGCTGCGGCTCCACGCAGACCTCGGCGACGTGCAGACCGCCGCCGCCGTCATGATCGTGCTGCACGAGTACAGGTCACCAACACTACCAACTACCAACTAGTACAACGGGGTGATATTAGATCAGATGACAAACACTTGTACTTAGGTGGAATCGGGTAATACCCATCACTAGAAACTTCTTCCATACATTAACTTGGAACAAGTAAACATACCCTTAATATACATACCTCTCAAATCATAGACTGAACACACCTACTACATCATAAAGATTGTCCGATATGAGAGAATTGAAGGGTTCCTTACATTCCAGGAGCGATCTATTCCCGTATATCGACGAAGGCGTGCAGGAGCACTGGCTACTCGGCTACATCGAGTTCCTGCAACGGCACAAACTCTGGAACGTTGCTACTGAGGTCAAGTACTTATTATTTATAGGTTTTGTTTACGAAATGTTAGTAGGAAATCTATTTTTATTTAATAAAAATCTATGATTTGTAATGTAATGATGTATGTATTTAGTTTTAATGGGTGTGGTCCTTCGAGCCGGAAGGCAACAATAATTTGGTCACTAGCATTGTGTTTATCCTCTAATGATAATGATTTCAATAATTTAATATTTTCAAGTAAGGTGATCACTTATCTTTTGCCTTTCGAACTGAATCTTTCGATAGATGTCAATGGTGCACTGCATAAAAGTAGTTGACAACTTGAAGAATCTAATTGATGATTGTCGTCAGTGGATGATAATATTGTGAATGTAATGTGTGATGCAGGTGGTTCGCTGCGCGTGGGTGAACAGCGTGTGGTCGGTGTCGCAGCAGTCGACGGGCGTGTGGGCGTGCTGCGGGCGCTGCGGCCGCCGCACGCGTGCGCACGCGCCCTGCGACCGCTGCACGCCGCCCGTGCACCCGCGCCACCCGCACCACCTGCCCGACCTCTGCGCCGTCTGCCACCGGGTACACCCACACCCACTCTACCTGTTAATACTAACAACGATCCTTCGAGCCGGATCTCATTCCGATTCGTCTCTTCTATCAGGTGGTGCGTGGTCTGTACGCGTGGTGCCAGGGCTGTTCTCACGGCGGACACCTGGAGCACATGCGCGCCTGGATGGACAAGCACCAGATCTGCCCCGCAGGCTGCGGACACCACTGCCAACTCGGCTGACGACACACTCGCCACCTTGATATATCTGTTTTTAGTGTAACCGGTTAAGTAATAGGCATGGAGGGGCAAGAGAGGTTAACTACCCCCTCCTAAATTTCGTGTAAGTATATACTGTTGTATATATGTACTTGTGATGAATTTGTGAGGAATATCTATAAAAAAATTAGATACGACTACCCCCGCCCCTTCCGCCCGGACCAAAGTTGGGTACGTCCATGGTGGAAATCATGGTATTCATGAAGTCGGGAAGTCCATATTATTTGCAATTGGATATGTTTAAGTTTTGGGGTTATCATCACGTCATGTGAGTCGGTAAAAGCTTATAGCTTGAAATATATATTTTTTATACATTAACTCGCGACAGACTTTTTACATTGTAAAATTGGAAGCTTGAAAAGCTCAAAATGAACAATCAGTCAAGTATCATTTATTGGTATTATTAGCTAACAAGATATTTAGGGTCATAATGAGAAAAAAACGTCACAAAATAGCAGTTTTGCTGTTGTGTTTGGTAAAATGGGTCAGATTGTCAGATATCTATTTCTCATTCCCATTCGCCAAACTGATATCTATTTCAATAGACTTGCACGAGCAGTAAATTATTTTTTAACTTTAGATTTTGTGTTTCATTAGAGGAAATTAAAATGCAAATTGTCGTTTAAGCTGCGTGTGAAATATGGAGGACAACATTGTTTATATTTATTGTAAGCTCTATTGAAATATACAGTTCCTAAAATGGTTATGTTAATGGGCAGTGGTGACCACATTCCATACAACGTCACTTCGATACTCTTTGTTAGAACAAAAAACAGTTTGATATTTTTTGTTACATTAGTTGGACTTTCTTGTCGATCAACAAGTCGCCCGAGCAGTCGATGGATTCGTTTTATAAGTTTGTTATAATATTTTCAGCACAGAAAGTGATTTGAGACACTTGGTATTGTTTTCTTTTATAACAGTATATCAACATTTTGTTTATTACCATTAGAGAACTCAACGCCACATGTTATAAGAAATTAATACGATCAAATTGTAAAGTACAATTTTTCATATAACAATTCTATACGCCATTGCAGTATGACAAATTATACAGAGCTATAGTAAATTCACAGTTATTACGATGTTTTAGTAGTCTGGATATTATTATCATTAACACAATATGAGTGTTTTGTCGAATTAGAGACCAGGACCTCGGCAAATTTTTAGCAACTGTTTGATTTATTTTTCAGTATGTCAGAGAATTACCGCCGGTCTTCAAACGTATTCATTTCTCGAAACATGTCAGCATATATTGCAGACACATATAAAAAAATTACAAAATATAAATTAATTTTAAAAATACTTTATAATTATTATAAGTCATACTCTAGTCTTCATTTTAAGGCAAAATGCACCAGACTAAGAACTAATGTGTAAGCTTAAGTATTTTGGAATTGTTTAGTTGCCTTAATATATTGTGTAAATAATATATAGACTGAATCGAAGATGTTTTGTAATTATTTTTATATAAAATAAATAATACGCAAGTTGTTTTATCGTTTATTTATAATGTAAATTTATTTACAAATATTTCGATAAATATAAATTGAAAACAGTGCCATCTAGCCGTCTAACAGTAAACAGAAAATATTCAAAAAGTTTAGTAATGATTTTGAATATCCGATTGTGATAGTGAGATCGGTTTAATACGACAGCCCAAATACAAGGACTTTTCTAAATACATCAAATAATACAGATTCTCATAAAATATCAAAGAAATCAGGCCCCGTATCACTTTGATACACTTCTTATAAATATCAAACGAGGGTCTACAATTTGCCCTCAGGGTCTTGTCCTGGGCGAGTTCCAAGAGTCAATTGTCAAAGGCCGAATGCAGGTAAGACAAGGGTTCATAAAAGATTGGAATGTTTTAAGTAAACAATATCGTCATCGATCATTGTAAAAATCTAGTCGTTGACATATTGCTGTTGTTATTAGATAACGAAGTATTTGTTATCGATACCTCGGTCGAATATCGTCTGTATTATCGATAAAGTAGACTATAGACTATCCATCAATATTAATCGATAATATGCCTTTACGATCATTTCACATCACACCGATATCTTTGAAAACAATGTTTACGATAAACATTCGAGATATTGGATCTCTATAACACATCGATGTCGATGGGTATAGAATACAAATCACCAAATCCGCTCCGAAGTGGACAGTGATAAAATCAAACTACAATAAACAAGGACGTTGATGTTCTTACTAATAAGAAGAATAAGATTTCGTAATGAATAAAAAAAACCAAACTCACAAAGGCTTCAGTTCGTTCTTTAGATAGGGGGGGATATGTAAAACTAGTAGCATAATTTAGCTCTCCACTTTCGTTGAGTAGCTAACCTCTTCTCGGTATATAAAATAAGTAAGATCAACATAATTCAACAGCCCTGAGACCATCCGCCATCTTATAGTATCGGCTCTAGCAGATGATACAGCAAGGCGCGGCGCAACGCCGCTTCGTGTCTTCTGACAGCTGGTCGTCCGCCGCCAGCCCGCGCTTCTGCCGCGACATCTGCCGAATGAGTGTGACGAACGCCTGCGGGATCGATGGGACTGCGTCAAATCTACTCATCAACGGAAATATATTGTCATCTTTGGCTACATTTTTATCGATAAGGTAATGTGCTGCACTAGTATAGTTCTCGATTTTAAAATGCAGATAAAAATAATTATAAAGTACGGTACTGCCAATCTAAGTTGAAAGGTCTGAAGTTAGACACTTAACTATTTATGACTTGTGATCTTTAATATCTAAAAACAACGAAGCTGCCCGTGACTAACTTCAAAGCCAACGTAAATCGACCGTATGTATTAAGATTTCAAATGAGTACCTTTTATGGAGAAATTGTAAATTCCACCCCCTCACACAAACACAAAACCCACACAAAGGAACGTAGACAATGTGAAAAAAATAAATAAACACATGATTATGCAAATCTGTATATTTACCACATTCATCTCATACTTTGTTCCTGTGAGTTAGACATACATGCGAATAACCTGCGCTATAAGAATTATATTGCGATAACAACGGTCAAACGGTCTCGGGACACAGCCGAGAGGCAATAATAACCCGAATTTCTGCCACTTCGCTATTCGATAGAGCCGTGTCGATATAATGTAGTTAATTTGTTTGGCCAAGTATTTTTGGTCTCAAAAATTTCCCAATAAATAGTTACCTAAGCCATATTATGATTGCCTCTTGACTGAGTCTCATACATCTAATTTGACAAATACTATCGACTGGAAAGTAGAGGAATTGGACTGAGATAATGAGTCACTCATTGATATTATTATAGGTACAATTGCTTAAGCCTCATCTCCTGCGCCATAGACAAAAAACACAAACTATGCATGTTTAATGAAACATTTCGTCATTTATGTAAGTAAACCAATGGTTTGCGGCCAATTGTTTCGGCCATGCCCTTTTTGTAAGAAAAAAATGACCGCAGGAGACCAGACTACGTTTTAATATTTTTGTCCTTATTTATTTTATACAAAATGGCCATAGCGTGTCTTTTTTTTTTTGCTGGGCATCAGTCATTTACTTACTAGCAATACTTGAAGTATTTTTAAGCGAGAATTAAAAAACGTGGTGGATTATTGAATAAAAAGCAATTGTCTAGCACTGCACAATCTCAGTCCAACTATCCAAGTCAATAAACCCAAGTTTACTGACAGTTAATATCGATATAAGGTACATTACCAGCCTATATATGCAAATAACAATGGCAGTTAACGCGACTTTGAAGAGTTGTCTCTTCGCCCTGGCGCGATAATGTCGATAGGTTTTATCGATAAAAATCGCTGTTCATAATAAATTATTAAGTTGAACCGATTAAAAACCTGATTACTTTAAAGAAAGCCTTTACCTAAGAAGGATTTTATACTAAAGAAATGCCCACAACGGTTTTACTAGTCCCAAGTACTAAGATTTCAGACTTGTGTCATAGATGTCAGTGACTACGAGATTAATCCATAATCTCTCAGGTATCTGCGAACTTTAGTGGCTCAACTGACGACCACGCTAGTCGTCGAAAGGCTGACAAAATGTTTTCACGACGTACAGACACCGACCAATGCGCGATGAATTTATAAATTACTAATATTATGACAAGATAATCTCATATACGTCCTTACGCGGACAAAACTGGACATAATTATAAGTAACGCCGTATCATTTCGTAGCATGCGGTTACGAGGACCAAATTCTTGTGACCTTATTACAAAATCTGGCAAATTAGACAGTTGAGTTTATTAAAATAGTATGATGGATGTTTGAGGTATTAACGATAAACATCACAGTTAGATAATAAGAATGAAAGTTTATTCTATATATAAACAAATAACTTTTTCAGATTTCATCGACTTTATTGCACTATTTGTCGACAACACATAAACGTATTAAAGTATGTACAAATCGCTACCCCAAAAATAGGTTGGGTTTTATCGACTTGGCCCTCTGTATTATGATGGAAGTAGTGAGTTTTATCAAAATACACTCGACTGTATATACCTACCCACATATACATAGTGTAATAACTAGCAAACATCTAATTTTATTATAAAATTAAACATCCTATACTCTTCAAATTACGGCGAGTATCGATATCGATACTTATAACTGAAGCCTCATTATATCGATTAATAAATTTTATTTTGCAAATAAAATGTTCTTAAAAACTTTTTGCAAATAAATTCAAACAATTAACGTTTATAAAACGGTTCCTGTTAGGCTCAGCGCTAACATACGGAGTGACGGAAAACAATTAATGTGACATTTGAAAACATTACACATACGATGCAAATTGATGTAGCAAAAATCAGCCAGTGGACTTAGAATGTGACACGAAGACGCAACTCGTAAAACGATGTCGTTTAATTTTGATGTTTGTGATTGATCGAGAGACCAATACGTCCGTCACGTGTTAGTCTCTCAACCAATCCCAATAAGACGAAACGGAGACGTGACGTGTTTTTTTGTCACATTCTAAGCCCACAGATGAGCTCAAAGTTTCGTTTTCGTCACATCAATATGGACCATGTGCTAAATGATATAAGGTTGAGTTTTAATGTTGTCGAATTCATTTTACGCCGCCATGCAGTCATTATTTCCTTTTTAAAATGCATTGACTTATAAAAACCATTCATCTCATCGATATAAAATATATGGTGACCAACACATCCAAAATCAACAGGTACCTTGCAACTAATAAGATCTTACGAATATTTTATTGAAAAGTTCTTCAAACATAATGGACGTACCTTGGATGTTCCGTTAGGGACCCTTTTCCTCTGCCCGAATATATCATGCGATTCATTTTTGTATACTACATGTACTTTAAAACTAATGTACAGTAATAAATCTGGGTGTATTCAAAAATAAATTGTAATGCGTGTAGGAGATTCTTTGACCCTAATTTGTTACATCTAAAATGTATTACCACACATGATTAATAATACAGGGTTAAATAAATTAAACCACATACTCGTCTCTGCCTGTGCTAACATTATGCCAAAAATCATCCATGAAAACAAATATTTTCACCAAAAATCTCAATTTTACTTTCCAGAATTTTTTATGTTTTTGTAGTTTAGTGAGAATATGGTGTGTGCGTGAGTATTTTTCTGACTGAAAATGTAATGTTGCCGCTGCGACGAAACCTCTTAGAATAATAGTAGTGGCATTAGGGCGTGTAAACGTAAAGTTTCTTTTATTTGATATTTATTTTATTCCAAACTTACACTTTTTTATTTTACATCTACAGTTAAAATAATTTAATGCAAAGTTTTATTTTCAAGGAGATAAGTATGTGGTTTCATTTAGTAACGCAATGTTAAAATGACCCTGTAAAAAGCAGAGTGTAAGAACGTCACACACCTCTCTTCCTTCCTCCCACCCTCTCAGATGTCACAAAACGAAAATCATAAAATTACAGAGTCTTAACATGTGACACACATACGCAGGAGTCGATACCGACACTGCAGTGCAAACGTTCACACTACATTGCGCTTACAGAAATATTATCGGTATATTTTAACCACATCACTAGGCTGCAAAAATTATAAAATAAGATTCTGAATTGCATGTTCATAATCGATACTCAAATAAGTGATGTTACATATCGATAAACTTCAACTCCTCAAACCTTTTTATACCATAACAGTTCTGTAAGCGTGCACAAGGAACACACTATCGACACTTACATTCAGCACTTAACGATTATTTAAATAAATACAAAAATCTTAAAATTACTCCGTCCATGCTTATATGTGAGCTATTGTGTGGCGCCATCCGAAACTGTCCAAATAAGTGCTTAAGTAATTTAAAAATTGAGTCGTGAGATCATATCAATGAAGTTCCGAAAACCTTGGATTAAATGACAATAAAGTGTAGAAGCAATATTTCATCCAATATATTTAAATATTAACTCAAGTATTCTAGTCGTATTGGTTGTTGCCCCTAAAGAACGATTTGACATGGCGCCACATTTTTTCAAACATCTGCTTCAAGTTTCAGTACTTCATTACATTTGATCGAGTACAAAACAAACTGCAAGCACAAGCTCCAAATATTACAATAATAATAAAAAATTACGCATCGTGTACTGTTTATTATAAAAATATGTAAGAAACATTTTAACAATATAAAAAAATATCTACATTCCTCAGCTTTGAAATTTTCAAATTTACAAAAAATAATCACTAGGATTTTTGTCTTCTGGGATGTGTTTATAGAAAAACAATACTAAACTCGTAACTTTTTCAATATAAACAGTACTCGATACTTATCCAGCACCAAAATGGTCGTAATATCGCAGTAAATACACAAGCATTTCCTGCTTCATATCCTTATTACAGTAACAGACTGTGACACCGATTTCGTTGTGTGAACTAGATATCATTTCCGATTAAATTTCACTAGGATCGTTAATGGATAAAAATATTATGGATGTTGCAAATCTTTTTTTAATCGTTACTGACTGAAATAGCTATTGAATTAATCGATTTATACATCGAATATACACAATGAAATCGGCATAAGCTAAGCGCATTCAGAGGGAGACTACGCGCTCACGACCCCACGCGGCGGACGCATTGTAACTTTCTGCACAGAATCGAACCGGGATTTGGTGCTAAAAAGCGTGACATAAACTGGTTATCAAAAATCCCTAAAACATCGACAATATCACGTTTAAATTACTGGCATTTACTTTGGACAACATCTTCGACATTCTGGCTAGATAGTTACCCTAGCGGCTATACATCGCCGCGTAATTACACCACATAGACAAAACAAGCAATGTAGTGCAAATGCTAAATATTACACAACTGCGGTTTATATACACGTCCCCGATACGTTGGAGCTTGCACGGCTTAGAAAGTTACAAAAGACGTTGGTCGGTCGGCCTACAAGATGGCGCACTTGATTATCCTGCGCTTCTTGCGCTTCACGTCGCCGTTGGTGGCGCGGCTGTCGTCCGACTTGCGCGAGCGGATCTCGCGCATGAGGTCAAAGAACACCTGCGGACAGCCACGGGTCAGCCCACACCGGACAACACACCATCACCCACCACCGACATCACAACGTGGTTCTGTTATGGCTTTTTATATTTACAGGGGGTGTTATTTTGTCAGGAAATTAAAATTATCTGGGAGAATATTTGCAACAGTGTAGGTATAAATTTTAAAGTATTCAGAAAGAATTTAACTTTGTTTTTATGGCCGCTATCTAACTGCCGCCGAAATATAGTATACTTTAAAATAATATTTTCTTACTTATAACGCATCAGATTAAGGTAATGATTTTAATAAAAAAAAAGCTCATAGAAGAACCACACGTAAAGATAGAAATAAATGGCATAAGACTTCATTTGGATTTGGGAGACACGATGTATTCCTAGTCAAAGGGGTTTCCTTATAAAAACATAATAGAGTTGCACTATGTGTAGAAGCAAATATAAGAAAAAACATATACAAAATATATCGACTAATAAATGCACCGTAGTACAAGTAGATTGAAACACTTTGGGTTAAATGTAATAAAAATGTTTCAGCATCAAAGTACAGCAGTACTATAATAATCGATAATAATAACTATCAACCCACGATATTACCAAATAAAATGAACGAAAAGCATTTTTAACACATAGCCATTTATATTTTTTTATTTCACGTTATTTAGAAACTGACACAACAGCGATTATTTATTATAACTAGCAGAATATATTTTCTATATTAGTTGTTTATCAATTAACGTTCGGTTTAACGGTGAAGGAAAACATCGTGAGGAAACCTACATACCTGAGAATTCTCCATAATAATTTCGAGGGTATGTGAAGTCTGCCAACCCGCACTAGGCCAGCGTAGTGGACTAAGGCCTAAACCTTCTCAGTAGTAGAGGAGGCCGTGCGCAGCAGTGGGCAGTATATAATACAGGGCTGGTATGGTATATTTTCTATTTACCACTAATACATTTATGAATCGATATCGATATAAAAATGTTTTGCAAATTTAAAGCAGCTTAGCGCAACTCTAACATTCCAGCCGAGCCAAGCGGAGTCGCGGCCTATAAGCGGGTGCAAAGCTCAGCCTTGGCTTAGTGGAACATAACTCAGGGAACCTGACGATGACGGCACCGACACGGGACACTATCACTCGATTGATTTACTCTTTATATAAAAAACAACTGGCAGCTCTGTATATTATTATTTTACTAAAGTTGATGTAAAAAAGTTTATGTTCTAGGCAATTCTTTTTTTAATGAAATAATATCAAGTACATAAAATTCGTAATCCGAATATGTTTTTATGTACTTTAATGAATGCATTAAAAATCTTATGTGAAAAATCTATACCTATTCATTATTTAGAAAAAAATATATCGAAATCTACGAAGATAATATGTAATACATGTTCTTATAAGGACTTTTCAGTTTAACCGTGTAAAACTTAATGAAAAAGAAATCAAGTTAAACGGGTGATAGTAAGCGCGCCTGTCCATAAAAAATAGCAACAGCACCCGTATCTTAATTGCATGGCAGAGCTGTTATCTCATATTCCCTAGTAAACATGTACAAAAGAGTTACCACTTAACAACAATCAGTATCGTGCAGTTATCCGGTGTCGGCGCGGTCCTTCGAGCCGGACGAGTCATACCTTGTCGACGTTGTCGCGCGTCTTGGCAGAGGTCTCGACGTAGGGAACCTGCCAGTGCGTGGCGCGGTCGCGACAGGTGTCGAGCGGCACGCGCCGCTTGTCCGCCAGGTCCGACTTGTTGCCCACCAGCAGGAACGGGATGTTCTCGTCGTTCTTCACGCGCAGGATCTGCTCTCTGCAGTGGATGAATTGGTATGGTACATTAAATGTACTAATTACTAGTGACGGAACAAGTCCCTGCCTGATGGCGTCACGACTATCGATACAGTAGTTACAGTTCTACTTTGAACTTTTTATATTGTTCAAATTATGATGGTTTGCTCCTGCGTATTTTGCTTCATAAGTCTGAGTCTCGAAGTTAACTTTACATAAGATATCAATAAAGTATTATTATAACAAAATAATGCGTCCCGTCACATTCAACACTCGTTTATTCTGGACTCAAACATAAGACTGGACTAAGGTCGGGTTGTTTCATCCGTGATCAGGTTAAGTCATGTTAAGGCCCTTATGACACTGGCTAATTGCAAGCTAATTCGCAGCGAGGCGAAGGCGCCGCACGCTCGTCCAGTGTAATAAGACCATTAACTTAACTTGACCACGGATGAAGCAACACAGGCAAGACGAACCGTCAAGTCCATCTTTAAACACAAACAATTTGAAAGACATGAGATTCTAACCTGAACTCCTGTGTGGCGTCAAAGCTTTCAGGTTCCGTGATGGAGAACACGCACAGGAACCCCTCGCCAGAGCGGAAGTAGTTGTCTCGAATGGCGGCGTAGTCCTCCTGGCCTGCTGTATCCAGGATGTCGATCTGGACCTCTTCGCCATCCAGCACCACCTGGAAGCCGCGATAAAACCGTATTTTAAGTAGTTCAAAATATAGTAGGATTAGAGATTTGCTTGTACTATTAAACGGGATCCTTTTTTAAGTAGTGGAGCCACGCTGTAACCGGTTTTGTCTATACTGAAGAGTACCTCAAGGTAGCGCCATAGCCCCACAGAAAACGCAACGTTACTTGCTGTGGTATTTCTTTTGTTATGTGAGAGTCATGGAAGTGCCTCCTAATCCTATTTTTTCTTTCTCTAAGACTGGCATGATTCTTCTGAACTTGTTGGTGTTTATGGGCAATATTGAACACCAGGCGCCTTATTCATTACGCGGCTCATGCTATAAAAGCGTTCTCTCACCTTCTTCCTGTAGCTGTCCGCCTTCGTGGGCTCGTAGTCCTCGACGAACTCGTCGTACATGAACTGCAGCGTGAGCGCGGACTTGCCCACGCCGCCGGAGCCCACCATGATCACCTTGTGCAGCGTCGGCTGCGCGGCCGGCTTCTTGGACATGCCGGGGGCGGGCCGCGGGACCAGGCACGAACACTGTACACAACAATACATACAGTTATTACACTTCCATTTCCATGAAAGCCGTGCAGATTTGGGTTCAATTCTAGGTCGGGTGTCTTCAGCCTTGGGGTATGGGTGCGTTGATATACGAATGTCGTCCCCATCGCAAATGGGAACCATTTGGCGAAGCAGGTGTCACGGGAGCATACTCGGGGCTGTATGCTCACTAAAGATGACCCTGAGATGGAGAAATAGGTAGGCTATATCTTTCGTGCACTAGTTGCACCTCTACGTAATCTTTAAGGTATAAAATCGGTTATATATGTCGGAGACAAATAGATGGCGCTTCACTAAAATAAAATAAGTTTGTAACAACTGACAACAGATGGCACCACATTCGAATGATTATTAACGGAAACGTCAAGCGAGAAGCTTGAGTGAGGTCGCCACTGGACTAGCCAAACTAGTTTGACAATTGAAATGTCACCTGAGGCCTATATAAGGTCTAGCTCTCAAGAAAAATGGGGAGTGATCGAGCGGGAGCGCAAGAGAGAACATTGGATTGGCCTGTCTCGTGACGAACTCGCTGCGTTATCCGTCCTACGTCATGGAAGAAATTATCATAGTACCAGCTTTCTTCGACATATATAAAAGTACAAAATAAATCATTTTTAAACTATCCATATGTGCATTTAGATAGCTTGAAACACATTATCTGTCTAGACTTGCTCGGAATGCCTGTAGCGGAGTCTCGGCGCGCGCCGGCACTCAACACACTCATGGTATTTTTAAATCTGTACATTCGCAGCGGAATTTAAATCGCGCTAATGATGCACGTGGGCGTGTGTAGGAGCAGCCTATTATGGCTGTAGGAAATATTTTATAGCTGTAGATGGTAAACGATGTCACACGATGACAAATGGCCATCGTCCAATGTCACAGTATGCACACAGACAAAACAGACAAGATAATTTTAGGCGCGCTATTGATCTAAGACATTCGGAAAAATTTTAAGTCTCTCCTTTAGGTCGCAGTCCCATTGATAAGATGCAAGAGATTTATGAAGCCGCGTTTTCACTATACAAATACTCATATGCAGGCATGACGTCACCATGCGTGTTGCTGCAAAACTTCCTACATTCATCTTGCAGCTTGCATGCATTTTTCTAATACTCAATCTGCATGTAAGTTGCACCTTGCAGGCTACTTGCGTAATGGAGACGTGGCTTTAGGGCATACCTACTATAACAGAAAAACTACTCGAAACAGAAAAATTGCCACATCATTCCGGTTTTCCGAGATATTGATACCACGCTGGATCACACAAAAGTATCCAGCGTGACTATCGACCGTTTTCGATTAACGATCCTAATCTTAATCTTCGATCCGATCCTAAAAATTCTTCTTCTCAGTCGTACACTCCTGGCGGAGTGGTCGTGGGTATGGATTGACTGAAAATTTGGTTGCGGCTCTAATAATAAACCAATCAAAACAAGTCATTTGTAAGCCTGTTAAGAAAGACTGCTCTAATTGGCCCATTTCTGCGATGGATCGAAAAAAGAGATTGGGCTCATTTATTAATAGTCAGTTAAACGGTTAAACCATATTACGTTATGTAAATTTTACCCAAAAATGAGGAAATGAACGCGTATATTGAACCGCGTGCACAAATATTGCAAAACTAAAGTTTAACGTCTATATTTTGTGGCGCACGCAAATGCAGAATTTGCACATTCGGCTAAAATGGATTAACACTCGCGTGCGCTAACTGTTTCACTACATAAACTGTTTCAATAGCATTACGATATTACTTACGTGATTTTTTATTGATTTATAGATTTAAAATACTTTATTACGCGACTCTGAAAGTATTGTTTTTCGGAATAAAAGAAGTAATACCTAACCTATCCTAATGTACATAATTAATGTATTTTAATCTAATTCAAAAGATATCCATGCAACCATCAACAATCCAGATAAAGCCAAAAATTCTTGGATAATATTTATCAACCTTATCTCTTATCTTTATAATAAAATCTCGTATCGGTATTTTGAAATAGACGCGTCGGCGAATATCGAACATCTTGATGTAAATCTAAGATGCATTTATATTGCATTTACTTTTCAAAACGATAATAAAATAACGAATATTAACAATAAATTACATAATGTATTAACAACTTAACTATTTCATTCTCTTGTCACTATATGTAGCCTACTTTGCTAGGTGCTAACTGGTACCCTGCTTTGACTATTTCACCAAACAGCAGCATGCTAGCATTACGAAACTCTACATCTAATTGAAACCTCCACATCAATATTTTTTATAAAAAAGGTGTTGGTATTGTTTACTATCAGACACTGCAGCCTAAATCACAGGATTTATAATAAACCCGCGGTTACTGCAAGCCATAAACTCGTATAGAAAGGGAACACCCAAATATAGTGTACTGAACATGTGTTTTTATCTCGAACGGCTCGTAAACGAGATTCCGACTGACTCAGAGGCAATTAGCCGAAACACTAGTCAACGTTCACTTTCGATAAACGGGTAATACGATGAGCGTAAGTCTGGGTTGACGGAAGTACTGATTGCATGCATTGGAGGGATTTCTAAATGGGCCGTGCCTACCCTAGAATTGCCTGGTGCCCATCCAAATGATTTAAAGCATCCTACTACCGTTATTAATTTTTAAAACGACCATAATTTTCAACTCAGCAAGTACACAGGAGTCATTTTATTTTTTAGTTAGTCTAGGACACGTCTCGACAATAATGACTTTCAATTTATCACACACAACTAAAACAAAAACTAATATATTTTATCTTAGAAACTCAACAAAAGCCGCGTAGACTCGACGATACCCTTATCAGAATGAGTAACTAGGCATTTCATA
Organism: Sphinx pinastri; assembly: GCA_947568825.1. NCBI lineage: Eukaryota > Metazoa > Arthropoda > Insecta > Lepidoptera > Sphingidae > Sphinx > Sphinx pinastri. The sequence continues at coordinate 17,396,745 of OX387628.1, read as the reverse complement.
CCATTATATTATCTGCATATTTCAAGTAAGCGACCGATAAGTTATATACCGAATTATGCTTATTGCTTACGACTGGTGGTAAGCGCCAGGAGTGCATATAAACAGTAGTAAGTAGTAGTAACACCACGCACGACTTTGACTTACTCTACCACAGCAATGTGCTCCTCAAAACGGAAGACAAGTGTTTGCACTATGTTATAAATATGCATCACAATGATACCACGAAATATCGATGACATAAAAACAGTAAACTTTAGTACTTATGGTCACCGAAATAAATTGCGAAGTACAATAATTCATCAATCGCACAATACCACGCAAAGCTGTCCACGTCATAGACAGTTACAGCGGCGTGAGGTCCATAGTAATCAGCACTCACAAAGGGAAGATGGCGCTGGAATCTCGACATGCACACGCGCGCGCGCCATAGCAATTAACTGCGTGTCCAGAATGAATTATCCAGATGGCATGTTGTTGTCATCAATGTGGGCTGAAGGCATTGTTATTTCTACTACTAGGGCCGCGTAGGGTCATCGGATCAGTGGAGTCACGTAAATTCGCAACAAGCCGTGAAGGTCAAAACAAGTTTTTATTTGTTCGAACGTGCTAATCTCTGAAACTACTAAGAGTTACCAGCTAATTTATAACACGTGATTGGACTGTTTTACGAGCATTTCTATTCTAACGAGCAGAAACAATTTATTTATACAACTACATTGCGGGAAGAGTAAGTTACACGCCTGATGGTTAGAGACTACCCGTGAATCAGGGGCGTAGCTACCGCTGTATCAGCCGTATCAATAATACGGGGCCCCTCTTTTTTTTTTTTTCGGTAGGCGATCCTGCAGTCAACACCGGGGGAAACCTGCGAATGGGATACTGGAGTCCCCCGGCTTGACGACTGCAGGGGCCTGGGAAGGAAGCGGAAAAGGATGATGGAAGGAAAGGTGGGGAGTGGAGAAAGGTTCTCAGGATGGGCGGAAAGGAAAAGGGTGCCAGGAAATGTTCGCGGGCCCTTTTAGGCCTCAATGTGTTATGCAACCAAGAGGTATACACACTGACTGTGTGCCTCGGCCCGCGACTAATGTTCCCCCGCGCATGAGCGTGCATTGGGTGTGAAGACCCAGAGCACAAGAATTGCCTCGGGGGGCCGGGGCCCCTCTTAGCCCATACGCTAAACTTAAGCGGTCACCCAAGAGTTCGGAGAACTTTTTTTGCTCCCGAATAATAGGCCTCCGGACTCGGGATATGCGGAGCGACACAAACTGAATGGCCTATACTTAAGGAAACTATAAATCTGGCGCTGGAAGGGCCCCCAACAAAATTTTGATATAGGGCCCCTCTATTGCAAGGTACTCCATTGCCGTGAATATTATCAATACCAACCGAACATACGCCGACGCCCTAAAAATATAGATGTTAAGCCTCATAATGTCTAGTACAACGATAATGCTCTCGCGTCTGTACCCTGCATTTTACAAAACGGTATACAATCGCTCGCCTAGACATCTACAATGATTTTTATACACCAGCTATTTGGTTTAGTTTTTGGTGCGGTACTAAGACTTTGACACCTGAAGGAAAATCTCGTTACCTTGCACCTGATATATTTGATTGAATTTGTTATTTATTTCCCGTCGTAGATTAACAATGGCTAGAAGTGAAACTACTAGTGGCTCATAAATATCACATTAATTAGCTAACTGCAATATTATTTTATTCATAACCAAATAACTGACGACCAAGTCACGATGGAAAGTGCCGCGACTGCCAATAAACATAATAATAGCTTCTTAATTTATTAGTGAAATCATTTTCTGAATTCGAACCGGCATAATTGTATTATCTGGCGACGGATTAATCTCTTTCGTCAATCGATACTCCACCTGGCTGTCACTCTTACTAATTAGACGAAGCATTTATCATACGCAATTATTGATTTTACAAGCTTTTATTTAACGCGTAATGTTAGTATGTATGTTTGCATGTACGTATGAATGTTCGGGTCGAATCTTGCAACTGATTTTTTAAGCAATAATTGCGATTTTTGCTATCTATAATTGATCCGGATAAATGAAGCTTACTATCAATATAAAAGTATAGATCTAGAAAAAGTATACTCTAAACTAGGGTTGCCAACCGTCCCATTTGCCCAGGACATTTTCTGTTTTTTGCAGCGTCCTGGGATGTCATAGATATTTTGCAGCATCCTGGGTTTGTAGGCGCCTGATATGGTCATGTTATTTAAAATTTAATTCATTTAACCTATTTTCACAATACATTCTTTTAACTATTGCAACTAACACCGTGTTTTTAAACTGAATTGTCCTGGTTTTTTAACCTTCAAATTCTACTTGGGAACCCTACTGTATACAGACCCGGCTGTATCCTTAAAATAATATGTATTAAGCTCAATCACGTTATTGATTCAACGCGCGTTCTATTCCAATCCACTTTCATCTTCACGCCCGAGGTTATGCTTCTGTTTACAAACTATCTTTTAAAATGTGTGCCATTGAAATGTATAATCGGATTTAAATCTATATTTGATTCTAAAACTCTTATAGTATGGTTCGGCATTCAAAATCTCTATTTTTCGTTTCGAAAAAGTAATACTTCGCACATTTTACATGTCATAATATGAAAATACGTTATGAGTTTATTGACCTTTCGGGGATTGATTGCCCTTGAACTTAAGTTATCCATATTATAAATGCAAAAGTAAGTCTGTTATGTTTTCATGACTAAACTACGGAACCAATAGGGTAAATGCATTAATACATCAATGGGTAAATTACTACTTTTTTATACATTTATTAAAATTGTGTGCAATCCTAAATCTAACGGGAAAATACTTTACAAAATTGGCACAATAATAAGTAAGTTATAAAGCTTTGAAATTTGGTAGAAGGGGTAATTGACAAATAACAGTAATATCAGACTATTACGTCACCGAGTGTCACCAGCCATAACGCTGAATGTGTGTGAAAGAGATAGCGCGATATTCCCACCACGACCCCACTTTTACTCACGACAATATTTCAAATATAAATAACTGCTTTATTTTTCAACCAATTTTGATGCTGATTACAGAAAAGATTTTTTTTAGTTAAATGTTCTCTTACATAAAAAGTAATCTACAAAATAGATCATGGGAAACTAGCCTATTGAACAAAGCCGCAAGAAAAAAATTATATGCATATGTATCACGAACATAATATTTCTTTTCACTAAGAATATCGAGATCCAGAATATATTTTAATTTGTAAAGCGCGTGCTGAGCTTTTGATCATACGAAATATCCAAGTCTCCATAATCTGGTAGTTTTTACTAGAGTATTAAAATTTTAGGCCGGAGGAAAATTCTAATACAGGCAATCGAGCCAAATATCCGGACTTTGACGGCCATATCCGGCGTCGGTATTAAGCCCACCCGAGTTGCTACCTCTATATGTCTATGAATATTATGAAGAGGTAGAGTTTATAACTATTCTATAATTTGCAGCGAAAATACAAATAACACTTAATTCACAAACGAAATCCCAAACATTTCACTAAGCTACATTACTCCCGTGTATTTAACCTACTTTTATACCAAGAAACAAACTACACGAGCGAGGTCGCGGGCTGCACCTAATTAATGTTTGGCATCGATTTCCATAACACGTTATATTTTTTGCATCGAGATCATCAGCAGATGGTTTAGAAACCGCATGCATCGACCGGTTAATACACTCGTGCATCATTCATGCGGCATTTCGCTGCACCATTCATCAGAAATTCTCGCACGGAGCCGTTTCGATAACTTTCTAAGAGTGAGGACTACGGCGGTGGTGGTTGTGAACAAAATTGGGAATGGTTATTGAATCTTTGAATGTGTCACCTGTTGGTGGTTAGTGAACGACCGTCAATACCAGGGAAGCATTAATGTCTTGCTGGACTAAGGAACATTCTCTACTACGTTGATAGATTTTACAAAAATCTATTTACGTAAAAAGTTCGTGTTAGTATCAATACTTAAAATTTACTGAGTCATGGTCTTTATATTGTCTGCCTGTTGCTTCTCAAACCACAGTTTTATAATACTTATCGCACATTTTCATTTTGTAAGCCAAAACACTCTTCCATTCCAGAATCCTCATTCCACTACATTCTTCACTCTCTTTTCTTGGTCAGTGGATACTACATAATAAGTGGCATAACTGCTCTTATTCCTTCGTTTGGTTTGTACTATAAAAAACAACATATTGCGCACAGGTTTGTCCCTAGTGCGCCATGGGTGTTATCGCAACATCATGACGTCATTCTAATCAGTGAAACGCGCAACCGTTTCCGCCTTCCTGCTTAATCACTCATGTTTTTTTATTAGCATGACAGCTGCATAAACCTATAACTTTGTAATATAATTACCATTTAAGCAAGACAAAGTTAAGCAAAAGCAAAGTTACACAAGTAAAGTTAATTAGATGTTATTTAATCTAGGAATTGGAGCTACGACACCCTTTTATAAAGTTAATCAAAGCTTTTATAAACTTAAACAGAAACTATTATCGGAGAAACAAAAAACTAATATTTCTCCAAGCATAACATCATTAATTAACAGAATATCTCTGGCATTGCGTATATAGCCGATGTGGATCGCTCACAATGTATTACATACATACTGCCATTAAAACGAGATTCAAGAAATTTACTAAATACATCCTACAATTCCCACTGTTTCCTCTAAACGTTGAACAAACCACAATTCCCACAACACTGGTTGTTTATTGATTAGCAGAACTTCCATGAAATCTGTTATAAAAATAATAACTTCAAATTGATATGATCTATATTTGTCTGAGCTCACAACCGCCAAAAATAAAAAGGTTAATCTATCGTTGTTATCACAATGACAATGACCTGGCAATTTGTACAGAAGCGAACCCGCGACCTCGGCTAGACCTGTTGACTCAGTCAATGAATCATTTTCGTCATGTTTTTGCGCATGCGTGAAACATAAGTTTAATTGTAAACGAGTAGCACATTCGTGTACTTACATATTATTTAGAAAAGTTTTCGTTATCAAGAACTGTCTTCTTTTAGGACAGTAGAAAATCGACTTTCTATGGTTTCCAAATCGGTCAACTTGTAAAGATCTGCTGTTAGGAATATCACTGATATAATATTTAATTTAATAGAAAAGGCGATCACCGTACAAAATATAGTAAAAACACCATAGTTCCTTATACTAGAGAAACGCTCCGGGGTCAGCCGGAATGCATCCAATAAGCAACACTTTATCACTTCACCATTCCTGAACTAGAAGATAGTATTCCTGGTGGTATTGCACATGCGTCAACTACTTACACAAAACAATCTTGGCATTTCTGACGTCTTAATCCTGTTAATCACTGATACCACACTTTATTTTCACTTGACGTCCGTTCGCGTCAACGTCACCACTAGAAGTGCACTATGACACATGGTATGCTATAATATATCCCCCCACAAATTTAAGATGAATCATTTGTATGGCAAATCCATACAATCTTGGGGATTTACTTAGTTATTATAGGTCTCATGTATGTGAGAATTGTGTTGCCATAGCGTTGTCTATTTCTGCCGTAAAGCAGTGAACAAGCACGGTTGTGTATGTTGTCCCTGTAGACATTAGACAATCAAATCGGGAAAGAAGTTTTAGAAAAACCATAAAGTGTTGCCTGAATCCAAGACCTCATGTTCCACAGCCTATTTATGCCGGGGGTTATATAGTCGCTGTTACGCCGCGACTAGTCCAACGATCGACGCGGTAGAAACACTATAATATATTTTAATCCGTATTCATTGCATAATCAATAAGAAGATCACAAATTCAGATTTTACTTTCACTGGTATCCAAAGCCGAATATAAATGTGTATTATTATTTTTGTGTACAATAGCTAGAAAGTGAAAACGGTTCTCAATCTCAATCCTATATATATCTTTTCAGAATACGACATCTTCCAATTTCTTCTGAAATTTTGGCAGCTCTTTAGGCTATATAAAACCCTAATCCTAAAGGATTGTTTGTTTTTCTGTTTATTCTTTATTCTAAGAATCCGCGTAGTGTTATCGACGTATGGTCAAAAAACTCTAGACGTCGCCCGGACGTTGTGTTTACTAGACAATAAAACCGTTACGCCTATCGTGCGAAAATAATTAACATATGTATGAGTCACCTGAGACGAATTAAAAACATACGAGTGTATAGACTTACGCAAATGAAATGTATGGGGAACACAACCGCACGCGATATGGCACGAAACGAAAATAGACATGGTGTAACGCTTTGTACGCATTGGGTGATAAACAAAACAAAGCATTGTTGTATATTTTGTTGTTTAAGCTCACGGTTGTATCGCTGATGGGGTAGGCAGAAGCGCAACGGATGCACCCATGGTACACTCAGTAATTTTCTTTATAAGAGGTAGCTCGACGCCTAGTGTTATATTGGGTACAATTTCTAATATTAGACAAATCACTTGTTTTTCGTAACAATAAAATATTATGAATTTCGTAAACCAAGCTTCATATTACAAACAAGTAGTTAATGTTTGCGTTCAATGGTTTAAAAACCTGCACTATATATTGAATCTATCGACGGGTCACCTGACCACCGTGCCAGGAAAATATGAACACAGGACAGCAACCCCTCCACGGGGTAAAGAGCTACAGTGGGATTCGCCTAAGCCGATACCGTACACAACTCGACCTACATTAGGAATTAACAATTAACACTAACCGGATTTCCCACTAGTTCAGTGGAGCACTTTGCAGAATCACAGCGTGATACACAAACGTTTCCCACGATGGGAGATAACTGCTTATGGCAATAAAAAATTACATTTATACGAATTCAGTGAAAGTGTTTATGTCGACGCATAATTGAAGTTTCTTGTTATCTGAATGATATTTCGACCTGAGATGGGAATAAAATATTATCAAGCGAACTATACTATTATCTTTTTCTGTTTCTCTACCCCGGTGGTTTAGTTTTATTGCGTATATGACGCGATCGCGTCCCTGAGGTCTCGGGTTCCCCGCGTCATCGGGCTAAGTTATGTTGGGATTTCAGCTCCATATTATCCTGAAGTCTGTAATTGTGTCCAGTAAATGGCAATAGGCTTCAGACATTATATTTGGACTACTCTATACTTACCATTACGTATAGTCATTTCCTGTGCCAAATAAGAATCGTGGGAGAAGATAGTGTTTATACTTTTACACAAATAATTACAGAAACCGAAGAACAAAACCTTGTTTAGACATACCAGCGTTTCACAGCGAGATAAAAACATCGCAACTTAGATCGTTGTTTTACGGCCCCATGCGGATATCCCAAAACGTTCCACCGACGAAAAAAGATCACTCGCCGTCTACGATTCTAATAAATTCACCGAATAGCGGAACTTTCTTCGGACAATTAAGGCGAACTGAATACAAATGATAAACATAGTGGCTTCCTCCTGCCGATTTCCTTTTTTATACACAAACATTTTTAACATTTTGGTTTGTTTGGCGTTGTGTATTATGGCAGCAACAGCATAGGGTAGTTTCCTATGTTTGATTTTGTACATTATTTTAGATGTAACAGAAAATACGAAAAAGAAATTCTTCTGTGAAATCAGCATCAAAATCGATTGAAAAATAAAGTAGTTATTCAATTTTAAAATATTCTTGTGAGCAATAGTGGGGGCGTGGCGGGGATTATTGGAACTTTGTTCTTATTTAAACGCAACAGACAGGTGTCAATATGTCACTGCTATAAAATTTTGTCTTCACAAAATATGTGTTTTCTTCGAAATCTCTAATATGGTAGCAGTCCGTGGTTGTGAACGTTGAAGAAGACGCATAATATATTTTAGGACCAACGCCGCATCAAGAAAATGGCTTCTTCAACTCAATTGATAAATTCTGTTGAGAAACTCAAAGGTTCGGAAAATTATTCAACATGGAAATTTGTTATGCGAATGTTGTTGATTCACGAAGAGCTTTGGGAGTATGTGGAAGAAGAAGAATGCAAAGATAAGAAAAAGGTTGACAAAGCATTGGCACGTATTGCTCTGTCTGTCCAACCTACAGTTATTCCTTATATTCGTACAGCGAAAACAGCGTATGAAGCGTGGAACAACTTAAAGAAGGCGTATGAAGGTCGCGGATTATGCAGGAGACTAGGCCTCCTCAGAAGTTTGTTTGGTACAAAACTATCTGATAGCAGCTCGATGGAAAACTACCTCAACAAAATTAAGGAAGTTTCACATCAGTTGAGTGAGATAGAGTCCCCTTTAGATGATGAGTTTGTTGCTGTGATTATGCTAAGTGGCCTGACGGAAGATTTTGACCCGTTGATTATGGCTTTGGAAAATGCAGGTACAAAGTTGTCATCCGAGCATGTCTCAGCGAAACTATCAGAAGAAACTTTGAGAAGGGAGGACAAGCAGGATGGTATTACAGCACTTGTCACTCAGAAGCAGCTTAAATGTTTCAAGTGTCAGCGTACTGGTCACATCTTTAGAAATTGTCCTGAGAAACAAAATAAAGGACAATCAACATTAAATAAAGAGAAACAGAGTCGCGGTCAGAACAAATACAAACCAAAAAATAGTGTGCAGGAGAATGCCTTAGTTGCTGCGTTATCGGTTAACGTCAATAGTAATGTATGGTATATTGACTCAGGCGCAACACACCATATGTGTAACAATAAGGATTTGTTGGACAACTTCAGTGCTAACAAATCTGTGGATGTAAGTGTGGCAAATGGTGAGAAATTGTTGACCGCAGGACTAGGAGATGTTAAAGTTAATTTAAAAAACTGTGTAAAGACTATAAGTAATGCTTATTATGTGCCTAATTTAAGTACTAACTTGTTGTCAGTTAGTGTTATGACCCAAAAGGGATACATTGTTACTTTTGATAAAAAATCTTGTACTGTTTACAATGGTGATGAAGTTATAGCTACAGGTACTCACGTCAATGGTGTCTATCAACTTGACACTGTGTCAGACAATAGCTGTACTCAGAACATAAGATGTTCATTACTGACATCAGCAAGAGGATCAAAAGCAGTATCCCAGGAGGTGTGGCATAAACGTCTAGCGCATCTCAACTCAAGGAGTATGCAACTTTTACAATCAGGTATGGCAACTGGTATTAAATACAGTGTGTCTGATTTTAAACAGTGTGTAACTTGTATTGAGGGGAAACAGTCTAGATTGCCATTTCCTAAGAAGTCATTCTCTAGAGCAACTGATGTGTTAGGTTTGATTCATACAGATCTGTGTGGACCTATGCAGACTCCATCTCTTAGCGGAGCTAAGTATGTATTGACGTTCATTGATGATTTCACAAGAAAACAGTTCAGCTATTTTCTAAAATCTAAAGATGAGACTTTTAGATTTTTCCAGCAGTTTAAGGCACTTGTGGAAAATGAAACGGGAAAGAAAATAAAAGCACTTAGGAGCGATAGAGGTGGGGAGTATATGTGTTCTAAGTTTCAGAATTATCTTAAGATGAATGGCATCAAACATCAGAAAACAATACCAGACTCTCCGCAGCAAAATGGCGTAGCTGAACGTTCCAATAGAACAATTATGGACAAGGTTCGATGCATGCTGCGAGATGCTGGACTGGAAAATAATTTCTGGGCTGAGGCGGTAAATACTGCTGTTTTCTTAAAGAACAGAAGTCCGACGAAGGCAGTTCCTGGTAAAACTCCAGAGGAGAAATGGAGTGGAAATAAGGTAGAACTTAGCCATTTAAAAATTTTTGGTTGTGTAGCATATGTTATGGTAAAGAAGCGGCAGAAACTTGATTTAAAAAGTAAACCATACATATTTGTAGGCTATAGTGAGGATTCTAAGGGTTATAGGCTTATAAATCCTGATAATTTAAGGAAATGTGTAAACGCTCGTAATGTTGTCTTCTTGGAAGATACATTTTATAAAACCGAAAAGTTAGATGAAGGAAATTCAAATCATCATCAACACTTAGTAGATCTCAGTTTGAATTCCAATAAAATTTCTTCACCGGGATCATCAGCTGTGAGTACTGATATATCTGATGACACAAAATTATCACAGAACATTAATCGAGAGATTAGTACGATCACAATACATGATTCTGATAGTGAGAAAATAAGTGAAGCGAGTGATGATCGTTTAGATCCAACTTACCTTCCTGAGGAAGATTCTGCAGAATACTCAGAACTCTCAGATGATCAGAGCTATGATGATGCACCTGATGTTCCAGTCATGATCAACTATGTGACTCATCCGAAAGGGGATCCTGATGAACCTCAATCCGTAGCGGAGGCATTGAATGGATCAGAATCAAATAGTTGGCGCAAGGCTATGGATGATGAATATCAGTCATTTATTAAGAACAAATGTTGGACTCTGGTAGAACGAGATATAAAGCAGAAGCCTGTAAAATGTAAATGGATATTTAAGAAAAAGTTTGGAGCAAACGGTGAGTTGTTACGATTTAAAGCTCGATTAGTTGCAAAAGGTTACACCCAAAGATTTGGTGTAGACTATTTAGAAACGTTTTCACCTGTAGTGAGACACTCTACGCTTAGAATGCTTTTTGCATTAGCTGCAGAACAAAATATGACCATTGATCACTGGGATGTTAAAACTGCATTCCTAAATGGGGACCTTAAAGAGTGTGTTTATATGGAACAACCACAAGGTTTTGTAGTTAAAGGGAATGAGAATATGGTTTATAAACTCAACAAAGCTGTTTATGGTCTTAAACAAGCATCAAAATCTTGGTATGACAAAATATCCAAGGTTTTATGTGATAAGTTAAATTTCATTAATTTAACTTCTGAACCATGTGTTTATTTTAGAACTGAAAATGATTCATTTATGATCATAGCTTTGTATGTAGATGATCTAGTTGTATTTTGTTCACAAACTTTCCAAAGCAAAGAAGATGTAAAGAAGAAATTACAGCAGGAATTTGAAATAACTGACTTAGGGCCAGCACAACAAATACTTGGTATGAAAATTACCAGAACAGGTGCTGAAATTTCTATAAATCAATCTAACTACATTCAAAAATTGTTAAAGAAATTTAGAATGGAGGATTGTAGACCTTCAGGAACACCTATGGAGACTGGTTTAAAATTATCCAAGGAAACTCTTAAAGATGAAACCTATGACTACAGAGGTTTAATTGGTTCTCTCATGTACTTAGCGGTAAGTACAAGACCAGACATCTGTCATGCGGTGAGTTACCTTAGTCAGTTTAATAATTGTTTTAGTGAAATTCATTGGAAAGCAGCCAAAAGGGTTTTAAGATATTTAAAGGGTACAATGAACTTAAGTCTTGTGTTTTGTAAAAGTGGTAATGACATTATTGCATATACTGATGCAGACTGGGCATCTGATAACATAGATCGTAGGTCGTATACAGGCTATGCCTTCTTTATAGGTAAGAATATTGTCTCATGGGAGAGCAGAAAACAACGTACTGTTGCATTATCCAGTACAGAATCTGAGTACATGGCTGTGTCTGACACATGCAAAGAAGCTTTATTTATTAAAAGTTTTTTGCATGAGATACTGGGTACTATGCCGAAAATTACCATCTATAATGATAACCAGTCAGCTATAAAATTATGTAAAAATTTCATGTTCCATTCTAGGACAAAACATATTGATATACGTCATCACTTTATAAAAGAAATTGTTAATGATGGTGTTGTTGAAATTAAATACTTAAATACAAATGATATGTTAGCTGATGTACTAACAAAGCCACTTTGTAGAGATAAACATTGTAAATTTACAAATTTAATGTTAACATAAAATGTATGTTTGTTTATCTGTGTACCCATATAGTTTTATATATATAGGTACTTAATAAAAGCTTGTGTATTACACCCGTATTCACAAACAATACTTAGAGGACGTATAGTGCTCCCGAACGCATAGTGTCGGTTGTTTTATCGTTTTCTTTGGCCTTGTTCAGCTTTGTTTATCTGACAGCCAACTGATGTAAAGTTGTATCTCAATATTAGCCAATCACAGCGCCCCTTGTCCTACGCAGTGCGTAGGCTGTCATGCCCAAACACTCAACCCGAGGACGCATAGTATTCTCGAACGCACAGGGTCCGTCAAACTTATTCTTAAACAATACTTATGGGAAGAATGACAGTATGCATTTAGGAAAACGAACGCACAGCAAAAGGAGCTCGCGAGCTATTTTACGCAACGCATAGTGTGACAAATCAACACAAACGTCAATCTAGCACCGGGTTTTACAGACCACGTAAGTTAGGTTTGTAAATTCGTGTGATTTTCTTTATTTGATCCGTTTTAACTTGCGATGGACTGCAGTAGCGAAAAAGAATTTGATGATTATATCCTTGAAAGAGACCTACAGAAAACGAATAACACTAGAAAAGTGATCGAGATTTTCAAATCTCACAGTATCGGCAATATTTCGAAAGAAAATTACAATAAAGCTAACATAAAAACTAGAAACACAGTAGAACGTACAATAGGGGAGTCGAAGAGGATTTGATCCTTGTTTGACCAAAAAGTTGGCTACGAGTCTCATAACAACGTGCCATGTGATTGTAGCAACTTCGATTTTATACAATACTAGTATTGCTCACAGAACAGTATCTATTCTCCATGGTATTGCTCACGGCTTCACCCGCATGAATAAGTTGTACCGGGATAAAAATATTTTCCCGGGATAAAAAGTAGCCTATAGCACTCAGGAGTAATGTAGCTTCCTATTAGTGAAAGATAGTTTAGATTAGTACATCCAATGGCATCATTATCGAAAATATAAATGATAATATTATAAATTATAAAATACCTACATAACGAGGCGCTCCGATACAGGAGATAATTCACAACGCAGCATTTTTAGTTAATTTGGTCGGATAAAATAAAACAAATATATTTAAATTTTCAAGATGTATTTTTTATCGTTCTATTTCCAATTTTTTTTAATTGTAAAGCATGGATCTGTTTTTATAATCTAATATTTTTTCTATACGCATCATACTCATTGACTCTTGAGAGAGCTCCTTCTTTCTATAAGTTTTATATTTTCCCAACATCTTTTCAACTGTACATTGTCCCTGGGTGTAACATACGACTGTGCATTATAAGCTATTGTCAGTTTATCCCAAGCCTTCTTCTTTGGCTCTATATTTTGAGCATGCGTACGGTATCTTCAATAATAGTCCGTTCCCGCATCAAAGCCACGATTAATTCCCTCTCTGAAGAAGTAAAATATGGTAACTTCTTTGAACTAAAAGAAATCAACTTCTGTTATTCGTCTTATCATTTTATATTATTGTAATATATATAACCAGGAAACAAACTGGAAAACATCATAGTTACCACATTTTAGGAGATTTTTACTCAATAAAGGCGCGAAACTTGTGTCCATAATGCAAATGCGAACATAATAATTTTACAAGTTGTCTCCTTCTTTCGTGTTGTGGTTTCTACCAAGAATTTATCGGTGATGTCGCATGTATATAATGTATTTTTACTATTTGAAATCCGTGTCATTTTTAATACCTATTGATAATTTCCGATAATTTCCATCAAAATTGAAATTTCAAAGTCAATGTTTGATGTTTTCTGTCAATCTACTCGAGGAAGTTTCATTACAATATAAACCAATCACAATGCTATGGGAACGCACAGCAAAGAGTCCCTTGAGTATCGTTTATGAAATGAATGGCTTGCCAGTGTTACTTCTATACTTATGCAAGTAATGTTAACGAAAACAGACTTACACCCGTATTCACAAACAATACTTAGAGGACGCATAGCGCTCCCGAACGCATAGTGTCGGTTATTTTATCGTTTTCTTTGGCCTTGTTCAGCTTTGTTTATCTGACAGCCAACTGATGTAAAGTTGTATCTCAATATTAGCCAATCACAGCGCCCCTTGGCCTACGCAGTGCGTAGGCTGTCATGCCCAAACACTCAACCCGAGGACGCATAGTATTCTCGAACGCACAGGGTCCGTCAAACTTATTCTTAAACAACACTTAAGGGACGAATGACAGTATGCATTTAGGAAAATGAACGCACAGCAAAAGGAGCTCGCGAGCTATTTTACGCAACGCATAGTGTGACAAATCAACACGAACGTCAATCTAGTACCGGGTTTTACAGACCACGTAAGTTAGGTTTGTAAATTCGTGTGATTTTCTTGATTTGATCCGTTTTAACTTGCGATGGACTGCAGTAGCGAAAAAGAATTTGATGATTATCCTTGAAAGAGACCTACAGAGAACGAATAACACTAGAAAAGTGATCGAGATTTTCAAATCTCACAGTATCACAACCAGGCAATGTTTCCAAAGAAAATTACAATAAAGCTAACATAAAAACTAGAAACACAGTAGAACGTACAATAGGGGAGTCGAAGAGGATTTGATCCTTGTTTGACGAAAAAGTTGGCTACGAGTCTCATAACAACGTGCCATGTGGTTGTAGCAACTTCGATTTTATACAATACTAGTATTGCTCGCGGCTTCACCCGCATGAATAAGTTGTTCCGGGATAAAAATATTTTCCCGGGATAAAAAGTAGCCTATACACAGGAGTAATGTAGCTTCCTATTAGTGGAAGATAGTTTAGATTAGTACATCTAATGGCATCATTATCGAAAATATAAATGATAATAATATAAATTATAAAATACCTACATAACGAGGCGCTCCGATACAGGAGATAATTCATAACACAGCATTTTTAGTTAATTTGGTCGGATAAAATAAAACAAATATATTTAAATTTTCAAGATGTATTTTTTATCGTTCTATTTCCATTTTTTTTTTAATTGTAAAGCATAGAGCTGTTTTTATAATGTAATATTTTTTCTATACGCATCATACTCATTGACTCTTGAGAGAGCTCCTTCTTTCTATAAGTTTTATATTTTCCCAACATCTTTTCAACTGTACATTGTCCCTGGGTGTAACATACGACTGTGCATTATAAGCTATTGTCAGTTTATCCCAAGCCTTCTTCTTTGGCTCTATATTTTGAGCATGCGTACGGTATCTTCAATAATAGGCCGTTCCCGCATCAAAGCCACGATTAATTCCCTCTCTGAAGAAGTAAAATATGGTAACTTCTTTGACCTAAAAGAAATCAACTTCTGTTATTCCTCTTATCATTTTATATTATTGTAATACATATAACCAGGAAACAAACTGGAAAACATCATACTTACCCCATTTTAGGAGATTTTTACTCAATAAAGGCGCGAAACTTGTGTCCATAATGCAAATGCGAACATAATATTATTTTAACTAAAAATTTTACATGTTGTCTCCTTCTTTCGTGTTGTGGCTTCTACCAAGAATTTATCGGTGATGTCGCATGTATGTAATGTATTTTTACTATTTGAAATCCGTGTCATTTTTAATACCTATTGATAATTTCCGATAATTTCCATCAAAATTGAAATTTCAAAGTCAATGTTTGATGTTTTCTGTCAATCTACTCGAGGAAGTTATATTACAATATAAACCAATCACAATGCTATGGGAACGCACATTAAAGAGTCCCTTGAGTATCGTTTATGAAATGAATGGCTTGCCAGTGTTACTTCTATACTTATGCAAGTAATGTTAACGAAAACAGACTTATTATCATAGCATTGAGCTGTCCTTAGCTAAGTATCGTTTGTGAATACGGGCCTTATTATCATAGCATTGAGCTGTCCTTAGCTAAGTATCGTTTGTGAATACGGGCCTTAGACTAGTTGCGTTTAAGGGCCAGTATTGGAACTTTGTTCTTATTTAAACGCAACAGACAGGTGTCAATATGTCACTGCTATAAAATTTTGTCTTCACAAAATATGTGTTTTCTTCGAAATCTCTAATAGGGATATCGCGCTATCTCTTTCGCACGCATGCAGCGTTATGGCCGACGGCGCTTGGTGACGTCACAGCCTAGTATTGCTGTTATTTGACAGCTACCCCTTCCACCTAATTTCAAAGCTTAATAACTTACTTACTAGTGCGTCAATTTTGAAAATTCTTTTTCCATTAGATTTTGGAAGAATACACTTTTCATAATTGTATTTAAAAAAAAGTAATCAACTACCCTATTAAATAATTGTCTTGATGAATGTTCACTGGTACACCATGGAATTCAGATTCTACATTCAGCAACAAATCAACATATCACATAGTCCCACTAGCCTTCCACAAACCAAAATTGTCCAAATTGTCATAAACATCTAACAAAATAGTCGTGAAATCTAAAATGTGATCAGTGACCTCGGACTCATGCTATTGTGTTTTAGCAGAGCGGTGTGAAGATGCAAAGCCGGCGTTTGATAAGCGCGTGTAATGCATCGATAGCGCTGCCTGACGGATTACACGTGTATTATTGTAATAGATATTGATACTTTCCCTTGTTACTATACCAAGTTCTGACTGATCTATACTATAATAACAGTATTATAAAGCTGAAGAGTTTGTGTGTTTAGTTGGTTGAACGCGCTAATCTCAGGAACTACTGGTTCGAATTGAAAAAATCTTTTTGTGTTGTATAGTCCATTTATCGAGGAAAGCTATAGGCTATATAACATTACGCTACGACCAATAGGAGTGGAACAACAATAAAAGTTTTGCAAAAACGGGAAAATATATTCCTTTTGAGAGCTTCCGTTGCGTGCGCTGCGTAAACGGCAAAAATAATGTATGACGGAATTGTTTTAAACAAAAAGGCCGCGACAGCATATCTCTATCTTTAATATATGACTCACTATTTAACCTTTTTTATGGTAACCAAATTTGTTCTAAAATAATGCATTATTTGCGAGTGTTTTTATGAACATGATATTGATCCTTATTTAAATAAATACTTTATTCATCACAAGTATTTAATTGTGAACAAAAATTCCCTCGACATCTTTTGATTTCAATGAATATGTTATGGGATGTCATAATTTTAAAATAACTCCGCAACAAAATAATGATCAAGTACCACGCGCGCATTTAAGAACATGCTAATTTCAGACTACTGAACCGTTTTTGAAAATTCTTTCAGTTATAGGAAGCTATATTATTCCGAGTGCTATGGGCTACTTTTTATTCCGGGAAAATAGTTTTATCCCGGAAAAACGCGGGCGGAGCCGCGGGCAAAAGCTAGTCGTATATAAAGGGGTATGCTTTGTGACATCGATATAATTTTTCCGAAGTGATTTCAATAAATAAGGTTTGTTCTACAGAATGAATGCTCCTTTAGAGGTCTTTGAGAATGCTAACTTACATAAAAAAGCAACACCGTACCCATTTAATTTTCGGTTACGATTTTAGATGGGAAAATTGTATTTCATGCTTCTTAATTAATTCTATCATAATCCGATAATTTTGTTTATATTTGCATTTAGAACATATATTTTTCTTTCAACATAGGTACTCTAGATTATTAGATATTTTAGACATGTAATTGCTACGTCCTTTCAGTCCGCCCTCAAATCAAATCAATCCGTCGACCGACGAAGGCTTGTGATTACGTGTCCATAATTATCCCGAACGATTTAAATACATCCACGGTTCGCTTGTGTTCCTCACTAGCTTTTACTTGAGACTCCTCCCGCGAAAGTTATTTCCTATACTTAATAAAAATGCCAATGTCCATATTACGGGATAATATACATTAATCCTGTGCCCAAGCCTTGAAATCCATTAATTAGCTCATGCGTTTATATCAATTAGAATTTTCGAAAAATCTCGCACACTAAATTTTTTATAATTTTATTAGTTTGAAAAGAGGAGAAACAACATTCCTATTTTCGTCATTTTTGAAAACAAGAACAGTTTGCTAACATTTTCTGTAAGTTTTATTGAAATGTACAAATAATAACACTAACAGGTACTACGCTAATATTTTTTTACGGCTAGACATCGCATAAGACGCGGCTAGGTGTAGTCGGATAATTAGTGAAAACGGCAGGCACTTGCCCGCACAAAAAGGTTACAATCCACACGCGAGTGGGTGGGAAATGGAACGATTTCTCTCTGTGCAACATCAGATAAGCTGGAGAAATCTTGCCGGCAAGTAAACTTGTCCTACGATGTAAATTAACAACAGACAGAGTGATACTTGGCATAGGAGCAGCTCAACAATAAGAAACCTGTTCCAAACCTACTACTTATTGTTAAATGGGGTTAGGTTTAATCTAGGTAAGGCCATGGCGGAAATTGCTGTTTTTCTAGATTAACTGCTTTGCGGAAGATAAAGGTGTGAAAGATCTGAGGTAATTACTGATTTATGACTTTTTATTTAATGTTTCAAGATAACAGTGCAGTGAATATCTATAGGGCAACTGCTCCTAATACTAAATACTAGGATTGACGCATCCTCAAACCAATTCCAAGCTAACACGCATTTCAGACTCTAGGACTCAGCTCAAATTAAGTCTCTTTCTATTACAAATGGCAACAGTTACAATAAATAGACATTTCATAATCAGGTTGATGGTGCCCTAGTTTTGAATGCAGGTTGGCAGCCATGCGGGAAGTAACAGCAATGACTCTAATGGGTTTTTAATTACTGCATGGGCTTTATAACGCAGTCACTGATCACCCTAGTGTGCCGTCATATCAAAATAGACTAATGTATACTTATATCAGCTTTTTCAGAGTATGTTAACACATGTGACAGTTAGAAATAGTTTTAACATACTAACATGTACACATGTAGTCTTAAAACACAGGTATTAGGAAATTCCAACCCAAAACAAGTATTTGCATGTTTGTCTTGGCACAGGTATAAAACCCACATAATAAATCAGCCAACTTTTTGTACCAAGACTAAAAAAAATATTGCAACAATATATATGAATTTTGCAAGATAATGAGGAAAACAATAGCTACCAAGCAATTAATTATGAGCAATTGAAATGCGTAATTATCTAACCACAGGCCAGCATCGTACAGTAATAGGCCTTTGTCATCTTGAATGATGGGGCCGTGTTAAATGATAATTAGTAGCCTACTACGAAAACAAAACACTATGCTGCCAATATCAAATCAATGGCTTCTTACAAACCAATTGTTGTGAATAGCTCTCTACATCATTCAGTTTGGTCTATGGCAAGACTTAGCCAGTAGTACTGGGGTTCTCTCTAACAGAAAAGTCATGAAACAGAAGCCTCACTGATCTCTCTAATTAATGTCTATTTCTTATCCAAGAAAAGTACACATCTCGACATTTAATATGGGAAAGGACTTTTACATGGACAGAGCCGTGAGCAAAACTAGTTCATAAATATTTCATAGTAATTATCTCATTTGTAACAGAGAGTGTTACTCAACTATCTTAATATTAAGCTATGGAAATTAAATATACAGACGGAATAAAAAACACAGCAGTGACAATGAATATACAAACAATATGTTCAGAATGTTTTGTATATATTTTTTATAAATACATATGAAATGCATAGATTTAAATATTATGATTATCTCTATAATTGGTGGATATAATGTTTATATATGATACCTCTATAAAAAGGAAAACAATTTGAAATCAATTAGTGCAATAAATTTTGTAATTCATTCTGTAACCACAAAATGAAGTAATCATGTGACTCATTGTTTAGTAGTATTCATAATGTTTAGTTTCAAGGCAAATTTATCAGTGATCATGCAGGATAGAAACAAACCTCTTTCTGTTCTTCCAGAAACTTAGTAGACAGTTGATATGCTATAGCAGAGAACATCACGGGCATTCAGCTCCGTCTCCCGAGCTCAGGAGACGACCGAACCCACGCGACCAGCCGCATAATCTACTTTCACTTGTTAACACTAGGCCACCACTTCAAACCTAAACAAATGATGTTTTTTTCTTATCTAAGCGCCGGAACGTCTCACAGTTCGTGACTAGATGTGTCCAGAGAGGAAAAATAGAGGAAAATCAATCGCACAGGTATGAATCACGGACCCGAACGTCGCCGTATGGACGCCTCAGTAATATTGATCTAACTGTACTGCACGCGGACGCGAGCACGGTAATGGATCCTCGCCACTCAAGTGGACGGACGTGCCAAGCGCCAGCACGTGAGAACTGTAAGACAATACGCGTGAAACTGTGTGAAAACGGGAGGCGTTGCCGTCCTCGTAAACACTGGCATCACGTCATTGAACCCAAATACGCACCAATTACACCACTTTCTGAACGACACTTTGTCTATATTCTACGACTCACCGAAGTAAAAAATGCAGCGACACCGAAATATCCTTGGTTTCAGGTTTACGTGCGATAGATTTCACTTATTTCGTCAGTAGTCACTGGTTTTACGAGGATCTGTCACAGAAGGGTTGATCGGTGTCGTGTCGGAGGTAGCGACCTCTTTAGGGCATTTATTTTAATTTATTTTTGTGTATTTCCCTGCTTTTGAGGAGTTTCATGAGGCGTTGCAGTCGAAGTGTTTGATATAAAGCTAATAAACAATGTAGTCGAATATCAATCTATACCACAGATCTATACTATAGTAGAATCCGGTGTGTTTGTACATTGAAAGAAATGTGACAAAAAAGTGTGTGTGTGTGTATTATGTACACACGTATGAAAAGAAACTTTTTTAATCAATTCATTATTTTCACTGTTCTTATAATAATTATTGTATTCAATTAGTACGGTCAAATTATTATTTATATTACTCATTTATTTAAATATTATTTTCTGCTAAATTGACGGCCATATTATTAATCTAGCTGTTGCCCGCGGCTCCGCCCGCGTGAATGAGTTTTCCCGGGATAAAAGTCCCGCTTTATATTTTCCCGGGATAAAAAGTAGCCTAAGTTACTCTTTATTACATCAGCTACCTGCCAATAAAAGTCCCGTCAAAATCGGTCCAGCCATTTCAGAGATTAGCCGGAACAAACAGACAGACAGTATCGATAGTTTTTGTACTATAGATAGGCAGTAATTTTTCGATACTATTGCTTTTGATAGTATCGATAGGTTTTGGTTAAAACTAATGGTTTTCGCAATACTATCGATACTATTGAATGCATTACTATCAATAGTATCGATATTATCGCTGTTATCAATAGTATTACACGTGGAGAGCTATCGATAGTATCGACAGTATTGACATGTGACAATAATATCGATAGACTATCGATACTATTGCTTTGACCTTGACTATCGATAGATAATCGATTATCTATCGATAGCAGACTATCGATATGCAACACTACTAGGAAGGACATAGACTTCTTTTTATGCCGGGAAAATATAAAGCGGAACTTTTATCCCGGAAGAACTTTTTCAGGTGGGTGCAGTCGCAAACAATATATAACAAAACGAAAATAAAACACGAAATCAACGGATTTTGTCTTGTTATTATTTTTAAAATGTTATTTTGCTACCTGCTAATAGGAATTATGCTGACAAATAAAATCAAGGTTAGTTTATTGAATTTATTTTATCAGGTAAAACCAAAGATAGGCTATTATACTTTTTTTTTTAAATGTCTTTATTTGATACTAAGATGTTCATTTATTAACATAAATTATTAAGAATTTATGTCGGCAATAAAGTATGTGAGAAAATATCTAAAAATACATCAATAAGATAGTTCAGAAAAAAAAACGATTTCCTTTGCCAATTTGGAAAAAAAAAACAAAACTAAATGAGCAGCTGTTATATCGACATCGATACTTCATTAACCGATACACAATTCATTGCTTAAAAATCAAAATTTGAAAAAAGATTGTTACGCTCTTTTGTACTCACGCCGTACCAACGCTGGGGAAATAAATAAAAATGTACTCATTTAAGAATTATAGCTTCTAAGCATTTTATTTAAGGATCATATTAATAAGGGATGGTAAAAACTCCTACGCATTCGATCAGGGTCACGTGATCCTGACGCGAGTTTAACATTTCATACCCATCCCAAAAGTACTCAATGCCGCTAAAGAAGTTTTCACTTAAAAAAAAACTTATGAAATACTTATTCAATTTCAACTTTAGTTTTCACTTATTCACCTGTTATATAAATATACTAGTATTTTCTGTTTATATACGACACGGATACCGCCATGATATTATGATATAATCACAGCACAAAGAAGTTAAATTCGTGTTTCTAAATTGTCGAATAAAACTTATTTTATTCTATTTATTAAAATATTGTAATATGGTGGAAAAATTCTTTGCAGTAAATCCCGATTTTTGTTTTACCGAATTACGGAAAACGAAAATTTTTATTTAGGGCTTGTCGTTACTCATAAACACTTTTAAGTGAATTTCACTATTTGACCGGCAACATTCTTAATGACATTTATATCTTCCCGTTCAAAAATGATAAAAAGATTAGAAGTCGTTTTATTATTGCATTTATCAACTCAGAATGATTGTCAATTTCCAACCCATATGACTGTAACATAATGAAGCCAGAGCAAAAATTAAACGCAATGCATGTCAAAACATTCACTATCGTGTCGCATTTTCATCGAAAATAAACAGAAAGTTGTACTATTGTTGTGGTATTGTGCTTTTTATATGTTGCTATGATGTCAGGTGGTCGCCTAGACGTAATATGGTCGCCTGTACATCACGATAAATTTATAATATGGGGTCCAGACATAACCTTATACGAAGTTGCGCGAATAAACGAGATCGAAAAGAAAACTACTTGTAAGTACTTACGTGTGTACATATAGTATACGCGCTACGCACACACGTAACTCTATATAGTCTATTGTGCTAGATGAAAATAAAATCAATAAACAAATAATTTCAGTCTCCAGATATATGTACCATGCCAACAATTTGTGTCATAATGCTTACGGAGTTCTAGTACACATGAAACAAAAGTATTCATCGATTGGACCTTATCTACTCAATGACCACCCATATCTGTTATTGTATCTATGCCAGACACTATAATTATTGTAATAAATTCATATAGTATGTTTCAAAACAAAGCTCATTAACCATAAATAAAAATTGTTTATACATGAGATAAGATAAATTAACCAATACAGCTATATTAAGAGCTGTGATATAATCTTGTCATTCTGCAGTCAGATTAATAATCTTGGTATGATAGACAACATGAGTCACCAGTGATCATTTTGGTCTTGTTTATAATAATGATTTTGGTTTACGACTCACAACATGAGTATAATGAGACATATCCTCGTGATAATGGCAAAGGATGTACAATTATTATTCTTAACAGAGGTGGTGATATATACAGACAGACTTATAAATATATTATCAATTAGGTCATCTTATCAAAATTGTTACAAAAAACCCCATTTTATGTTTATTTTTATTGCCAGAACCACCAAACTAGCATGTGGGTCACCTGATATAAGGAGACTTTAGATTTACCTAAGTGAGTAACTAATAATAGTGTCTAACTAATGTTTCTATTTCAGCTTCAGCCACCTTCAGCTAGAAACACCTTCCCCACAATGTTTGTTCTTCGGCCTCTATTGGCCAAAGGTTCCTAACAAGCGCCAAATTTGAAAGATATAAATAAATGTTATAATTCAAATTGTTTTAAAATGTTATAATTTTTGAAAATTGCCATTTCATATATGAATTGAAATGAAATGAAATTTGCTGTGCAGTCGCAATGTGAGTACAGTGCTGCAGCCCCACTACAAAGTAATTCCATATTGAAAAATCACATGCAGACACTTAGTGGCAAAGGCACCCTTAAATCATCAATACAGTGCATATCTTAAAACAAGGGAATAAGCTTTACAGAATGTTCACAATTCGGGTTTCCGAATATCTCACTCACCATACAAAATGCAACATCAGATCACTTCATGCCAGTTTTCTGTTTCTACTTCCCCAGTCACTCCAATATCCTCAACCCGTGGTGCGACCATCATAGCATCGCAGAGTGCGAGTGGTGTGCGCTGTGTCGACATCAGTGCTATACCGGAGCAGCCAGAGCCGCTGCTAGCCCTGGGCTATGCCAGCGGGAAGGTTGTTCTTACTACACTCAAACAAACTTATGATCCTTTGGGACTGGTCGGGAGAGAGTTTGGTGAGTATGTCTACAAAGATAAACAATGCTTACAAGATTAAATACAAATTTTAGTATGTTGTGTTGCTGTTTAACATTCCCTATCTGCTGATTTAATATGCTCATGCACACCCTGTATACTAAAGACTCATGTCTTTTTCTGAATGAAAATATGATGTTGCCGGTGCGAAGATTTCTCTTAGTAGGAGTGACATTACGGGGTGTAAAGTTAAAATCACCTTTTATTGATATTTATTTTATTCGAAACTTACACTTCTTTATTTTACATTTGCGGTTTGAATAACTTATTGTAAAGTCTTATTTTCAAGAAGATAAGTATATGGTTTCATTTAGTAACACAATATCAAAATGACCCTGTATATTGTGCAGGCAAAACTGCCCTTTGCAACATCATAAAGTCTATTTTTAATTAGTAAAAGAATGATTGTATTAAAATCGACAAATTCAACTAAAATGCTAAAGGTCAATTAAATTAATTAAAATATATTTTGATGTGTACAACAGCGTCGCGTCACCAGCGGCTGTGCAATTCTGTGTCATGGAGCCACATGGAGACCAACATGTTGGCGGTGGCCATGGAGAAGCACCGCAGCGACCATTGCATCCTTCTGTGGGATGTCAACAGAGGCTCCTCACCCGCCGACGAGGCTAGAGGTGAAAGACTCTAAGTGATAGTTTTCATTTCAGCAAGTGGGTTTTATGACTTTTATAGTTAAATTTAGGCTAGAATGACCATGGCGTATAAGACCAGTGTTGTATGTATGTCTAATGGGGACGTATGCAGTCGCACAGACGGGTGATCAGTTCACTTCCTTGGGAACCATTTCACCCTTAGTCCCAGTTTGGGTGGAGCTGCCACTTTCGCTTTGGTTCGGTTCGCTTCGCAGGTATCATTCCCAGGGGCCGCATTCACCATAGGGAGTTTCGGCTGTGGCACAGCTAGACCTTGGAGGCATCGTGGCTCCCTTCCAGGTGTGAGCCTTCCAGGTTGCCGATCTCTGCCCAGCACCGCCTTCCACTGAGGGTCCCGCCACTTTGACCTTGAACGATCATTGCAGCAGGAGCCAACAGGGGGGCAGCGCTCAGCCTATGCGGTGAGGGCCACACAGGCTGCCAGGTCCAGTCTGCCCACATACTCTCCCACCCCCCAGGCGGCGTCCCCCAGTCTGACATAGCGTCGCTCCCCTTTCCTTGGCTATTCGTGACAGTCTCCATCCTGAAGCACTGGTTTTACTGGTGCTCCTGCAGTATGCCCCCTTCTACTCTTACAAACCTTTTTGTTACCTTACTGAACCTGATTATGTCTCCTAGCTTTACCTCCTGTAGTTGTGCTATTTCCAGTCTGTCTGTTCCCAGTATCTCCGATCTTGGCAGAGAGTACATTGAGCACTCCGCCAGAAAGTGGATGCTGGTCTCCTCTTCTCCGCATTCTGGACACGAGGCGTCTTCGGTCTTACCTATTATTTTTAAGTGCCTGTTCAGCGTACCGTGTCCAGTCATGATTCCTATAATGGTTCTTATGTCCTCCTTCCTGTATTGGAGTAGGCTTCTTGTTTTCTTCTGGTCTATCGTCTTGATGAAGATTTTAGATTGGCGACAGCCCTTCATGTCTCTCCATCTGACGTTTGTTTCTGTAGCTATCTTCCTGCTGATTACTCCCTTCGTGACTTTTGCCGGTATAGGTAAGTACGGCTCCGGTCCTATGAATGTTTCATCAGCTCCCTCTCTTGCTAGCTCATCGGCCTTCTCATTTCCTGTGGTTCCTTGATGGCCAGGTACCCAGGCGACGATAACCTCTTTGTCGGCTGCTAGTGTGTTCAGTTTGCTTTTGCATTCTTTCACTAGGGCCGACGTTGTCTCTGGTTTGTCAAGTGCCTTTAAGGCTGCTTGACTATCACTATAAATCAGTATTGTGCTGATTTCCTTATTGGTTATTTGCTTAGTGCGATCAGCGCATTCCAGAATGGCCATTATTTCCGCCTGGAATACGCTCGCATATCTGCCTAGCTTTATTGTGGTTTCTTCTGTGTTGGGTGGCGTGGTTATAAATATTCCTGCCCCCGACAATCCTGTTGATTCCTTCCTGGATCCATCTGTGAAGCATTCCACCGACTTATCATGGTCGTGTGGAAGCTCCCAGTTTTCTCTTTGTCCTATATGTATTCTGTATTTTTTGTCGAAGATCTTTTGTTTCTGAATTAGATCATTGTTTCCCAAGATCATCGACATTTTTCCTTGAATTGTATTGATTACATCTTTGTGTCCTTTGTTTGTGGAAGTAGTTTTCCATAGTCCATAGGACTTTAATCTGTAACATTGTTCTAATGCTCTCTTTTTAGCCTCCAGATCCAGCGGTGTAAATCCTAGAATGATGTCTAGTGCCGCAGTTGGAGTAGTTCTTAGTGCACCTGTTGTCATAAGCCCAGCTAGTCTCTGTACCTGGGCTAGTTTCTTATAATTTGCCTTTATGGTCGCCCTATGCCACCATACCAAGGCTCCGTACAGTAGTCTTGGGAGTATGATGGCCTTGTATATCCAGTAGGTTATATTCGGCTTCATACCCCAGGTCTTGCCTATCGCTCTATTGCATTGCATCATCGCTATTTTAGCTTTTGTGCATTGCTGGCTTATGTGCGAATTGAACAGTAGTTTGTCATCCAGCACTACTCCTAAATATTTTATTTCTTTAACTATTTCTAGATTTCTGCCATCTATTACAATTGGTGACAGATCTTTGTTCTTTCTCTTTTTGGTAAACAGAACCACCTTAGTTTTGTCTGGATTGAGGTTTAGTCCTCGCTCCCTACACCACTGTAAGGCTATCCTAATTGCCATATTTAATCTACTGCACAACATATTGAGGTCCTGTCCCACTACTAGGATAACCCCATCATCGGAATACGCCTGCATGTATATGTGCCTGCGATTTATTTCCTTGATGAGGTCATCCAGCAGCAGGCACCACATTAGGGGAGACAGGCAGCCCCCTTGCGGAAAGCCTCTGTTTGCCCTAACCGTGTATGTTATGTCACCTAGTTCAGCTGTTATTAGTCTTAGATTCAGCATGTTCATGATCCATTTTTTTATTAACGGATTGATGCCTTCTCTATTTAATGAGGATTCTATCGCGTTTGATGTCGCCTTATCAAAGGCGCCTTCTACGTCGAAGAAGCACCCAATTGCTGATTCTTTCCTCTCCAGTGTGTTCTCGATTGTAGCCACCAAGTTGTGGAGAGCTGTCTCCGTAGACTTGTTCTCCATATATGCATGTTGATTTGCATGCAGTGGCTTGCTACCTTTTCCTATTTCTTCTCGTATGTTTCTATCTATTAGTTTCTCTAGTGCCTTTAGTAGGAACGACGAGAGACTAATGCATCTAAAAGATTTAGGATCTTGATATGTCTTCTTACCTGGCTTGGGTAAAAAGACAGCTCTTACTTTCCTCCAGCTTTCTGGTATGTATCCGATTGCCAGACATCCCCTGTAGATAGCTAGAAGGTCGTCCTTGATATATTTAAGTGCCTGTTGTAGCATCTTGGGAAATATCCCATCTGGTCCAGCTGCCTTATATGGTGCGAACGACGAGATGCTCCATCTTAATAGCTCCTCACTAAGAACAGATTTTGTGGCGTCGCCGAGAACAATGCTGGTCCCCCCCGTCACCTCACCCTTTGTGGGTTCCGTGCTTTCAGGGAAGTGGGCATTCATCATTGTTCTCAGCACCACATGGGGATCCGTTATTAGTCCGTTGTCTATTTTCAAACTCCCCAGTTTGCATGTCTTATCACTGACACAAGACCAGTGTTAAACTAAATTGTAATTAAACTTTGGCAGCATTGTATAATAATAATATACATACAATTGATAAATACTACATTTATTTTATAGCTTAACACTTTTGGAACTATTTTATAAAACAATTAGATAACACAATTCCTCTACCCCACAGGTGCAGACAGCGCGCACTCGCCGGCCGACGCGCCTCGGCCGCTCGCCGAGATGGGCCTGTCGGAGGCGGCGCACAGCGTGGCCTGGTCCAACTGCTCCAACCGGACGCTGCTCGCTTCCATGAACTTGAAGTACATCAAAATATTCGACCTCAGAGGTGGGTATTACTCAATTTCTTTTGTACTGTGGTAAGGTGATTGGAAAGCTAAAACGCACATGATACATGCATTATGAGTATGTTCCATGTCTTCAATATTTGATGTTTAGTATTTAGTTTGGAGCAACATATTACACGGCGTAGGAGAGGAAGTAATTTATGAATTATAAATTGTCATTTTTGTGTACGATAGCGCAATAAATAAATATTGTATTTAACCACATAAATGCTAGTACTTTTATACTGATGCGAAATTATTCCCTAACCATTCCAAAATATTCAAAAATGCACAAAGTTAATGTTCAAGTTTTCACTTCTGCAGGCACTCCCGGAGTGCAACTCATTCTTTTTTTTATGTTAGTTATTTCTGATACAGTGGTTACATTGAACCAGCGACCATATAGCCTCTAGACGTCGAATAACAGGCGATCGGTTTCGGGAAACACATCTGACTAATAGATCAGATGCAGCTTGTCGGTCAATATCTTCAAGTCAGTTGCGACCACAACTGTGAGCTGTAAACACTGCCACATTATCGATTTAATACATATTATAATCGCCCCTTGCACAAAACAGTGGTGTTATAAAAACAGACTTCGTGTTTTTAGAAAAATATCCCTTTTTTTTTATGGCATTGAATGACGAGACGAGCTTGCCGTTCGCCTGATGGTAAGCAATACGACCACCCAAAACAGTAGCAACACCATCCAGCACCTTGAGTTACAAAGTACTGTGTGGCATTCCACTGCGCTCGTTATCCTGAGACATAAGATGTTAAGTCTCATTATGTCCAGTTGTTACACTGGCTACAATGTCCTTCAAACCGAAACATAACAATGTATGCACACTGCTGCTTGCCGGTAGAAATAGACATTGCGGTGGTACCCACCCAGACGGACTCTTTCATATGAGAGACCTACCACAAGTAAATGGATCGTTTTCATATTTATGTCAATAATTTTACTCAATTAATTGATTTTAAAAAATTATCGAAATTCATAATTGGTCAATAGCCATTATATATTTAAAATTTTAGCATTGAGGTTTGTTATTGTCAAATTATATTTCTACTAGCTTTTGCTAGCGGCCGCGCCCGCTTGAAAAAGTTTTTCCGGGATAAAAGTCCCGCTTTATATTTTCCCGGGATAAAATGTAGCCTATGTCCTTTCTCAGGCTCTAGACTATCTGTGTACCAAATTTCATTTAAACCGCTTCAGAAGTTTTGGCGTGAAAACGCGACAAACAGACATACAGAGTTACTTTCGCATTTGTAATATTAGTATGGATTTCTTTCTGACTTGAGTGCATTTTACGCTATGTCTATTGCACAGTTGTTTAGCATTACATGATGTGACGCGACCAATAAAAATAATGTTTCTATGGCTACATAAAACGTAATGATGTTGGCACGGCTAGTCGTAATGCAGTACCCCGTTTCTTCAAACCTCAGGTAGTTGACAGAATTCATTTGAAGAAAAATATTGGGCATTAGGTGTCTAGGAGCTATATAGTCGCTGCATTATAGTCCATGATACCGTTTAAATTATAAATGTAATTATTAAATGAGCTGTAGCTTACTTGTTGCGCAGACTTGTCTAACAAGGCGGTTCTGGTGACGTCGAGCCGGCAGTGCTACGGCGTGTGCGCGGACCCGTTCAGCCCGTGGCAGCTGGCGTCGCGCGGCGAGGGCGCGGTGTGCGTGTGGGACGCGCGCAGCCTGCAGCGGCCCGTGCTCACGCTCTCGCACGCCCGCCCCGTCGCGCACGTGCAGTGGTGCCCCACCAGGTACACTCCGACCGCCACCCGCCACCCGCCACCCGACAACACATTACACAGCTGGCGTCGCGCGGCGAGGGCGCGGTGTGCGTGTGGGACGCGCGCAGCCTGCAGCGGCCCGTGCTCACGCTCTCGCACGCCCGCCCCGTCGCGCACGTGCAGTGGTGCCCCACCAGGTACACTCCGCCCGCCACCCGCCACCCGCCACCCGACAACACATTACACAGCTGGCGTCGCGCGGCGAGGGCGCGGTGTGCGTGTGGGACGCGCGCAGCCTGCAGCGGCCCGTGCTCACGCTCTCGCACGCCCGCCCCGTCGCGCACGTGCAGTGGTGCCCCACCAGGTACACTCCGCCCGCCACCCGCCACCCGCCACCCGACAACACATTACACAGCTGGCGTCGCGCGGCGAGGGCGCGGTGTGCGTGTGGGACGCGCGCAGCCTGCAGCGGCCCGTGCTCACGCTCTCGCACGCCCGCCCCGTCGCGCACGTGCAGTGGTGCCCCACCAGGTACACTCCGCCCGCCACCCGCCACCCGACAACACATTACACAGCTGGCGTCGCGCGGCGAGGGCGCGGTGTGCGTGTGGGACGCGCGCAGCCTGCAGCGGCCCGTGCTCACGCTCTCGCACGCCCGCCCCGTCGCGCACGTGCAGTGGTGCCCCACCAGGTACACTCCGACCGCCACCCGCCACCCGCCACCCGACAACACATTACACAGCTGGCGTCGCGCGGCGAGGGCGCGGTGTGCGTGTGGGACGCGCGCAGCCTGCAGCGGCCCGTGCTCACGCTCTCGCACGCCCGCCCCGTCGCGCACGTGCAGTGGTGCCCCACCAGGTACACTCCGACCGCCACCCGCCACCCGCCACCCGACAACACATTACACAGCTGGCGTCGCGCGGCGAGGGCGCGGTGTGCGTGTGGGACGCGCGCAGCCTGCAGCGGCCCGTGCTCACGCTCTCGCACGCCCGCCCCGTCGCGCACGTGCAGTGGTGCCCCACCAGGTACACTCCGACCGCCACCCGCCACCCGCCACCCGACAACACATTACACAGCTGGCGTCGCGCGGCGAGGGCGCGGTGTGCGTGTGGGACGCGCGCAGCCTGCAGCGGCCCGTGCTCACGCTCTCGCACGCCCGCCCCGTCGCGCACGTGCAGTGGTGCCCCACCAGGTACACTCCGACCGCCACCCGCCACCCGCCACCCGACAACACATTACACAGCTGGCGTCGCGCGGCGAGGGCGCGGTGTGCGTGTGGGACGCGCGCAGCCTGCAGCGGCCCGTGCTCACGCTCTCGCACGCCCGCCCCGTCGCGCACGTGCAGTGGTGCCCCACCAGGTACACTCCGACCGCCACCCGCCACCCGCCACCCGACAACACATTACACAGCTGGCGTCGCGCGGCGAGGGCGCGGTGTGCGTGTGGGACGCGCGCAGCCTGCAGCGGCCCGTGCTCACGCTCTCGCACGCCCGCCCCGTCGCGCACGTGCAGTGGTGCCCCACCAGGTACACTCCGACCGCCACCCGCCACCCGCCACCCGACAACACATTACACAGCTGGCGTCGCGCGGCGAGGGCGCGGTGTGCGTGTGGGACGCGCGCAGCCTGCAGCGGCCCGTGCTCACGCTCTCGCACGCCCGCCCCGTCGCGCACGTGCAGTGGTGCCCCACCAGGTACACTCCGACCGCCACCCGCCACCCGCCACCCGACAACACATTACACAGCTGGCGTCGCGCGGCGAGGGCGCGGTGTGCGTGTGGGACGCGCGCAGCCTGCAGCGGCCCGTGCTCACGCTCTCGCACGCCCGCCCCGTCGCGCACGTGCAGTGGTGCCCCACCAGGTACACTCCGCCCGCCACCCGCCACCCGCCACCCGACAACACATTACACAGCTGGCGTCGCGCGGCGAGGGCGCGGTGTGCGTGTGGGACGCGCGCAGCCTGCAGCGGCCCGTGCTCACGCTCTCGCACGCCCGCCCCGTCGCGTACGTGCAGTGGTGCCCCACCAGGTACACTCCGCCCGCCACCCGCCACCCGACAACACATTACACAGCTGGCGTCGCGCGGCGAGGGCGCGGTGTGCGTGTGGGACGCGCGCAGCCTGCAGCGGCCCGTGCTCACGCTCTCGCACGCCCGCCCCGTCGCGCACGTGCAGTGGTGCCCCACCAGGTACACTCCGACCGCCACCCGCCACCCGCCACCCGACAACACATTACACAGCTGGCGTCGCGCGGCGAGGGCGCGGTGTGCGTGTGGGACGCGCGCAGCCTGCAGCGGCCCGTGCTCACGCTCTCGCACGCCCGCCCCGTCGCGCACGTGCAGTGGTGCCCCACCAGGTACACTCCGACCGCCACCCGCCACCCGCCACCCGACAACACATTACACAGCTGGCGTCGCGCGGCGAGGGCGCGGTGTGCGTGTGGGACGCGCGCAGCCTGCAGCGGCCCGTGCTCACGCTCTCGCACGCCCGCCCCGTCGCGCACGTGCAGTGGTGCCCCACCAGGTACACTCCGCCCGCCACCCGCCACCCGCCACCCGACAACACATTACACAGCTGGCGTCGCGCGGCGAGGGCGCGGTGTGCGTGTGGGACGCGCGCAGCCTGCAGCGGCCCGTGCTCACGCTCTCGCACGCCCGCCCCGTCGCGCACGTGCAGTGGTGCCCCACCAGGTACACTCCGACCGCCACCCGCCACCCGACACCCGACAACACATTACACTTCAAACACCTGCCTTTTAGTCTAATTTGGAATCAGCTCAACACACTTTTTCAATGTGACTCACCACTTACTTGACTTCAACCCTTCTGGGGAATTCATCATAGCTCAAGTCGTTTCATATAAACCTACACAGAGTGTTACCCAATCTGAGGTATGAACCCTGGACCTCACGGTCCATAGTCCATACACGATGCCAATCCGACATAAAAATACCAAAATAACAAGAACCCAAGCTGTCTAAGAAACGTCTTCGTAATATTATGAAAAGCGTGTTATACTCTACCACTATTTATACTCCATCGATTTAGGTATTTAACTAAATGCAATCAA
Source organism: Sphinx pinastri (assembly GCA_947568825.1). Classification (NCBI taxonomy): domain Eukaryota; kingdom Metazoa; phylum Arthropoda; class Insecta; order Lepidoptera; family Sphingidae; genus Sphinx; species Sphinx pinastri. Next base: position 17,363,767 of record OX387628.1, on the reverse strand, counting down.
AAAATTACATATGATTCCCAGGTAGTCAACATTTCGTTACGAAAGTATTTACAAAGTCTGTTGTGTCAATGAAAATACGACTAACAAACACTTAAAATTATTAAATTCACTTTAGAAACAAAACAAATAACTAACAACAACTAATTATCAAAAACAAATCGAAAACTGTAATAAATAAATAAATATTTTTTTACAATGCGGAAATGTATAGATAATTGGTGTCTAGTTAACCGATTAAATTGAATGGCGGTCAGTTTTAATAGCGTGCTTCGTGACAGTCGCACTCTTAAATTTTGTAGGGTTATCTATCACGATCCATTGCCAAAATGTTTGGCGTGCCTGTCGTATTAGCTCTTTTACAGTTGACAGATCGAGATCCTTTTTAAAAGTATTGTAATTTATGATAATTAATTGTGTTCGCGCTTATTAATGAATAACTATAACTTTATAATAACCAAACAACTTTAATAAACGGGAATAACAGTGCTGAGTGTTGTGTAGGTTATGAAGAAGTTTATTTTGGAATAACATATTTTGTAAAGAGAAATGGACAGGTAAAATACCTAATTTATGATTTGTTTACATTTAGTTAAATACCTAAACCGATGGAGTATAGATTTGAGCGAGCACCAACATAAGATATTTAATATTATCTTATTTTCAGGTATTGTATTAACTATTTGTATTTGATAGCTTAATAACATTTTTGTGTTCAGGCGGAACCTGCTGCTGTCCCTACAACGCGACTCGGCCACGCTCCGTCTGCACGACATACAACAAGCGAACAACACAACGCTCGACAACTTGGTGAGTCATAATGGAAAAACAGAACCAAAAATTTATTATCTGGGTGCATAAAAAAACGAGCTTATACGCGCATCAAGTACTTATAAGCAGATACATTTATAAAAAAATAGCGGACGCCCTGGCTTCACAGAGGTAGCAAAGCATAATATTATATGCCTATATTTATTTTTATGTTATACAAAATATTTATGAACTATCCACCTATCCTCTTGAATCACCCCGCCATTGGTGAAAAACGTATGAAAATCCAGGTTTATATTTTTCCGGCATAATCAGTAGCCTATGTCCTTCCCTAGCTCTCAAACTATTTCCATACTTATTTTCTTGCGGTTCCACTCGCAGAAAACGATTTTCCGGGATAAAAGTCCCGGGATAAGAAGTAGTCTAGGTCCTTTCCAGAATCTTAAACTATCTCCCTACCAAATTTCATCGAAATCGGTTCATTGGTTTGGCTGTGACAGCTCGAGAGAAAAAAAAATCCGGGATAAAAGTCCCGGTTTGAACTTTTCCGGGATACGAAGTATCCTATGTTACTCAGGGATACAGTAGCATTCTAATGGTGAAAGAATTTTTGAAATCGGTCCAGTAGTTTTTGAGTTTATTCGCGTCAAACATACAAAAATAAAAATCTTCCCTGTTTATTATATTAGTATAATATTGTGAGCCGTCACGGGACGCCTGGCAGATGTGAAACATCGAAATTATTTTGTAAAATTAATATGCATAAAAAAACAGATTACGACAGGAACTAAATATGGCATAAAGTAAAAATAATATAATATTACAATTTTTTTCCAAAAAATAATGACTGATTTTCCCCTTCCCCCTGGAGCCCTGTACTGTACAGACGTGTTTTGAGTTGTCACGTACTAAAATTATTTATTTTATAAATCAATTTATTCTATAATAATTGTAGAGTAATAAATCGATACGATACCAGGAGTACAGAAAGTTAATGAAGCTCGCGACGTGTGCCGCCTCACTAGCACACCAACAAGAAACCTCGTCTACACCTACTCTCAAGTAAGCTAGCATCATATTCTTACTATTCTATGTGTGCGCAGTAGAAAAGAGAGCAACAATTATTCACATCTACGTTCTATTGGAAAGAAAAGGACGAATCATCAATCAGTACCCCAACCTCAACTTAAACACAAGGGTCAAGTTATAGTGACTATCGGATCTACTGTATGAAAACGTCGATCCACGACCAAGACGCTGACCCCTGAACGATCAATTTTTGTTTTCGCTGCTGTCCACTTCTGATCGCCCGGTAACTGTGTGTCTTGCTGATTAAATTTTTGTGTATTTGAAGACGTCATGCCACTACGACATTCGCCTAACCGACCTACCCCGGCTACTCGAGACACTGCAACTATCTTAGCTCCACAGGCGTACGATTCAGATACTCCATCTGAACGAAGTGGTAGCAATAATATCAATGTCAGGACGAAAAGAAGACGAGAAAATGATGAAGATATCAAAGACCTCAAAATTGAAATGCGCGGGCTCTTTTCAAAATTATCTTCATCTGTAGAAGAACAGTGTCGGGTTATTAAACAACAAAATAGTGAATTACAAGAAAGCCTCCAATTTATGTCAAATAAATACGACAACTTGATTGAAATAATCCATAAGCTGGAGACAGAAAAAAGGGAAGATAGGATGAAGATACAACTGTTAGAAGATAAGGTTGAAACTCTAGAACGAAAATTGAGATCTACTGGACTAGAAATTCGAAATGTTCCCAAATTACCTTCACAAAATAAAATCCCAGAAACCAAAGAACAGATGTGTGCGTTGGTAGTATCCCTGGCTAAAACAGTCCAGGTTAAGTTACAAGAAGATCAAATCAAGGATATATATAGATTTAATGCTAACAAAAATGCTATTAAGACACTCATAGTAGAATTCAATAGCGTACTGATGAAGGAAAATATACTACAGGGAATCAAAAACTTTAACAACAACAAACCAAAGGGTGAGAAATTAAACTCGAGTCATCTAGATATACCAGGAACTCCTACTTCGGTGTTTGTCTCGGAAACACTTACTCATAAGACACAAAGGCTTTTCCACGTAGCGCGACAATTCGCTAGAGAAAATAATTTCTCTTTTTGCTGGACGTCAAGAGGGGCCGTATATCTTCGCAAAGCTGAGGGACAGACTCTGTTCCGCATTAATTCTGAAACGGATTTACTAAAGTGTAGAATTACTACATGACTAGTATTATCCTATATTTCATATTTATGTTGCATGCCGTTCTATCATATTGCAATGTTTCTTACAATCATATATATTGTTAAAGACTTGCAATTAGTATTAGTTATTTATAATTTTGTAAACTTTCAAGCACTCATACCACTCGCTATAGACTACTACACGTCACTTCATCTATTACTTAAATATACTCCTCTCAAATACGCACATACATACCCATCTCACTCACAAAACCAACGAACTCAATATCTTACTCATGAAATTACAACAGTCAATAACGGTGTCTTTTCAATTTTAACAGCGCTGTTTTTCTTTACTATGCACTCCCTTTGCCTTACTGTAATGTCCTACATAATTATTATTTTTTATACAGTTCAATCTAAGGTACAAGAATATTTGTCTTGACATTCGATCCAATCCTTGAAACCTTAATCTCCATAGATAAACTACAGATCTCAAACTCATACCACTGTGAGCCTGAAGATTGCTCTCTCCTTGATAGTACAATGGATAATTTTAGAATAATTACTCAGAACATTCGTAGTATCTCTGCTAATTTATCTGGCCTACAAACTCTTTTGGCAAGAATTAAAATACCGCAAGATATTATTGTCCTTACCGAATGTTGGCTATCCAAGAACCCTAACATACCACTAATGCACGGCTACCAAAGATTTTACAGCTCAAAGAGGATAAACCAAAATGATGGAATTGTAGTTTACATTAAAAACACCTTGGCTGATATTAAAGTGCAAGAACCACAGCTTAAAGATGCTAACTGTATATTGTTAACTATCGGAAGCCATACATGTATTGTGACAATTTATAGATCTCCATCTATTAAAGATATTACTGGATTCCTCTGGTCGCTGGATCAAATTCTATGTAATAATTCCTCGTATCCGAATATAATACTAATAGGTGATATGAATATAAATATAGCTGAAAATAGCACGGATCCTAAAGCCACTGAATATTTGAATCTTACAGCTAGCCATGGCATATTACCAGCTCATAACATAAAAACACATTTAAAAAGTTGCCTCGACCATGTCATGTTGAAAACCAAACACAAAAGCACTACATTAGTAATCGAATCTGCTACTACTGACCATGATGCAGTGATGCTTTCACTAAGTAAAATGAACACCAGGGATAATACATTTATATTAAAAACAAAGATTGATAAAGGACTGCTTGAAAGTCACATAAAATCTATTAATTATTCGCATATCTACGGTATCATGGATGCTAACGAGGCTTGTACGTACTTTATAAACTCTCTTTCTACAGCCATTCGATTGAGTTCTAATGTTCATATTATTCCCCATCGGTTGAGAATACTGAAACCATGGATCACTCCAGGAATATTAAGATGCATAAGAAATAGAGACCGTATGTACAAAAAACTCAAAAAATCGCCGACTAATGAGATCCTTGGGACTACTTTTAAGAGGTATCGTAATTACTGCAATACTTTGCTAAAGAAACTTAAAATGCAATATGAAAGAGATAAAATCTTAAAAGCTAAGGAAAACCCTAAAAAGCTTTGGAGAGCAATTAAGGAGGTTTCACATATCACTGAGGAAAATACTATAGCTCGGGATTTATTACTAATTAACAGTTGCCCAAACAACTCCGTCAATTTGGTAAATGAATTTTTTGTGGGCGTAGGAAAGAATCTTGCGGAGAAATTGTCGAATGCTCATCTTTTTGATGATGATCATAATTCCAGTTTAAGAAACTCTACATTAAACTCGCTAGTACTACTAGAGACAAATGAACATGAAGTTAGTCAAATTATTAAAAGCCTACGCTCCGACAGTGCCGTTGGAGTGGATGGCATCCCCGCTTACATTGTCAAGCGATACCAAGCCACATTTGTGCCCCCACTTACATTTGTCCTCAATTTATGCATCAGGTCCGGAGTTTTTCCGGATCATTTAAAGAAAGCTCTCGTACATCCAATACACAAATCCGGATCTAAAACTAACATCTCCAACTACAGACCTATATCGGTATTGCCTACTCTATCAAAAATCTTGGAGCAACTAATGAATAAAAGGCTCAAAGGATACCTTGAATCCAACCACCTTCTATCAGATAGTCAATATGGTTTTCGCAATGCTAGGTCCACTGATGACGCAGTCCATGACCTTTCCAACCATATTGTTGATACCCTAGATAAAAGGCTTAAATGCCTATCTATTTTTATTGACCTGGCCAAGGCGTTCGACACCGTGTCTATTCCGAGATTATGTGGCAAACTGGAAAGTTTGGGAATTAGAGGGACCCAACTAAAATTGTTTGAGAGTTACCTTGAAAACAGAACACAATGTGTGAAAGTGGGTGATTTTGTTAGCAAAGATCTCCCAGTTGTACATGGAGTACCGCAGGGTAGCATCCTTGGACCTACGTTGTTCCTCGTGTATGTGAACGACATGTGTCAACTCACGTTGAATAATGGCAGAATAGTAGCATATGCCGACGATACAGCCTTGACATTTAAAGGCCCAACATGGCGAGAAACCTTCTTAGCGGCTCAGGTAGGATTTAATAAGGTCAAGCGCTGGTTGTCTACAAACCTGCTGACCCTAAATGTTGACAAAACTACATTCATGACCTTCAGAATAAAAAACACTGCTTCACTTAGTAGTACGGACAATCTTAGCATTACAGTCCATAACCAGGAGGAGTGCAGCACAGATTGTAGTTGCCCCAAACTGCTTCAGACATCGTCTACACGCTACCTAGGTGTTATTCTGGATAACAGGCTATCATTTCAACCTCACATAGAAAATCTGTCCAGTAGAATACGCAAACTCATCTACGTATTCAAACACCTAAGACATGTTGCTGAGCCTAATATAATTAAGATGGTCTATTACGCGATGTGTCAATCTATACTATGCTACTGTATTTCCTCATGGGGTGGTGCATCAAAAAACCATTTAATAAAACTTGAGCGTGCTCAAAGAGCGGTACTCAAAGTATGCACGTTCAAACCTTACTTATTTCCGACTAAAGATTTGTACGAATACTGCGAAGTACTAACAGTCCGGCAATTATTTGTTCTTCACACAATAATAAGACAACATTCCACCTCTCTAATCCAAAGCCAAGTTCTCTTTCCTCCCTCAACCAGATCCAAACGTAAATATAAAATTCCCCACACCGTGATGTGTAAAACTTCTTTTGGACAAAGATTTTATTATTTCTTAGGCGCACATCTATATAATAAGTTAGAAAACCGCCTAGCCTATAGCAAAAAAACAAAATATGAGTGTAAAAGGATTGTTACTAGGTATCTTCTAAGCCTCACATATGAAGAAACAGAGTCTCTCATTCGCACTGCAATCTAATATTTTGAATCCCCCATCTAATTAATACCTCTCGCACACACATCACACAAACACACATACACGCACACATAAACATACACATATATATTTGCTCAGACATCCATTTGGGTACATTATACATACTACTCTATCACAAAACCGAGTGGAAAATTATTTTATTTTTATTTTTATTTGTAAATTCTGTAATCCAAGTACATTTACATATATATAAATATTTCACAGCGTATTTCACTTGCTCTGTTTTCTTTAGCATGTACTAGTTATAGTGACAATGGAAGGTTGGTGGTGCTTATAGCTCAGGTTTTCCTTTTTTAAGCACCAGCCGCACGAATATATTGTCTCTACTAGCACAATAAACTATTAGACTAAGCCACTATTTGTTACACTCATATATGTATGTACTTTAATAATAAATAAATAAATAAATAAATAAAAATTTTTGTATTGTTGATTGTTGTTGATTTAAATAAACATTTATTTTCGTTAAATAGAAAAAAATAAAAAATAAAAACGTGTGGCACTCGGAGACTGCCGCGGTAAAGCTATTGCATAGCATTTTTTTGATTGACTAAACACAAATTCGATCTTACGCTTACCACATAAAGTAGATTTTTAAACGCGAGCAACGCACGTTTAGTCTTGTTATTGATAAATGTTAGAAATGCAAAGGTCATCACAACCAAAGTAGAATAAATCAAATTTTGAAAAAAGAATGTTACGTTCGATTCTTTTGTACTCGTGCCGTGCCAACGCTGGGGAAATAGCTTCTACGCAATGTATTTAAGGTTCATATTAGATTAGTAAGAAATGGTTTTAATGACTTTAATAAATAAAATAAATAAAAATATACTCGTTTCAAGAATTATAGCTTCTACGCATTGTATTTAAGGTTCATATTAGTAAGATAAAATACCATCATATAGCGTGGCGACGCGTCGCCACGCCAGAATTCGGTTTTACGTGCGGCTACATTTATTGCACACAACACACACACACACACAAAAAAAAAATACAATTACAAAGGGAAATAAATTACAATGAAAAAAGAAAAGGATCATTAAAACACTATTATTTAACAAACACAAGATGACGAACACTCTTATAAACTAGCAAATTAAAGTATAGACAAACAAACGCACATCACGCTGAAGTGCAACCAATGCAGCCACTTTTTACCCTTATGTGTTCCGTCGCATGATGTGATAGGGCGAGTCTATCGCCATATCGAGCACAATTTCCAAATTCCGAGGTGATACTACGCATTTTGCCCGACCTGGTATAGATTTATTAGTTAACTCAATAACATGACCTACCCTGTGTAGTTGGCAACGACAGCAGTGGAAGCCGAGTTGGAGGAGTACTCGCGCGGGCCGAGCGTGCTGGAGCGCGAGGTGTCGCCGGGCGTGGCCGGGGCTGGTGGTGGTGGTGGTGGTGTGGGGGCGGGGGCGGGGGCGGGGGCCACTCCCATCGCCGCCTTCAGCTGGCACCCCGCACACGAGGCCCGTCTGCTGGCTGTGTACGCGTCAGGTGCTTGCCACTATTTTTAATATCGAAGGATCTATTACACTGTGTTGTACATTTGTATTCTTAGGACCACATATTTGTTTCCATTTCTTAGCTTGAAAATATTTTTCTAAATGGAGTAAACGCTATACAATAAAGAATGAAGTAAAACCAAGATAATTTAGGCTAAGTACTAAATCCTTTCATCATCCATCAACACACAATTCACATTTGTTTGTCCACAGGCGTGATGGCAGACTATACAGTGTGCGAGCGCGTCACAGTGGCGTGGGGCTGCAGCGGGGGAGGCGGGGGAGGCGGGCTCGTGTGGACCGGCGCGGGCGGCACGCTGCGACTCATGCGCGACGACTTCTACGCCGCCATCCAGGACATCTCCTACGTCATGAGACGTCGAGCCACTACCGATTACGGGCTTAAGGTATGCTGTGGTGGCTCGAAGGACCAACAATTATTTTGGTCTTTTGAGAATGTATAGAAATAAAATACAATTTTACTGTCAACGCGGGCATACTATACCAGCCCTGTATTATATACTGCCCACTGCTGAGCACGGGCCTCCTCTACAACTGAGAGGGTTTAGGCCTTAGTCCACCACGCTGGCCTAGTGCGGGTTGGCAGACTTCACATACCTTCGAAATTCCTACAGAGAACTTCTCAGATATGCAAGTTTACTCACGATGTTTTCCTTCACCGTTAAAGCGAGCGATAATTCACAAAGAATACACACATAACTTTTTAGAAAAGTCAGAGGCGCGTGCCCTTGGGTTTTGAACCTGCGGACATTCGTCTCGGCAGTCCATTCCACTCCCAACTAGGCTATCGCCGCTTAACGCAGGCATAACAGGGCAAAAAATATCATAAACTAATTAATTAGAATTAACCTGAAGTGCTTTCATTTATCCTTATTCCACTCCAATGTGGGCAGCACAATCTTTATAAGCATGGTGCAAAAATAATTTGTCAAAGTTTATCGACCGGCCGCTTGTCGGACGAAAATTCTTCTGATACAACCAGATCAAATCTTATTATATAAATCAGTAGAAAGTGTTCACCACACTGGGAATCGATTTGATATACATAATAATAATCTAAAGCTACATTATATCAAAAACGTGCAATGAATTTGCGTGTGTTTGTGCAATGCTTGTTGTGTATATTTTTAATACATTCCATTTTGCTGACTTTACGCTTTCATTTCATATTAAAAATGGTGTTATTGAGAGTTTTATTAAGACAAATGACAAATATCCATTGTTGAATACAATCAATAACTAGTTATTAGTAGTCGGTAAATTATTATCAATAAGTAATAAGTGCCAAAAAGTATTCTGGCAGCGGTGGGATTCGAACCCACGCCTCCGAAGAGACTGGTGCCTTAAACCAGCGCCTTAGACCGCTCGGCCACGCTACCCATGGGCTGTTAGTTCGAATTTACTTGTCGAAAGGCAGACATAGATAATAGTACGTACGATGAATGTTTGGAAATGCCGAGATATCGGGATTATTAAGCACGTATAGAGTTATTTAAGAGAGATAAAATTGTATCGGTAGCTAAGAGTCATATTGAAATAGCACTGACTGCTGACGCGAAATTCATAATATCGATATTGTTTTTTAGAGTATGAGTTTCTTTTTTACGGACTTCTGAATTTGATGTTATGAATTTATTTATACATTTACTCTTTGTATTGGCTGTCGTGAACACTAGAGTTTAGATTAATTAGTTATACGACTGTTATGCCCAGTCGATACATAGTTAGTTTAGTCACTGGTGGTAGGTCTCTCATATGTAAGAGTCCGTCTGGTTGGGTACCACCGCAATGTCTAGTTCTATCGCTAAGTAGCAGTGTGCATGCACTCTTGTGTTTCGGTTTGAAGGACATTGTAGTAAGTGTAACTACTGGACATAATGAGACTTAACATCTTATGTCTCAGGATGACGAGCGCAGTGGAATCCTGCGCAGTGCTTTGTAACTCAAAGTGCTGGGTGGTGTTGCTACTATTTATGGGTGATCGTATCACTTACCATGAGGCGAACGGTAGGCTTTTCTCGTCATTTAATGGAATAAAAAAATAAAAAGTTAGTTTCCTATCATGATGGAGTTTGTTTATTAAAGAACCATGAAACAATGCATTATTGTTGCAGTCAGACTTGTGGCAGAATGCTGACCTGGCGGACGATGAAGCGTTGAGTGGGCTGTGGCACTTCATGGCGCTCAGCAAGTCGCTCGTCGAGGACGGTGAGACACATACTGGTGTAGTGTGTGGAGTAGACAGTAGGGTAGTGTAACACATGTTGAGTGGTGTGGTGTGGTGGGCAGGATGCATCCGCGGCAGCCCCTGGCGCCACCCGGGCGTGCGCGGCGTGCTGCGGTCGGCGGGCGAGGGCGGCTACCGGTCGGAGGCGGTGCCGTCGCTGCTGCCGGACCTGCCGGCGCGCCGCGTCACGCTGTACCGGTCGGGCGAGCGCACCCGCGCGCTGCACCTGTGCGGCTGGGGCTGGGGCTGGGACAACGCGGCCGCCGGCGTGGAGCGTGCCGAGGCCGAGGGCACGCCGTGCCGCGCCGCCGCGCTCGCCGCCTTCCACCTGAAGCTGCGCGCCGCGCTGGACGTGCTGGCGCGCGCGCACGAGCCGCAGCTGCGCGTGGTGGGGCTGGCGCTGGCGGGGCTCAGCGAGGAGCGGCTGTGGCGCGAGGCGCTGGCGGCGGGGGCGCCGGCGCTGCCGGACGCGTACCTGCGCGCGCTGCTGCACTTCCTGGCCGCCTCGGCGCCCGCGCACCTCGCGCACCACGCCGCGCCCGCCACGCACCCGGACCTCAGCGCCGTGCTGGTCAGTCACTACTCACTACTCACTACAACCCTACACAATACACAATACACAACAATACTCAATTCTCTGAACTGTATTCCTCCACCAGAACGAGACGGAGATGCGGCTGGAGGACCGCGTGGCGTTCGCGTGCATCTTCCTGTCGGACGCGAAGCTGCACGAGTACGTGAAGCAGACGTGCGACCAGCTCGTCGAGCAGGGAGACCTGTCCGGGATACTGCTCACAGGTGCGTGTATTATTGTCCTAGTATAAAACAACTGTATCTGATGGTAAATACACTATACTTTCAATGTATTGATATATGTTTTAACCAATGAAGGATTTTTTGTCTCTCAACTAAGAGCTTTATTATAAAACTAGGTTTTGCCTGCAGCTCCGCCCGCGTGAAAAGGTTTTTCCGGGATAAAAGTCCTGCTTTATATTTTCCCGGGATAAAAAGTAGCCTATGTGTTAACCCAGGACATAGTCTACCCGTGTGCCAAATTTTATCGAAATCCGTTCAGTAGTTTTTGCGTAAAAGAGCAACAAACATCCACACATCCATTGTTACATATATAATATTAGTAGGATTCTATTATAATTTTCCCGATAAATTCGTGTTTCGTTAAATTTATTGTTTATTATTAAAAAATACTTCCAACCCGTACTCAAAATATCTCGGGTTTCGAAATCATATAAACAAAAAAGAAACAAAAATATAATTTTCATAAAAACTTGAACTATAAAAAAATTACAATATAAAAATGTTTATAATATTGGACTGCCTCGGTGGTCGTAGTTGTATTACGGTATGACTGCAATGCTGAGGTCTCTGGTTCGATCCCCGGGTCGGGCAAAATGATATTGGGTTTTTCTAATCAGTATCAACCCGGAGTCTGAAATTTGTGCCCGATATGGCGATAGGCTCGCCCCCTATCACATCATGGGACGAAATACGCACGGCGAAAAGTGGGTGTACAAGTTGCGCCTCTGCCTACCCCTTCGGGGATAAAAGGCGTGAGTATGCGTATAAAAATATAAATCCTACAAATCGTTAAAAGTGAAATCATCGACCGACTTATTTCTCCATGTCAGCGTTGGTGTCAAATTATGCTGACTCGAAAAACATGTGCCGACTGTTTAAAATTTTATCGTGATCTCTCACGACCTTGTAAATATTGTATTACACACTAAGTGTCGCGCGCAGCTCCGCTCGCACGAATTTCCGTCCTCGGCGTAACATTCCTACTTTTTCGGGAATGAAATAGTCCATGTTTATCCAGAACTAGGTGTTGCTCCCGGCTTCGCCCACGTGATAAGCCTTTCCCGCTACAAAAATCTCTAATCACTGTAGCGGTTCGTAGCGCCATGAGTACGACGCGCGACGCCAGCACTATCTACTTAATAAATCTGATAAAAAATTCACATATTTCCCAGGGGAGAAAATTATCAGCTTGAAAGAAACCTTTATTTTATCCAGGACATGGTCTATCTGTGTGTCAAATTTTACCTAAATCCGTACAGCTGTTTTTCACGTTTCTTATAATCATCCAAACATCTTCCACGTTTCCATTTATAATTTTAGTTAGATTATTAGGTTAGTAGTTAGTAGTTCGGTTTGTAGTTGAGTATGATGACGTGGGTACAGGCACGAGCCCCGAGGGCATCTCGCTGCTGCAGCGCTGGGTGGAGAACACGGGCGACGTGCAGTCGGCCGCGCTGGTGGCGGCGCGCTGCTTCACCGCCGACCTGCTGAAGGACCACCGCGTGCAGCACTGGCTCGACAGGTCACTCACCACTCACTACTCACCACTCACCACACTATCATATCACCTCACTTATCATTATTACGCCATCTTTTCTGCTCAGTATTCAACAGGAGTCTGGAATTTGTGCCCAATATGACGATAAGTTCGCCTACTATCACACCATGGGACGGAACGGATAGCGAAAAAAGGGTGCCCGGATGACTTCTGCTTAATCCTTCGGGAATAAATGCTTGTTTTGTAATCTTATCCAGTGTTGAACGGAGGCCCACCTAAACGAGCACAAACTTTTCCAGTCTGGGACATACCATACCAGCCCTGTATTATATACTGCCCAGTGCTGAGCACGGACCTCCTCTGCAACGGAGAATCTCGGACAGCTTGTATCTAACTCCCGCGTGTCACGTGATTCATACATCATTTTAATTTTCATCTCAGCCTATCCCCCTTCCGAGCTGAAAGGCCTAAGTATGTAAGCTGTCTGGTAGCTTATAGTTTGTATCTATTAATAATATTGTAATTTCTGGGCAGTGGTGCTATTCTCTATGGGTAGACGTTTTTCGAAAATTCCCTCTCAAATGAGTTGTATAGAAAAATATATTTGTTTTTAGTTTATTATTATAATAATGCGACATGTAATTTCATGTCGAATTTCGAATGCGCAGTCAGTAGGTAGCGTGGCCGAGCGGTCTAAGGCGCTGGTTTAAGGCACCAGTCTCTTCGGAGGCGTGGGTTCGAATCCCACCGCTGCCAACACAATTTTTGATACGGTTCTGATTCGTTTTCACATTATATTTGTTGCATTCTAAATATTAAGTGTCGTTATATAAAAATGATATTTAGAAATTACAAACTATCTGAATAATCTCATTATTAAATTATTTATGGTTGTTTCGTTTAATTGTAATGAAAGCATTTAGTAATATTTGAAGGGCTTTACATTTTGTGTAATCTTATAATTCAAAAAAGTTCTTTATGAAGCGCCTCTGTCTTGCTTTCATTGCAGCGAATATATGGCTCCTAGACACAGTAGTATTATAATTCTCTTTGCCTAATGCCCAATATTTTTCTTCAAATGAATTCTGTCAACTACCTGAGGTTTGAGGAAGCGGGGTATTGCATTACGATTAGCCGTGCCAACATCATTACGTTTTATGTAGCCATAGAAACACTATTTTTATTTGTCGCGTCACTTGTCATGTACCTAATGCTAAACAACTAAGCAATAGAGATAGCGTAAAATGTACTTAGGTCAGCAAGTAATGCAAATATAATATGACAGTAACGGGCCTCAATGCTAATATTTTAAACATATAATGGCCGGCATAAGATGAGCTTCGATAGTTTTTAAATATAAACTGATTGTCAAATTATTGACATAAATATTAAATGTAATGCTATTTTTCTGAAAATCCGATGTCTGTTTTTGTTAAGACCACTGTTTTGTGCAAGAGGCAATTATAACATGTAATGTTGGTAGGTGGTAGGTCTCTCATATGTAAGAGACTGTCTGGGTGGGTACCACCGCAATGTCTATTTCTACCGCCAAGCATGTGCATGTGCAGCAGTGTGCATGCATTGCTGTGTTTCGGTTTGAAGGACATTGTAGCGAATTACAGGACATAGTGAGACTTAACATCTTATGTCTCAGGATGACGAGCGCAGTGGAATGCCACACAGTACTTTGTAACTCAAGGTGCTGGATGGTGCTGCTACTATTTATGGGTGGTCGTATCGCTTACCATCAGGCGAACGGCATGCTCGGCTCGTCATTCAATGCCATAAAAAAAAAAATGTAGAATTGATTACGGCTTATAGTTGTGGTCGCAACTGGCTTGAAGATATTGAACGACAAGCTACATCTGATCTATTAGTCAGATGTGTTTCCCGAAACCGATCGCCTGTTATTCGACTAGAGCCTATGGCTATATTTTGGGCTATATGGTCGCTGTTTCACTGTCAATGGTTTAGTGATGTTGATTGACGCTGAAATATGAATCGACTACTTTAAAAGCCCCTGTCGTAGCACAGCATCATTATGAGTCATCTATCTATCACAGCTTTGACATGCAGTCTTAGAGATATTCTTATTTATATATGAAATATTTTGTTTAATTTTTGGTAGTATTTATGCATATCTAGGTGTGTTGTTATGTTATGTTGTACTGTATATGTTGGTAGCTACCGCAACCTGCTGGACGGTTGGCAGCTGTGGTGGGCGCGGTGTGCGCTGGACACGTGGGTGATGGCGGGCGCGGGTCCGGGGGGCGCGGCGGCGGGTGTGGGTGGTGTGGGGGGCGTGGGGGGCGCCGGGGGCGTGCCCGAGGGCGCGGCGGCGCGGCGCGTGTGCGTGGCGTGCACGTACTGCGGCAAGTCCGTGGCGGCGCCGCCGGGGCCCACGCGCCCCCGCGCCGCGCTCGCCAGGCTGCCGCCGCCCGCGGCCAAGATGAAGGTGCGGAGTGCGGACAACATCCTTATATTTTTCTGGCAGTATTTCAATGCTATTTTGAAGTCGCGTGTAGATTCAAAGTCATTACACATTACATTTTATGACGTAAGATTTTCCTGCAGGTAATATTTTATTTTTCTAACGCCAATTTACATAAATTGATATCTGAGGATGCTTGTTGTTGAAATATGCATTTACTAATAGAATTTTTTGGAAGTTTCTGGAAACAATCTAACATTGTTTAATGGTATCTATGGACCCTAAAAATATTTATTTTTAATTATAATACATACTTCATTTAAAAAAATGCCATGTACACTGAATAAATAAATTATCAAAACACTTACTCCGGCAATATAGCGTCGATTCAGTGACATGACGTCACACGTCTGTATACATTAAACATATTAGCTGCGATGACAGCAGACGTTTTCAAAGTTTGTCGTCATCGAAAATTTCGGCAAACCATTTACGATCGCGTGGTACCAGTTAAAAATAAATAAATCTTATTTTGAGTTTTTGTTAAAAATAGTTTTTTGTTTGTTATAATATCTTGTTTCGAATTAATCTGAAACTCCATAATCTACGCGGATGGCAATACATAAATCAGTATTTTTCATACTGTCAAATAGCCTTTTGTTGTCATTTTTTAATTTTCATAAAATAACCAGTGTAACAAATTAAATTGTTGCACTTTATCGACAAGCTAACTACAAATTATCGATACAATTGTGCTTTATACTGTAGCAAATCTCAGCGTGTCCGAACTGCCGCAAGCCGCTGCCGCGCTGTGGCGTGTGCTCGCTGCACCTGGGCACGGCGGCGGGGGGCGCGGGGGGCGGGGGCGGGGGCGTGGGCGCAGGGGGCGGCACGGGGGGCGCCGCCGGGGCCGCGGGGGGCGCGCCCTTCGCCGGCTGGTTCAGCTGGTGCGTCGCCTGCAGGCACGGGGGGCACGCGGCGCATCTACTCACCTGGTTCAAGTTAGTATACACTACATCTAAATGTATGCGTCATATTTGATAAAACAACGACAAATATTTCAAGAATTACTATCAAATCTAGCAGTCCATGATATAGACTTGTATACAAAGTTTCGTGGTTGGTTGTAAAAAAACCTGATATTTTGTATTAATATAATATGTTTCATATAAATAGTTACGATCTTTGGAGGCTCTTTGGAACGTCTTTACAGATAGATAGATAAGGTCCTACCCACCTTAAAAACGCATGTAGGTTTAGTATCTTATGTTTCGGATATTATTGAAACGTCGAGAGAAAATATTAATTAAAAAACCGCGATAAAATCTGCAAAATAGCTTTATTTCAATATATTATGTTGTTTACTCCCCTAACACACTTAACAAATAGTTCACAATAAAATATGTTTTCAGAGAACACACAGAATGTCCAGTCAGTTCCTGCAACTGCCACTGTAGCACCCTGGACCCTCCCGACAGACTCTAGCGACCGCCCACTAACATCCCTCGGTGCTATTTTCGTAAAGTGACATCTACTGAGACGATGTGAAAACTGATGATTTTGTTAGTCAATAAGAGATGGCGCTTTTATAATATTACGAGTCGTAGTCACGCGAACACATATTTGGTTAAGTACAGGTCTATTTGTGTGGGAAATGTGTAAGATACCTAATATGTATACAGATTATAGACACAGAAAAGTGGACTGCGTAATATTCTAATAAAATGTACGACTCTGTAGATAACACCCCTCTTTTTCTATCGAGGCTTAAAAATGACAGCGAATGTTACGCCTCTACGTGTCTCTTTTCTTTATCTATCCGTACTTGAAGTAGCCATCTATTGGCCACACGTTCGTTTCATCTAATGTCCGACTTCAATAAACAACCCTATGCCCTTACCTTTGGCTCGGTAGCGGAAATGAACCGATCTGATTAAAGGATTTATTTTGATACGTTTATTCTTGGGATTATTGATCCGCTGTAAGCGTTTTGGATCATTTACTAAATTGTTAATAAGTTGGATGAATTTGACTCTGTAAAGTTGTTGAAAGACCGTAATTTTAATATTTTACTATAAATTTTTATTTTTAATCTTTCAATGGGTTATATATGTAAAACTTCGTCATCATAATATGAAATAAAATTATTCTTATATTTTAAACAGCATATTATGAGCTTAAAGTAGTGATTGTCATCGCATTATTGTTTTATAATTTAAAAGCGAAGGCAGTATGTGTTTAGTGTTGCATTTATCGAAGACTGTTTACTTGTACTATCTAGTCGATAATTCATAATATAGATTTTTTGTCTTAACTAGTCGTTTGAGTATATTATGCTAATATTTTCCTAGGTAGTAGTCGATCCTCTAGTCCGGTCTGAAGTTGCAGCAGGCACATCTACGTGCTCGCGTGTGTATACGGACGGCGAGTGCGCATGCGCGATTACATTAAACGGCAACTTCAGAGTGAACTAGAAGTTTGTCGACAACTCTGCCGCCACGCACACAAACGGCTCGTTGCGATAACATTTCACTACGATGCTTGGCAAAACAGAGTATAGTCTACCTCCTTGTGTCATAGGCAATTATAGGGTGCGTTAATGACTATTTTTCAAAACCATGTTTTAATAAAACCAGACGACATTAATCTGTTACTAATGACATTTATTTTTCGGTGATCGATATTTTTAGAGACATGACAGGTTCAAATCAAGATGTTTATTCTCTGTAACTGAATATTTGAATTTTCTAAAGATTAACGCTAGTTTATAAGTAGCTAAGGGGCCTGCACTGGCTACTTATTAGAGTTATAACTTTGGGCACAATATAAGCTGCTGATGATTTACTAAACGACAGCAGACGTTCGTCAAAAATAACTTGATTGTCATAGAGAATACATAACTTTGTCAGTTACTCTGGTACTATAGATATTTTCAGAGCTTTGCTTTATACTAGACTACACATTTTAATTAAAATTATTCCTTATTAATATTTAATTTATTAGAAGCATAGGCTATAGTGATATTCTCATAGATGACTTATTTTTCGATGCTTTGTTCCTGTTGCCTATTGTCCAACTGTCGAGAATCAAACTAACTTTTATAATAAAATCGTTCTTTTAATCAGATACTTAATAATGAATTACTCGTAGTACACATTAGCT
This sequence comes from Sphinx pinastri, assembly GCA_947568825.1. Taxonomy (NCBI): domain Eukaryota; kingdom Metazoa; phylum Arthropoda; class Insecta; order Lepidoptera; family Sphingidae; genus Sphinx; species Sphinx pinastri. The sequence goes on along the minus strand of OX387628.1, from coordinate 17,345,688 downwards.
ACCAAGGCTCGGATTACGAACTCTAAATATGTAGTTTCGTCGATATCGAAGAGATAATTGTTGACACTCAACTTTACTAACTTTATATACGGTTGAAATTAGTTTGGTAGGCAACAGTTATATACTTTCTGCTCGTTGGGTTTCAGTTATAGAACTGAGTATGCCTTAAGTGACTGTTCTTTATATGTTACTATAGTCTGACCACGAGTGCTGTACCGCGCCTTGGGTAGGGATTGAAGTGAGGGGGGAAAGAATGAGAATAATCGCACACGAGATTTATACTGCCAGGATAGTTCTTAAGATATTGGTTGAGTTTGGTTTAATTTTTTTTATTAGATATGATATCTATTTAAATATTTGATTTAATAAAGAAAGTGGATTAAATAAATTACACCTAGGATAGGTATATTTTTTATTTTAATTATAGTGTTACGAGAGACCGGGAAATGAATTACTCAAAAATAAGGAAATCAATGTTTATATTAAAGTAACAAAAAAATATTTTCAGAGTTACACGAGAAACAGAAAAATAAGTACGTACGTAATAAAAAAAAATGTAGTTTTACATTTATTTCAGTATTATATTCAAAGCTTTCTCTGTCTGTTTTTTTTGCGAAGATATTCGGCAACATTATAAAAAACACGAGATCCGTCTTTAGATATTTTTTCCCATGGACATAGGGCAGATACCGCCCGGTACAAATGGCGCGTTGCCGCCGCCAGCGTTGGGCGCGGGGCGCGGGGCGCGGGGCGCGGGGCGCGGGGCACGGGGCGCGGGCTATTCCACCCCCGCCCTTCGCCGCGCAGCTACCCAGGGCGCGGTACAGCGTTCGCGGTCACATTATAACAACAACAGTATATTAAGCTACTAAGGTTGAATTTTAAATAAATGTTTGCCAACATCGGAACTTCCATTTTAAATCCTAATAGGGCTCCTAATATTGTTTAAGGAGGTGTAAACTGTAAATAAAGATAAATATTTTTTTATGTAACTTGTGTAGCCAGTTTTAAGCTTTTTTTATTAAGATTTTGTTAATTTCACTCTCCTCTTACGGAAAGGTGCGTTGATTTTATTTCGTGTAATAAAATAATGACATTTATTATTGATTTTCACTGCAATTTAGCTCTGATCTCCATTAAAAAATCTCAGATTCTTAAATTCCCGGTATCCTTGTTATTGATCGAGAGACTAACGCCTGAATAGTTATACAAACGTAATCACAAGCAATCGATGATATGGGCGCTGTGTTCATGTTGTTATGCGTTCAAAAATAAAATCTTTGCCAAACATTGGGCACAACTACCATATTGTTTTTTTTTTGTGATATAGGGGGCAAACGAGCGTACGGTTCACCTGATGGTAAGTGATCACCGCCGCCCATGAACATCTGCAATACCAGGGGGCACAGATATGCGTTGCCGGCCTTTAAGGTGGGAATACGCTCTTTTTTTTAAGGTCGTCAGGTCGTATCTGTCCGGAAATGCTGCTAAATTTCATGCTAGCCTGGTACATACAAATGAATAATGAGTTATGCGCGCAGTGAGCGTTTGTAACTCAAAGCTACATCAGTCTACTGCAACAGGTATTCTGTCTGCGCACTTTAGTGCAATAATAAATTGAGTATGATAGAAGCAAAGTATATAGTGCTTCTGTACTTACCCTACTTCTATTTTATAATATACTACAATTTTAGGAAAAGAAACACTGCTTTAATGTGTATTTGACACTCTTATAACAATACCTAAGAGTAGTTTTGTAAAATTCACACACTAGCAGATGTTGCTACAGGGTATTGTGGTTCCTAAGTACTGGATACTCAAAAATGAACAAAATAAAAATACAGATTTATTTCCAAATATATATATGAATGTATATATACATTTATTAAATAATTATTCATCTTCCAATTTAACAATAAAATTTTCAAATACACAACATTGTTTAAATCTGTTTATCGTTCAAGGATCCCATCCTCCAGCTAGTGGACTGACCACTACAATAATATATCAACTCGTGTTGAAAGAAACAAAAAGGCGCGATAGCCTTTCGATCGAGAACGTTCGCCGAGTCCGGCCGACACGTCGGCGCACTCGTCTGACGATCGCCAGTCGGCCGGGGCCGGCAAACCGACCGCGATACACACCCCTAACAATCCCGCACAATGTATTCGAACAAGGTTACATCTAATAAACAAAATGTTTCTCGCATTACAAGTACATCGCAACATGTACGTATATATTCAAATATTATTTCCTTTAAATGGACATTTACGACACAAAGTACAAAAGTCAACATTGAATTAATTTTATAGGTGGGGGTGTAAATAAACAAATACAAACACGCGCAATTTGAGTTGGCCGACATTACGTTACATTCATTGTCACCGTACAGTCTCCGAAAAAAATGTGACACCTTCCGTTACTAGCTTTAGAGTTGCCAAATTAAATTGTGCGCATTGTACTGTACGAATTTGGAAAAATATCGTCGACAATCATTTAGTACATAGATTTAGTATACAATAATTTATTTCCAGTAGAGTATCACGACAGAAGAGGCGCGCCCGGATTCGAGGCGCGCCATATTTTACATACAAATTACAAATTTATACTCGAGCACGAGTGACGAGTCGAATCGAGATAATTTCATTTAGTTACAAACGATTCTATGATACACAAATATTCTTTGTTCCTAACAGAATTCGAAAGAATCTTTGGTATAGCAGAAAAGTACAATTGGGACACGAACATGTTCGGTTTCATGTATATTTTATAGTTTATATATTATATTTTATATCGAAAGACGGCGACGAGAGGTGCGCGGCGGCTGTACCACTACTTAATAATAATAATAACAACGCACTTTGTACGAAAACCTGTTTGAAACAACATATACATCATATACATTATATATACACCCCGCATCACAACACTACGGAGATCATTGCACATCGTTTGGAAGAGACACACCTGATACCTGCGCACGCGCATACGCACCAACACAACAAACTACTTACAGAATGTCGATAGTTTTGTATAAACATATAATATCAATCCTAAGGAGTTCTATCAAAACTTACGAGTACTATATATGCTATCGCGTATTGCACATTTTTGACTACCCGACAAAGTTCTCTTGCGACGGCCGACGGCCGACCGAAATGGACAGTTCAATAGAAAAAACCCGGCGTCGAAATACCGCGAGGTAGAACATGTAGAAATATACAAAAGCCCGCACAGACAGACCGACGGACGCGCCGCCGCGCTCCCCCGCACTAACACTACTGCCGTACGTTTACATGCAGGATATCACTCTACAATATAAAAAATATATATCATTTCGTAACGGTAGTTTCAATTGAGCCGTGGTATCCAGTATCCACTACGTAACACATGAATGACTAAATAAACATCGTTATGTGTCGACTGCCGGCTCGGCGCCGGACCCGAAGTAAACATCCAAATATATAATTAAACATATATTTTGTACAAGATATATTTTACTACTGTTTTAAAGCTCTCAAATTAAGATTTGTCTTAATTTTAACCACGCACACACAGAGCGTTCCACAGTCTAATGGCGGTGTCCACGAGCGACACTCGTCGCTGTCATTCGTCACAGTATGTCACATGTCAGTTGTCACTCGGCACGCATTGTCACACATCGCGTCGCGACACAAACGCAAGTATTTGGCAGGAGACGTTTGCGACGGGCCCGCTGTGGGCCCTTAGCGAGGAATGTGTGTAGCGGCGGCGGGGGCGGCGGGGGCGGCGGGGGCGGCGGCGGGGGCGACAGGCTCCGGATGGGAGGCGCCGCCCCTTCACTTGCCCTCGTCCTGCTCCATCGGCTCCTCCGACACCGAGCGCGAGCTTTCCGCCGACCTGAAACATGCCATTATGGTTAATAAACTATCATTTTAATACTTAATAAATATTTACGAGTGATGTGTGTTCGAAAGAATAATTTTCCATGAGCACACTGTAAATAGACTCATATTCGTGACAGGCTCATCCGGTTTTTAACGTCCACCATACGTGGTGGATCGAGAAGGATATGATTGAAAGTTTTTTGTAGTGAATGTTTCATGGAACCATGTCATGAACCTAGTATGTGATCTTGTGTGTAGTGTGTAGAGCGTAGAGTGTAGAGTGTTGAGGGTGTAATGTGTGGTTACCGTAGACACGCGTTGGGCAGCGGCTGTGCCTGGTGCATGGAGAGCGTGGCCATGGCGGCCGCGGTGTCGGCGGCGTCGCGCTCCGTCTGCAGCCGCCCGCGCCGCGCCGCCGCAGCCCCCACTCCCACCCCCACACCCGCCCCCGGACCCGCCCCCGCACCTGGCGCCGCCTCCAGCGCCGACAGACCCACTAACGCGCTGTATCGCTTGATCTGGAAACACAACATACATTACATTTACATTTTATTCCTTAACAATGAAACCGAATTTTTACTTTACCTAATACGAGTATTTGATCCAAGACAATTTATTTGTATTCTAGCATTATCGGATGTGAAAAGTAATCATAAAATGGCAGGAACTATTTTCCTTGTTCTAACCGAGGGCCAGTGGTGTGTCTGCACGGCGATGGTGGTGCGCAGCGCGTCCTGCGCGGGCGCGGCGGGGGGTCTGGCCAGCTCGCTGTAGGCGGGCGGGGGGGTCGCCTCCCCCAGCAGGGCCCGCACCACCTCCTGCGCGCAGTCGCACATGGCGGCCAGGTCGTAGCCGCCCTCCAGCGACAGCACCACCTTGCCGCCCGCCAGCGCCATCAGCTCGCGCGTCATGTGCGCGAAGCACGCGGCCGACACCTTGTACCCGCCCAGCGGCGCCGGGTGCCCGGCCGCGGCGTCGAACCCGCACGACACCAGCACCAGCTCGGGGTCGTACTCCTTCGCGATGGGGATGATGACGGAGCGGAAGGCGGCGAGGTACTCTGCGTCGCCGAGCGGCGGGTTGGTGCCCGAGGTCCAGGCGACGTTCACGTTGAACCCGAGGCCGGGCCCAGCGCCGCACTCGGTGGGTGCGCCCGTGCCCGGAAAAAAGTTGCCGTCGTCGTGTCGGTGGATGCTCATGTACAGCACGTGTGGGTCCTCGTAGAATATCTGCTGCGTGCCGTTACCGTGGTGCACATCCTGTTGAGTACGTTATTAATGATTATTCGTGTCGTGTGTGTTATTAGTTGTTATAGTTGTAAATGTTACTGACCCAGTCGACAATGAGTATCCTCTGCAGACGCAGCCTGGTGTGCAGGATGCGGGCGGCGACGGCGACGTTGTTGAAGAAGCAGAAGCCCATGGCCTGGTTGGGCTCGGCGTGGTGGCCGGGCGGGCGCACGACGGCGAACCCGTTGCGCAGCTCGCCGCGCGCCGTGCGCAGCGCCAGGTCCAGCACCGCGCCCGCCGCCAGCCGCGCCGCCGCCGCCGTGTGCGGCTCGCTCCACGCCGTGTCCGAGTCCACGCCGAGCCCGCCGCACGCCAGCCGCACGAGCCGGCGCACGGGCGGCGCCGAGTCCCGCCCGCGCGCCGCGAACTCCGTCACGTGCGCCTCGGCGTGCACGGCGGCCAGCTCCTCCAGCGAGGCCTTGCGCGGGCGCGTGCGCTCCGTGCGGGCCGCCAGCCCCGTCTCGCACAGCCGCGCCCACACCGACTGCAGCCGCCCGCCGTGCTCCGGGTGCGTCGGCGCGTGCGCACCGCACGCACAACTACACACATACACACACACACATACATACAGATGCATATTATACTATTTATATCAGCGACTATATAACCCATAGACTCCTAATGTTCAATATTTCTCTTCAAATTAATTCTGCAACTACCTGAGGTATGAGGAAGCAGGGTACTGCATTACGATTGGTTGAAAACATAGCTTAGGGATGGAACAAGTTAAATTAAAACACGATTTTTTATCGATATTACTTTTATTTAATAAGGTTTTATAGTAATATAATTATTTATTAAACGTCTTTTTACTCAAAGTAAGTAACATATTATAATCTAAAAATAATTCTGTTAAAGCACAAAAGATATAAAAAATCTGTCAAGGTACCTATTTAATTAAAATAAATACTGATTGAAATTAAACTATTATAACGGATTTTATCGCGGTTTTTTATTTGATTTTTCTCCCGACGTTTCGAAGGCTTTGCAGCACTTCGTGGTCACGGGGCGGACTGAGGTGTTGGTGGTCCGAAAAGTTAGTGTTACAAATCTACCTTCAATTTACAATTATACAATTTAAAGATGTTAGTCATTGTTTGCGGTCCGGTCTACGCAGTAAGAGCTCACAATGTCTTGAGGTCTGGCAGCAGGTCTTTTGGGGCCCGATTTAATTAGATGTACGACCGGGTCCCAGGCTTGTGCAAGTTTCCAACCATCTTCTCTATTGAAATTAGGATGTTTTTTGATCTCAATAGCCTCGCGGATCATCCTAGGCAGGAATCGGTGTTCTTTGGCAAGGATTTGTGGCTTGTCGAATCTAAGGTAATGGTTGGAGCCTTCTTCTGAGTGTTCAGCTACTGCAGACTTCGTAGAGCGTCGGTGTTTAACGTCAGCTATATGTTCTTTTACGCGGGTCCCTATATGTCTTTTTGTTTGTCCAATATAAGAGAGGCCACAGTCGCAATCTATCTTGTATACGCCCGGTTCTTGTAGAGGTATATGGCACTTGACAGGTGGTAAAAATTGACTAATCTTCTTAGGCGGCTTAAAATAAGTTTTTATGGAAGCGCGCTTCAGGATGTAGCCAATCTTGTCGGTGACTCCTCTTACATAAGGTAATACAACTGGGACACGATCAACTGTGGCTGGTTTCACTCGGTCTCTGTGACGGCGGCGTGGAATTTGGAGCTTGTTGTCTCGCAGTACTTGCTTGACATGTTGCAGCTCAGCAGCCAGGTGTTTCTCGTCACAGATTCCTTGTGCTCTCTGAAACAAAGATTTGCCCACGGTAGCTAACTGTTTTGGATGGTGATGAGATTCACCGTTCAGGTATTTATCTGTATGGGTCGGTTTCCTATACACAGTGTGGCTTAGGGACTGATCAGGATTACGGATGACTAAAACATCTAAGAAAGCAAGAGAGTTATCCTGTTCCAACTCCATGGTAAATTGAATTTTATCATTAATGGAGTTGAGATGATTTAAAAATGCAGTTACTTTGTCAGATGGTAATATTGTGAAAGTATCATCTACGTACCGTTTGTAAAACCTTGGTGAGACCGGGGCTGTGTTCAGGGCTGTCTCCTCGAAGTCCTCCATGAAGATATCGGCGACTACTGGAGATACAGGTGAGCCCATCGCTACCCCCCTCAACTTGTACATAGAACTGATCATTCCACAACATATAGCCAGATGTGAGGCAATGTTGGAGTAGTTCTGCATATTCAACAGGGATGTTATTTTCTGCTAACCTCTTAGAAACAATTTTAATGCAGTCTTGTACTGGTAAACTTGTGAAAAGTGACTGGACATCAAAACTGACCATTGTTTCATTGTCAGCTAATTTAAGGTGTTTAATGTCGCTGACAAATTGGTATGAATCCTTCACAGATGCTCTAGTGTTTCCTCTGAGTGGTGAAAGCACTTTAGCTACGTGCTGAGCCAGTCTGTAGGTTGGTGTGTCGATCTGGCTCACAATGGGACGCAGCGGAGCATTTGCCTTGTGAATCTTAGGTAACCCATACAGTTTAGGCGGTTTTGCACACGATGGAACGAGTAAGTCTACGTCTAGATTTAACTTATCGGAGTGATTCTTGATTAAAGAGCTAGTTGCCTTTAATATTTTGTTAGTCGGGTCTGTTTTGATCCACCACATTTGGTCTCCGTGCAGATAAAGGAAATGCGACAGTAGTAATGGATACGTTGGATTATAACAACAAAATCGAACAACTTTTATCGGATGTAAGTACTTACAAAATAGTCAAAACAGACCCGACTAACAAAATATTAAAGGCAACTAGCTCTTTAATCAAGAATCACTCCGATAAGTTAAATCTAGACGTAGACTTACTCGTTCCATCGTGTGCAAAACCGCCTAAACTGTATGGGTTACCTAAGATTCACAAGGCAAATGCTCCGCTGCGTCCCATTGTGAGCCAGATCGACACACCAACCTACAGACTGGCTCAGCACGTAGCTAAAGTGCTTTCACCACTCAGAGGAAACACTAGAGCATCTGTGAAGGATTCATACCAATTTGTCAGCGACATTAAACACCTTAAATTAGCTGACAATGAAACAATGGTCAGTTTTGATGTCCAGTCACTTTTCACAAGTTTACCAGTACAAGACTGCATTAAAATTGTTTCTAAGAGGTTAGCAGAAAATAACATCCCTGTTGAATATGCAGAACTACTCCAACATTGCCTCACATCTGGCTATATGTTGTGGAATGATCAGTTCTATGTACAAGTTGAGGGGGGTAGCGATGGGCTCACCTGTATCTCCAGTAGTCGCCGATATCTTCATGGAGGACTTCGAGGAGACAGCCCTGAACACAGCCCCGGTCTCACCAAGGTTTTACAAACGGTACGTAGATGATACTTTCACAATATTACCATCTGACAAAGTAACTGCATTTTTAAATCATCTCAACTCCATTAATGATAAAATTCAATTTACCATGGAGTTGGAACAGGATAACTCTCTTGCTTTCTTAGATGTTTTAGTCATCCGTAATCCTGATCAGTCCCTAAGCCACACTGTGTATAGGAAACCGACCCATACAGATAAATACCTGAACGGTGAATCTCATCACCATCCAAAACAGTTAGCTACCGTGGGCAAATCTTTGTTTCAGAGAGCACAAGGAATCTGTGACGAGAAACACCTGGCTGCTGAGCTGCAACATGTCAAGCAAGTACTGCGAGACAACAAGCTCCAAATTCCACGCCGCCGTCACAGAGACCGAGTGAAACCAGCCACAGTTGATCGTGTCCCAGTTGTATTACCTTATGTAAGAGGAGTCACCGACAAGATTGGCTACATCCTGAAGCGCGCTTCCATAAAAACTTATTTTAAGCCGCCTAAGAAGATTAGTCAATTTTTACCACCTGTCAAGTGCCATATACCTCTACAAGAACCGGGCGTATACAAGATAGATTGCGACTGTGGCCTCTCTTATATTGGACAAACAAAAAGACATATAGGGACCCGCGTAAAAGAACATATAGCTGACGTTAAACACCGACGCTCTACGAAGTCTGCAGTAGCTGAACACTCAGAAGAAGGCTCCAACCATTACCTTAGATTCGACAAGCCACAAATCCTTGCCAAAGAACACCGATTCCTGCCTAGGATGATCCGCGAGGCTATTGAGATCAAAAAACATCCTAATTTCAATAGAGAAGATGGTTGGAAACTTGCACAAGCCTGGGACCCGGTCGTACATCTAATTAAATCGGGCCCCAAAAGACCTGCTGCCAGACCTCAAGACATTGTGAGCTCTTACTGCGTAGACCGGACCGCAAACAATGACTAACATCTTTAAATTGTATAATTGTAAATTGAAGGTAGATTTGTAACACTAACTTTTCGGACCACCAACACCTCAGTCCGCCCCGTGACCACGAAGTGCTGCAAAGCCTTCGAAACGTCGGGAGAAAAATCAAATAAAAAACCGCGATAAAATCCGTTATAATAGTTTAATTTCAATGTCTAACATTCGCGTAAACATAAGGAATCATTATAAATACTGATGGAATTCTTCTTCTTATTTTTTATTTATTCTATGATGTATGCCAATATCAAGTATAATAAAGTTAATCTAATATACAAAAATCTCGTGTCACGGTGTTTGTCGCACGCCTCCGACTCGATCGATATTTATGATGTTTTTTATATACATTTTGTAGGTATGGGATATCTGAAGCTCTTGAAGATCTTGAAGCTGGAGTAAAAATCAACGGCACAGTCGTTAACAACCTGCGTTACGCAGACGATACTGTTCTCATCGCATCTTCAGAACGCGACTTGCAAGCAATCGTAGATAAAGTCAACGAGAGTAGCCAAAAAGCCGGTCTGGCGATAAACATCAGCAAGACGAAACTGATGATAGTCTCCAGAAACCCAGATTTAAATCCTAACATATCAATAGCTGGAAAACAACTAGAGCGAGTACGACAATTCAAATAGCTCGGTGCCTGGGTAAATGAAACATGGGATTCAGACCAAGAAATTAAGACCCGGATAGAACTTGCCCGCACCTGTTTCAATAAAATGAGAAAAGTTCTGTGTTGTCGTCAATTGAACATAACGCTCAGAGTTAGGATACTTCTGTGCTACATCTGGCCTGTTGTTATGTACGGTTGCGAAGCGTGGACTTTAAAAGACGATACTTCGAGACGCTTAGAAGCATTTGAAATGTGGTGTTACCGTCGCATGTTGCGCATTAATTGAACGCAAAAAGTAAGCAACGTTACCGTGCTTCAGAGTGTCAATATGCCCCGAAAAATGATGCAAACCATCAAACAGCGCAAGATAGGATATCTCGGCCACGTGCTTAGGCACGAAAGATATATGCTGCTGCAATTAATAATGATGGGCAAGGTAGAGGGGAAGAGACGCGCTGGACGAAGGAAAAAATCGTGGCTTAGAAACATCCGGGAGTGGACCGGTATCACCTCCGTTGAAAAACTATTCCGCCTAGCCTAGTGACAAGGAGGAATACAAGAAGCTGACGGCCAACCTTCAACATTGAAGAGGCACTAGAAGAAGAAGGTATGGGAATTGGTCATTGGTCGCTAGGTGATTAGGATATCCCTATCCAGTGTTTTTTTTAAATATTTTAATACCTATTTCCCAAATTTTCACCCTCCTACCCCCACCCTCTCATTTTTTTATCGCGATTTTAGTATTTTTATATGAACAATATCCAAATAATTTAACTGTCGTTCGTATTTCAAAAGGTACGAAGTTATTTATGTTGTCGAATGACAGATGGCGCTAAGTAAGCCTCATCGATATTAACAAGAATATTTGGGCTGGCTTGTAGGAATAACACAAATAATAACTCAAAACAATCGGTACAATCAACAAACAATAAAATAAAAAATAATCCTAATATTAATTTTATCGATATAACTATCGACAAATTCTTTTGGTGCATCACTTACTTATAATGTTCAACAACAAAACGAAATAGAAAATTTAAAAGTACTTTTGTCGGAAAGAGATGCAAATATAATAAGATGGCGCGGGCCTCAATGCTTGGCCGGTATAAGATGAACTCCGTAAAATTTTAAATAAAATATGATTATGTGTCATTATTGACATACCTGTGAAATGTAATGCCATTTTTTTGAAAATTTGAATTATGGCTATTTTTACCACACCATCGTATTGTGCATGGGGCCATTGCAATATTTATTCATTCGCCAACACGGAAGTATTTACGGCTCACAGTTGTGGGCGCAATTGACTTGAAGATTTTGAACGGTAAGCTACATTGGATCTTCTTGTCAGATGTGTTGCCCGAAGCGGGGTCTAGAGGTTATATAGTCGCTGATTTATATATTTAAAAAGCGTCATTTCAAATACTAAACTTGGATAATGGGTTTGATGAAAGAAATGTCATTGAGAATAATAAAATTTAGAGTAATATTGATTAATATAAGTCTCACCCGTGTTTGAGCATGAGCGGGTCGTATGCGAGGCCGGTGGGCGGCGCGCGGGCGCCCACCAGCGGCGACGACAGCGCGCGCGCCAGCGGCGCCGGCTCCACCGCGTGCCCCGCCGCCCCCGCACCCACCCCCGCACCCACACCCGCACCCGCACCCGCACCCGCCGCGGGCCCGCCGGGGCTGATGGAGGGCTCGGCACGGCGCGCCGTGAGGTCGATCACCTCGCTCTCCTCCTCACGCAGCTGCGCCGCGTCGTGCGCACGAGTCAGCACCTGCATACATGACATTAAAGTAACCATGTTGACAATTTAATTATCACTATTTACCCTTCATTCAGAAAATCACATAAAAATCTTCTTAAAAAAAGAAAACTATTTGTTAAGTTTAAATTTGTATCTAATTGTATTAAGAATAAGGATGATATAGTTTATGACTTACAGTTTTCCGTATCTGATCGCGCAAGTAGTGGTGTGCGACGGGCGGCTGCAGCGCGGCGTCCCCGAGCGGCAGCGGCGCGGAGTACGTGCGCCCCAGCGGCCGCTTGCCGAGCCGAGCCGCCGCGCCCACGCCGCCCACTCCCACCCCCACCCCCACGCCCACGCCCACGCAGCACGACGCCTCCGCCTCAGACACCGGTGGCAATGATGCTGTCACCTGCAAGTAACGAACACTTTATTATTTGTACGAAAAAAAATATTGCGAAGAACAAATTTGTTATTAAAATTGGTATTTTTATTTGATTTCTGTGAGAATAATATTTTTCCATGTTGGTACTGTAGACAGAAGTATGCACAGTACGCCTATAACAAAGCGTATTTGATGGTTAAGAATGGTTGTAGTGTGTACTGACCGTGGGATGCTGCACGTGCGGTACGTGCGGTACGTGCGGCGCGTGCGCGTGGTGGGTGGGCGGCGGCGCGTGCAGGCGCGGCGCGTGGTGGCGCGCCAGCGGGATGTTGGGCAGCGAGGGCGACGAGAACAGCGCGTCGGCGGCGCGCGCGTGCTCCTCCTCCTCGCGGATGGGCGCCGCCGCCGGGGACCCGCCCGCCGCGCGCGGGGACCCGCCCTCGCAGTCTGCAACACACACCACACATGCTCTCAATACGATTCACTCCACTCAACAAATGCCTAACTATCTCAAACAAATCAAGTGTACATTTAAATTGAAACAACATGTATATTTCACATTGATAATAAAATTTTATATTGTTAAATTATTCACTTGTTAGCAACGAACTACGAAACTTATTATACATAAATCATTCGACATAGTTAGATGCAAGTTGCAAAATAAACAATCGGTTAAATTAAAAATAACCAAAAAATACCATTATAGGTCGGACAAACTTAGCTGGCCGGTATGACAAATTATTGACACTTCACGGAATACTATGTGTAGGGAAGAGAACAAAAAATCTGTTGCACCAAATAACCGATTTTTGAATACAATCGATTTTATATTCAAGGATTTTATTATCGTATGTAAATAGAGTTAGATTATTATTAACTCTTACACATTAAATCAGCAGGTTTTTTTATTACAATAGTTACTTATTCTTAGTCGTTAATTTTGATTTTCCGATAAAATTTCACGATTATGCTTTCATAACTTTTAAATGGGTTATTAGTCATTACCAAGAAATAATTACGAGTGTGTACTGAAAATAAAATAACAAATATAGTGCTAAGGTTTAAATTATTTACTTTGGAGATCTTCGTTTTTTTGCTTCGAGTATGAAATGTGTAATTTTTTTTAAATCTATGTAGGTATGTTTTTATGTTTGGTGGGGACGTATGCAGTCGCACAGACGGGTGATCAGTTCGCCTCATTGGAACTATTTCATCCTTAGTCCCAGTTTGGGTGGCGCTGCCAGTTTCACTTTGGGTCGGCCCGCTTCGCCGGTATCATGCCCAAGGGCCACATACACCATGAGGAGTTTCGGCTGTGGCTCAGCTGGGCCTTAGGAGGCATCGAGGCTTCCTTCCATGTTTGCACCTTTCAGTTTGCCGGTCTCTGCTCAGTACCGCCCTCCGCTAAGGGTCCCGCCACTTTGACCTTGAATGATCATTGCGGCAGAAGTCAACAGGGGAGCAGCGCTCAGCCTGTGCGTAGAAGAACGCACAAGCTGCTATGCCCAATCTGCCCACATACTCTCCCACCCCCCAGGCAGCGTCCCCGGTTAGATGCAGCGTCGCTGGCCTTACCTTGGCTATTCGTGACAGGTTCCACCCTAGAGCACTGGTTTCACTGGTGCTCCTGCAGTATGTCCCCTTCTCCCTGATCTTACAAACCTCTTTGTTGCCCTACAGAATCTAATCATGTCTTCTAGTTTTACCTCCTGTAGTTATGCTACTTCCAGTCCGTCCGTTCCCAGTATCTCCCATCTTGGCAGAGAGTATATTGACCACTCCTCCAGAAAGTGGATGCTGGTCTCCTCTTCTCCACATTCTGGACACGAAGCGTCTCGATCTTACCTATTATTTTAAGTGCCTATTCAGCGTACCGTGTCCAGTCATGATTCCTATAATAGTTCTTATGTCCTCCTTCCTGAATTGGAGTAGGCTTTTTGTTTTCTTCTGGTCTAGCGTCTTGATGAAGATTTTAGATTGGCGACAGCCCTTCATGTCTCTCCATCTGACGTTTGTTTCTGTAGCTATCTTCCTGCTGATTCCTCCCTTCGTGACTTTTGCCGGTATAGGTAAGCATGGCTCCGGTCCTATAAATGTTTCATCAGCTCCCTCTCTCGCTAGCTCATCGGCCTTCTCATTTGTCGGCTGCTAGCGTGTTCAGTTTGCGTTTGTCATATGTGTCAAGTGCCTTTAGGGCTGCTTGACCGTCAGTGTAGATCAGTATTGTGCTGATTTCCTTATTGATTGTTTGCCTTGTGCGGTCCGCGCATTCCAGAATGGCCATTGTTTCCGCCTGGAATACGCTCGCATATTTACCTATACTCCATCGGTTTAGGTATTTAACTAAATGTAAACAAAACATGTCATATGATTCCCGGGTAGTCAACATTTTCTTACGAAAGTATTTACGACGACTGTTGTGTCAATAAAACTATGATAAATAAATAAATTTCTACAATGCGAAAATGTATAGATAATTGGTGTCTAGTTAACCGATTAAATTGAATGGCGGTAAGTTTTACTGGCGTGCTACGTGACAGTCGTACTCTTCAATTTTGTAGGGATATCTATTACGATCCATTTGAAAAATGTTTAGCTTGCCTGTCATATTAGCTCTTTTACAGTTGACAGATCGATACCCTTTATAAAAGTATTGTAATTTATGATAATTAATTGTGTTCGCGCTTATTAATGAATAACTATAACTTTATAATAACTTTAATAAACGGGAATAACAGTGCTAAGTGTTGTATAGGTTATGAAGTCGTTTATTTTGTAATGACGTATTTTGTAAAGAGAAATGGACAGGTAAAATACCTTTTTTATGATTTGTTAACATTTAGGTAAATACCTAAACCGATGGAGTATAGTTTTATTGTGGTTTCTTCTGTGTTGGATGGCATGGTTATGAATATTCCTGCCCCCGACAATCCTGTTGATTCCTTCCCAGAGCCATCTGTGAAACATGCCACCGACTTATGGTCATGTGGAAGTTCCCAGTTTTCTCTAGGTCCTATGTGTTAAAAATATCTAACTCATTGTTCAAGTCTGTTTGTAAAATGTACTTACAACATATTTTTTTTAATTTACAGCAGTGTTTTTATTTGCATCCAAAGTTTTGATTTTTTTTAAGTAATCGTTTACGTTTGGTTACCAAGCGATTTAAAACTTTCCCACACTACGCTCGTAAACTGCAAAATACAACATTAATTATATTCTTTATTTCAGTATATTTTTACAATAATAAATTAAATAATATGTTACACAAGTATGTAATTCTTTGTTATAATGTATGGAAAACATGATAAGTATTTGTAATTATGTAGTCGACTTTTGAATTTTTTGGTTAGACGTTCTCACAAAGCTATCGCGTCGCGAAAAATTTGAATTGTCATATTAGCCAGCTAAGTTTTTCGGTCTACGAGTAGGCCAAGTACTGTACGAGCGGTGGGTAGCGTGTAGTGGGTATTGGGTATTGGGTAGCGGGTACTCACTGCGGTGCTTGACGCGCGTCTTGAGCGGGCGGCGCGCGAGTGGCGAGGAGCGACGCTCGATGACGCGCGCCTTCAGACGCACCTTCAGGATGTTGGGCTCGGACGCTGCAATGTTAGTGCACACGCATGCTCACTCCGACAACACACAACTACTAACCTATACCATAAGGCATAAACTATATAGGACACTGCATTGTCGTTGCGTATACGAAGATATCACTTGGAAAGTTTTTTGGCCTTTTTTCCCTCTAGTTCAAACTAGCTTTAGAGGTGATTGGTTTCGTTGGGGTCACCAGGATTATGACCTAACGTTAACCCGCCGCATGAGATAAAAAAATGAGAATAAGAATGGTCATACGGTTCGTATGATGCCTTCTATTTGACCGTTAATTCAATAGTTTTTTATTACTATTAAAATCGCGGACATCGAGGATGCATACCCAAACGCAACGACATTCAGTTTTTCTGTAACCTTATTTATGACAATCTATGATTATATACTATTATTATTAATATAGATATATAAATAAGTGTAATCAAGTTACATACTTTAAAATGCTGTTGTTAGTTCAAATTTCAGTACTCAAATACAATATTCAATCGATACAAAGTCACAAATATTTTACGACAAACAAACGATGCTGTTATTTTAAAACTCAATATTAAGGTGTTATAATGGGACTAATTCATTAGTACTTAGAGTACACATAGTTTAGTCCAAATGAGTTTGGAGCAAATGTAAACAAACCTGATCCCCAGATATTGAATGTGAAAAACATCGAAAGCAACGTGTATACTCATAAATCAGAATGGATGTAGCACGTTCTAGCGTTGCGTGAATTAATGCGTGGCTTTTGATTACTCACGAGGCAAGGAATAATGACAGTTTTACGTCAAATTTATTGTAAAACGAAATATTACCAGTTCGAATCTTTTATAATCTGTGATGATTGTTTATATTTGGACCAAACTGTATGTCCCTATACCATACTCTGAAGTTGTGAGTATTATAGATGGTAGTGTGTGTGTGTGTGCTAACCGGTCTTCCTGAGCGGGTAGTCGCTGGGCGAGGGCTGCGGCGGCGCGGCGTTGAGCGCGGCCGGCAGCGGCGCGGTGAGGCGGTACGGGTGCGCCGTCGCCGTCGCGCCCGTCGACGTTATCGACTCGCCCGACGACGACTTCACTATACCCCTACAAGAGCAAACATATTATGACAGTCATAGAACAACTACCTATCATTTGTATGTAATTTCATAGCTATTTGGCACAAGGATACACTTTACTTTTTATCCCACAAGTTGGTTCTGTTAATCGATGGCTTTGACTTTGTACATTTGGTGGGTAGCAACTTGGTTATGGTCCTCTGTCCGTGGGTGGCGCCGGGCGGCAACGGATCACCATCATTTTCTTCGTGTACTACCCTCGCATTAAATTACCCTAATCACAATCTTCTGATAAAAAGCCAAACTCACCAATTTCTATATGACGATCCGGCGACCGTGCCGTTGGCGGCTTGCTTCTTCTTTAAGAACTCCTGCGAAATAAAAGACGATGTTATTATTCACTTTACAGCATTTGATTTACTTCTTTTTCGAATTTGATTACGTAGATTTTAGTAATTAGCATTACTTTCATAAAAGTCCGTAACGCATCCACGACTCT
Organism: Sphinx pinastri; assembly: GCA_947568825.1. NCBI lineage: Eukaryota > Metazoa > Arthropoda > Insecta > Lepidoptera > Sphingidae > Sphinx > Sphinx pinastri. The sequence goes on along the minus strand of OX387628.1, from coordinate 17,328,286 downwards.
ATAACGTTTTTCTTATGTTTATGAACAGTTGTAGCTCATCGAGTTCGATTGCTTGTCAAATGTCATGATCAATATTATCATATTCCTTCCTGGCCAATTTCGGCCACGACGGCCCATCTCAACGAAGATCAGCCAAGTACGCAGGAGATATTATAGTGCACAAGTGTGTCCGCAATACATAAGTGCACTCGCTATTCCTTCACTCAAGTCCGGTAAGACGGCAATCCGACATGACCGGAGACAGATCAGGCGCAGGACCAACGGCTTTACGTGCTTTCCGAGGCACGGGGGTATCACACCGCCAAGTTCCTGGCTCCGAACTGCGACTGAGTAATTTTTAAGATTGAAAAACCCAGTCACGTTTTTGGCTCGACCCGGGATTCAAACCAAGGACCTCAGCGCGCAAATCGTAACGCGTACGCAATACAACTACGCCACCGAGGTACTCATAATCAATATTACTTAAAAAGTAAGAAAGGTGTATTCACCTGCAGCTTCTGCTTGACCTGCGTGGAGGCGTTGGCGCTGTGCGTGCGCTCATGGCTGTCCTTCTTGCGCAAGAGTTCGCTGCGGTCCCGCTCGTGCCTCTCCCTCGCTTCCCGCGCTTCCCTCGCTTCCCGCGCCTCGCGCTGCGCCGCCTCCTCCATCGCCTTCTGCTGCTCCCACAGCTGCAATTCCAACACCTACATTAATATTATATGTTTCTTTATAACCGGCACACGTTATATATAATAATGAATATAGGATTAACAATAACCAATGTCAATGGGTGAAGATAATAACTTTTTTTATGATATAGGTGGAAAACGAGCATACGGTTCACCTGATAGTAAGTGATCACCGCCGCCCATGAACATCTGCAGTACCAGGGGGCATAGAGATGCATTGCCGGCCTTTTAGGTGGGAATATGCTCTTTTTTTGAAGGTATTCTTCTTCTTCAGCTTTTAGAAGTCCACTGCTGAACATAGGCCTCCCCCAAAGATTTCCAGACCAACCTGTCAGAAGCGTTTTGAAAGTCGCCAGGTCGTATCTGTCCGGAAATGCTGCTGGCGGCAATTGGTTCTACAATGATTGCTATTAGATGAGCTGTCAGTCCATTTGCATTCGAACGTTGTAAAAATTCAACTTTTCATAGTAAACATAAAAATAAAGGCATTATGTGAGTGATATATGTTCGGCATTGCACTGTAATGTTTTGTCACCACATTCAAATAGACTATGACTAGAGGTGAATAATCAGTGGCAATCGGTACAAATCCACATATCCACTGGAATTTTAACTAATAGACGATATGTTGCGCATCGCTCGCAAAAATAAATACACCTCACATCATGTCCACATTGTTCGCGCATGTATCACCCACCATTCGTCGTGAGTCACCGTCACGGTAACAGCCGCACAGTTTAATCACAATGGCCAAAATATTTACATCAACACCACGCGACGCTGCGAAAATTTTTGCTCGTGCGTCACCGGTGACTCATCGTCATCAAATAATTGCAATACACCCATAATGTTTGGCGACAATCCACATGTTTGGAATGTTTACACAGGCGCGAATAGTTGGGGCGCAACGTGGCGCGGTTGTCAGTGCTTTAATTGTAAACCGGGTCGGCAGGACACTGACACCGCGCGGGTATCTCGGTTAATTTGATAGTCGCAGTTATTGCATGTTCTTGCTACCGTGGCGCGCAATCGGTTTGTATATGTATGCACTCATTACAATTTTGTTATAAAAGTTTTGGGCTTTTGTTTACTGTAGGTATTTCGTCTGTTATTTATAAAACAGATTAGATTTAATCCCCTAGTAGAATTTTCTGTCAGGTTTACTTACACTAAAACTTCATGAAGAGTCTCGTTAGAATCTTAAATATTCCTGTATATCTAACACCGGTTTTGAATCCTATTCGAAACTTCAAAATCTCCAACCATAACAAAACCAGAACACGAACAATGAAATTCCAAAATTGATAGGATTTTTACGTTTCGATGGATGAGTATCCCCATTCTAGATTGCAGCTCCACAAGTTACGACTCCATATCCCTGATTAACGATTCAATGTTATTATGATTAGTAAAGCACTTACCTCTGACTTTTCTAAAAAGTTATGTGTGTATTCTTTGTGAATTATTGCTCGCTTTAACGGTGAAGGAAAACATCGTGAGGAAACCTGCATGTCTGAGAAGTTCTCTATAGGAATTTCGAAAGTATGTGAAGTCTGCCAACTCGCATTAGGCCAGCGTGGTGGACAAAGGCCTAAACCTTCTCAGTAGTAGAGGAGGCCCGTGCTCAGCAGTGGGCAGTATATAATACAGGGCTGGTATGGGTATGGGTATTATTAGTAATTACACGTTCGTGGAGTTATGTCGCTCGTATTGAATATGTACCGATCGTATTTCGTCGACGCAAGACGTTTTAAAGCGCCATTTGTATATCTCACCTACTGCATACCTAAGCAGGGCGTGCAATTTTAATACCATTCTCATATACTGTTACGTCTCTCTGCGTGTCAATTTACTGAGTTAAGTATTGCGGCCAGCGACCATAGGGGCTATATAGTCACTAATTGCGGCATAGCTTTGGCGATCGACATATTGGAACTACACTATACTTAATATTCAGCATAGTATATCATGCTGAGACGGGATAAAATAATATAACAGACTATCCTACTAATATTATAAACGCGAAAGTTTGTATTTATGGATGTATGTTTGTTACTCTTTCACGCAAAAACTACTGAACGGATTTCGATGAAATTTGGCACACGGGTAGATCATGTCCTGAATTACCTCATAGGCTACTTTTTATCCCGAGAAAATATAAAGCGGTACTTTTATCCCGGGAAAACTTATACACGCGCGCCGAGCCGCGGGCAAAAGCTAGTTACTACATAAATAAAGTAATGAATATCTTGTGTTATATAAGAATAAAAAATATTATTTATTTTCTTCATTTAATCGAGAGACAACATTTGTACCAAACGTTTTCATCAAAATAACAAGACAATACAAGGTTGCCGTCTGCTAATTAACTAAGGTGTGGTGTAACAAAAACTTTACAAACGACTATCAAATGAACGGTTCAATAGATTGTATAGAATAAAATATCACTGAATATCGACAATTGTTGACATCTAAAAATAATTTATATTTTCCATACAGAATGATCGAAAGTCTCGGAGTTAACAAACGTATAACAAACCATCGATATTTACCGAGTAATAGCCACGTAAACTTAAATTTTAAAAGTGTCGTGCTCGATAAATTAACGATTGCTAGAATGAATACTGCAATATTATGGAAATAAGGCTTTTATTTTTTTTGGAAGACAATATCCTTCCCGAAATATTATAATATAACAATTCAATATATCAGATAATTTTCGAGTATCGATAGTTCTCGTAATAACGAGAACTATCGATACAGGTCGATCGATGGTCGATCAGGGTCGTACAGTCGACATTATCAATAGATAATGTCGACTGTACGACCCTGATTACGTGAGACGTTTTGTTTACGATTCAATACCGGCGAACATTGTATACACAACACTGGCTTATAAATATATTTCCAATCTCGTGTATTATGAATTGGCACAAGATACATAATATTATAATACTTATTATGGCATACAATATCTTGTTAGGTGTCAAATTTAACTTTCTTGCCGGGGCAAATTGCCGTTCGAGGTCACGAGTCAGCATTTACATACATAGTGGCTATTCTTCATAAATATTAAGTGTTTTAAGTTTTTAGGAATATCCATCTACAAATTGAGGCATAAATAAAGGGGATTTTCCTACACTTCCTAGTGCCTACGCTGTATAGTCTCTATGACACAATTTATATTGGTCAATTTAGTCCTTTGACTAAAGATTGCGTTATTGTATTATTGCGTTGGCCTACAATAACTTTTCAAATGAGATACATAATTTATCAAATTTTCGTAATTATAATATTTTTAAGTTGATTCTATTAAATATTGCCGCTTTTTTAAATTACTCTCGTGATATAAGCAATTTATGAATGTTTTCTAGACTGTAACTTACGCTGAAGTCAAAATTATCTATATATCTAATATCTATCATAGTCTATGTGCCCTCACTTGGTCTACATTATGCATGAAGCGTGTACTTACTTTCAAGTGTTCCCTGATCTGGTTCTCGTGCTCCTGCGCGAGCTGCTGCCGCTGCTGCTGGAAGTGCTGCAAGAGGATCTCCTGTTGCAACTGCTGTTGCTTCTTTAGCTGGAACACCACCAGCACAATGTTTAACACCTCATCACCATATTTTGAAGGACAATGACAAATCGCCACGATTTAAGCTGAATTATCGTATTGTGATTTATAATGTAATTTCTTTTAAGCTATCGCGGGCTTTGAGCGTGGAGACCGAATCCAGAAATTCCGTAACGAAAATAACCTCACATCTTTTTTATCTTACTAATATGAACCTTAAATACAATGCGTAGAAGCTATAATTCTTGAAACGAGTATATTTTTATTTATTTTATTTATTAAAGTCATTAAAACCATTTCTTACTAATGTTATATGAACCTTAAATACATTGCGTAGAAGCTATTTCCCCAGCGTTGGCACGGCACGAGTACAAAAGAATCGAACGTAACATTCTTTTTTCAAATTTTGATTTATTCTACTTTGGTTGTGATGACCATTGCATTTCTAACATTTATTAATAACAAGACTAAACGTGCATTGCTAGCGTTTAAAAATCTACTTTATGTGGTAAGCGTAAGATCGAATTTGTGTTTAGTCAATCAAAATTTGTGATAAAAAATGCTATGCAATAGCTTAACCGCGGCAGTCTCCGAGTGCCACACGTATTTTTTTTTCTTATTTTACCTATTACATGCTCGTCACCTCACATCGTCATCTTTCAATCATCAACTAGACATTTATGAATTTAAAAAAAGACATTTGACAATGGACTGACATAATAAACTGGACACGCAACTATCATAATAATTATAATGATTACTGAAGCGAACTTTATTTATTTGTGAATATAGTTATTAATTATTTGTATACTCGCAAATCTTGGTCGACGTGAAGGTACAAGCGATGCTGTGACTTTCGTCTTCAGACTGAACTGTGACAGGAGTGGAAGGCGGGAGAAGTGACTATCTTCAGGTCGGTCAGACCACGCGAAATGCTTTACTAAAGCAGGCGATAAACAAAACAGTACGACTATTGTTAGTTATAAAGGAGATAGAAGGAAAATAAATAAACTTAGACAAAAACGTAAACTTGGAAAAGGCCTATGATCGTGTGCCGAGGAATAGTCTGTGGTCAACGTTGTCTTTAATGTATGGGACTGTGGGCGGCCTGGTGACTAATATTAAAAGAAGTATACTGAGATAGTTTGGGCACGTGGAGAGGATGGTTGAAAGACGAGTTACGAAAAGTATTTATCGAGCGAATGTGGATGGTACGGATGGAGGGGATGCCTATAATCGGCCAAATGTATGATGAGAACTACGAATGTGGAAGAGGTGAAAGAGATATGTCATTATCGTGGCAGGTCGTGCTCAATAGTCTCTGCATCTCGCTGTCTCTGTATATGAATATACGACTTACATTTTGATTTTGTACATTATACGTTGAGCTTAATTCATTTTGATAATTCATGTAATGTTAATAAAAATCTAATAAGTTAACACAACATTCATTGATTCAGAAGCGATACGAAGTTCGCGGGGCCAGCTTGTTATTATTAAATGAAATACTAAATTACAATTCTATTTATATCATTAGTCTATTTTTGGCATTGACGTCGCCTCGGCCACAATATATTAGGTTGGGGAAAAAGTTTCTTGGCATTCTATATGAAAACTCAAGACTTGTTTTTTCAAAGTTTATTTACATTAAATTACAGTATAAAGGTGGCATTTTGTTTAATGAGTTTCTGCCATATTGTAGGTAGTGTCATAATCTCGTTGCTGTAGAAATGTTGGGACTTCTGATAAAAAAATCCAACAAGTAGTTTTGGCAGTCCTCTCTTGATATTAACCTGACACTGCCTAAAGAATTCTAAAGAGACCGAGACAGGTGGAAATCTGAAGGTGCAAGGTCAGCACTCAGGGCTATATGGCGGATGCATGAACACCTCCCAGCCAAACTCTCTTAATTTTTGCTGAGTGGCTAAAGATGTGTGTGATCTAGCATTATCGTGATGAAAGACCACACCCCTTTTATTTATCAATTCCGGTCGCTTTCTCTCAACTTATTGCTTTAATCTCATTAGTTGTTGCAGTAGAGATCCGAATAGATGGTTCTGCCCGACGATAAAAGCTCATAATGAACAATGCCCTTTCAATCCCACCATACACACAACCATAACCTTATTGCGAGTTAACCCAGGTTTTGCCACAGTCTGTGAAGCCTGACCGACCTTTGACCACGACCTTTTTCGTACGTTCTTGTCGTACGTGATCCACTTTTCATCACCAGTTATCAAAGTTTACTGGTGGTAGGTCTCTCATATGTAAGAGTCCGTCTGGGTGGGTACCACAGCAATGTCTATTTCTACCGCCAAGCAGCAGTGTGCATGCACTGTTGTGTTTCGGTTTGAAGGACATTGTGGCCAGTGTAACTACAGGACATAGTGAGACTTAACATCTTATGTCTCAGGATGACGAGCGCAGTGGAATGCCACACAGTACTTTGTAACTCAAGGTGCTGGGTGGTGTTGCAACTGTTTATGGGTGGTCGTTTCGCTTACCATCAGGCGAACGGCATGCTCGTCTCGTCATTCAATACCATAAAAAAAATCTCTTCAAAAACGGTTAGGTTTCATTACGTCTCAATAAATAATCGCAAATGAGTGCACGGTTCATTAGGTTTCTTTCAGTGAGCTCGTGTGGCACACAAATATCGAGCTTTTTTGTGTACCAGGCTTTATTCAAATGGATCAAAACTGTTTTGTGGTCAATTCTCAGTTCTTCAGCTATGTCGTAACTACTGATATGTCGATCTTGCTCCACTTTTTCAAAAATGGCGTCTACTTTATCCGTAACAGGGCGACCAGAGCGAGGTGCATCTTTGACATCAAAATTTCGGGATTGAAAACGCTTATACCCACTTTGTGCTACTTTTACTAACACTGCATTAGGTCCATAAACGTCACAATTTTTTTTTCGCGGTTTGCTGTGCATTTTTTTATAATAAAATTTTAAAATGTATCGAAGTTCTTCATTAGATTCACTCATTTTGACCGAAAGAAAAATAGCTGAATACAACATTTTACTAATTTGTTTCTTTTTTTTAAATGTAACCTTTTTAATGTCATCAAAACCAGCCAGATATAAATAGTACAGCCAAAGAGATTTTAATACAAGTTAATGCATGCTGTATGCGAAAAGACTTTTTCCCCGATCTTTTATGAAATGTCACATGCTTTACATTGGAAATGAGTCTCGCATTCATTACGCAACATTTGACGAGCGACACGAGGGACATGTTCAGAAACATTGCATAACAGCGCGTGACATTATCTCAATAAATTATCCACATACATTTTGCTGCTGTGCAACGTTGCTGAACATGTTGCGGGTAGTATGTTGCATAGATCTTCACGTAGATTTGTTAAGTAACGCCTCCGGTGTCGTATACAACCACAGAAGACATTATATTATATCACATTTTACGTATTGCTTACTTAGTGAAAAAATATTAATAATTTCAAATTATATCAATTTTTATACTACTACTTATACAATATATGTTTATCGTTTAATATGTCTAAAAATAATAAATATACGTTTTTAATCAATTTCCTTTATACTTGTAAGCCTATGAATACACTACATGTTAAGTGTTAGTAGAGTTCAATCCGAATAATGATGATTGATAGCTAAAGATAGAAGAAAGAAGTCAAAATCCAAGCGGCATAAAACGCTATACTCAATCGATTATAAATAATCTTTATAATGTACTAAAATCAACGTGTATCAAATCGTAACACAACAATAGAGTCACATTCCTTCGCGACGGAAGTAAACGAAACTAACTTATCCAGATCTAATGGAAGAACAAACATACTGACTGATTTTATCCTAACATTCTGCATAATATTTTACATAAAACAATCATGCACAATCGAGCAATAAAGATTGTATTTTATGATGTACTAAAAGGTTGTAAACGACAAAATAACAATCGAAACAATACCGTATGATATATAATGGATTCCGCCTGACTCCAATTGCCTCAAAACTCACGTGAATGCATTAATACATATAAACTGTAAAGTGTAGAATCAAATAATGTAGAGCAATATCTTTACTTTATTTTTAGTTGTCGATCGACAGATGTCACCTGCCCCCTTATTCTCTATGACACACGTTATTTTCACCGCTCGTAACAAGCGCGTAACGTAACTCATCACGTTTATCGCTATGGAAATTGGCATACAGAATACCACTTAACACTAATTACACGAAGTTAACGTAACACGGCCGCGTTTCGAGTTAAACTGTCATAGAGATTAAGGGGGCTGATGGTGATTATCGTCCCTTATAAATATTTACATATCAAGCTATTTTTTGGTGGTAGGTCTCTCATATGTAAGAGTCCGTCTGGGTGGGTACCACTGCAATGTCTATTTCTACCGCCAAGCAGCAGTGTGCATGCACTGTTGCGTTTCGGTTTGAAGGACATTGTAGCCAGTATAACTACAGGACATAGTGAGACTTAACATCTAATGTCTCATGATGACGAGCGCAGTGGAATGCCAAACAGTACTTTGTAACTGAAGGTGCTGAATGGTATTTCTATTGTTTATGGGTGGTCGTATCGCTTACCATCAGGCGAACGGCATGCTCGTCTCGTCATTCAACACCATAAAAAAAAGCTAATTTGTGACTAGCAAGTTCTCTTAGCAATATATTGCGCAAGTTCTTCGAATGCGTTTACATTAGCAGCAATATTTCTATTTACATGGGACTCACCGCAAGCACCGTTAGCTTTAAAATTTGCTGAAGTTAGCTTGCAGTGACTGTTTATATGGTAAAAATAACTTGCGGAAGATAACTTCTGCAAGTTTTCTAATCTAACCTCCGCTTTAGACGAATCGACAATGCGATGCATCATTTCTATTAAACCTTTCTATCAAATTCATCATTAAGTTGTAATTCGTAACTTTTTACAATGAATTGCAGAATTCATAGATTTATAGTTCTAAGAAAGTCACACACACGGTTTTTCCTAACCTAACTTAGAATGGAAACATAATATTCGTAATATACCAGGACCAGAGAAATTTTTCAAAAGTACTTAAAATTAAACTTAATCATAAAAAATATGATTTTATATAATACCCTTTCTAGCCGATTTCGGCCACGGCGGCCAATCTCAACAGAGATCAGCCAGATACGCAGGAGATATTATAGTGCACAAGCGTGTGCGCAATACAATACACAGGTGCACTCGCTATTCCTTCACTCTCATAGTCCGGTGAGACGGCAATCCGACATGACCGGAGAGAGATCAGGCGCAGGACCAACGGCTTTACGTGCTTTCCGAGGCACGGGGGTATCACACCGCCAACTTCCTGACTCCGAGCTGCGACTGAGTAATTTTTAAGATGGAAAACCCCAGTCACAATGTTTTTGTCCCGACCCGGGATTCGAACCCAGGACCTCAGCGCGAAAATTGTACTCGTAACGCGTACGTAATACAACTACGCCACCGAGGCTTTATAAGTACCTAAAATGTAAGTGTTATTTGCTCAAAAATGCCGCGTAAACGCTACATCATGTCACTTCAGAACGCATGACGTCATACGTAGCCTGTACGACGTACGTAAACAAATTACAAGTTAATAGATATCGAGTGCAATTTGCTATTTAAAGGTTTTAGTTAAGTAAGTTTGATTTCGTAATGGAACGAAAAAAATATCGTTTGTGTACAGTACCTCAATTTAGAAATACTTCTGTAACTGCTCCAAATAAATTATTTATTGATGTACCACGAAAAGCAAACATACGAAAAAAATGGATGGATGAAAATGCAACGGAGTATCTGTAACTTCAGGGATTTACTTTTGTGAGGCTCACTTTGATGTAAGTACACATTATAGATATGCTGCAAATTGATAAAAATCAGTATTTAATTATTAGATAGTATAAGTTTATATATATAGTGTAACTTAATCTATATACAGTGTCATTTTGACAAAGACAAAGTAAAAAGGGGTGGCAAAGTTTGCTCAAAAATTGCCGAACATGTATAGAAGGTATTAAAAAATCACCCGAGCAAGGCTCGGTCACCCAGGTAGGTACTAAAAGTTAACAAGAGACAATGAACACTTAGAACTATTATTGAATTAAGTATTGACCCTCAGTCCTGAGACTTTTAGTGTTTAAAATCGTTCAAGTATCAATGAATCGTAGAAAAACTCTAAATAACAAGCAGATTATTGTTATTTACTTTAAGTTGCCTACATCACGTCACGCGCTGTGATTTGTGTTTCGTTTGAGGTGACGTGCAGATTAAAAATATAAGAATTAGTGAATTTTATTTGTTGATTTAAAATTATAAATACTTTATGATTTCATGAAAATATTTATTGAATGATCTTTTTATTTTACGAACATTATTTTATGTACATTTGAGATTTCTTTTTATCACTGTCCGATCTCATATTGCATATTACATAGAAATATTATTTATGGGTATTTATATATTTGTTAATACACAACGATTCAGTTAATTCATATAAACTAAAATTCGTTTATGAATTCAAATTCATTTTTTAGACATGCTCTAGTACAATGTATCAGAGTGTTTGTTGCCTGAAGTGCAATATATTAAAGTTGTTTTTAACACAAAAATAGTCATCGCATGGAAATTGAACCCGGTGCCAATTATACAAATTCATTTAGACAGGTTAAGCGACTTGATTGTAACGACAACCGAAGGCTCCCGAATCCCCCTAACAATACATAATACATAAACTCACTCACTTGCAACAGGAATGTGTTCTCTAAAGTTTGTTTCGCTCTCTCCACGATATGGTTGTTTCTTGGTGCGTGGTTCTGACAACGAAACATTTATTACATGAGGACATATCACATAACACGGCACAACGCGAATGGTAATGAAATATGAACACAAACATGGGGTTTTGTTACGGGACCTAGAGATATCTATTGTTACACATTTAATATTTTAGCACTTACTTTAATTTTTTAATAAGTTATGTGATCGAGTGTTAAGCTTAATTTGTTACTACCACAACTAACGTGGTTTTTCAGCAATTCTTGTGTATTTTCCAAACAATGAATTTGCTCACAAGATTTATATTCAGCAGTAAAATATGCTCAAAATATGGAGTAAGGTAACTATAGTGTTACTATTCTCATTCAAGTTTTTGATTTGGGAATGGTAAAGGTACGGAAAAGCCAATTTAGTTGCGATAAAATGCATATCAGATTTATTCAATTAAACATATCTTTAGTAAGAATTTAAAGTGTCTGAATAAGCTGTTTCAAGAAGTAGCGGAGCGTTAAATTATTAAGAAGAATTAGATCAACGTCTCGGCGTCTCTATTATTTTCCGATTTTGATGAAGATATTTAAAAAGTTTTATACGTGTATAATGTTGTATGTTACTAGGTGTTGCTCGCGGCTTCGCCCGCGTGAAAAGCCTTTCTCGCTACATAAGTCCCTAAAACACAGAACGACCCCAGCGCCATCTACTTAAAGAATCAGATAAAAAATAACCATTATTTCCTACGGGAGCAATTTACCCGGATAAAAAGCCTATGTGTTAATCCAGGATATGACCTACCCATGTGCCAAATTTCATCCAAATTCGTTTAGTAGTTTCTGCGTTTACTTCTAACAAACATCCAAACATTTTCAGAAACTTTCGCATTTATAATATTAGTAAGATTTTTGTGGCTCGCGTGTCTATTGCGTGCGCATTGTAGTATATTACGACATATAAAATCTAAGAATAGAAGCGTGAATTCTATTAAAACTGTTCTGGTCTAGTTCACATATTATTTACTGTTTAATTGCACCATTTAAGCACAGAGTGGGTGAATTAAATTTCTTACGCAGATGCCAACATTTAGTTGTGGGCGGAAACTGTGATACATTGAAAAATATCATAATCGGAAGCGTGTACAGCGGGCGGGGGCGCGAGGAGCAGCGCGTGCGCATATTTCTGGCGTCGCACGCATTATTTTGGTTCGATGGCGTAAAAAAATGGCGGACGTTGGGTATGCGCCGCGAATAGCGGGCGCGGGCGGATGTTTTGCGACGCCGGGTGTGGGCGGCGCGGGCCGCGCGCCTGTAGCGTAGCCCGCGCGTGTCCGACGCGGGGCTCGTAGCTGACAAGGACACTAAGTAGTGTCCTTGTCAGTCACGATGTCCGATGGCGATGAAGTCATCGTAGTATTTAAACCATTAAGGAAAAATACGCTTCAAAATTAACTTATGTTTTGCTTTATGCAGTTCTTTTTTGTACACAATAATATAATGGTTTATTCATATGCCATTCACGAACGGCGAATGACATTTATTGTGTTGCACGTCTAAAAGAGCACGGTGCCGCCACGCCTTAGATTCAGTCATTACCCTTCGTAAACGAAGTAATTGAACATGTATAAAACTGCTTATAATTAATGAATATAAAAATAATGAACAACGAAGAGTAAGAACATAATAAAACAAATTTTCAAACAGTTACGGTCTTTTGTTAATTGTTATTATGACTTATACAAAATAACAACCCACTATTATTGTAAAGGCAAACTAAAAGATGTTTTAAATAAACATAGAAAGAGAAAGATTACCCACTTAAATTTCCGAATGAAATATCAGACTTCAATAAAAGTAATACATGACAACATAAACGTTTCGCCGACAGATTTTGTTCTTCTATCAATAATCTAAATATAATTGTATATAGCACATAACAGTGGCTCTGTGTGTGTGCGTGTTGTGTGTGTGTGTGTGTGTGTGTGTGTGTGTGTGCGGTTGCTTCGGCACGCGTTTAAAAATACCAACATACCGCGAGATTTTTAAATTTAAATCCAAGATGGCCGGATCGGCCGCCGGTGCAATATTCCGGGAAAAGGTCACGGCGACGCGACGGTTTTAAACATTGACCTGCATCCGTGTGTACGAACCGAGCGCTGCGGGGAAATATCGCGAGAGCGCGCAAACCGATACAGCATCACTATTGAACGTACTAAAAGATGATGATGAGTATAATCATTCACGCCATGAAGCAATGCGCAACGCCTTGCAATGTCTGACTATGTATAGAGACGCGTATGCGACTCAATCCGTGTTACGGATCGTAGTACGAAATTACATTATAGCTCGGAGTGTATAATGAGTTTTATCACTCATTTTAATTAAAGTTCAGGGTTATTTATTTTTGAATACAAAAAATTGGCAAAATTGTGTGATCCGTAACTTATTTACATAATATTATATAGTATTTTTATTTAATGAAGGAGCCTACTACCTAATAATATAATATTTTGATCGCTTATTGTTTTCTATATAGGCTCATTCTAAAATATTTTTAGCATAATAATATTATTAAACTAACTTTTGCTCGCGCTTCAACCGCGTGATATAGTTTTCCCGGGATAGTACCGCTATATATTTTCCCGAGACAAATTATGTCCTTCCGAGGGTCTCGAACTATCTCCATACCAAATTTAATCGAATTCCGTTCAGTAGTTTTTGAATTTTTCGCGTTCAGACAGACAGACGCGGGTGACTGTTATTAACCCCCGACAGAAAAAGAGGGGTGTTATAAGTTTAGGGTGTGTATCTGTGTGTCTGTGTATCTGTATGTCTGTCTGTGGCATCGTAGCTTTTAAACGAATGGACCGATTTTGATGTGTTTTTTTTTTGTTTGAAAGCTGATGTGATCGAGATGGTTCTTAGCTATAACTTATGAAGATCTGTTCAGACGTTTGAAGATTTTCAGCTCATTTCCAACTTTCACAACCCCGATTGATTTAAAATTTGGCGTACTGTGACTTCCGCAATATTTTTAAGACATGTTAACCTTGAGCTGATGCTGCACCATCAAGTAGTCTGCGGGATACCCGACTCTTTAGCAACTTATAGTAGATATAGCGTGTGTGGGCTCATAAGCATGGTCTCAATGAGTAGGTGTTAGATAGTTAATTATTAAGGCCCCATGATGGAGAATATAGTAATTTATAAAGTAAGAAATAAAAATTAAATTAAAATTTAAGTAACCCCCGACACAAAAAACGCTAAAGAAGTATTTTTATCTCCCTGGTCCGGAATACGGTCCCGCGACGTGAGGACGCTTGGGTCAAAATATTACTAAGTACTTAAACGACAAACAAAGACACTTTTATTTTTTACTTTTTAGAGGTTTTTATAATATGTAAGGATTCCAGTGCTAGGCAAATAAAAAAAAATAGGTTATAAAATTTAAATATAAATCGTATATTGGTGGCTAAAGACATTTAGTGAGGGAGAAACTTAAGCAGAATGATAGCAGCAGGGTGGGGTCGGGAATAAAACAGATTATAATTATAGAAGGTGAAATGATAGATGAGACATTAGACTAAAATAAAATAAATCGGGATGTGTGTAGTTCAATCTATGTATTTTGATAGTTACACATGTTGTATCGTAGTAATTCGCATCAAATAGTCTGTACCTGTTTCAAGAGGAGACAGGTGCGGGTTTATTTATGATGCATAAACTATGTACCTACTTTTAAACGGCTTCAATGAGTTCAGGACAAAATCAATCATCATTCAAAATCACATAGAGTAGCTACCACTTCCAGAGGAATGCAATTATATTAATCAGCACCACCTAAAGTAGGCGGTTGATGCCTGTTATCACCAAGCTTTGTTTGGGGACTCTGAAAAACACAAATCGAAACAGTGACTGTGCGTGCCAAAGCTGAAATCGATTTGCTGTGGTTTGTGTTGGTCACCCTTGGGTCATGCAATGATTGGTGAAAGCACGCACACACGCAGCGCTTCCCAAATGGTAGATTACAATCCGGCACTGGGATTCTACATATCATACTAATAAATTACCATAATAAACCAGACCACAGTATTTGGGAAACGCTGTCCTATTTTTACATACTATTAGGCAGTGGAGGTTATATGCTCACTTGCATGATCTGATGGTGGAAGCTGTTGGTGTCGGCTGAGGAGAGGCGCGGCGCGTGCGGAGGGGAGGGCGTATGCTGCGGCGAGCCTTCCGTCCGGCCCGCGCCCTCATGCGCCATCTCAGCTACAACAACAACAAATACATTTCAAATTGTGTCTCAGCGTATCATTATAAATAAAATATATGTTCGACAGTACAAAAAGTATGTGACTCCACACCCAGACACGAAAAAAAATCGGCAAACGTAACGAACCTGTCGCCTTTTTTATAAAAAAATTCACTGAAGTAGTATATGAGACAAAAAATATAAATATTTTATAATGAAAATCTATAGTCCCTACCAACCGTTAAAACATACAACCGTAATACTATGATGAAGTAAAGAAAAAAAATCATACTTAAAAGATACGTCAAGTTTTTATCGTATGTGAAAAATATAAACTACATACGAATTCACTTTCATCAACAATGCAAGTTTTCGAACAAGTCCGCCGATATGTCGTTCTGGCACTAAGGGCGCTATAAATAAATCAATCTCTAGTTTCAGTAAAATCTCAAGAAGACATTTCATGTATTGAACTATTTAATGAACCAAGCTTAAGCTGTCATTGAAGAGCTTGTTCTCAGCTGAGTAAGCGCTGTTACACAAACAAAACTTAGCTGACAAAATCCATCACAGATTGTAACTTAAGATGTCATTTGACTGATGTTAATGTGGGTTTATTAAATAGCAACTATCTTAAGATGCTGACTTTAATTGGCCAGCGTCTCAGCTGATATCGGACTTCAGAGCGAAATTGAGTTGCATTTATTAATACCGCCCTAGGACTGGGGAGTGACCCTAGGGGACCCGCGCCTGTGAACCACCTCGGCTGGGAGCCTCAGAGGGGGAAGGTCAGCTGTACGTATCCGCAAACACTTCCAGTGTCGACATTCAGAATATGTGAATACTGGCTTCTGTCATGGACGAAAAACTTATGTGCTTTTCAAATATAACTTTGTGTATTTATACTTTTGTTATTTGATAATAAATAATAGATGATGTAACTTAATAACAAATATACTCATATAAAAAGAAAATGTGTGGTGCAGCGAGAACATGTTGTGGAAGGTCGCGGGTCGAAACGTTGTATTGTATTTTTCCTAAGACTTCTGGATCAAACGGCCGATAAACGATGCCAATCTTAATCTTCGATCGGATACTGATATTAAACCAATCAAAATAAGTCATTAGTAAGCATGTCAAAAAATACTTTGTTCTGATTGGTCCTTTTTGCACGATGGATTGAAAAAGCTATTATAATGCCAATCGTTTATTGAAATTAGTTATTTCTGTCAACTCAAATGTGTTATGTAATTATATAATTCAATAATATCGATTGTGAATTTTCCTGAGGCACTAATATTTACGTTTGGTATTTTAATCGTATAACGGTATATCTACAAGAGTTCGTCTGGGTAGTTATCAACGCGGTATATAGTTTTTCTCGCGATAAGTCCTTTAAAGCCTAGTACTCAGGCACAAAGTAGCTTCCTAATAGACCTACTATTTATATCACCTATTTTGACCATGTTGAAATGAACACAGTTTTAACAAATAAAAACTATCTCATACATTTCGTGACTTAACACAATAGTGTTGCAGGTCAAATCTGCAGCAGACCCCCCCCCCTTCCAAACTGCGCTCGAATGTAGGTCGCAAATGGCAAGGTGCCGTGAAGCCTGCCCCCCGCGGTGCGTGGTGGGCGAGGGGGCCGCGGCCCAGCTATTTTCGGACGGCTCTATATTTAGAAGGGCTCGTGGGCGGCCCGGGACGGATCCGTGTCCTTCGGGGCCTTCATTGCGGATCAGCTTAGAGGTCACGCGAAACAATCGCCGAGGTCGCGGCGCCATTCCACGCGGGCTATTTTAGGAACGAGCGGTAAACTCGGACCTCTTGCTGATGCAGTGTTTTACGCCTTTATCGATTTTGTATTTTATGTCTTGAGGTCTATTTATAAATCACTCCAGTCTTTGTGCTTATAAGAGGGACTTATTGATAAGTGGACGTTTTAAAATTAAATTTATGAACTTTCGCTATTTCCGGAAATCTCGTCATATAAGTATAGAAAATAAGAAACAATTATCATAGCCCCATTAGATTTCTTTGTTTTTATACGGGCACGGCTAAGTGAATCGTAAGCTTCAGATGGGGAAAAGGATACTTATAGGTTATAATGTGGTTCTTATAACAAATATCGTCAAAGGTAAATTATATGATAATTATTCTGAAATTATCGTAAATATAAATAAAAATACTGTTCGTGTACAGCCGGATGTAGTTTTGTATCCTTTACTTGATGATATCATCAATGCACAAAAATAACGCAATTAATTGTTTTTAAATATCACAATGTACAAATATCATACAATCAAGTTTTAAATAACAAAATCATGCAACATACAGCATTCTACAGCCAAACAATTAATTCACCAATTTAATTTAATTAATAATTTAAATTTTATTGCCGATTCGATGACAAGCAAAACCTAACAACCGCAAAGGCGTGCATTTCAAGCGGTATTTAGAGATAATAACAAGTTTCCAAAGCTGCACCGAGTGAAAAACATGCGTGTGCGGGGTGACTGCACTAGTGAAGGACAATTTAGCATGTGCGCGTGAGGCCAGAGGTGAAATTCGCCTCCAAATGTCTTGAAGGACGATTTTAAATTTAATGTTGCATGTATAAGTTATAGTTAGTAAAATTTTACAAAGTATAGTCCAGCCAAATGTACGCCAATAACTCCCACTGTCTTAGTACGTAGACGGCGCGGCGTTGCGTAGCGTAGAAAGTGCTACGACGTAGCAACATTCCTGTTCGTAGCTATAGGCAAAGCGTAGCGAGCTACGAATTTTTATTACTTTTTTAATTTTATTTGCACGCCCTTTATCCCCGAAGGGCTAAGCAGAGGCGCAACTAACGCACCTACTTTTCACTGTGCGTATTCCGTAACATGATGTGTTTGGGGGCGAGCCTATCGCCATATCGGGCACAAATTCCAGACTCCGGGCTGATATGATCTACTGATTAGATAACCCAATATCACTTTACCTGACCCGGGGATCGAACCCGAGACCTCAGCATTGCAGCCGTACCGAAATACGCCACCAAACAGTATTTTTTTAAAATTTATAACAAAACTAGCTTTTACCCGCGGCACCACCCGCGCTAAAAAGTTTTTCCGAGATAAAAGTCCTGCTATATATCTTCCCTGGATAAAAAGTAGCCTATGTGTGAAAGAGTAACAAACATACATCCATACTTTCTTGCAAACTTTCACGTTTATAATATTAGTAGGAAGTAGAATATAACAAAAGTTCATAAAATTTAAAAAATATTGTTCTTTATGTTTCTGGAATGATGACCGAATAATTCCTTAAACTTGAGTCATGCATATTTAATGGCATAGCCGATAGCGAATAGAATGGTTTTAAACTAAATTAAATTCTAAGCTTCAGGTGACAATAATAAAAGTGGAACAAGCTTAGATGGACTAATTTTATATCAGCCTACGGGTCACTTTAATTAGCGTGGCACGTCTTGACAGAGCGCTCCCCACGGCGTAAATAATTGAACTGACGCTAAAGAGATCGCATTGGGACGTTTGTGGGTCACTGGGGACACGTTCTAGAATTGATTTATTGCTGGTTTTCTACGAGATAATTAAAATATTTGAGACCTAAGTATTAAAAGCTAGAAAAGCACCCATTATCGACCTATGTAGGCCAGTAAAGTACATATTTTCCTATCAACGATTCAATAATCTTTTATAATGAAATCACGGCACATGATGACTTAACATCTAATATTAGAATCACTGCAGTGACTTTTAGCAAGCAATACATTGTAAGTCAAGCTTACTACTAGATTAGAAAGAAAGAAAGAAAGAAAACATTTATGCCACAGATGAGAGAACATGTAACTAATAGATAATTAATAAAATAAAAAATCAAGGGAAAAAACAACAACAAAAAATACCACTATTAAGTATACCCATTGCCACACTCGCACCCACACCATGGCAACTAGGTGGCCATCTCAGCATACGCTATGTAATGATGAGAGCCATACACAGCACTGGTTTTCAGTGGCCACCCAGAGTTTACTGATAGATTACTGAGAACTTTTTAACTGCAGACAATCAGTCGAGTAATAGGTTCGTCACAACATTCATTATTAAAAATCATTCTATAAATACACTAATATTATGTAACTTGTGTATATACACAGAACTTACATAAACACTCGGCAAAATGGCGAATGCCACAGTCACAAAGAGCACATACGCTGCGTGTCATAACGTCCCATATTAAGCTACTGGTTTAAAGTGTCGAAATTGTCGATTATACACGCCGTGCATTATGAGCACGCGTCTGTGGTGCTAGAGCGGTCCTGTGGACGCTGACCTATTGAACCCTACGTTAATATGTCGCTTACAAGGTAATACATGTAAGCGACATATGTTACTTATTTAGGGAGAAGTTTTAAAATGTTTAGTTAATTTGATAACTGTTGTATTTGGCGACAAACTTAAAGTGATTCTTTATGATAAAGTAAAAAATTAATCCAGAATATATCTACTAAGATACGCCAGCGTAATTGTAGCGACCGTCGAGGCAATGTTAGTCGTTGATCTAAAGTTGTTTTAGCCTCCTTTTATTGTTAAGTAACATTATTTTTGATGCAGGATACTTTTATTGCTTTCTTGAGCATAATTCTTTGTCATTCCTACCACGGGACATAAGCCCCCCGAGGCAATTCTTGTGCGCTGGGTCTTCACACCCAATGCACGCCCATACGCGGGGGGACATTAGTCGCGGACCGAGGCACACAGTTCAGTGTGTATACCTCTTGGTTGAAAAACACATTGAGGCCTAAAAGTGCCCGCGAACATTTCCTGGCACCCTCTCATTCCGCCCATCCCGGGAACCTTCCTCCCTTCCCCCAACCTTCCCTTCCATATTCCTCCTCCACTCCCCTCCCAGGCCCCTGCAGTCGTTAAGCCGGGGGACTCCAGTATCCCATTCGCAGGTATCCCCCGGTGTTGACTGCAGGATCGCCTACCTAAAAAAAAAAACCACAGGACATAGTCTGCTGATGGTAGGATATTTATATTCGCGCGGATAGCGACCACCGTACGCAAGGTATAAAATCCGCCGTAGTCGCCCACGTAAGTGTGTCGCGTCCCGGAATCAGCCGATGCATATCCAGTTTCGACCAGGCCGGCATAATTGTCAACTGGTGAGAGGTAATCATCTCTCGTAAGCCGATACCTAAACTAGACATCACTTAACTTAGCATTTAACTTAACTTATGCAGTGCACTTTGCCTTACCCGTATAAAAAAAACAACAAGGCTATGATAATTGTTTCTTCATTTATATACTTATAAGTAAACGCCAATCCTCACCAACTTAAACTAGCAAATACCATCGTCTCACCAGGCTCTAACGGCTGGACGGCCGAGTGTGAAGTGGACAATGGTGTGTATGCACGACAAATGTAGGCCCAACAAATCTAGATTTCACAAAACCGGTCCCGCGCCGCGCGCCCTCCGCACCCCGCAATTTAAATATAGAACAGCCGGCAACTCGCCGTGCGACAAGTGAAGGACGCGCCCCGCTCGCGCCTCAATATACCCATCCCTGTCTCACACGCTAACGATACTATAGAGCGAAAGAGACGCCAAATAATACAGAGTAAGTTATTAAGATTCCAAAAATAGAACATGCACGCGAGCTACGAAACGTGACGCGAGCGAATTGTTTTCATTCGCGGAAAACTAATTTTCATATGCGGCTTTTGTTTGCAGTATTAATGACAAATGCATTGTTTTCATAAGTGCAATAAATGGAGTTGGATAACATAATGCGTTTCGCTTTATTGAATGGTTCACGTAGGGCCTTAAATTAAAAACTTTTATGCCTCTGTTGATTGCACTTGGCTTTGTTTTTAGTAATTGTTTGTTGATCGTAACACAGTAATTTTCTTTGTAATGAATTGGTACCTATTATACAATATTTTTATTACGTTACTAGTATTGCTCGCGGCTCCGCCCGCGTGAAAAAGTTTTCCGGGATAAAAATATTTTCCCGGGATAATAAGTAGCCTATAGCACTCAGAAGTAATGTAGCTTCCTATTAGTGAAAGAATTTTCAAAATCGTTTCAGTAGTTTCTGAGATTATCTGGTTCAACCAAACAAACAAAAGCTTCAGCTTTATAATTTTAGTATAGGTTTGAGATGACTCAAATCACAAGGTGCTAAACTTTACTTAACAAAAAGACTAAGGCCCGTATTCACAAACGATACTTAGCTAAGGACAGCTCAACGCTATGATAATAAGTCTGTTTTCGTTAACATTACTTGCATAAGTATAGAAGTAACACTGGCAAGCCATTCATTTCATAAACAATACTCAAGGGACTCTTTGCTGTGCGTTCCCATAGCATTGTGATTGGTTTATATTGTAATGAAACTTCCTCGAGTAGATTGACAGAAAACATCAAACATTGACTTTGAAATTTCAATTTTGATGGAAATTATCGGAAATTATCAATACGTATTAAAAATGACACGGATTTCAAATAGTAAAAATACATTACATAAATGCGACATCACCGATAAATTCTTGGTAGAAGCCACAACACGAAAGAAGGAGACAACTTGTAAAATTTTTAGTTAAAATAATATTATGTTCGCATTTGCATTATGGACACAAGTTTCGCGCCTTTATTGAGTAAAAATCTCCTAAAATGTGGTAAGTATGATGTTTTCCAGTTTGTTTCCTGGTTATATATATTACAATAATATAAAATGATAAGACGAATAACAGAAGTTGATTTCTTTTAGTTCAAAGAAGTTACCATATTTTACTTCTGCAGAGAGGGAATTAATCGTGGCTTTGATGCGGGAACGGCCTATTATTGAAGATACCGTACGCATGCTCAAAATATAGAGCCAAAGAAGAAGGCTTGGGATAAACTGACAATAGCTTATAATGCACAGTCGTATGTTACACCCAGGGACAATGTACAGTTGAAAAGATGTTGGGAAAATATAAAACTTATAGAAAGAAGGAGCTCTCTCAAGAGTCAATGAGTATGATGCGTATAGAAAAAATATTAGATTATAAAAACAGCTCCATGCTTTACAATTAAAAAAAAATTGGAAATAGAACGATAAGAAATACATTTTGAAAATTTAAATATATTTGTTTTATTTTATCCGACCAAATTAACTAAAAATGCTGTGTTATAAATTATCTCCTGTATCGGAGCGCCTCGGTATGTAGGTATTTTATAATTTATATTATTATCATTTATATTTTCGATAATGATGCCATTGGATGTACTAATCTAAACTATCTTTCACTAATAGGAAGCTACATTACTCCTGAGTGCTATAGGCTACTTTTTATCCCGGGAAATATTTTTATCCCGGAACAACTTATTCATGCGGGTGAAGCCGCGAGCAATACTAGTATTGTATAAAATCGAAGTTGCTACAATCACATGGCACGTTGTTATGAGACTCGTAGCCAACTTTTTGGTCAAACAAGGATCAAATCCTCTTCGACTCCCCTATTGTACGTTCTACTGTGTTTCTAGTTTTTATGTTAGCTTTATTGTAATTTTCTTTGGAAATATTGCCTGGTTGTGATACTGTGAGATTTGAAAATCTCGATCACTTTTCTAGTGTTATTCGTTCTCTGTAGGTCTCTTTCAAGGGTGTAATCATCAAATTCTTTTTCGCTACTGCAGTCCATCGCAAGTTAACGGATCAAATCAAGAAAATCACACGAATTTACAAACCTAACTTACGTGGTCTCTAAACCCGGTGCTAGATTGACGTTTGTGTTGATTTGCTATGCGTTGCGTAAAATAGCTCGCGAGCTCCTTTTGCTGTGCGTTCATTTTCCTAAATGCATACTGTCATTCGTCTCTTAAGTGTTGTTTAAGAATAAGTTTGACGGACCCTGTGCGTTCGAGAATACTATGCGTCCTCGGGTTGAGTGTTTGGGCGTGACAGCCTACGCACTGCGTAGGCCAAGGGGTGCTGTGATTGGCTAATATTGAGATACAACTTTACATCAGTTGGCTGTCAGAAAAACAAAGCTGAATAAGGCAAAGAAAACGATAAAACAACCGACACTATGCGTTCGGGAGCACTATGCGTCCTCTAAGTATTGTTTGTGAATACGGGTGTAAGAAAATTTGTGAGCCAAGTAATATTTTAAATTATTACTTACCTATTCTTATGTTTTCTTTCTTAAGATTGATTGAGCTAACCATAGTTTTTAAATTTAATTTACTAACACTCATTGTAAGTGGACATTAAGTCCTTTATGAGTGAATAAATTCTCTAAACCCAAATTTTATTTCATGTTTTTGTTTCCACGCTCCTGAGGACCCATGAGTAAATTATGACCTATCAAAAACATTATTTTTAATTTTACCTGAAAACACGACGATGCAACGGTTGATTAGCAGAGGGGGTCGGGGGTGGTCGGGGGTTTAGATGGCGCGACCGAAGTCTCGTCACAGTACACATATGCTATACAGTAGAATAAGTCATACAAATGGTCGGAACGCGAGTGATACATTCGCGCCTCGAGTTTGGTACGCATTAAGTACACAAACAGTCATAAGTGCGCCTCAGTGACGAACGAACGGTGTGAATTGTGATGGTTTTGTAAGCAGTAAACGTGCATTTTGTGAATATTTGAACAAAAAAAAAGGACAAGTACTTACTTAATATGGCCAAGAGAATTTGAATTCTTGTCCATGTTTCCCAAAAGTATTTTTAATGAACTTTAAATTTAACAATAAAGCTTTTCGTACGTCTCAGACGAGGCGCAAATATTTTTCAGTCTCAAATTAATAAAGGTGTTATTTCTTTTTTTTAAATCTACTAATCAAAAAACACAACATGTATTTAAATTGAACACTTCTTATTTAATTCACAAAGAATTCCATTTTTTTAATAATATCTTTTACAATCTCAAAACTAGAAAGAAACTCAAGTAGGTACTTATCTCAGATTA
The DNA here is from genome assembly GCA_947568825.1 of Sphinx pinastri. Lineage (NCBI taxonomy): Eukaryota > Metazoa > Arthropoda > Insecta > Lepidoptera > Sphingidae > Sphinx > Sphinx pinastri. Next base: position 17,304,039 of record OX387628.1, on the reverse strand, counting down.
AATTAAAATACTGTAGACGGGCAGCCCTATCGCGTTTTTACGTTTCGCGCGGCTGTAAGTAATTATTTCAAGGACAGAGCCGAGTCAGAATACTTGTAGATAGCTTTACCTTGGTCTCGTGCTACACATAATTTGTCGTTAATTTTTTGTGAGCGGCGCGAAGACACGTATTTATGTAGTCAGGTGTTGGACCACACGGCGGTGCTGCGTCGCACACACCACTGTGTTGGTTTACAAACCAATTCTTAACCAAAAGCGCGTTTCGCTTTCACGTTTTAATTCGTTTTTCTACCTCAAGGTTACAATTACAAAAATGATATCATCTTTGTTTATAGTGTTTTAAATTAAATTTTAATAACATGAGTCGCGCAATTTATTGCAATCTTATTTACTATGCCGGAGGCCAGAAAATAAATAGCTCCCTATTATCAGCCTACACATAAAGGAAAGCCATACTATTCTTCTAGACGACTGACAGGTTATCCACAGGGTCGTTGGCCTGTCTTTTGCCATAAAAATATATCAACCGGATTTATAGTGAGTTAATACATTCGATGTTAAACAAAAAAGTCACTTTGATTTGTATACGTATATTTTGTAAAAGGTTTGATTTTCATATAGATTTTATTTCAGTGCCATTCCCATTTCAGAGCACTGTTGAATAGACCTTATGATACCTTTTATGCGGTGAGAAATAATATAAATATAATCCGCTATGGACTGCAATACCATTTGTAATTTAAAACAAACTCGCTAGTAATAGCTCTCAAGGATAGTCGTGTGCTTAAATCATCGTCAAATAACAATTTTGAAGCCTTTTGCTTCTATAAATGGATTTTTGATATGAATATTACAATTTGTTATTAGCTACGTCGACTACAGAGTATAAATTAGATGTATAAAATATACATTTATATTTAAATCAGGTATAATACCAATTTTAAAAGCTTTTTTTTTGTGTACAGTCCGTGGCGAAATAAAAGAGTGCGGGTTAGGGCCTCACATTGATGCACGTGCTTGTTCGGAAAGAAATAATTAGGTCTGCATTACGGAAATGACTGTAGGATGCAGTTAATAATAGTTTCAAGGTTCGTTCCGGGATAAAACAATGTTATAATATAGTTTATAGTTATAGTTAGATATTATATCGATTAAGTTTCATTCGTAGTTTTTAGAAACACTAGTTTTAATAGCTTTTAAGAAAGCACATTTTACTATGTTGATTAAAATAATAAAACCACCTTAAATACATTTTAAGGCAACATATTCACCGTTTCAATGTTTCATGCACGTAGAGCCTTTAAAGTTCGTGAAAGCGTCAAGGCGTTCGCATACAGGGTCAACATAATCAATTGAACCTTTATAAAAGGCTTACTCTTGCAATACGTAGCTCCACAGAATGTTGGACCAAAATAAATATCCATAAACGCTGAATTCGCACAGCACACACACACACGCGCGGTACGGCCGTGTGCGTGCGCAGTGGTCCGATGCGCACGCGCAGCGTCCGCTGCTATTTTCATACGGCTAAATGCAGCCACCACCGGAAAGATTAGAAATTGTGGCTGTTTTTTTTATATCTTCGTGTTTAGGCGCTTAAGGGCTCCGCGGTTCCGGGTTTACCCAAACATTTTATATTTTACCTGCGGGATTTCTAAATGAACTGCTATTGATGATTGCTCCCGTTTTTAGTATTGACCTGACGTGAACTAACTAATATGCTATTTTGCTACAAGCTTAGTATATACTAAATACAGCAAAAGAACAAGCAGTAGCAAAATAATAATATAACTATAATGTAGTTGAATATAATTCAAGATCTACATAAAATCATAAATCATAGTGATTTATGAACCAATCTAAAAGAGTATTGTAAGCATGCAGATATACGTTTCAAACTCAAAATATTTTGTTTTTTTTTCATTGCATTGAATGCCGAGACGAGCATGCCGTTCGCCTGATGGTAAGCGATACGACCACAGATAAACAGTAGCAACATCATCCAGCACCTTGACTTACAAAGTACTGTGTGGCATTCCACTGCGCTCGTCATCCTGAGACATAAGATGTTAAGTCTCAGTATGCTCAGTAGTTATACTGGCTGCAATGTCGTTCAAACTGAAACACAACAGTGCATACACTGCTGCTGCTTGGAAGTAGAAATAGACATTGCGGTGGTACCCACCCAGACGGAATCTTACATATATGAGAGACCTACCACCAGTAATATACAGTTAAATAGTATTATCAAGTCTGAATTACATAGTTAATAATAACAATGTGTCTTTTTTTCTTATACATTTGAGGCGAGATAAACAAAAGGCAAACACTGATTACTCAATTCATAAGGGAATAAATGGTTACTGAAGCTATACTTCTACGTACTATGATGATATTAAGACATTCGGCCCTACACCGCCATAGTCAGACACAATAATTCCACAATATACATACAATGCACATTTACGGTAGACGTGATTACACGTTGTGTTGCTTATATTTGAAAAATAAAATGACGTAATTAAACGTTGTTGGGCCAAACGTGTTAGTAATAACCAGTACATAGAAAGCTTCAGCAAAAAATAATAATAAGCTAATAACACAAATCTTAACAACTCACACACTACACAATAGCTATAACTGTGTTTATAAATGTATGTATAATGTGTATACATAAAGATGTATTATCATCCTGTAAGCTTGTATAAACTATCTCTTCATACATTCTGTATGTAAACTGCACCGGTAATAACTCTAAATCGAGCTGCACTGCATGTAAACATCTTGAAACGCGAATAACATTAATGAGTGTTATTGTTATTTTGTACTCGACTGGGCAGCTACCACATGGACTGGGTAGTGACCGAATTTATATACTTAAAAACTCGTCAAAGTGGTTTTATTGGACGAGTGTCGTTCTGGGCTAATTCTAGAAGATTCGGGCATAATTCTGGCGACCGTTAAGGAAGACTTGAACTACTATCAGCCGAATGGATACTGAGGAAATGCAACATATTTAATCGTTATTTTCGTTCGATTGTATATCAGTAATAAAATACTTAATAATAATATATAACATTTTATATTAATAATAAGTCAATTTTCAGTGTATATTTACCTGATAATAACATCGAGCATATTAATTCCCACGAATGTCTAAACCCCGCTAGCACGAAAATTCGATATCAAACGGGGGTTTCCTTGCGACAGAAATAATATCAGTAGATTTTAATCAAAATAAAAATCTCATTCAAACACGCGTTTGGCACAAACGTTCCTCGTAAAGTTGAAGAAAAAGTGTACCTAAAAATATATGATGAACTAAAATAACGCGTCTCGAGTCCAACATTTGCTGCGGAACATACGGCGGCGTATTGTGAGCGGGCACGCTGCCGGCGGTTATGGACACTGTGTTTCATATTAAGGATTATATTCTATTTATAATTAAGACACAATAATACCCGTTTTTTTTGTGAATGCCTAATGCGAACAAGTACTGTCAGTTATCAGTTTTCGTACAACAATCTTAAGAAAACTACACATCTGATGTATGCTTAATATTTATACATTGAAGGTTAAAATTCATAATCAGAACTGTGTCCTGGTTCATGACTAGGATGTTGACTATCTGTTTTGACTGCAGCAAACACGAGGGTGATAAGATTATGTTGTTGTGAAATTCAAAGGTAAAAACATAGATAATGTTATAGTTAGTGCTTGCCGCTGCCCGGCGTAATGTTTACAAACGAATTCGTACAGTTGCGATGTGCTCGCGTGTAAATGAATATTTTATCGTTAAAGCAGACGTACACGGCACGTTTGGTGCAATATGTTTACATAAACTCATGTAAACAATGTTAAATGGTAATTTTTTATTCGTGAAATGTTGATATTTTACTTTCCCGGTACGATTTGCTTCTGTTAGTTGAATTTTAGTGTAGGAAATGAAATTATATCATTTATTCGAATCCATAAAATGTTACACATTACTTAGATTCAGTCAATTTTTACACTACCACCAGTTCGGAAAGCAGTTTCCACCAGAGAAGAACGGGCAAGAAACTCTAGGGTTGCTCTTTTCAAAATCAGTTCAAAGGTATAATTTAGGTACAGTGTATAAAACAAACAGAAATATACATAGATTTTTATTTTGTTTAGAGCAGTTCATACTGAAAAAAAACTCGTAGGTATATTGCGTAATCGACACGTATACACTTTCAGCTCCAATATTTTATGAGGTAGATCTTGCTTACATGCTGAGTTTTCACACTGGATTAATGCGGGTTAATATTTTAGATACATTTCGAAAAAGATATAGACTATAAAAGATAAAATTGGTCAAAATAACAGTAAAACAAGGAACAACATCGTCGTGTAAGTGCGTGAGGATGGCCCGTGTGTACCGAGCGGCTCGGCACGGCGCCCGCCTCAATTGGTTATTTACGAGCGTATTCCATGAACCGCGGCGGAATGTAACCGCGTCCGGTGCCACTCTTACATTATTACACTACCATCGTGCCATCAAATATACGATTTGACTGGCACCATTACTCACACATTGACATTTCGATATATAAATCTGCCACACAAAGAGGTAACCTTTGCAAGTATGGAGGTAAACGTGGTACTAGACAAGTAGGGATGCGCGCAACTAATTCCATTCCGAAAATTTTGCCAATATAGGAAACACTATTCAAATATAGGAATGGACTTTTGTGCGGGTGTTTACGAGAGCAAAACTAATAGACAATGTACACAAAGAATAAATAATGACTATCACAGCATGGGACAGAAATAAGCTTGGCGGCCCGTAGCCTGGGTGTGTTAATGTCACATTTATATAATACGAATCTATAATTTTAGGTTTTCAATCATTATTTGAAATCAGAACCAATGTCTACCAAGCATAATAAGAATATATTATGCTGACATACGGACGCGTGACAATAACTGACCTAGCATGAAAAGATTGTAATAGATCCCAACCAGTTATTTCGTGAAAGCTACGATAGATGGAAAGGAGGCCATTGCCCTAGTAACAGTAAGATAAAACAGGCTCACAAAATATTTGCATAATGCCACCTAAAACTCCTAATTGTCACTTATGCAATTTTAAATTAATACTATCATTAAAAAGTTGTTGAATTAAAAATGTACACCTTCAAACCAGAATACAGCTATACCATATAACTAAAATAAAATATTAACATATGCAAATGAACAAAAATTATAATCAACGATAATTATGGAGTCCAAAAATATTGCGACACACTGGCGCCGTCGTTACAATGCTGTTACAATGAAAAAATAGGCCACACCCCGCGTGAATGCAACAATTTACGAGTCCGGTGGCTGCCCAGGAGTGAATCACGGGTATTAATAGCTGCCGGCTATAATTAGAGCACCATACGGCACACGGTGGCGCGGCGGATTCCCACCGCGCATTACAATGCACCGCGAGTACACATCTCTTTGTTACGTAAACTTCAATGAGTATTGAATGTTGCGTTTGTGCACGGTGATGAACGCAATCAATTGTGTAAGCTTAGGCTCACATGAAAATCAATTCAGTGTCTTGGTTGTGGTGGCGTACTTGAACTTGGAAGTGATGAGGTCACAAATCCCCGGACTGAAAATTACGTAAGGTCCTTGAGTTTGGAATTATTCCCGATGTGAGAAATCTCGACACCTATAACGTCATCGGATAAAAAGGTGCGCACCTTTCGCGGAAAGAGTCGTGAACTCTCAGATGTATGTGAAAATTATTTATTAAAATTTACACTTGCGGAACGGGGCCAATGGTCGAAACAGAAATGTATCTTAGTTTAATCAGAGTGAATTACGTCCGGTTTGTTTACTCGCGCTTTTGCATGGGATCTCGCTCTCTACGTTAATATTTACATTCTACATGTTCGAAATATTCTTTAAATTTAGACATGATATTACAATAGCGAAGGTGTTATATAATAAAAATTCTGAGCATTCACACAAATCTCCCCGTAAGAACCTGTGCGGCACCTTGCCTCGCGAGCACGTGCGGGGGGCACAGGTCCCCTCCAACCTGCTGCGACCTGTCCCCATGCCGCGACACAAATAGACATGTACATCTCCCCCGCTTCGCCTGTTTCCACTATAAACAGACGGACGCATTCCACTCGGCGCTATTTATAAAGCGTGGACCTAATTCTGGACGGGGTTTCGCCACGTTTTTACCAATAAACATGTTTTACTGTCCAACTTTATGTCTCTTCGTGTTTTTTTTCTTACTGTATTAATGTTTCTCTCCCTTTATAGCCGATGCGCGTGTACTTTTGTAGTTTTAGTTTTGTGACATGAATGCTTTTTATTATAATAGCATTTGAATCTGTAATATTAATTTAAAATTACGATGAATTTTAGAATATGCATAGATTAATAACTTTGAGTATTTACCAACTCAAAGATTAATAAATATTAATGAATACGGATTAAATATTTTTTTCCAATATTCTTACAAATAAATCCTACTAATAGTATAAACGCGAAAATTTTAAATTAAGAATGTATGGATGTATGTATGTTACTCTTTCACGCAAAAACTACTGAACAAATTTCGATGAAATTTGGCACACGGATAGATCATGTCTTGGATTAACACATAGGCTACTTTTTATCTCGGAAAAATACAAAGCGGGACATTTTATCTCGGAACAACTTTTTAATACGCGGGCGGAGCGGCAGGCAAAAGCTAGTGAATTATAAATGTACTGAAAAAGGCACGACTACCTCGGTGGCGTAATTGTATTAAGGTACGTAGTGCTGAGGTCTCGGGTTCGATTCTCGGGTCGGACATAGTGATATTGAGTTTTTCTACTCAATATCAGCCCGGAGTCTGGAAAAGTGCACGGTAATGTGCAACAGGCCTGCCCTCTATTACATGGGACCTAACATAGCTGGCGAAATGTGGGTCTGATAACACCGCTGCCTACCTCCGAAAAGGGAAAAAGGCGTGAACGTATGTATGTATATATGAAAAAGGCACAACCGTCGAACTGTGGTTCAACTTTTGAATATAATCAATGTACGTTCTATAAATACTTTTCTCCAATGCCATTTGCAGACAATGTAAACAAACGAATCTGCGATTATTGTCTTACAAGTTGCGGACGTTTTTTTGTAAATCTTATAAATATGTCGTTCAGAATTATGGGAATATATACTGCATGGTCTAAATAATTCCCGAAGTACCAAAAACCTTGCGAAATATACACGTTTACACTATCTACAAAATCTAGTTAATACGATTTTTTAATGGACTTACCGAAAAACATTTTTAACAAGGTATGCCGTCTCATGTGTCTTTGACATTCACGTTACCTTATTACACCTAAGCGAGGAACAAAACAACGGTTAGATGGAACACTAAATAGAATTCATTTTAAAGCACAAAACTTGCCTTTAACATGTCCTGCCGTACATTAATAACAAGTATACTCTTCACAAATGACAAAAGAATGAAGTCACATTCGTATTTTACAGTTATATAGAGGGAATTAGAGTGGGGCGCATTAATTAAACATTCTTGTCGTTTTTATTATAATACATACATGTAAACATTTTAGATTTCAATATTTTGACAGATAAACTGACCTAAGCTAACGTATAAGCGATTGTGCACACAAGTGTGCGTGCGTTGCATCATCAGCATATTTTAGCATTTTTTGAAAGTAGACCACTGCTAATATTAATGACTGGCGACTTTTTCTATAATGTCGAAATTATTCCACTCATATAAATTGTTAATTTATGTATGAAGCATAGATTTCTAAGAGGTAGAGTCACGCTGTGGACTGGTGTGTGACGAGGGTGCAGCTCTCGAACAAAGCCTACCTCAAATACTACTGAGTTGCGTGTGGTATCCAAACCTTCCTATTTTTCCCTTTACATTCTTTCTCGAAATACGACATCGTAACTACCAGTTACCACTCTCTAGCAGTTTGATTCGTAGATGGTCCTGTTCGTTAACAATAAGTGTTCTTTTAGCTTATCGTTTGCAAATGTTTAGCTTTGGTTTATCGTATGTCAGTTTTATTAATACACCAGCTATTGTATCTGGGACCCTGATAACCAAAGGTCAGTTTCGAACTGCCGCACACGCTAATCTCTTCTCGAGCTTTAATTGCCAAAAATAGATACGTTATCGAACGTTAGCGAATATAACGCCAGGAACGAAATGTCAACACGATTATTTGCTATATTCGTGCATTGTGCAATACAAATCCTTTGCCACAGTGGAGTTTGTTTTGTCGTTAAAGTCCATCTCAGCACTTTTTAAAGGGTAAGCAGAGGTGTTATATGGTGTGACAAGTGCATCGAAAGTTTACTAAGCTTGTTTCTATTCAATCAAACATCAGGCCGGCATTATTGTGTCGACCGTTAAGGGATAATCTTATCCCTTGCCAGTTGTCATTTTTCGGACTTCACTTCACTTAACGTCAGGTGCGGTGAAGTCACTTTGCCGAGCTAAGTAAAAAAAAAAAAAACAAAAAAAAAGTTTATTACCATATCGAAATTCCAAACCCGAGAAACTCACGTGTTTTTTTCGAAAATCCTACAATATTTTACAAAGAATTCTTTCTCTTCCATCACTTTCATAAAAGCCGAGACCTGACAATGCATTTCCGCAGCACAACCAAATCAAATTACAAATAGCAAATTTGAACAGCACATCCACAACTTCGGCCGGGGCTATCAAAAGCCCTTCTAAATCGGGCCCCATCAGTTACCTTCCAATCGCGTCCGCACCGTAAATAGACCTGCTGTAACACCATTACGAGCTGAAGAGGGGAGAGGGGAGGCATTCCCGATGCACTGGGGTGAAGGGGTAAAACGGGGTGCGAGGGGTGCAAGGGGGTAAGCTATTTCTGTTGCCAACAAAGAGTGGTGCTAGCCGAGAGCGATATATATAGCCCGGATGGTTCAGTTTCGCCGGCTCTATTCCCGGTTTTGTGTTATACAAGTTGGTCTATATTTGGACGTGCATTGTTAGTGCGACCGTTTCGAAACGCCACGTCGATACAACGCGCGTGGTATTGCGTTTATTACGTGCTTCTTTGTGACTCGTTTTGTTAAGAATATTATATTTTTGAAGCGATATTGTTGTTATTTTCAAAGTTTGTGTCTTGCCTCATTTAAATAACGAGTGTGTTGCAAAAACAGCTTTCTATATAAATGAATAAATGATTAGATATAAATTATAATTGTAATATTTAAAAAATGTCACTATCGTGTGTTTCATATTTCCTTTTTATACAAGTTTATGGCGAAACGGACAGGTCATTCACCTGATGCTTAGTGGTACGACCGCCCATAAAAATGCAAGTATCATTCAAGATTTAAAATAACACTGACTACAAAGCCCTTCAAACCGTAACAACAGTACCTACACACTGAAATATTGGGATACCCCGCTCTCATACAACACATATTTATTTTTAATATATATTTAAAATAAAACTATTTTACGGATTTTATCGCGGTTTTTTAATTTATATTTTCTCCCCACGTTTCGAAGGCTTTGCAGCCTTCATGGTCACGGGGCGGACTGAGGTGTTGGTAGTCCGAAAAGTAAATGTTACAATATCTACCTACATTTAACAATTATAAAAGATTTTTAAAATTATTAGTTGTTGACGGTCCGATCTACGCAGAATGAGCTTACAGTGTCTTGAAGTCTGGGAGCCGGTCTTTTGGGTTCTGATTTAATTAAATGTGTGACAGGATTCCAAGCTCGTGCAAGCTTCCAACCATCTTCTCTATTGAAATTTGGATGTTTTTTAATTACAGTAGCCTTACAAATTCTCAATTGCAGATATTGTAATGTTTACTTTTCGGACAACCAACACCTCAGTCCGCCCCGTGACCATGAAGGCTGCAAAGCCTTCGAAACGTCGGGAGAAAATATAAAATAAAAAACCGCGATAAAATCCGTAAAATAGTTTTATTTACATGTCTAACATTCGCGTAAATATAAGAAATCATTATATAATATATTTATTATATTTATATACAAAACTCCAATATAAAAACATCACAAAACAAAAAGTATGGAACCGTATTAAAATAATCTCTGAGCGCTATCTCAAAACAGTATGGTAACTAGTTCAGCAAACCAGTTATGGTAATTGTACACGAGAACGCAATTATTCGAGTTAATAACACTCGATGTTTACATTCGTTCCACCCGTTTCGAAATAGGTGTTCAGTCGAGTAATCTAGATATTTTATCTATGTATGAAGTTCTACGTAGCACCTGGAGGGTAATCCTCACGAAGTAGACATAAATGTAATAAAATGGCGGAGGTATAAAAACCATGTAAATGAAGTTCACTCATTTAATTGAATTTATCGCGTTTTATCTTATAACGTATAGTCTATACTTGTCTATACTCTATACAAACCAAAAGTTTATTGTATAGAAGTTTTATGATTAATAAAAAATTCTCTTCTCAGAGCAACACAATAAGGATTTTGTTTTGCTATTCCACCAATATCAGGACTTCATATAAACATATTATAACCATATATCCATGTCAACAGCTCGTGTGAGATCGAATTTATATCGAACAACGAGAGGTATCTTACGATCGCTTAGATGATATTGGATACACATTACGCCCACGGAGCGTGACTTCGACGGTACTAGCCACTATGGCAGGTTTATACCAAGAGAACACTATACGGTTATCGTTATCTAGCTTGGCCTGAGTTTCCCAGCGTAGTAGTAACTTTGCCAGGAATTATAAGAAAATCCTAGCGACCAACTCGCACACAACACGATATAAATAAATCTAAGAAACTGGCTCAAGGGCGAGCTGAGGAAGTCCGGTCGTATAAGGCCATTGTAAATCGTAAGAATAGAAAAACTACACAAATAACAAACCGTAACTGTGTTTGTAAGCGGAAGCAATTTTTCTCGCGCGACGGCGAACGTTTGCGAACTCAGATCCGGGATGGAGCGCGGCGGAACTGATCGCTATATTATATTGTCCAGATATAGCTGAAATCTTTATCTATAAAAATAAATGTGTATGTAATTGAGATTTTTTAGTAGTATCTTTGATAGTTTGTAAAGGGCTGTATGTCGCGTGGATACGTTGCCTATAGTACTTCTACCCAGGAGGAGTATGGTAGCGGTAGAGTTACAATTATCTCCGCGGTGACCTTCCTCGGTGCTTAATTTATTCTAAACCTAACAATTAATTCCTCTGAAGGAACGTAATATAGTGTCTTGAAATTATACCATAATATAATTCAGTCATGGATGTCGTTTTACTGTTTCGCTCCTACGAAACAGTTACAAACAAAATATATGTTTGCATCGTCATAACAAATACATGACTATAAAACAGATATTTCTGCAATTCATAGCGGACACTTCCACCCCTTTGCCGCAATATGTCACCGTTTTGCAGTTCACACCAAATCAATAAGTTATCCGTTTATAGTGGTGTATCGCAAGGCTGGGCGAGCACGGACGCGCCGCATGACCGACCCACCGCGCTAATTATAGCACGGCTATTGAAGGCGCTGGAGTGCGAGGGCGTGCCAAACAAACAAATCGACAGCCGGACGCATTTTTGTTAATAACAATTTTGCACGAGTTTTATTAACTTTTCCAATAAACAGCCTCTTTTGTTTGTCATCCAACGACGCTAGACGAAACAAATTTAAAAGTTTTTGCTAAGTATGATGGTGCTCTAGTGCGCTTGGATAGAGGTCTAAAAGGTGTTATTAGAATTCGTATATATCCCAATCCAACAAGTATGATTTACAATTAAAATTATCTAATAAAACCACGAGTCTCTACAAGGTATGTTGTGACCGCAAACATTAGTCTCACAATTTATGTCGTTGTTATATCAATTGAATATAAATGACGTATTTGGATACATGTATATTACTTGTATAATATATAATATTATTAAAGCAATTATACATCAATAATAACCATTGCTTTTGGTCAGTGTTATCATGTCATAGGTAACGGCTCGTATGGGTGACAATGGCTTGGTGGCATTCAAGTTGCAACAAAGCGCCGTATGACGTACACCCTTCAAATTACAATGACACAAAGTTAAACTCATGGTTAAGAGTGGAACCATCTGAACAAATCAAATTGTCTTGACTAGACCTCGATCACTAAATCACAAATTTTGGGATCTTATGTCACTAATGACACTAATAAAAAAATGGTATATGCATTGATGTATTAAAAAACCCGGTATATGTAATAAAATAATGGTAGATATAATAAAATGATGGTAGATCGATTAAAATAATGGTAAATATAATAAAAACAACATAAATAATAAAGTTTCTTAACATTACCTCCGTATGGTGAGTTCAAAGTTCCAAACATAGCCAGATATGGACCATTGTTATCAAATTGTCGAGTATACAAACTGTAATACTATTTTATTTCTATAAATTCAAAAGAGTTTAGAGATATATCTTTTAAACATCTCAGAATCCACTGAATTCATTTGCATGAAATTGAGCACATAGACAACTCTTGGATTACCAAATAAGCTACTTTTCATCCCTAAAACGTGCACGGGAGGACTTTAATTCCGGGAAGGGATTCACGGAGAGCCGCGAGTAAAGCTAGTGATACAGTATAATTTATAAACTGCAATTATAACAATGTAATGTGAGTAATAGATTAAATTAGAGGCGCCAGAATGCATTCATGTTTGAATGTTGGTTTTTTATTCACAAAAATAAAGTAAAATAAAAGAATAGGGGTGTCAAGGGACACCCGGATGGAACGAAGTTCCTTTCGATTAATTAGTGAAGGAATTGTAATAAAATTTTATTTATAGAACAGAGTGTGTATATATATAAATATTTTCCTATTTCCGTTCCAATACATAAGTTTCTAGAGAAAAAAAAAACAAATAAATACGTGTGGCACTCGGAGGCTGCCGCGGTAAAGCTATTGTATAGCATTTTTATCACAAATTTTGATTGACTAAACACAAATTCGATCTTACGCTTACCACATAAAGTAGATTTTTAAACGCGAGCAAAGCACGTTTAGTCTTGTTAATGATAAATGTCAGTAACCAAAGTAGAATAAATCAACAAAATTTGAAAAAAGAATGTTACGTTCGATTCTTTTGTACTCGTGCCGTGCCAACGCTGGGGAAATAGCTTCTACGCAATGTATTTAAGGTTCATATTAGATTAGTAAGAAATGGTTTTAATGACTTTAATAAATAAAATAAATAAAAATATACTCGTTTCAAGAATTATAGCTTCTACGCATTGTATTTAAGGTTCATATTAGTAAGATAATAGCAAAAAGTGTCGTGACAACTTTCCGTCCAGCCCCCTTTCACAACGCGCGATAAGGAACTGCGTTCCAAAAAGGATTTACTTTAACAAAAAGAAAACAATTAAGCTTAACGTGTATAGGCGATTGGAATTTTGAATTTATTGAGTTACTTATGTGTCTGGCTGTACTTGATGCATCACTGTACATGTGTAGTACGTACAATGTTAAAACAATTTTGAAATCAGTCGGTCGGGAGTCGCAATGTGCACCGTATGACATATTGGATGTACATTAATTAAATTGGTTAGTGCTTAAATAGGAACACAAAAGCCATTGCATGAAGTTTTCTTGCAGATTAGACAAAGCTAACATCTACCTAGATTGACTGTCCGATACCAGAAACCAAAAATTTCCATAGAACTAGCACAATGTGTTGCCCAATACCTAGTCAGTAGCAATAAACTAATAACATAGGTATGGCGCAAGCACCAACAGCCTCTCTGCCCCCCCCCCCCCCTCTCGACCGGCTCGCTATCTGGTAATCGGCAGTAGAGTGGTGCTCCAATCGCGCGATTATTCTATTTATAGATCTCACAATCGTAATTTTCCGTGCAGATAATGCTATAATTGTCCCGCGCGGATAACTAGCGTGATTCTATTATTGTTTTTATCGTCGATAATTATTTTAACGTCTTTCTGTCTGTGCGTATAACATCATTACATTGCTGAGCAAAAATGGTAATCATTACAAGTGGAATCTGCCGATGGATTGAATATCCGATCGCAATAACATGTGTTATGTATTGCTCACGGGTTCTCTCGTGCAAGAGACTTTCCCAGCAATGCCTATTGTGCTTTTTCCGCGTTAAATTCCCTATATAATAATCCAAGATACGTTTGTCTGTGCGCCAAATTTTATTCAACCAAACCCATCCAGCGGTTTCTGTGTTTTCTCTCCACAAACATCCTAAAATCTTAAACTATTGCGTTAGTACAAAACTTACCCATTTTGATTTTTAAAAAGATAGTTAAACGTTTGTATGTTTTCGATTCGTATTATTTCGATAGCAAACACCACAAAATTCAATTACGTAATTAATTATTTGTATTATTTCGATAGCAAACACCACAAAATTCAATTACGTATTTACAATGAACTTTTTATTACTCTGGGTTCCAACAGTTCGATAGCCTTGACTTAACAACTACTTACATCTACCTTTTTGAAATTTGATACTTCTATGATGATTCTACATAATATCTTCGAATTTATTATGTACAACTATGAGGCAGTTTTCCTCAATTCATTTTCCTTCCCTTGCAACCCGTGTACACCTTATAAATAAATAATAAAAATAAATAAACGCAATAAAAAAAAATAGACGTAGTATATAAATACTAACGCGTATACCACTAATGGATTATATCGACATATTTATTTTGCTTATTTAAAGCAAATAGTTTAGTTCTAATAATAATTGTGATTTTATGCACCACTACTGTAAGGCTTATTTACATTCTAGACTTGGTTTATTATTAATCAAGTGGGTGAATTTTTGAGACGGTGCAATAAGAATAATACCGCTGTAGCTACAAGAAAACTTTCTTAGGAGAATGACCATAATTTTTGCAAATTATATATGCCCTTTGATTAATTATATACCTAGATAGACACTGAACGTTTCAAACGCGTCGAAAAAAATAGAGGCGAACTGTTTGCCACTAAATGAGTTCGAGTGAATTATTTTTGTTGTTTTTCATGGATATAATTTTCTCCCCGTTTTAATAAAAACCATGTAATAACAGGTACCATTATACGCGCACACAAGGATACGCAGAATGATGCAGCGATAGCGTATAACACAGCTGTCACGCATACTTATAGCTTAAGAAAAGTTGCCCTGTTTGTTTTAGTTTCATTGCAGCGCGTCACTCTATCTAGGTATATAATTAATCAAAGCTGATGCCATACATTTTCCAATAACTCTATAGTCAGTACGACAATGGGCAATTTACGCAAAAACTTTTTTGATGGCAATTGATGGTGTTGCTTTTCAGGATTCAAAGACTATGCGGTTTGACTACTAGTAATAAGAGTTTTGACTACTTTTAAGGTTAGAAATTGATAAAAACTTTATTTGTACTGTAATTTAATTAACGTTATTAGTAATGTTTTTGTAGCGGCGATAGCCTAGTTGGGAGTGGAACGGATTGTCGAGACGAATGTCCGCAGGTTCAAAAACCCAAGGGCATACACCTCTGACTTTTCTAAAAAAAAGTTATGTGTGTATTCTTTGTGAATTATCGCGCGCTTTAACGGTGAAGGAAAACATCGTGAGGAAACCTGCATATCTGAGAAGTTCTCTATAGGAATTTCAAAGGTATGTGAAGTCTGCCAACCCGCACTAGGCCAGCGTGGTGGATTAAGGCCTATTTACCCTCTCAGTTGTAGAGGAGGCCCGTGCTCAGCAGTGGGCAGTATATAATACAGGGCTGGTATGGTATGGTATTAGTAATGTTTAACCATAGACAATGAACTGTGCTTTTCTATCCAGCTGTCAAGTGATAATCAAAACAGTGTAAGTGAGATAATTTGAACTTGCGGGCAACTATTTTCTTGCTAGTATTCGGATTGACACTTACGAAAAAGAGACAAAAAAGGCGTCATATTTGTCTCTTTCTACAGAGAGGTCAATTTTCTGAGGACACTTATTCGGCCCAGTAAACATTTACGGACTGAAAAAACTTAGTTATATGGTTACCATAATTAAGCATTTAACGTAGTTATCGTCGGCAACTCTTATCAACATCAGCATAACAACGATATACCGAAACAGCTATAAATAACAACAATGTAACACTATTGTAGCGACCTAGGGTTGCTAAATACTATCATTTTGTACAAAATATAATGTGGACGTAACGAAAATCAGTTTTCGGGGGAAACAACGTTTATTTTTTTAAATTGTATTATTGCCCTCTTTACGGGTGACTTGTTCTTGATGTGTGAAAGTGCGAAAGGGTAACGTATTTATAAGGCTTCTGATAAGCGTACTGTGCGTATTATCGCATCGAATAAATCACTTCAATCTGTCATTTGTTCGACAGGAGTACCAATGCAGTCCAGCGACGATATACACAGTTCAAATTAATAAAATTGTAGCATGACTCCAGTAATTATAAAACTATTCATAAAACCAGTGAACTTAGCAAGACTTTATAAAAATTAAACACTTAAAAAACTGTTAATACAATTGGCAGCCCTACATGTTTAGAGCTCAGTGCAACGGGCGTCGGGGGGCGCACGGTAAGGTCACTGCTTTCCATTAATAATCCATGAGGGTACTATAAATAGTTGGGCATTAATTTAGCCGCGAGGCGTGGACTCCGCGTGGGCTATGATTGAGCCGCCTTATTCGGAACGCTATTTATAGCGCGGTACATGCCCGCCGAGCTAGCCGTGCGCCGAATACATTATAGGACCCCAGTTTGGACCTAGAGTACTTAGTAATATTGTGCCATTCATTTAACTATACAGTGCGTTGAAATATAAACGAACGTGGCCATGCGTGGCGCTTTTCAGCGGGGGAGCAATGTCATAGCAAATAGCATTAAATTTTACAATAAACTTCCCTCCGAAGTAGCCGATTTGCCCGGACACAAGTTCAAGTGTTATGTTAGGCGCGAGTTAATGTCTAGGGCGTATTATAATGTAGCGGATTACCTCGATGATAAGACGGTTTGGAGAAGTGGTCCTGCACACCATGACCAACCCTGTTAACACTTACTAGTGATTGATTGCATAAAGTGTCTCATCTGTATCTATCTTTAATATTGACATTACAATAATTTTAAATCTTCTGTGACTATTAGGTATGTAACCTAAGTACTACAATTATAAATATTCCCTCACTCATATAATATAAATTTAGGGAAGACGACCGGCCGATCATTTTGTTGTGCCTGCCTTTATAAGTTTAATTTTATTAAGAAAGTAGGAAAAGCAATACAACAAAAATAATCTTGTAAATGTAGGCAAATGCACGTTGTACACCGTTTTTTTTTTGTGTTATGTCCAGTTTTATGTATTTGTACATGCCTGTCCAGGTATTCCCTAAATCCCTTCATTTGGATTTTATCTCATTTCAACGGTGATGTGCGTGCATTAGCTTATATTATAACTAATCTGACTGTATACAGCACTAAAGTATTGAAAAAAAAAGAGAAACAATGAACAATTGATGACAAAAAAAGTAAGCCCGGAGTTTCTTTCTGTCTTTCTTCTTCGGGTCGTCATCGCTTAGTTAGCTAGTGAAAGGCTGGTAGGTTAGCTAGGCTAGGGCCTGTAGTGTCCTCACCGGCGAGGATCGCGACGCGTTCCTCCCATTATTTTAATAAAAGGATTTCTTTTTTATATCCCCTTTCCTGCCAGCCCGAGCTGGCTTTTTTGTTTTTTGTTTTTGTTTATTTCTCATCATAGATTTACTCCCAATAAAAATGTCGGTAGTTATATAAGTGACCGTTGGTATTAATAATAATTATGAATATAATCAATTTAATGTATCTTGACTTATCATAAGTGCAACTATGTTCGCCTACGTGATGAATAAAGTATTTTATTTTTTATTTATAGTTTCGGGTAACTTTCCATATCTGTAATATTTTTTTAAATCTGAGTGCTCTAGGCTTCTTATATCTCGAAAATATTACCAAACAAAAAAATAAATAATAAACAGCCAGTTTCCCACAATAAATAATAGTATTTCGTTAAGTATGTACCACGTCAAGTATTAATGTTACAATAATAAAAAGCAACCAGCTCACCTTGGTACTAACAATAACAAGACGAAAATATTACATAACCCGGATATACGTACCTATTTTTAAATCGTATTTGTACCGATATACATTGCAAAGTAGGGGTTTATATATATGTTTTTAGATCTAAGTATAACATAAAAAACGGACACTTTTTGGGTGGTGCACTCATACTATTTTTTCGGAAGCTTTTCCCGAAAACCCTATATTTTGGGGTATCTTAAATCTTAACTTAGATTGTGGTTCTTACCAAACAGAAATCTGGCAACATAGGTTTAAACAGTGAGGCGCTCGTAATCAGGCGACTCGCCTGCTCGTCATTAGGTTACATAAAAAAATATTTTGGCATATTCATTATTTATCATCCGCATCTATAAATAAATACACACACACATAAATGACAGTGTTTGGCATGTGTCTATAATGTATTGATTAATATAATGCATATGTAAAATATATGCAATTCAATAAACACAATATTATGTATTATCTGGATATTTTAAATACATTCGAAGTAATCCCGGTTGCTCTATTAAGTAGGTACATTTAATTTATTAATATTATAAAAAAGTGTGTCTTAAGTACTGATAATAATATATTGTCTGTCTGTCTTTAGTACCTCCACAACGAAAGCTCAAGCAAAAGTTACCGTATACTCCGCATTGTGATACATAATAATAAGTCGGGGAAAAAGTCTTTTCGCATATAGTATGTATAAACTTCTAATAAAATCTCTTTGGCTGTACTATTTGTATCTGGCTGACTTTGATGACATTAAAAAGGTTGCATTTCAAAAAAAAAATCAAATTAGTAAAATGTTTTCAGCTATTTTTTTTTTTTCTTTCGGTCAAAATTAGTGAATCTTATGAAGAAATTGGACACATTTTAAAATTTTATTATAAAAAAGGAAAAAATGCACAGCACACCGTGAAAAAAATTTGTGACGTTTATGGACCTAATGCAGTGTTAGTTAAAGTAGCACAAAGTGGGTTTAAGCGTTTTCAATCCCGAAATTTTGATGTCAAAGATGCACCTCTCTCTGGTCGCCCTGTTACGGATAAAGTTACTGGGTTAACTCGCAATAAGATGATGCTGTGTGTATGGTGGGATTGGAAGGGCATTGTTCATTACGAGCTTTTACCGCCGGGCAGAACCATCGATTCAGATCTCTACTGCCAACAACTAATGAGATTAAAGCAAGAATTTGATAGAAAGCGGCCGGAATTTGTCAATAGAAAGGGTGTGGTGTTTCATCACGATAACGCTAGACCACACACATCTTTAGCCACTCAGCAAAAATTAAGAGTTTGGCTGGGAGGTGGTAATGCATCTTCCATATAGCCCTGACCTTGCACCTTCATATTTTCACCTGTTTCGGTCTCTTCGGAGTTCTGTAGGCAGTGTCAGGTTATCATGCAGAGAGAACTGACAAAACAACTTGTCGTGTTTTTTTTATCAGAAGTCTCAAAATTTCTACAGTAACGGGATCATGGCACTACCTATATGATGGCAGAAAGTCTTCGAACAAAATTGCACATATTTATTGTAATTAAATGTAAATAAACTTTGAAAAAAGAAGTCTTAAGTTTTCATATAAAATGCGAAGAAACTTGTTCCCCAACCTAATATGTAGAGCTAAAGCTACAGTAGAGCAGCATGCAGTTTTGTGTAATGCAAAGTTGTTTTGAAACCGTCTAAGTCGCCATCACTTGGTTTTAAAAAGCACATAGCTCCATTTTGTTGTCTCAAATACATAGTTACTATTATTTCTGCACAATCTGTTACATAATTAACGTGTACCAATCACAAATAACACGAAATTTGAATGTTAACACATTATCCTGTTTATAAATAGAAGTGACACAACACGAGTATAATCGCAGCTATATATAGCTCGCCAAACAAGGTAATACACGACCGTCGGCCGACACTCGACAGCGGACGGCGCGAGCGCAACCTGGCTACTACCACGATATACCTTTATTGTATTAAAATTAACACATTTAAAACAATACGAAACTCTGTATTATATTTGTACAGTGTACACAAAATACATATAAATATATGAAAATCTCATTGTTGTGTGAATTTTGTATGAGTACTAGCTGTCGTTTTCGACTTTTTCCTTATGTTATCTTTGATTTTATTGTAACAAAAAGTTATTTCAATTGAAAATTTCAAGCATTAGAATTTGTATTTTTGAATTTAAAAAAATATAGATTTTGATGAAAAAGTGAATAATATTCCAAGGCGATACCTATAAGCTCCCCGTGTATCATAAGATGTATTCTCGCTAAACAATGGGCTTACTACATCTCAGTCCACATCTGGAAGGCAAAAGCGTGATGTTATGTTTCTAAGCATTGTTATTCAATGATTTAAATACAAGTTATTGTTTGTTGCGATAGAGGTTTGTTTACTACATTATGAGTCTATTTCACAAGGTCTGAGTAATTGCTAAACGTCGAATAGAATATAGAACGAACAAATACAAAAGTCATACTCCCAAATAAATGGTAAATACGAGTAACTATATGCATTGACTGTCTTATACGTTAGCTCTCGGATAACATTTACCTGAACATTGTGAAACAGGCGCTATGTCTAGCAAATTAATGAATACCTTATCTTGATTTGATATGCACCACGATGCGCAAACGCCGAATTTTAGTAAAAGTAACAGGATGGGTTTTTATGCCCAATATATTTTTTCAGTTTAGTCTAAATTCAATAAAATTTAACCTATTATTAACAAGTAGTTTTCTTACGCCTGTACGGCAAACACTTAGTCCCTTGTATTAGCAACTTCGTTTGTTACGAATTACGTGAAGTAGGAATTTGTGTTTTGAGTATCGTAATCAACAGCTGACTCGTATAATACCTTGATAACGATTTCCGTGTGATTAGGAGGGCGCTGTCCGGCGACGTGGCGGTGACGTGACGATGAGGACGATACGGCGATAGCAACCGCCTTGTGTATATCTTACCTGAAACAACAGAGTGACGTGTTAATCATTGCTAATTACGTTATTTTAGTATTTATTGCGAGATAATGAGTAAAAAGACTCGCTCATAATATCACTTATTTTACAAAAGGACACTGAGAACCTGCTTTTTCAATGAATGCATAGATGGTATAAGGCAGTCTGTAAATACTGTTTTGATTCTAAACTAAACAAAATTCAACTTACTAAAATATTAAATACCTTTTCAAAATTTACAGATCTTCATTACTTAGACCAAAATGATATGAAAACAGTTCCCCAGAGATCAACATCTCGTACCACGCCAACGGAGGCGGATAACTACACCAACACGAGCTAACACACGTTGTGTACGTAACAATAAACTAATTTGCAGTTCGTTCACGTGCCCACTGACGTAAAATAACATTACGTGGCAAAGTTCAGGGGCGGCGCGACTCGTGCCGCTGCGACCTCCACGGTGTCATTTTAAAATTCACTCCCGATGTATTTCTGTTTATATGTAGGTGGGAACAGCTCGGGCGCATATAAAAATACATTCGTGCAAAACTCGCGGAAATCTCGTATACGCTTCGAAATAGAATAGGCGGTGACGTCGCGGTCGGCGGCTGCGGGCGGCGGCGGCGGCGGCGCAGCGCGGCGGCGGGCGGCCGTGCTCAGTGCTACTCGGGTTCGATTCATGGATGTTGATGGACTGTTGCGTTGTTATACAGTTATGTTTGTTTATAACGATCTGCGAGTTGTTGATTTTAAATAAACTATGTTTTCTATAAAACTGTAGTAGAAATGGTGCACTCAAACTGATTTATAAAACATCGCATTAAAATACACAACTTAAAAAAATCAGCGCTGGACATCCCTTATAACACCAGTAAAACAATAAATATCCTCAAAACATAAATCTGACTAAAAGTTTAAGAAACGTCGCCAAAATATGACAGCAAAAGTTTATCCGGCGCTGTTTCCGAACACGGTATCCATTACCGAGAAATGCAAGTGGGAGTGGGAAGGGTCTGTGGCGGTGTGTGGCGGTGCGTGGAGGTGCGCGGAGGGGGCGCGGCGGAGGCGGCGGTGATAACGCATCCGGACAACCCGGAGAGGTTGTCGCCCTTCCGCCACGATGCACATGAGCTGGACACATCGTGCTGATAATGCGCCCAGTAGTGAGTAGTGGCGAATTCGCACGCCCACCGCGCCACCCAGTGGGCGAACTTGGCGCACTTGCCACGGATTAGTTAATTGTAGATAGTGACATTACGTGGGTGATGTCATTAGAAAACTAATGTCTCATCAGAAGAAACACCCATTTCAATTGTTGCATAAAGAAAAAACAGAAACAGCTGATTTATATTCATCAGCTCCTACAAGCTGATTTACCGAAGTTCTCTCTGAACCTGGATTCTATTCTTACCTACTAGTTTGCATTACAGTAGTAGGTAAGTTTGTACTACTGTTATTTACCTTCTTTAATGTTCCGAATAGCATTTTTAAACAGAGTGCCGAACTATGAACCTCTTTACAACGTAGTCCGTTCCATTTCCAACTAGGCTAGTTGGAAATGGAACGGACTGTCGAGACGAATGTCCGCAGGTTCAAAACCCAAGGGCACGCACCTCTGACTTTTCTAGTTATGTGTGTATTGTTTGTGAATTATAGCTTGCTTTAACGGTAAAGGAAAACATCGTGAGGAAACCTGCATATCTGAGATGTTCTCTATAAGAATTTCGAAGGTATGTGAAGTCTACCAACTCGTACTAGGCCAGAGTGGTGGACTAAGGCCTAAACCCTCGCTGTTGTAGAGGACGCCCGTGCTCAGCAGTGGGACAGTATATAATACAGGGCTGATATTATTCATTATTATTACTTACCAACAAATTCTCTCCAACCCTCATAGCTCCTTAAAGATTCGCAATACATGCATTTTACCAATGTGACAAATAAAAAGCGGTACCTAATTACCATCACGATCCTTTCTCTACTCCTTGCTATAAACCCCAGTACAGGATGTCAGCATTGCATGTAATAAGCTTATTGACCTTAGCCTGATATTGTTGCTGCGTTGCCGCGTCAGCATGAAACACGTCGGACGTCATCCATTCATCGAATTGACCATTACGACGTGTATACTGTATAATGTAATTGACGCCGATGTTCCGTCGATGACGCCACATTACTCAAGTAACATTAGTTTATTTGTATTTATGTGTTGAGTTGGTTGAATGAGAAAGTGGGACATTTCTATACGAGTAGGTGCAATAGGTAGACAAGCAGTAGCTGCGTAGCTGTAAATACCGCACTAACAGCAATATCCGCCAAGCGAGTCCATATCAGGCACAAACAACCCCGAGTGAGTCGTGTGGGTTTATACAACTAAATGATGTGTCTAGACCTTCGCTCAACTAACGATAACTACCATGCCTGCCCAGTGCTCACGGTAGCAAAGCCCTCCTAATCTTTAAATCACATAATATTTAACGAAAACGAGTTATTATGACTCGGGATGATTTCCGAAATACCAGAAATGATCTATACGGAATGTCTCGTAACACTGGCATCTATGTCTTACATAAGTAGCCAAAGTCAGCATCATCATCATCAGCCATATGTAGTCCACTGCTGATCAAAGGCCCCTAAAGATTTCCAGATGTACCTGTTAAAAGCGATGCTTCCAGCGTGTTCCTGCAACCTTTATCAGGTCTTCTCTCCACCTTGCAGGTGGACGTTTAACGCTAAAGTTGCCAAAGTGCAACTTCCTAATTAACCTCTCGCATTCAAGAGACCACATAAGGTTCTACCTTACAAACATTTCCCAAGGTTTACATAAGCAACGTAACATCACAGAATAAAGAACATAAGCTTATGTAACACAAGCTCGCGATGAATGAAGCTCAATAAACGCGGCGTACATCGATGACGAACGCGCCGCTTACGACCCATGGAACGTCACGAATCACGATGCCACCGAAAAATCTCAACCAAATGTAATATGGATTCCGCTTCTAAATATAGTCTGTTGACAAGCTCGTTCTGTAGACAGTGTTGTCTACAGCATAGGATGAGACGGGGTGGAAAGAAACGAATTATAAATTTAATTGAAATCGGTTCAGATCGAAACCTATTCATAACATTTCGTGATACGCGAACAAATGAAGTCTCTACTGTTTTTTTTTTATTATAACAATACTAATACTATGAACTGCAATATTTCATTCGCTTGGCGAGTAACCTACTAACTACATTTTAACAACACTTCGTAGTATAAGTGAGACTTTCCAACGAAACGCGATTTGACTTCAACTCTCAGAATAGCCATTATGAAAAAATATAAATATGCTATCAGTTCGGAGCAATTCGCCCCGGCGCGCGGCGCAGCTCTTACCAAGCAAAATATTTGCGGTAACAATAATAAACTGCGAAATATTTAGCGCGTGGGCGGCGGTACAGCGCTGCAGTGGCTGACAGACCTCTGATCCAATTCATTAATTTAAAAAACTAAAGAAAAATACAAAAAGCACACGTAATAAAATTATCACTGAAGTATTTTAATTGAGGATTGTGCAATTGTGAAAAACAACGTCTTAAAAACATCAGGCTATGTTCGACACTCGACAGTATACAGTAGGTACGCGTTAGCGGCAAAATGCGCCTCTGGGGTCTTCGGTGACAACATTCATTTATTAGTGCGCGGTTTTATATCAACGATCTCACATTGTAGGATTCCGGCATATTGTACGACTTGCCCTTCTACAGGATCTTAAATGTGTGACAAATGGCGACACTAATGGCGCATACAGCTAGATGTTTTCAATGACCGTTTGAAACTTCCCGCTGGATACCGCAGCGGTGTGCGGTACAGTGTGCCAGTGGCACAGTTACCGCGGCCAGTTGGCGCCCGCGCTGACAGACGGACGAGCGGCCCATCGCCGCGCCCCGCACTACCCCACGCCGGACCACTTGCCATCGCCGGGGACTTGGCACGCATTACACTTTCCATTAATATGTAATTAATTCTTGCAATCATTACACATTCGTAATACACAAGTAGACCACTTTGAACTCGGCTACTAGACTAGGTACGCTGCACTATCGAACACGGAATGAATATTTGCACGTAATTAATAATATTGTTCGGTCTCAGTCGGCCCCAGTCGGTCTTAGTCGTAGATTTAGGGGCAGTTGAGTAAGTTGAGCATTGCCTCGCGTAAAATCAGTGGTAGATTTTTTTTTATATGTATAAATCAAAATTGCTTCTGTTTCTAACAATATTGTAATATAACGATCGACTTAGGTTTTTTTTTTATTCGGGCACGACAAAATGACTGCACTTCACCTGATAGTAAGCGCGATTCCGTCCAGATAGAGTATCGAATGGCAGCAGTATGACCACTGTTTTAGTAAACGTAACTAACCGTAATATTAATTGTAAAATTGGACAGCTCACAACAAATGTCCAATATTAACACCTGCAACCAAGTAAATAAATCATCCTGTAAACTGTCATCAGCCAAAACGATAAATAACACACAAACTAACCGTAACAAAAATGAACTAGAAACGTTTACAATTAGATGTCGTAATGGGCAAGGTGATGCATCAGAATAGCTCGTTGTGCAAGCGCCCGTCACGGCGCGGCGTCGGGCCGGCCGGTGGCGCACGGGGCCAAGGTCCGCCGCGCCGACCACGCTTGGACCCGTTTCACAACGCGCGGGGGTGGACAGT